>CM060913.1:678347048-679597048 GCA_030737875.1 Allium sativum
TTTAACGCTACCGTTATAATCAAAAATTTCCGTTAAAGAAGTGGATTCGTAAACTGAATCTGAGAGTCGAGTTGAAAATGATTTGATAAGAAATTCAGAAATGAAAAAGGTAATCAGAAACTGACTGGAAACATGTTGAGTTGAATCGTTCCTTGGGTATTGATCTGATGTTGGTTTCGGCCTTCGGGGTTGATACTTGGGAAATTATTCTCTTACTAGTTTATAGTTAGAGTCTAATGAATGAGGAAGAATAGAGATACTTGAATAAGATTTGGAAATGTTTTCCAATGTTAAGAACATATATTTTCGGAATATGGGAAAATAAGAGTTGTAAATATATGAAATTGATTCCCGATGTTAAAAGAGATATTTTTTAAATATAGGAAATTAATAGTTTGATATAGATGGAAACATTTTTCCAAGGATCATGTAAAACAAACAGGTTTTGAAAAATATTTGTAAAATATGGGAAACATGAAATTGGAGAAACGAAAAAATTAAGGCTAAATTAATTTAAAGGGCTCAGTGTTAATTGATGGTTGATCGATAAAATTTCCATTTGGAAATAAGATCGTTGCGTGCATGGATGTTCTCGTTTGATAGTTAAATCACCGGCTATCAAAGTTTTTGACCGTTTTCCGTTGTTAATACGGAGAGACCGGGATCAGATTATTATCTGAAAACCACTCTGTATAGGCATTAGCGTTGCAAATCAATTATATTGAAGACAACTGAAGACAGAGTTATGCAAGGGTTGTTCTGTTTACATAATAGCGTCTTCGGTTTGTCCAGTCCCAGGACAACTTGTATGGACGAATGTCTGACAGAGTATATCTAATAAATCACGTAAGTTGATCTTTTCAAACATACCTATGTTGGTGGCGGAGGAATTCGTTTCTCTTAGCTTTATGCCCGTAGTATTTTTGGGGAAATCAATTTGTGATTTGGCGGGTATGACGATGTGGCGTTCAAAGAAAATGAAGGTGTGATCTGTCAAGAGATACGTTGTAACCTCAAGCCTCAACAACAGGGAAATGACAAAAATCGGGCAGGCAGCATGGCTATGTGGGTCGCCCCCATTAGGGTGTATTGTCAACATCTAGAGAATATTCATATTTGTTACTTCTTTTCACTTATGTATCTCCCGGGAACGGTTATGTTGCTAGCAACCGTAGGTGACAATATATTCGATACACTCAAGAGAAATGAGTGGTCAGTCATGTGTGGCCGGGTTGCAAGATGTTCTTGTTGAACCCAGTGTATTCCCCTCTAGAGGTACACAATCAGCAGGTGGTTCCATATCTTGTCATATTCGGAATCAAATCTCCAATAAGTGCCCGCAGTTTTTGATTGTATACTATATATGTAGAGCATAAGATGCAAGCGTTCTTCTAGATTGTTATTTACTTGTGATTATACACTATTATAATATCAGAATATTATTGATTTCAAAAACGTTTTGGGTTATCGTAAGGTACAAACCATCCATGTTTATGTGTGGATCGGTCTTACGATTATCATTTCTTTTGGAAAGGATTTTGAAAAGTTTAACCAAATTGTTGGAGTTTACTCACACCAGTCCCATGACTGATCCAGAGTTTATTTTTTTTTGTTTTACCCTAAACTCTTGGGTGCCCAAATTGTATGAGCAGTCAAGTAGTCGGGATTTTTCAGATATACTTGGAGGAGCTTGGAGCAGGAGGCTCAATGTTAGATCTATATAAAGTTTATTTCCACTGTTATATATGTGGTGTACTCTGATAATGGTATGTATATACAGTATACATTTTTGCATTTCAAAGTTATGTTATATACTATATTTTTCGTTCCGCCGTGAGATTCGTGTTTACTCTGATTCTGTTCTATGTGATATTTTTCTTCTTCTGTTCTAACATTCTTTCTTTCTATTTCTCACCCTCTAACTTCTTTCTATTAATGATCTGGTATTTCAATGCTTGAATATTTGACATAGTATTTTATGTCGTTTTTCGGGATCGAAAATCCTTGGGTCGCTACAGTGGTATCAGAGCTGAAGGTTAAAGTGATTACCTTAGCTCTGTGGCGTAACTCGATAGAGATGGGGTTAGTAATACCCTAGATTGAGTTTGAGTGTATATATATACTAGTGAACGTATTTGTATATTGTATAAAAATGGTTTTATATTGTGGAGATTTATTACTTGAGTGGCTTATGAATTCTGGTCGGCAGTGGGGGCACCACAATGTCGATAGGGGTTTCTAAGCGCTCGAATACGACGAACCGGCACAGTATGTTTTTGAAAAGAAGGTAAATGAAATAATTTTACGCGAAAAATATTTTGATATAGAAGGAATATATATCGTGAGTTTATTATAGTATATTGGATGTGTTGGTTGTTATTATAATCGATTTAGATTATAATTGAGATGGTTATAAATAACCAATCAGAATTCGTATAAAATCCGAATAATTAAATTTGAATATAAGTCAGAATTGGAATTTAAATTCTGAAATTTCAAAAAGGTTCGTAAATGAAATTTGGATTGGGTAAATGGAAATTTTAAGATCCTGGGTGATTTGAAAATGCTTTCCAAAATTTATAAAGGGTATTTCGAAGTTATTTCAAAATAGAATTATTTGAAAATATGTTTTGAAAGTGATATAGTATTGAACTCACTTCGATCACTAGAAAATAATTCTGATGATGACGGCCGCATCATCAATGTCATTTTCAAGATTCTAAGTGACGGATACTACCAAAGATTTTATTTTTAAATTGTTTTGAGGAAATAAGTTGTTTAAAAATTCAAATGTTTTGGATTGCTATTGTTATGTATTAATATATATATATATGATTTCAAACTGATTTAAAATAAAACCCAAGAATTTAAATTCTAGAATTTAAAATTTTAACGTATGAAGTCAAACAGTTTGAACTGGTAAGAGTAGAAATAAATATAGGGAATTTTTTTATATAATTTAACTCAAACTCAGTTCAACAAAATTGGAATTGAACCGAGGCCAGCTAAGTGAGAATCGTACTGGAATAGAATTTAACTAGGTGATGTAATGGAAATTGTGAAATAAGATTTTGGATTGGGATTGAATTGGTGAGTTAAGAATTTGAATTTGTGAATGGAACGGGAGTGAAATGGATTTGGCTTGGGCATAAGCGAATGATTTGAGTTGAGAACAAGTTGATTGAAGATCAATTGGAAATACATGTGTATATGCTGAAGTAATAGCAAACTAAAGAAATAGAGGAATGCTCGACAAAAAAGGTACAAGTTTATATTATATTTGAGTATGATATTTCTATGAGTCGGTTTGGCAAGCCGCTTGGCTGTTTGATTTTCTTTTTGGTTGGAGAAGACCTAGAGAGGCGAATTGTAGTTGTACTGATTGAGTCGTGTAAAAGAGATGCTAGCGATTTTTTTTGTGAAGTTAAGGTGTTAGAAAATTTTCAAAATTTTTGGAAATTTTCATTAATCCGAACAAATTAATATTTTAATTGAAATTTATTGGTTCAATTGAAATTGAAGTTAAAAAGTAGAACATATGATTTTTAGTCTGCTTAATAAGATCTACAGCAATTTCCTACCTTAGTAATTTCGGGGATGCAATTTTGTTAAAGAGGAAGGAATGTAACGTCCCGGAATTTTTGTGATTTAATAATTAATTTATTTAATTATTATAGTATATTGGTCCGATAATTTGAATGGTTTGATTAATACAATAATTATTTAGTTTTTGAACGGTTAAGAAACTCAAACTTGGTAGTAGTATTTTGCTAATAATTGAGATGTGTATTAATAAGGGACTAGACCAGACCTAAACAAAACAGTGGATTGATGCTAGAAGCAAAGTCAATGCCATATATAGATATCAATTATAAATAAAGGCATGCTATAGACTTAAGGTACAAAAACTGATAATATACAGACTATTAGAAGTTTCTAAACTTAGTCTAGATGCGCAAAAACCATGTAAAATATACAATGATGACGATTGGCCAAAGTTGTAAGAAATAATATAAATTACAACTTGCCGCATGCTTTCCCAGTATTATATAGACAGTGCATTGTCTACACATTAGAAAAAGGAATTCAATTTAGACTAAAACACATTTCCTATCATCTCCGCTAAATCAACGTCTTTGTTTATTTATTTAATTTTAAGAAGTGATTGTAACAAAAAGGCGGCTGATAGCATATACCAAAGAAACCTCTCTTAAAGCTGAATAATAAACATGACCCTAAAATGTAGTTTTTTCGAAAATTCATTAGTCATTTAAAGTTTAAACATTAACAGGGTTACATAGTTCGGTTAAAACTTTAAATAAACTTTCTGTTTTCTATCAGTAGTCTCTACTACTATATTGTCTTTTACTTTTCTTTTTTGTAAAATAATAATCCAAATGTGAGCACCAAATCCATGTCTTTAAACATACAGACCAAACAGCTTGTAAACATCCATCACGCTATGAAAATGGAATTGTTTAATCAAGCTTATGCCTATCCTAAGCAATTTATGCCGCCTGTACACATACATGTGCAGTCTTTTTCTCGCACAGCTAATATGTTGGAACTTCAATCTACCATACGTCAAACAGCCATCCTATAACTAAATAAATCACATGCCTTAAGTTATAATACACATACCAATAATTTCCTATAGCTTCATGAAAAAGAAACCATGCCAATTGTAAGTTCAAATCACAAGTTACCTTGCAAAACCAAATGCTACAGCGCACCTACACCCAGTGTACTGTTTTTAGGACTTCAGACTATGCTGCTAACGTATACAAAGGCACACACTAATCAAAGAAATTAAACAGCAATATATTAGCAATATATTTTCAACGCCTATCCTACTTTTCACCATGAGGACCTTCTCCTTTCTCGGCAGACTACATGTTGAAAATTGGATCTACCTAAAACTCTATCCATGCCTATTCCTTGGGTGCCAAGGCATTTAAACATTATAAATACCGCAGTTCATCCCATTTTCTGAGTAGGGTAATCGAACAAAAGAAAACAGTGATTAAAAAAAATGGCGCAAGAACAAAAATATTCTCCTCATTCCTGTATATATACAGAGACCTCGACATGTTTCTTTTTGTCTTGGGTTTTGTTGTTTTGGGTAGGAGGTGAGGTTCGGTCAACGAAGCACTGGATGATGGTGTATGGGCGGTGCTGAGATAGTCGGAGGGGTTGTCTGATGGTCAGCGAAGGTGGAACGTGGAATGGGAACGACATGACTGTTTTGAGAAGATGAACATTGTGCAACGCACAACATGGATCAGATAAAAAAAGGGGATTTGTTTCTGTTTTGCATTATATATACAGGGAATCGCATGTTCTAATAGAAAGAGGAAGAAGGTTACGTTTTAAAGTGGAATATTGGAAAAGAAGTTTGGGTATTTTCCCGTGAGTTATGAACGTTGGCAGAAGGGTAATTGGTGGAGAGAAATATGCGGTCATGGGAATGAGAAGGACCAGTTTTGTATACATGAAGATGGGAAGAAGAAGACAACAGCTAGGCGGGTTGGCCCGTAGGCATTTGGGCCTGAAATTTAAATACGTGAAACCTAAATATATAAAAAAAGAGAAAAATCCAGAAAGATGGGGGGACGTGACCAAGTCAGCAATGGTATTTGTGAATGTGAGCTGGCACTAACTGACAACAAGGAAGAGTAGTAAATGAAGGAAAATATATAATAACAAAATTATCCTTTGTTTCATTGAGTTTATAAAGAAATTTATTCGGAGGAAGGTTGGAAGAATTTCAGGAAATGAGGAACGAAGTGGGAGAAGCGGATGTTAATTCGATCGGGTTAAGGAGGAGCTGATGACGTGTTTCTGGTAGGTATGAAATTTTTAAAGGAAACAACGGTTTAATTTCTAATTTAAGAAATTAAATTTCAGTAATTGAAATAGTATAGCTTTTAATGTTAATCACTTGCAATTTCATTATCAGATTTAAACAAACAAAAGGGGTCGGAAACGTATCGACATTTGTAACTTGATGGAGCGGGTTTGTTCAACACTGGAAGCTACCATAATTTTTGATAAAATTAAACAACTCGTTTAATCGACAAATTAAACAAGGTGAGTAAACTCACTAACTCTGTCTAGTTCTATAATTTTGTGAACGTTATTTAATACTAATAACAATGATTGAATGCCATGTGTGATGATTGTTTGGATGATCTGCTAATTAATTGGTTGGAATACTATATTAACATTGATTTAATACTGATTCTATTAGTGTTATTTATGTTGAGTCACATCTGTGGATGCAGGGAAACAGGTTGGAGGAATCCAACTGGATTCCTCAACAATTATATTTTTGTTTTTCAAATATTGCATTATATAATGGGACAAATAATCAATGTTTGATTGTTGTGTGTTTGGGGTGGTTAAACAACATTGACCTGAAATGATTGGTATTAAAATACCGTAAGAATACATCGAAAAGAATTCGAGTTTTAAAAAAAGGAAAATCTATTATTATTATTTTTAAATAATAGAAATTGGATATTAATTTGACTTGAATTTAATAACTTATTTAATTATATAAACAAGTGATTGATGTATAAACGATATTTAAAAACAATATGAATTGATTATTATTAAATAAATTGGGAATGGTTGAAAAGTAAAACAATAAATTTATTTAAATGTACGAAATGTAAATAGAATTAAATAAACCATAAAGATTTATAATTAGAGTTTGACTATGCCGAGTGGTATAAGATAATTATTTTAGGAATTTTATATTCAGGATTTGACAAGATAGTGAATATTTAGTTTAAAACCAATAATGTATACTCGAATATGTAATAGAGAATAACTTATAAACTTAATATATATATCAACCAAAAGATGGCATGTAAATGGATTTTTTGAAGTGAAATATGAATTTATAAAAGAACTAGATAAATCGAATTTTAAACTATAACGATATATATTATTTAAATCAAGATTTGATTTAATCAAACGAGTTCAGACTTCTGGAAAGGGATATTGTTCACGTATTAAGTGAATGATGATCTAAAATGCAAACGTTTTGCAAATTAGAATAATTGTAAAGGAATTAGTGATGTTTGAAGTAATAAATTCACAAATGAATTTAGAAACTATGTCAACCTGAAACGGTAAGTCTATTCCAAAATTCGGAACGTTAATCGGATACAGATTATTTGAAAGAGAATTATTAGTTGAAATTCGATTATATCGAATTAAGGGAAGTACTATTACTTTCCAGTTTTTAGCACGATCTATTTATTATTATTTAATTTATTAATTAATTATTTAAAGTAATAAATCTAAGTTATATTTTAAAGTTAAGCATTTCAGAATATGGATTTTAACGCTACCGTTATAATCAAAAATTTCTGTTAAAGAAGTGGATTCATAAACTGAATCTGAGAGTCGAGTTGAAAATGATTTGATAAGAAATTCAAAAATGAAAAAGGTAATCAGAAACTGACTGGAAACGTGTTGAGTTGAATCGTTCCTTGAGTATTGATCTGATGTTGGTTTCGGCCTTCGGGGTTGATACTTGGAAAATTATTCTTTTACTAGTTTACACTTAGAGACTGATGAATGAGGAAGAATAGAGATGCATGAATAAGATTTGGAAATGTTTTCCAGTGTTAAGAATGTATATTTTCGGAATATGGGAAAATAAGAGTTGTAAATATATGGAATTGATTCCCGATGTTAAAAGAGATATTTTGTAAATATAGGAAATAAATAGTTTGATATAGATGGAAACATTTTTCCAAGGATCATGTAAAACAAACAGGTTTTGAAAAATATGGGAAATAGGAAATTGGAGAAACGAATAAATTAACGCTAAATTAATTTAAAGGGCTCAGTGTTGATTGATGGTTGATCGATAAAATTTCCATTTGGAAATAAGATCGTTGCATGTATGGATGTTTTCCTTTGATAGTTAAATCACTGGCCATCAAAGTTTTTGACCATTTTCTGTAACACCCCGAATTTTTGAATAATCAAATTAACTAAATTTAAGAATACTTAATGTCAAATGTGGGAATTAAGGGAAACTGGTCATGCCATTGCATTCGCCTCGGAATTCTGCATGAGATAGAGTCTGAGTTTGCGTAAAACGGATACAGTATGAAGAAGATATGGACGAACGAAGTTAGGCAGAAAACCCAGAAACGGGCCAGAATACACTGGCGCACTTGGGAAGTGCGCCAGAACAAAATTGCACTGGCGCACTTGGGAAGTGCGCCCATGCAATATTGCACTGGCGCACTTGGCAGGTGCGCCCAGGCCGAGGTAAAAATCTGCACAGATTTCTGAGGCTCTGGTTCGAACGGTGAGTCAGTGCTGAGTCATTTCTGACTAGTTAATGAGTCATTAGGGTTTCTGGATAGTTCTAATCTGGACTGAATGGTTGCGATTAACTCTAGGGTCATCCGACGGCTATAATTAAATTGAAATTCTATATAAACATGTGTAGACTCAAATCCTAGAATCAAAATCAAAATTAGATCAGTGGTCGTCATGTTGTCACTCCAAACCCTAGAGTAGCCGCCACCAACTAGACGCAAATTAAAGACAACAATTCAATTCAAATCAAGCCTAAAACTAGAACAACAAAATTGTCTACAACAAGGGAACGCTAATCAATTACAGAATTCAGATCCCAGAACTCAAGACCCCTTATTTGGTGAGTTCTAGTCACTTTTAGGTTTAAATAAATAAAAGTGAATTGTGGTAGACTATGATTTGGGTATATGTTGTTTGTAGTTATGCAAGTTTATTGTTGTGAATCATGAAATGATGCAAGTTCCTTATTGTTGTGAATCATGAAATGATGCAAGTTCCTTATTATTGTGAATCATGAAGTTATGCAAGTTTATTATTGTTGTGAATCATGATATGATGCAAGTTTATTATTGTTGTGAATCATGAAGTTATGCAAGTTATTATGTTGGGAAACTATGAACCTATGCAAGTTGTTGCGTTGTTAATTCATGAACCTATGCTAGTTGTTATGTTATGAATCATGAACCTATGTAAGTTACCTATGAAAGTGGATAAGTTGTTAATTCATGAACCTATGCTAGTTGTTATGTTGTGGATCATGAACCTATGTAAGTCACCTATGCAAGAGGTTATGTTATGAATCATGCAAGTTGTTATGTTGTGAATCGTGAACCTATCTAAGTTGTTAATTATGTTGAGAATCATGAACCTATGCAAGTTGTTATGTTACAAAATCATGAATCTGTGCAAGTTGTTAATTATGTGGTGAATCACAATTATATGTGAAGTTATCGTGTCATTTTCCCTAGTTGGCATGATTATGCCAAAAATTGTACTGAAAACGATCACCTTGTCATTCCCTTTATTTTATTGTTATGGCGAGACTATTTTTTGTAGCCTCGATGACGCCAAAAACGCAAACGGTTACGCTAGTTAAGAAACGGGGAGAAAGGGGAATTTGTAATAGGCATAATTTACTTAGTGATTATGTAAATTGGACACATGATTCTGGTAGGGAAACATATAAATAATTACCTATTATGACATGGGTGAAATTGGGTAAAAATGGTATAATTTGAATATGACCATTTATGGATAGGAAATTCAAATTGTTAATAAGATAGGTATTGACACCTATAAAAAGGAAAGAATTAATTAATTAACTTAATTAATCAAAAGAGGATTGTTTAAGCAATTAAAGTTTGAAGATGTAATATTAAGAATTGGCATAAATGCCTTAAATGGCATAAAATAAATTTGTGAAGAAATTGGTATGATTTTACATACCATAAATGGATGGACATAATCGAGTCAATTATGGCCATAGTTAAATTTGGAATTAATTGATAATTTGAATAGGGAAAGTAATTCAAATTGGGGATGATTAATTAGGAGTAATTAATCGTCTAAGACACGAGGTTAGGCTCTTTTGTGGTGTAAGACTGCCCGGACCCGCTCGGCAAATCCAGCTGCCACCAGTCTAATGTGGGAGGTCTTAGGCATAAATTAAATGCGTGATAGTTGTAAAGACACGAGGTTAGGCTCTTTTGTGGTGTAAGAATGCCCGGACCCGCCCGGCAAATCCAGCTGCCACAAATGCCAGTCTAATGTGAGAGGTCTTTATAAGGTTACGGTCTTAATGAATTAATAAACACTTAACCAGATAAACATGTAGTGGGACATGAGGGGTTAAGTGGGTGCCTTGGGTGGCATGTGGAATTAAGTGGGTGTCTTGGGTGGCATGTGAAATATGATTAGATGTCCCTGTAATACATTAATGCTACTTAACCTAACTTAATACATATGGACTGTGTAACACCCCGTATGTTGAATAACTTGCTATAATATAAATCAGGGCAGAATTAAATTTTAAAATATGAATCAGGGGAAACGGGCTATGCCATTGCGTTCGTCTCGGAAAAAATACGCGAAATAGAGTCCGAGTTTTCGAAAATCGGAGTCCGTATGACCCAGTTAAGGCCCGAAGAAGTTTACAGAAATTCAAAACAGATTTAAAAAAAAAATCACATTTCAGAAGAGGCGGGAAAAATTCCCGCCAGGCAGAGGGAGTCGACCCCCTCCCTAGGGGTCGACCCAGGGGTCGACACAGGGGTCGACCCCCCCTGTCGGTCTGTGTGACCTGGGTGCACCATTTTGGCTTTTGGGCTGTGCTTGGTGGCTAGTGACGAAATCTGACGGCTCTAATCTAAACTAGGGTTAATCTAAGGGCCTAAACTAAATCCTAATTCTATAAATACACCCTAAGACTACCCTAATTCATACTAAAATTGGAGACAACGTCGTTATGCCGTCAAAATGCAACTTGAAGGAGCCTCCATCAAATTGTAGAAGAAGATAGCTTCTCAAATCAACTTCTAATCAACTTTAGCAACTTAATCTTCTTCATAGGAGTGCTAATCAACAAGTTGTGAGTTTCTATAGCCTTAATGACCAATTGTTGAAATGATTATGATAGGATATAATGAGGTTATGGCTATGAATGTGGATCAATGCAAGTTATGTTATCATATGCTATGTGTTCATGATGTTATGCAAGTTATGCAAGTTATATGCTATGTGTTTATGATGCCATGCAAGTTATGCAAGTGATATGCTATGTGATCATGATGTTATGCAAGTTATGCAAGTCATATGCTATGTGATCATGATGTTATGCAAGTTATGCAAGTCATATGCTATGTGATCATGATGTTATGCAAGTTATGCAAGTCATATGCTATGTGATCATGATGTTATGCAAGTTATGCAAGTCATATGCTATGTGATCATGATGTTATGCAAGTTATGCAAGTGTTAGGCTATGTGTTCATGATGCTAGTTATGCAAATCGCTATGATAAACATTGATCCATTATGACACCATGTTATGCAAGTTTGGTGTTTGATTATATGCAAGTTCATATATGATATGTTATGCAAGTTTGGTGTATATTATATGCAAGTTCATATATGACATGTTATGCAAGTTTGGTGTTTGATTATATGCAAGTAACATGTGCAAGTTTACACCTTTGTATGATATGCATACATATGCAAGTTAACCCCTTTGTATGTCATACATACATATGCAAGTTTACCCCTTTGTATGACATAAGTAACTTATGCAAGTTAACCTCTTTATGACATATGTGATTCATGCAAGTTTGGGTTGATTATTTATGCTAGTTGGGTTTGATGCTATATGCATGTTGACACCTTTAAAACCCATGTTGATGCTAATGTTATGCAAGTTGAACCCATTGTATGTGTGATGAATCTTCCCTTTTAAGTATGTCATGTTAGCGAATTACGTGGGGAACGATGGGGTTAATATTCATGTTAATGAAATGGTGTGAAGTTGGTATGATTATGCATACCATAAAGTGGATGGACATAATTGAGTCAATTATGTACATCGTTAAATTTGTAACTAATTAGGGATAATTAATACAAATTATGGGGGTGATTAATTAGGTGTAATTAATCGACTAAGACACGAGGTTGGACCCTTTTGTAGCATAAGACTGCCCGGAACCGACCGGAAAATCCAGCGGCAACAAATGATTGGCCCAATGTGAGAGGTCTTAGGCACAAACTAAATACATGACAAGTGTAAAGACACGAGGTTAGACTCGGTTATGGCGTAAGGCTGCCCGGACCCGACCGGCAAATCCAGCTGCCATAAAAGGTAGTCTAATGTGAGAGGTCTTTACAACGGTTGCGTTCTTAATCAATTAAGAAATACTTAACCAGATATGCATGTAGTGGGGCATGAGGGGTTAAGTGGGTGCCTTGGGTGGCATGTGGAAATCAAGTAAGTGCCTTGGGTGGCATGTGGAAATCTAGTGGGTTGCCTTGGGTGGCAATAGAAAATACGATTAGAATACTTAACCAAAGTGGAACATGTAATTAAACATGATTAAAAAGGGTTAAGTAAGTGCCTTGGGTGGCATGGGGAAGATCTAGAGGTTGCCTTGGGTGGCAATAGAAGATAAGATTAGAATACTTAACCAAAGTAGAACATGTAATTAAACATGATTAAAGGGTTAAGTAAGTGCCTTGGGTGGCATGGGGGAAATCAAGTAAGTGCCTTGGGTGGCATGTGGAAATCTAGTGGGTGCCTTGAGTGGCAATTGAAATATGATTAGATGACTTAACCAAACTTTAAACATGTAAGTGGACATGATTACTAAAAAGGGTTAAGTGGGATACACTAGAATTGACAAGCTTATGTGGGTAGCTTGTGGGGGCCCATTTCAACCAGTAACCCATATGTATCTTATTGGGCTCGACCCATGTCGAGGACGGGACACGCGTACTGGGCTTGACTATAAGAGGCCAAAACGGGTTAGCGGTGGCAACGCAAGTCCAACGGGTTTCATATGCGTGTGTGGACCCGGGCTGGTAGGTAAGACGTTGTTGCATCGTGTAGATATAAGCCGTGCACCATTGATTGTATCGGGTTGCCACTTTGGGGAGTGATACACCCCACTGTGGGGCCAACACGGGTATCTACGGTAGGGAGCCGATCGCTTTGGGAGTAGTGGGTACACCTAGTGGAGATAGGGGCAGACGGCACCTATGTAGTCAGCTAGGGGTACACGAGACTACTATTAAGATTACTAAGTACAGGGTACACCTAGTGGAGATAGGGGCAGACGACACCTATGTAGTCAGCTAGGGGTACACGAAACTACAAGTTAAATTTTCTAAGTCTTTGGGTGGGATCAACCTTTAAGTAGGAATTACCCTTGAGTGGGTAGATCTGGTGTGGTGCAGTGTAGGAATTACCCTTGGGTGGTTAGATCTGGTGTGGTGCAGTGTAGTATTTATCCTTGGGTGGATAGGCGCGTCTTTACCGTTACCTTAGTTCATCCTAAGTCTAGTTGGCTGCTTAGTGTAGTCATTTATCCCCAGTCGTACCGTACCGGGTTTATATCATACCCTAATTACTTTATTGATTGTATTGTTAAAGTTATAGGGCTCACTCAGACTTATGTATGACCCCGTTGTTTTTATCTTTTTCCCAACCCTCAGGTTATCAGAGTGGGCTTAGCACTAGTGGGCTTTGATCAGATTGCTTTATCTATCTTTTGGAGCTTGGACTCTTGAAGTAAAGCTCGGTTATCTTTTCTATTATGGATATTAGTATGTAGTGGGATTATGTACTTATGTTTTAACGAGATGGATATTTTGTACTTGACTCTTGTTGGTTTTTGATATGTAACCAAACATGTTTACCTTCTGCTGCAATGAAATGATGTTTTAAATTTCAAGTATTACTTATATCTGTCTTGTTGTAATTTTTCTGTTCTATATTCACATAAAATACTCCACCGAAGTTAAGGCATTCCCTTTGTGAGTGACCTTAGCGGGTGTGGGGTGTTACACGTGGTATCAGAGCCAGGTTACCAGAACGGATAATTTTTTTAGAAAAACTATTTTTCTAAAAACATTTTTGGAAGAAGTATTTTCAAAAACATGTCTTTTAAGAGAAAAGTTTTTGAAAGAAAAGAACATAATCCCCAAGTGCCATATATCCTTCCTTCGATTCTCCGTTTTGAATCTCTTCCTCTTTCTCTTTTTGAATTTCCCCTCCGCGTATAGATGTCTTTTTAAGATAAATAAGGACTTCCGTATGAAGGACGGAAGAACCACTTCAAGGGACTAAGACGTTTGTCGGGCTAAGAAGTTAGTCCAAGGAGGTGGAGGGCTTGTGGGTACCTTTAAGATGGACGAGGGAGGAAGGTTCAAATAGCTATTAGGTAAATAAAGGATGAAACCTCATCGTGGTGAGAGGTCATGGAAGGAGAATGTGAAGGAGAAGGCTAGTTGTTTTGGAGAAATAGGACACCTTATTAGGCTTGTCCAAAGAGGTAAGGACAAAGTACAGGATCTTCTGGAGGGTAGATGTATTCCCTCATGGCTGGTATACCTGATGGGGGTAGGGCCGTCTAGGTTGAAAGTTGGTCCTCTCGATCATCCTGTTCGAACTTTATTCGACTCTGGCGCATCGCATTTGTTTATCTCATCATCGTTAGTTGAGTCATTGCACTTAGACACCAGTCTAGTAGATGATCCCTTGGTTGCTTCAAACCCAATTGGGGGCTCCACTTATTTGTCCATGATATGTTTGGGTTTGAAGATTTCTATACTTAGCGTTGAGTTTAGATGTGATGCTTTTGTTTTGGGCTTCACGGGCTATGGGTTGATTTTGGGCATGGACTGGTTATCCAGTGATGGTGCCGTTCTTGATTGCAAAAGGAGAGTTGTTAGGCTCATGACCCGCTTGGATAACACTCTCGAGATCTCTTGTAATCCCATAGATTCTGTTATGCTAAGTTATCTTGAATCGCTTGACGCTTCGGTCGAGAGTTTGCGATTTGTTAGAGTGGTCCGGGAATACTCGGATGTGTTTGAGGAGGTGAAGGGCTTACCTCCGAGGCGGGAGATAGACTTCCGAATATATCTGGTGAACAATGCTAAACCAGTAACATTACCAGGGTGCCACATGGCTCCTCGTGAGAGGAGGGAACTCCATAAGCAAGTAGGGGAGTTGCTTGAGAAGGGGTTCATAAGACGAAGTATATCAGAGTGGGGTGCTCCAGTAGTTTTTGTCACGAAGGCGGATGGGTCCCTCAGACTTTGTGTAGACTATAGAGAACTCAACAAGCTCACAAAGAAGAATAGACACCCATTGCCGAGGATTGATGATCTCTTTGATCAGTTGGTTGGCGCCTCAGTGTTTTCGCAGTTGGACTTAGCCACGGGGTTTCATCAGTTGAGAGTGGCTGAGGATAGTATAGAGAAGACTGCCTTTAGGACTCCGGATGGTTTCTATGAGTGGCTGGTGATGCCATTTGGTTTGACGAACGCCCCTGCATACTTTGTTGATTTGATGAGTAGGGTGTTCAGGGAGTACCTAAATAACTTCATAGTGGTCTTTGTAGATGACATCTTGGTCTTTTCTAAGAGCGAAATAAGTTTTCGTATGTGCTTAATAGGTTAAGCAAAGCCTGTTATTTGATCAACGGTGGTTTTGGAGCGAGACTGGCAAGGACATCCAGAGTTGGACAAGTGCTTAATTATTTAGCCGTTTTTACTAGTATCATCTCACGTAGGTCGTTTGAATTCGAAGGAGGTATCCCTTGGGTGTTTGTCTGATATTGGTTTAGGCCTTTGGGGCTTGCACTTGGGGGATGTCGAGTTCGACTAGGATGGTCTGCGTGAGAGATGGATAGTTGTGACGATTTTGCGTGGGAGAATATCCTGGTTTTCTCTAGAGGTGGAGAAAAGCATGCCCTACATCTTAGGGAAGTGTTGGAGACTCTTCGAGCACATAGTCTTAAGACAACAAAGGTGGATGGAATTCTTAGCATCCTATGATTTCGAGATAGTGTATACCCCTGGCAAGGGTAACGTGGTGGCGGACGCCTTAAGCGGAAAAAGGTTGTCCTCAAGTCCATTGTTCGTGGGACGACGAAGCTTGGAATTTATCTCGATGTTTGATTTTAGACCTTGCATTGACTTTGTACCCGGTTTGCAAGCATCCTTAGAGGTCAGACCTACTCTTTTGGGATGGCTTGGCGAGGCACAGCGGGGCAACCCACAGTTGGTTGAGTTGGTAGAGAGGCTCATAAGGGGGGAGTCGTCCATCCATTTGAGTAGGTACACCCTAGACGATAGGGGGTGGTTGCGTAGAGACGGTAGACTTTGTGTACCGCAAGACGGGGGTTTGAGGAAGGCTATTCTTGATGATGCGCATCGTTCGAAGATGACCATTCATCCCGGTGGGGACAAGATGTACCAAGACATGAAGCGAGTTTTGGAAAAGTTTGCAAGAGGCGGTAGGGACTCAGTTGTGTCTGAGTACCGCATATCATCCTCAGACGGACGGCCAGACTGAGAGGGTGAATCGTGTTCTCGAAGACCTTTTGAGGCTTTGTATCTTAGATTTTGGAGGTACATGGGAAGAACATCTTCCATTGGTGGAGTTCGCGTATAATAATAGCTTTCAGTCTAGTATTTGTATGGCTCCTTTCGAAGCTCTTTATGGAAGGGCTTGTCGATCACCTACATGTTGGTGGGAATCTACGGATAAGAGGAGGACGGATTTGGAGTTAGATGTTGGGGACATGGTCTTTGTTAAAGTATCTCCATTACGGAATGTTGTTCGTTTTGGGTCCGTTGGGAAGTTAGCACCAAGATTTGTAGGACCGTTTCCTATTAAGGAAAGGATTGGACGGATGGCATATAGAGTGGATTTACCCGAGAGACTTGGTGGGATACATGACGTATTTCATGTGTCACATTTGAGGAAGTGCCTACATGAGACCGCAGAGGTGGTAGAGCCGAGCTTGCTTAGAGAAGTGGAGGTAGAGCGTGATGCGACTATTCGACGAGCTCCTACCCGCATCCTTGGGTCAGAGATTAGGAAGTTGTGAAACAGAGAGGTTTGACTAGTCAAAGTGCAATGGGGAGAAGATGAGAGCAATGCTACTTGGGAGACAGAAGCGAAGATTCGTTCATTGTACCCATTCCTTTTTGGAGGGTATGTCTTTTAACTTCTCCTTTATCGTTTGTCTAGTACTTATCTTATCTTTAGCATGTCCTCTCATTAGTACCTTTGACCTTTAGATAGGATAAACCTATGGTTGAAACATGTGTTTGAGACATGTTATGATTGATGGATGCGTGTGGATGCAAGTGTTTGCTAGTGGTTGCTCGTGGATGCATATACACACACTTTAGACACTAGATCGGCTCAGTCACTTCATATTGCATATTGCATATAACTGTGTGTAGGTAGCTATATTAATGGATGTATAATGGTTGTGTTTTCATATGGATGATGCATTTTGGTGTATGGTTGTGCACACATGTAGTAATAGTATGTGTCGATAGGGTTCTCTCGCATACATATTGGATGCATGGCACTATCATGGTTTGCATTAAGGAGGTCAATTGAATCAGTAGGCCGCCTGATTTTGCATTAGACAGGGAACATATACACACACTTTTTGCATATGTTCATACAACATTAGAAACTTTAAGGACAGTGGATGCCAGTGTTTGATGGTTTGAGTAGATGGTTGTTTGGATGGTAGGATACGTTCTTCTTGACTTAGAGATTTCGGGGACGAAATCCTTTAAGTAGGGGAGAATGTAACACCCCGTATGTTGAATAACTTGCTATAATATAAATCAGGGCAGAATTAAATTTTAAAATCTTAATCAGGGGAAACGGGCTATGCCATTGCGTTCGTCTCGGAAAAAATACGCGAAATAGAGTCCGAGTTTTCGAAAATCGGAGTCCATATGACCCAGTTAAGGCCCGAAGAAGTTTTCAGAAATTCAAAACAGATTTAAAAAAAAAAAGAAATTTCACATTTCAGAAGAGGCGGGAAAAATTCCCGCCAGGCAGAGGGAGTCGACCCTTGGGTCGACATGGGTGTCGACCCTTGGGTCGACATGGGTGTCGACCCCCTCCCTAGGGGTCGACCCCCCCTGTCGGTCTGTGTGACCTGGGTGCACCATTTTGGCTTTTGGGCTGTGCTTGGTGGCTAGTGACGAAATCTGACGGCTCAAATCTAAACTAGGGTTAATCTAAGGGCCTAAACTAAATCCTAATTCTATAAATACACCCTAAGACTACCCTAATTCATACTAAAATTGGAGACAACGTCGTTATGCCGTCAAAATGCAACTTGAAGGAGCCTCCACCAAATTGTAGAAGAAGATAGCTTCTCAAATCAACTTTAGCAACTTAATCTTCTTCATAGGAGTGCTAATCAACAAGTTGTGAGTTTCTATAGCCTTAATGACCAATTGTTGAAATGATTATGATAGGATATAATGAGGTTATGGCTATGAATGTGGATCAATGCAAGTTATGTTATCATATGCTATGTGTTCATGATGTTATGCAAGTTATGCAAGTTATATGCTATGTGTTTATGATGCCATGCAAGTTATGCAAGTGATATGCTATGTGATCATGATGTTATGCAAGTTATGCAAGTCATATGCTATGTGATCATGATGTTATGCAAGTTATGCAAGTCATATGCTATGTGATCATGATGTTATGCAAGTTATGCAAGTCATATGCTATGTGATCATGATGTTATGCAAGTTATGCAAGTCATATGCTATGTGATCATGATGTTATGCAAGTTATGCAAGTGTTAGGCTATGTGTTCATGATGCTAGTTATGCAAATCGCTATGATAAACATTGATCCATTATGACACCATGTTATGCAAGTTTGGTGTTTGATTATATGCAAGTTCATATATGATATGTTATGCAAGTTTGGTGTATGATTATATGCAAGTTCATATATGACATGTTATGCAAGTTTGGTGTTTGATTATATGCAAGTAACATGTGCAAGTTTACACCTTTGTATGATATGCATACATATGCAAGTTAACCCCTTTGTATGTCATACATACATATGCAAGTTTACCCCTTTGTATGACATAAGTAACTTATGCAAGTTAACCTCTTTATGACATATGTGATTCATGCAAGTTTGGGTTGATTATTTATGCTAGTTGGGTTTGATGCTATATGCATGTTGACACCTTTAAAACCCATGTTGATGCTAATGTTATGCAAGTTGAACCCATTGTATGTGTGATGAATCTTCCCTTTTAAGTATGTCATGTTAGCGAATTACGTGGGGAACGATGGGGTTAATATTCATGTTAATGAAATGGTGTGAAGTTGGTATGATTATGCATACCATAAAGTGGATGGACATAATTGAGTCAATTATGTACATCGTTAAATTTGTAATTAATTAGGGATAATTAATACAAATTATGGGGGTGATTAATTAGGTGTAATTAATCGACTAAGACACGAGGTTGGACCCTTTTGTAGCATAAGACTGCCCAGAACCGACCGGCAAATCCAGCGGCTACAAATGATTGGCCCAATGTGAGAGGTCTTAGGCACAAACTAAATACGTGACAAGTGTAAAGACACGAGGTTAGACTCGGTTATGGCGTAAGGCTGCCCGGACCCGACCGGCAAATCCAGCTGCCATAAAAGATAGTCTAATGTGAGAGGTCTTTACAACGGTTACGTTCTTAATCAATTAAGAAACACTTAACCAGATAAGCATGTAGTGGGGCATGAGGGGTTAAGTGGGTGCCTTGGGTGGCATGTGGAAATCAAGTAAGTGCCTTGGGTGGCATGTGGAAATATAGTGGGTTGCCTTGGGTGGCAATAGAAAATACGATTAGAATACTTAACCAAAGTGGAACATGTAATTAAACATGATTAAAAAGGGTTAAGTAAGTGCCTTGGGTGACATGGGGAAGATCTAGAGGTTGCCTTGGGTGGCAATAGAAGATAAGATTAGAATACTTAACCAAAGTAGAACATGTAATTAAACATGATTAAAGGGTTAAGTAAGTGCCTTGGGTGGCATGGGGGAAATCAAGTAAGTGCCTTGGGTGGCATGTGGAAATCTAGTGGGTGCCTTGAGTGGCAATTGAAATATGATTAGATGACTTAACCAAACTTTAAACATGTAAGTGGACATGATTACTAAAAAGGGTTAAGTGGGATACACTAGAATTGACAAGCTTAGGTGGGTAGCTTGTGGGGGCCCATTTCAACCAGTAACCCATATGTATCTTATTGGGCTCGACCCATGTCGAGGACGGGACACGCGTACTGGGCTTAACTATAAGAGGCCAAAACGGGTTAGCGGTGGCAACGCAAGTCCAACGGGTTTCATATGCGTGTGTGGACCCGGGCTGGTAGGTAAGACGTTGTTGCATCGTGTAGATATAAGCCGTGCACCATTGATTGTATCGGGTTGCCACTTTGGGGAGTGATACACCCCACTGTGGGGCCAGCACAGGTATCTACGGTAGGGAGTCGATCGCTTTGGGAGTAGTGGGTACAACTAGTGGAGATAGGGGCAGACGGCACCTATGTAGTCAGCTAGGGGTACACGAGACTACTATTAATATTACTAAGTACAGGGTACACCTAGTGGAGATAGGGGCAGACAGCACCTATGTAGTCAGTTAGGGGTACACGAAACTACTAGTTAAATTTTCTAAGTCTTTGGGTGGGATCAACCTTTAAGTAGGAATTACCCTTGAGTGGGTAGATCTGGTGTGGTGTAGTGTAGGAATTACCCTTGGTTGGGTAGATCTGGTGTGGTGTAGTGTAGGAATTACCCTTGGTTGGGTAGATCTGGTGTGGTGCAGTGTAGTATTTATCCTTGGGTGGATAGGCGCGTCTTTACCGTTACCTTAGTTCATCCTAAGTCTAGTTGGCTGCTTAGTGTAGTCATTTATCCCCAGTCGTACCGTACCGGGTTTATATCATACCCTAATTACTTTAATGATTGTATTGTTAAAGTTATAGGGCTCACTCAGACTTATGTCTGACCTCGTTGTTTTTATCTTTTTCCCAACCCTCAGGTTATCAGAGTGGGCTTAGCACTAGTGGGCTTTGATCAGATTGCTTTATCTATCTTTTGGAGCTTGGACTCTTGAAGTAAAGCTCGGTTATCTTTTCTATTATGGCTATTAGTATGTAGTGGGATTATGTACTTATGTTTTAACGAGATGGATATTTTGTACTTGACTCTTGTTGGTTTTTGATATGTAACCAAACATGTTTACCTTCTGCTGCAATGAAATGATGTTTTAAATTTCAAGTATTACTTATATCTGTCTTGTTGTAATTTTTCTGTTCTATATTCACATAAAATACTCCACCGAAGTTAAGGCATTCCCTTTGTGAGTGACCTTAGCGGGTGTGGGGTGTTACAGACTGTATGATGGTTGACATAAGTTAGGGTTAAGCAAAACGAATTGGATTGTGGGTGGGTTAAGTACAACTGAAGGGTAGGTGGGTAATATTAATATATATAGGCCCACAAACTTAACCATTAAATAAATAGGATTAAATCAGTGGGAGGGTTAAGTACAACTGATGGGTAGGTGGGTAATATTAATATATATAGGCCCACAAACTTAACCGTTAAATAAATAGGATTAAATCAGTGAGAGGGTTAAGTACAACTGAAGGGTAGGTGGGTAATATTAATACATATAGGCCCACAAACTTAACTAGATAAAAAGGGTTATGTAATTAAAGACACCTAACGGTATACATAACCGAGGCAGAATAGTAAAGTTATGTATTAAAGACACCCTTAGGGGTACTCATAACTAATGGGAATAGATAGAGTTATGTATTAAAGACACCTATAGGTACGCATAACCGATAGGTAGAATATGGGTTATGTATTAAAGACACCTATAGGTACGCATAACTGATTTTGGGCTATGTAATTAAAGACACCTTAGGGTATACATAGTCAGTAGAAAACCTAGTGGGGATACAAGACATAGGGGAGAACTTGTATCATGTTGTGTGGGACCCATTTCAGTCAGTAACCCGGAGGGGTATCAAAGTAAAGATCTCCGTACTAGGCGGGGGAGGGGCACGCTTACTGATTGATTGTAAGAGATCCAAAACGAGACGGATGGTGTGGGCGGCGCAAACCGACCGGAGACATGTGCGTGCATGGGCCGGGCAGAGGGGGACAAGACGACCATGACGCCAGTAGGTATAACTGTGCACACCTTAGGTTGCAACTTTACGGAAGTGATACCCCTTAGTTGTGGGACCAACACAGGGTATCTACAGAGTAGGGAGCCGATCGATTAGGGTAGCGGTTAGGGTATACCCGGACGTATGCCCTAAGTCTACCAGTTTATAGTAGGAGGGTAGTGGGTACGACTAGTTGAGATAGGAGCAGGCGACACCTATGATAGCAGCTAGGAATACACGAAACTACCACCATCGTTATCATTAGCGGAAGGGATCATCCCATCTTGATTTGACTAGTAATATTGCAGAGTAGTTAGTAGTGAATCATGCATATACCTTACCTTATTTGTCCTGCCATACCGATCATCTGTACCGTGATCCTCTTATCCACTTTGTATGCCTGTCATGTTTACCTTTATTTATTTACTGGGTAAAAGTTACTGGACTCACCAGACGTATGTCTGACCTAGTTTGTTTCGCCTCTTTTCTTCCGTTCCTCCCCCCCAGGTTCTCAGGGAGGAAACACACAGGTTTAGTCAGGATTTGGATATCATCTTCTAGGAGCTACTTCTGACGTATGGCTCGAGTCTCTGTCTCTTATATGGCTTGCTCTTTAGTATCGGGAATGATGTTTTCTTTTAAATACCTATGTCCTCTGATAATATAAGACAGAAGTGTTTTGTTATAAGGGTTTTATGACTCATGGTATTATGTAATAAAATATTTTGGTGATTTAATAAAGTTGTTTATTTTCCGCTGCAAAATTTTTATATCTGTCTTGTGATATTCTGTGTCTATTTACCAAAAATGCTCCACTGAAGTTAAGGCATTCCCTTTGTGAGTGACCTTAATGGAGGTAGGGTGTTACATTTTCCGTTGTCAATACGGAGAGACCGGGATCAGTTTATTATCTGAAAACCACTCTGTGTAGGCATTAGCGTTGCAAATCAATTATATTGAAGACAATTGAAGATGGAGTTATGCAAGGGTTGTTCTGTTTACAGGATAGTGCCTTCGGTTTATCCAGTCCCAGGACAATTTGTATGGACGAATGTCTGACAGAGTATATCTAATAAATCGCATAAGTTAATCTTTCCAAACATACTTATGTTGGTGGCGGAGGAATTCATTTCTCTTAGCTTTATACCCGTAGTATTTTTGGGGAAATCAATTTGTGATCTGGCGGGTATGACGATGTGGCATTCAAAGAAAATGAAGGTGTGATCTGTCAAGAGATACGTTGTAACCTCAAGCCTCAACAACCGGGAAATGACAAAAATTGGGCAGGCAACATGGTTATGTGGGTTGCCCCCATTTGGGTGTATTGTCACCATCTAGAGAATATTCATATTTGTTACTTCTTTTCGCTTCTGTATCTCCGGGAACGGTTATGTTGCTAGCAACCGTAGGTGACAATATATTCGATACACTCAAGAAAAATGAGTGGTCGGTCATGTGTGGCCGGGTTGCAAGTCATTCTTGTTGAACCCAGTGTATTCCCCTCTAGAGGTACACAATCGGCAGGTGGTTCCATACCTTGTCATAGTTGGAATCCAATCTCCAATAAGCGCTCGTATCTTTTGATTATATACTATATATGTAGAGCGTGAGATGCAAGCGTTCTGCTAGATTGTTATTTACTTGTGATTCGACACTATTATAATATCAGAATATTATTGATTTCAAAAACGTTTTGGGTTATCGTAAGGTACAAACCATCCGTGTTTATGTATGGATCGGTCTTACGATTATCATTTCTTTTGAAAAGGATTTTGAAAAGTTAAACCAAATTGTTGGAGTTTACTCACACCAGTCCCATGACTGACCTAGAGTTTATTTTATTTTGTTTTACCCTAAACTCTTGGGTGCCCAAATTTGTACGGGCAGTCAAGTAGTTGGGATTTTTCAGATATACTTGGAGGAGATTGGAGAAGGAGGCTCAATGTTAGATCTATATGAAGTTTATTTCCGCTGTGATGTATATGTGGTGTACTCTGATAATGTTATGTATATACAGTATACAATTTTGTATTTCAAAGTTATGTTATATACTATATTTTTCGTTCTGCTGTGAGATTCGTGTTTACTCTGATTCTGTTCTGTGTGATAGTCTTCTTCTTCTGTTCTAACTTTCTTTCTTTCTATTGATCACCCTCTAACTTCTTTCTATTAATTATCTGGTATTCTGATGCTTGAATATTCAACATCGTATTCTATGTCGATTTTCGGGGTCGAAAATCCTTGGGTCGCTACAAATATAATATTATGTCTTGGCTTAGCCACAATATGTTTACAAGCTCTCTTCTCCTTTATTTATATAAGCCTACAGAGAAGCAGATATTCATATTTCATAATATGGGACTTTAGTTTGCTTTCCTCTCTTCTTCCAAAATTCCTCTTTTTCTTGCTCATTCGTTTTCACTAATCCCCCACATGAATGAGCAGTCGTTCTTAGTTTCAAGAATCATTTATCACATCAGTTAAAGTAGCACATGGGACTTGAATTTTCCTAGTGATTACCTATTTGAATCACAGGTGAATCAGTAGACATAGACTGTCCTTGAACTGTAAGCCTTTTGTATAATTCCAGAGTAGATAACACACGATAAATATTTCTTATAATCCTTCATTCTTTGTAAGTGTTCGTTTTTGCCTTGAACACCTGCCTTGTCTCATAAGTGCTTAGAGAATTTGGCCTCATAATTCTCTTTAAAGCAGCTCCTTCGCACTTATGTAGGTGATTATGTAAATGGTATTCTCTAATTCCTCAAATACATACATCATTAAAGGTATTAATACTTATCCTTTTCAACACATAATGCACTGACTTATCATTGGAATGGTTCGTGTATAACAGTGCCATCAAATTTCTCTTAAACTTTGTTGTCCCGTTGAACCTAGATCTTGGAATCTCCAGTCAACTAGGTGGGGTTTCCATTTTAGAAAAACGTATAGTCTATAGGCCTTAGCCCCATTCCCATCGATAAGGTTTGAACTCTCTCTCTTGGAAAGCCTTTTATAAGTGGATCCTCAATGTTATCTGTAGATCGAATGTAATCTATTGTGATAACCCCATTAGAGAGAAGTTGTCATATTATTTTATGTTTATGACGAATATGCCTAGATTTACTATTGTGTAGTGTATTGTTAGCTCTTCCAATAGCCGATTGACTATCACAATGTATACATATTGGAGGCATAGGTTTGCTCCAATTAGGAATGTCTTCCATGAAGCTTCGAATCCATTCTACTTCTTTTGCAGGCTTATCTAGTGCAATAAACTCTGATTCCATCGTAGATCTTGCAATACAAGTCTGCTTGGATGATTTCCATGAAATTTCTCCATTTCCTAATGTGAAGACATACCCACTTGTAGAATTTGTATCATGTGATCCAGTGATCCAATTTGCGTCACTGTATCCTTCCACTATTGATGGATAGTTTGTATAGTATAGACCATAGCTCTGCGTATACTTTAGGGTATCCTAGACCTCTGATTATCACTTTCCAATGATGTTTACCAGGATTGCTGGTAAATCTACTTAGTTTGCTTACATCATATGCGATATCAGGCCTCGTATAGTTCATAACATACATGAGACTTCCTAGTATACGAGAGTATTCTAATTGGTAGATACCATCAACAGTGTTATTTATCCAATTTTGGTTCATATCTACAGATCTACTTGTGATTTTGCAATACTTACACTATATTGCTTGAATTTTTCAAGTATTTTGGTGATGTAATGTGATTGGGATAATGCATATCCCTGTGGTGTTCTCAGAATTTTTACACCCAATATCACATTAGCCAGTGCTTGGTCATTCATATCAAATCTAGAGATAACATATACTTTGTATATGTTATTATGGCCTTATTATTGCCTTGGATCAATAGGTCATCAACATAGAGACAAACAATGACATATCCAATATGTGTGTGTTTTATGTACACATATTTATCTGATTCATTTATCGTGAGTCCATTTGATAACATAGTTTTATCAAACTTCTCATTCCACTGTTTTGGAGCTTGCTTAAGGATATAAAGTGATTTTACCAGTTTGCAAACTTTATTCTCATTTTCTGAGCTCAGAATTCCTTCAGGTTGTTTCATATGTATTTCTTCCTCTATTTCACCATTCAAGAATGCAGTTTTAAACATCCATTTGATGTATTTCTAAGTCATGTATGGATGTAATTGCAATAAGAATTCTAATTGATGTTATCCTCGTCACTTATGTATCAAAATAATCCAGGTCTTCCTTTTGTCTAAATCAGTGGGCTACCATACGAGCTTTGTACTTGTCATTGAACCATCAGGTTTCAATTGCTTTTTAAATATTCATTTATTACCTAAGGTCTTACATCCTTGAGGTAAATCAACTAATTCCATGTATTATTGAACATAATGGATTCAATTACTTAGTTGTATGATTTTCAGTACCTTGTTTCAAGGGGAATATATGTTTGAAAAATCTAGTATTTCTCGACTCAATGACGTTATTTTCATGAATATCGTTAATTTAATATTTGTGTACCGAAAACCGATATGCGGCACTATTTTGTGCATATCCAATGAATATACAATCAACTGTTTTTGGTCCAATTATGACCTTTGGTTTTGGTACTTCTACTTTGGCAAGACACCCCCACACTTTTAGGTATTTGTAGGACAGTGGTCTATTTTTTTTCAAAGTTCATGAGAAGATTTGGATGTTTTCATTTGAGGTATTTAATTTAAAATATGGTTTGCCGAAAGAATAGCTTCTCCCCAAAAGTTATCTGGCAAGCCAAAACTTAACAATAAAGCATTCACCATTTCTTTAATATTTCTATTTTTTCGTTTGGCTATACCATTGGATTGAGGTGAATATGGTGTTGTAGTTTGGTGTATAATACCATGTTCAGCGCAAAATTCTCCAAAAGGGAATTCATATTCTCCTCCTCTATCACTTCTTAAAGCTTTGATTTTCTTGTTGAGTTGATTCTCAATTTCTGCTTTGTATTGTTTAAACACATCAAATGCTTCATCCTGACTGCTAAGGAGATACATATAATAGTACCTAGTACGGTCATCAATAATGGTAATGAAATACCTTTTCCCACCTCTAGTTCAACACATTTTCAAGTCACAAACTTCTGTATGTATTATATCTAGAGGTTCAGTTTCTCGTTCAACATGATGAAACAGGGTTCTTGTCAATTTTTCTTCTGCACAAATTTGACATTTCTAATTGGTGTCTAAGTTACACTTAGGTATAAATTCTAAATTAATCAATTTCCGCAATGTATCAAAGGTTACATGCGCTAATCTAGAATGCCACATGTTGGAAGGGTTAATAATATAAACAGAAGATTCACTTTTATTCATATCAATGTGTGGTACAATAATGGTTACATTTTCTTTAAACGAACCATTACACACATATCTTCTTCCTACATACACTTCGTTCTCAACTTCAAGGATTAATTTGAATCCATGTTTGCTGAGCAATGATCCTGAAATCAAGTTCTTACGAATTTCTAGAACATAGAGAATGTCATTTAAAGTTAGTTCCTTTCTAGAAGTTAGTTTCAACACAACTTTTCCTTTACCTTCGTTCTTTGATGCAGATGAATTGCCCATGAAAAGTTGTTCATTGTCGGTTGCAGATTCATAGGTTGTAAACATCCACTTATTAGCACATATGTGTTGAGTGGCTCCTATATCTACATATCATTCTTTAGACAAGGTTACATTCTGATATTATTGCACATAAATCCATAACAGCAATACCTTTTTTGAAATTTTATCCAAATTTGCTTTTAATCTTTTAAGAACATTTTTAGTCAGAAAACTGGCGAGTCCCAATGTTGTAAGATAAGGCAACATTTTCTATTGTCAACGCTTAAAATTAGTGTTGTTGGACTTCTCTGGCCTTTCTCCATGAGGCAGAGCCATTCTTGGAAGCACTGGTGCAAGCAAAGCATTGCTCACCGTTTGTGTTTGATGCAAAATTATTGTTGCTATTTTGCGACATCATTGTTTTCATCTGCAACAATCAATATTGTTTCAAGATTGTTACAAATAAGTATCAAATTGTACTATGAAATCGACAATCACAACAATCAACTCATGATTGCTAAAAATTTAGTGAATACACAATTTTATTACAAAATAGATAGTAACAACATTCAGCGTTACTCAGATATGCAGCGATTGACATGTCAAACTACGTTTATAACAACGATAGAAAGCGCAACCGAACATGCAATAAAAGGGATGGTACAAAAATCGTAACCAACAAATAATAAAGGAGATCCTTTCAATTTTGTCCGAGTCTGGAATACAGAAATCTGTTTCCTTAAAACAATATTATCGTCATATGCACTGACTGATGTAATTGCAATTTGCTTCTCAGGATAAAACGGACTAGCCCCGTAGCATAGTGCTAGCAAACGGACCTCTAACGAACTGAAGTAGAATATAGAAACTAGAATAGAGGTGTACTCTGAAGAAGAAGTAGCAAATTGAGAAGAATAACTAATGTATATTATGTCTCATTTTGGGCCATGTATTTATAGGCTGGAGGAGGTGCCTATCTGAACATTAATGACCCTTGAAAAGGTTGCGACCCTTTATCCAAGTTATGCATGAATGTGCATATGCTTTTAAAATGAAATGGTTGTATCCACTCAATTGAATGGACATGCCAGATAAAATGATAAAAAAATAACTCGTTTCAGCGCAATAGGCCCAAGGTGCAATCAGCGGCCTATTTAACCACGAACCCCAAGAAACCCAAGGCACAAGGCAAATTTTTTGACATTAATATAATATTGTGTCATGGACCTCAAGAATCCCAAGACACTAGGCCCAATTTTTGACACTAATATAATATTGTGTCTTGGCTTAGCCACACTATGTTTACAAGCTCTCTTCTCCTTTATTTATATAAGCCTATAGAGAAGTGGGTATTCATATTTCATAATGTTGGACTTTGGTTTGCTATCCTCTCTTCTTCCAAAATTCCTCTTTCTCTTGCTCATTCATTTCCAACATAAAATACATTTTATTGTTGGTACATGACGTTTACTTGTTTTGAGTATGTCAATCTTATAGCTCCTAAGGAAGAACAATGCTAATGCAGAAATGTCTTGATCAGTATACGTATCTAATAGGAAATAGGCTTGTAAAACTGTCAGTTCCATTCCTACATTTTATTATGATCCTACTCCCATGTATTCCTATTTTCAACTGATAAAGAATTAATTCCTACTTTTGATGTGGGATAGAACTGCATTATGAGAATTAAAGTCACTCAATTCAGCTACTAACGAAAAACAAGCAAATGTTGAAAAATATTAGTAAATAGCAAAAGATGTTGAAAAAAAAAGAACCAAACTGGAATCGTTCACTGCCTTTGATCACTACTTTAAGGATCCAATTGTTTGGTCTGTCCCTTTAGAGATTGCGGGTCTAGTTGAGGGAATGGTTGACATGGATGAGAGACACGCTCCTCTGTGATTTAAATAGCAGTCATGTCCATTGCATCTACAGCAGTTGTCTGGAGGATTCAGAAGGGTGTGGATGATCGATAGGTGGGGAACTTGCATTAACTTACTGGAAGAAACTTAATCCATGGTATTAACAAGTCTTATCTGTTAAGTGTATATCATAGATCAGCCTGGAGTACAAGTATAGTCGGACATATATGTCAAAAAAGAAGGTAAACTTGCATTAATTTCACTGTCAATGCAAAAAATGCATGAACTTGTAGTTTGGTTACAATTGTGAACTAATACACAATCTTCAAAATAAAGTACATAACAAAATGCGAAGTGGTTGCAACTCTCATAAGATGTATCAAGATTCAATGGTAATATGGTGGTGATCAAAGAACAACAAAACAGGACAAAAGTTACTAAAAAAGTTTATTATTATGACTTTAATAAAACAAAATCGCACCTGTCTTAACTATATTTATATCTGTTTATAGTAGTGTCTTGTTTTTATTAGGTTTTTTTAATGCCTCCGTTGGTCATAAATTGACTAGATTTTGACATTTACCATTTTAAATCAATAAACTATTAAGTAACCTTTTTCAATAAATGTTAAATGGTGTCATTATGATTCCGTCTGGTAAAAGAATATGCTTAACGTTGCAAATGTTAGTAAGTTGCCTTATGTTACCCTGTTAGCATGAATGCAATCCAGGTAAAATGGACAAGCATGATATTGATAACAGAATCATATGGCATAACGTAGGATTTCGATAAGTACTTTTTTTTATTTCAGAGACTTGTATTTATATACACAAGATTAAGATTAGTTAGTTAATCCACATTTTTATTTCTACAAGGTGGTCCGGTTTTACTTAATATTGATCAACGTGGGTTAGTAATTAAAATTTTCTTTACTCTTTCCCACTGTTACAAATCTCAAAAATATCGCTCGAGATCTTCTCTGAGATCTCGTTTTGGGCTCCTCCTGAAAAGAAACAACAAATATCACTGCAAATCTCGTTTTGAATACATCGACCGAGATATTGCAATATCGAACTATACATCGACCGAGACAAGATATTGAAATATCGTCAGGGATCTTGGTTTTTTTGTTAAAATTTAAACTCGTGTCTAAACCAAAATAATAAATAAAAAACTCAAATCTAGCAATGCTAGTCTCCTGCTATTTTATATTTTACATGTTAAACGACCATATCATATGTTTATATATATTCAACAGTGCTTATGATTTCCATATTCATCATTTTTTAAACTAGTATGTTACATATGATACTATGTATTTTATGTTATACTTGTGTTGCGCTGTTTAATATTTTTTAAACGACCCGAACTTCCCCGGTAAGGAAAGCCCGGATTGAATTGAGAACAAGCCACAACAGAACGCAGACAGAAGAACATTTCATTGTTTATTACACCAATTCCATCAGAATAGAAGAATATACAAAGTATAAAAATAATAATATACATCATCAAATATCAGAGATTTAAATTACATTTAAATATATCGCAGCGGAAAAACAATACAATACACAACTGAAAGGAATACGCGGATAGAGATTTCCGAGTATAATTCCAACTGTAAATCAGGATCCTGTGAATATAAATCTACAAAACCAAAACTAATAGATGCCCGTGTCAAAATAAGGGTACCCAGAGTTTAGGTTGAAACAATAAACTCCAGGTCAGTCATGTGACTGGTGTGAGAACTAAAACAATTATTAATCTTTATTTTAAAGTTGGGTAAATCAAGGGACCACGCCGTATAACACGGAACGGGTTTCCTCCCAAAAATACCAGTGCATAAAACAATAGCGCAATGCTAAATAAAGAACAATAAAGCTATTATAAGACCCAGGTCCCATCACACAATGCAACGCAAGCCGGAGGATAGGGTTTTTACCTTATAATAGCCAAAGAATGCTTAATACGCTAAATTTCATCTTTTGATTCTTAATCAGACTCCAACCGTAAATTAGTAAGAGAATTCCTTAAGTATTAACCCCGAAGGCCAAAACCAACATCAGACCAATACCCAGGAAACCACCCATCTTAGCTCGTTTCCAGTTAGTTTCTGATTTTATATACAATCATAAATATCAATCATAGACGGCATGGGTATCATATATCATGTCGCCATACTAGGCTCTACAATCAAAACCGCAAATGTCATGTATTGGAAATTGGGTCTCCTTTTGTGAACCGAGGCAAAAGATAGTCCTCTACCGATTTGAGATGCTCTAGCCCGCCCCTCAGGACCCAGACTCAGCTGGGCCCTTGGATCGTCAGGGCCGGTCCACCGATGTGGATTAAAATGTCAGAACACTGCGCTTCCCCACCCTTTGGGGTGTCAATGAGCCAACGAATGACTCCATCGGCTTCACATAGTCACCGATATACCCGAAGCGCCTTGCAACAGCAACAACCACATAAGTCAAACTCGTCAGGGCGTGTAAAACCACTGACGCCACTTATAACTAGCAAGAAACGCATGTCCTCCCTAATGCCCTCTCCTGTTTCTGGTTCACAACTGGGGTGTGAGGCTCCCGAATCAACGCTACACAAAGCTATGCCACACAGGCTGTGCTTTGATCATCAACCACAAGACTCTGCTTTTCAACAGAAGCCTTCATCATTTGCATCTTAGCATGCCACACAGGCCGACCACTCCATGCAACCGATATCCATCAATCACACAGAATGATATCCAATATCAGACACACAGTCCATTTACAAGTCCGTTCCGGGTCTGAACGAAACCAGAGGCACCTAGTACCTCGCATATCCATCGATCTCTAAGTATGTCTGGACGATCACCAACTGATTCCCTCCCTTGGGTGTACGGCCCAATCAAGATCATCAATAATTATCCAAACGACGTGAAGACCTCCGGCCTTCAACCACCGTCTTCATCTTCGACTAATCGTCGAATCGGTTATTCAGAATGGGATAAACCCGGTCTTTCTGAATAACTCGCGTATATAATAAACAAGTGTTACACAAACACAACATACGCCTCATTCCAATTCATTGGTCACTAACCGTAAATTAGTAAGAGAACAATTCCCCAAATATTAACCCCGAAGGCCGAAACCAACATCAGATCAATACCCAGGAAACCATTCATCTTAGCCAACCTACAGTTAGTTTCTAAATTTCACATTCTTAGGGAAAGGTTCCCATTAATTTTATCAAAGATAAATTCTTTTAAATTTATTCTTTAATCTTCCTTTGAATATCACTTCAAACTAGTCGGGATTAGTGAACCACACCAAAGTAATTATTTATTTTATTTCCCAATCCCAACCTATTTATCCTATGAAGTAAAACTGGTCATACCTCATATTTAACACCATGGTGTTATCGGTAAATTCAATTACCATTTCACGTTCAAATCTAATTAAAGATTTAACTACCGTCTGGAGTAAAACCGGTGATACTCATTCTCGATCTTTTCAATCTAATTAAAGATTCATTAAAACTCCACTTAGTTTTAATCTTTAACTGGGTTAAAGAATCAGTGTCATTTAAAACACGGTTCACGATAAACCCAAAATCACATTCCATTCTAATCAGTCCCTAACCGTAAATTAGCAAGTGAGCAATTCCCTAAGTATTAACCCCGAAGGCCGAAACCAACATCAGATCAATACCCAAGAAACCATTCAACTTAACTAATCTCCAGTTAGTTTCTGATTTTCTTAACTCCGTTGGGTCTAAGAACAGTATTATTGAAGATACCGTTCACGACAACCCAAAATCACATTCTATTAATTATCGGGTTAAAGAACAAGTGTTATTTAAAACACCATTCACGATAAACCCAAAAATAAATTCAAATTCAATTCCAATTAAATACCATTTAATTGGTACACTTCGTTAAATCTAAATAAAAAGATTTAATCTTTTTCTCAACTGCGGTTAAGAACAGTGTTAATGAAGACACCATTCACGACAAACCCAAATCCCATTTGACATTAAATACAAGGCTCTGAATAGAAAATATATCGGCTTATATTCAATATCAAATTCTACGACCAACAAATATCGTATTGGAAATAACGATATAAATATATCTTTCAAATTTCCATAAAAATATCTGTATAATCCCGAAATCCAACATCGAAATATTCCAAAGACGATTTCGATTCAAATCCATTCCAATTCAATTATTGGAAATTCTGGTTATTATCAAAACCATTTCAAATCCAATTTATTTATTTTAAAAATAAATAAATTATTATTCTAGTTCAAAACTAGTTCATTTCGATAAAAATCTACTTTTATCTTTTCAAATATGGAGTTTTTCATCCCAATTCTTCCCAAATCATTTCTTATGATTTTACACAAATTATTACTATTTTTAATAATTTTATCAAGGCCCGTACAGTCGATTTCCATCAACGGCCATCGAACCGCACTTACAGCGACCTTTTCCAAATTTGATTTGGACATAATTCCAAATCCAACCATTATATTTATAATTTCTAATATTCATTAGAAAGCTCTTTTCAATACGAACCCAACGGTTCCGGTTTTAGGAGAATCTGACGGTCGGATCTCCCGCAATGTCCATTTGAAGTCAATGGTCGAAATTCGCGAACTGCCGCAACGTGGTGCGTTCTATTCAGGCCATTATATATATATATATAATATATATATTATATATTTCACCGATTTCCTTTTAAAACGTATTTTATAAATCGTTTTAAATTCGTTTTCGAAACGATTTCAACTTCATTTCAAATTCAAATCAAAATTGAATTTTTCCTTTTAAATTCGTTTTAAATTCATTTCAAATTGATTTCAATTCAAATAGATTTTTAATTCAATTTCAGTTCATTTTCAATTCAATTTCAATTCGAATTCATTTCTATTTGAATTTCAATTCGAATTCATTTCTATTCAATTTCAATTCGAATTCATTTCTATTCAATTTCAATCCGAATTCATTTCTATTCAATTTCAATTCGAATTCATTTCTATTCAATTTCAATTCGAATTCATTTCTAAATATTCGATTTTGAAATCACTTTCAATATTCATTATAAAATCGAAAAAATTCCCGTTCGTGTTAAAATGGCGTGTAACTACTTAACACGGCTTCACATTTCAATATTCAAAGAATATTATTTTTAAATTATTCGATAATTCTGAACTGGAATCTAACACAGTCAATTACCATATAATTCCAGTTATATGAATTTCATCAAATTCATATATGCAACAATGACGATAAACACCCAACCATCATCCAAAGTACGTTCTACACTGTATAAGCATCAAATATAAATATTCAACGCTTATAACAGTCTGTCAATCAATCGATCAACATACAGCTAATTATTGGGATTAGTGTATGTCATATACCATCCCAATACCCGTGTGGGGTTTTCAAACAATCAAACACAGATTTTATTCGTGCAGTTGGGCGATGTGTAAAATTTATCGTCCTAATCAATATCAGTCAAATGTGTGTATATAAACAAATCGTCCGATTTGTTTATATTTATTTCATTTTAAATACCCGTTAAAAATTCTATTTTCGACTATAAAATATTTTTAACTATATAAATATTTTATTTCATTTACCATCACACAATCAAATTTCACTACACAACAATCAAACAAACAAGCCATCCATGGTCTGTGGATGACGGGTGTCAGGTGCTACTAAACACCATCTGCATCCTAGCATATATTTCAAACTAGAAATAAATTAAAAGTGAGGAGTTCTCACCGACTAGCTAAACCAAACGCCACGACTCTTCATATGTAGAAATCTCCTTCATGCTCGCCTTTCATCAATTTCATTGTCCGTAGCCACTACATATATAAAAATCACATTTTTATATTGTTGTTATGTATATAAGAATCACATTTTTATATTGTCGCTATGTATATAAAAATCACATTTTTATAATCACTCTATATGGATAAAAATCACATTTTTATATTGTTGCTATGTATATAAAAATCACATTTTTATAATCATTCTATATGGATAAAAATCACATTTTTATATTGTTGCTATGTATATAAAAATCACATTTTTATAATCACTCTATATGGATAAAAATCACATTTTTACACCGCTACTATATAGATAAAAATTCTATTTATACAACGGTGTTCATATAATAATGATTATATTTTTATCACGCTATTCTCTATATAAAAATTATATTTTTATATATCTACTTCTAATATAAAGATCGAATTTTTTTATATCATCGCTATAAAAATCACCTTTTTATTTCAACATATATATAATAAAAATCCGATTTTTATTTCGCTACACGTATAAAGATCAAATTTTTACTATTTATATAATATAAAAATCGTATTTTTATTAACTCTACTATATAAAAATTATATTTTTATCCTTCACATCATATAAAAATTATATTTTTATGATCTCTATGATATAAAAATCATATTTTTACTTTACTACATACATGGAAAAATTATATTTTTCTTCGCTACTTCATACGATAAAAAAAATCTCACCATTTTTTTATTAAAAATATAAACTTTTCTATATATAAAAAACTTGTCTTTGCTATGTTAAAGGTCTCGCCTTTCTTAAAAAAAAACTTCATCTTTCTATAACAAAAAATCTCGTCTTTTTATTTAATGACAATACACATTTTAATAACTCTATACATATATTTAAACTGAAATAAAATAGAAAGAAATAATAATAAAGAAAACAAATTATAAACACACCTTTTCACTTGTAAAATTCGGCTTTTTGGATGGAGGAGGGCCTGAGGGTCTCGCTGGTGGTCATCAGTGGTTGAGGGGGGGGGGAGGGGTCTTCTCCGATTCGGCGGCGCCGGAGCTGGGTCAGGGGGAGTCGCGGTTTGTCGAGGCGATGGGTCCTTAGGTGTCGGCGGCGGTCTTCAGGTGATTGGATGGGTTTGGGCGGCGGTTCCCCCCTCCCCCGCGTCGCTCCTACTTTTTTTTTATTTCTCTGACCTAATTCGATTTTTAACCAGGGGCGGGGGGGGGGTAAAGGAGAGGCTTTATTTTATTTTTTTATTTTTTTTTAATTCAAAAAGCAACTTTTAATTTCCGACTCAAAACAAGGCCCACCGCCCGTCGTCCATAGTTAATTACCCCCGTCCCGAACACAATGGGATATGTATCGTAAGCCAGTTCGGCCGTTTCGATCGGTTTTCGTCAAAATCAACATATAACTCTATATATTGAATTTGAACGCACATTCCAATTTACCGGGGCCACGTATGGTCTCTAAAAATTCCCGAAAAATACTTTCTAGCTTCGTATTGACGATACAGTCCTAATAAAACTAGTTTCATCGAATTCTGAGACCGTTTGAAAAATGGCCATTTTCCAGTCTATTAAAATCAACTGAAACTGGTCAAACGCGTTTTCCTTTGCCACGCTCACATATTGATTCGAAAAATTACGAATTTTCGAATCTATCAATAACTTGACATCACAGATCCAACGAAAGTGGTTTCGTCGAAACCGAGGACGTTTGAAAATTTTCCATTTTGAGGGCCAGAATTCCATAGCGACTATTCTGAATTTTCAACTGGGCGTATCTTTTGATTCCTGCTATGAAATTTTGATTTTTCGGATTTGTTGGAAAGATATTATCAATTAGATTCAAATATTTTTGGTTTCTCTAAAATCCGGTTTATTTTGAATCCTGTACATTCATTTGAATTTTGAAATCGAATTATCGAACTACCGCGCCATTTTCAGTTCCTTTTATAATTATAAATAAATTATTTATATTCTAACGATGATCTAAATAAATATATACATTCGAATTCCATTCAAAATAAATTTCTCGTCGTTATTATTTAAAATAATTCACTTTAAATATTCGAAATTCAATAAAATTGCCATAATAAAATTTTTAAATTGGCTCGGATATCCGGGTTATTACAATTTTTGATCCTTTTTATGTTCTTTGTCTAACAGTATTTCATGTTCATGGATTATAAGTTGTAAGAACTAATCTATTTGTATTGTGTTATACTTTTATTTTAAGTATATTGCGATTTATGAATTTAAATGTTCTTTCATAAATTAAGAACAGTGAAGTGATTTTGCAATTCAAGTTTAAGTTATTGTTGTTATAATTGCATCCGTGAAAGTTATAGTGCAAGAATACCAGTTTTTAATATATCATATATCTTGATATTATTCTGATATGAGCTTTCAGAGTCGAGATAAAACCTGAGACAAACCCTCGAGTTAGACTCATCTCATCTGAGATCTCTCCTGATACAAGATCATGTCTATAAAATCGCCGAGACGTAACGCAACCGATATCCTAGATTTAAAACTTTGCTCTGTCCACGATTTTTTAAGTGCAATACAAAAATAAACGGATGGATAAAAAGGGTTTGAACAATTTATTGAAGAACTTTAGAAAAATACATGTAAGAAACAGAAAAAGTTGATAACTATGAGAATATGCAAGCACAAACTTTCACGGACATTCTAAGAAAAGTGAGAATATGTTTGAGTTTGAGTAAATTAGTGAATTTGAGATAACTATTATTGGAATAGCACAAATTTGTCATGCGATTATGCCTTACCTATTGATTAACATGTAAAAGTGTTTATTTTATGGTCTTGTATCTTATCTTTTGTGTATAAATAAGTATTACTTTGGGTATTTTTGTGTATTTTTACAAATCGTCAATAAAAGTCTCCCATGTCTCAATCATAGACCAGTTACATGAAAAAATGCAACTTCTTGAAATCAATAAGTTTCAAATCGCAAAGAAAGTTGTAGCACACTGGTAAAGGCTTAGAAAGTTTGGTAGAGTGTTCCAAGTTTGATCGTTGCCAACTCCTATATTTATGAAGAAAGGAACATGAATGCTTCACACCCCGCCTCCTGTGTTTTGAAGAATATATGGAATAGTTATATTATATAGTCATATGTATGCATGTATATATATAATATATACACTTAATAAAGATTTTTGGATCTAATTAAATTACACAAAATACATTAATAAATAGGTTAAAAACAAGATTTTTAGAAAATAAGTCTTTAAATTTCTAATTTAATTTATTAAATTTAGTAATCATATTTTGATATGTATAAAATCATCCTATTTTTTAATTTATATTTATTTTTTATAAAAATGATCTTTGGCATATTCCTCCCAAAGAACTCAAATCAAATCAATTATGCTTAACTGCCATGTAGAAGAAAATGAAAGCTTTGATTACAAATCTTCAATCAAGCATATGTTGATCTTCCCACTGACGGTGTCATATGTCAAAAGGAAAGAATTGATTACAAATCTTCAATCAAGCAACATAAAAGTAATATTCCATTATCTTTGGAAAGAATTTTTTTTCTTAAGCCCAATATTCATGTAGATAGGAGACTTCAGCCATTATAGATACTCGTGTATCCATTGTAAAAAAGGGATTCAAGTATTCTTTTCTTCTTATCCTTAATAAAGCTTTTTTTTCTTCTTTATTTTGTTTTTCAATTTTCGTGGCAATTTGTGTTGTCTAGTCAATTAGATTTGCTAGAACACAAATTGCTTTTGCGTTTATTTTTCTCATTGGTGATTGACCGTCTGATTAGATTCAAGGGTAATCCTAATTTTTATTTTCTTTTCGTTTGTTGTTTCTATTCTGCAATTTCAATTCGTGTATTTTATTTTGTTTGTTTAGTTAATTATTGAATTCAATATAAATCCGATTAGATTTGAATTTGTAGTGAGTTTAATTACTTGCTTTTCTCTTTTGTTGATAATTGTGAAAGAGTCTATGCAGCGGTAGGATCGTACAATATGGGATATTTTAAAACATCTTTAACTGATATTATACCTAATTCTCATCTCAGTTTAACAAATGAATTTTCTAATAGAGGTTCAGTAAATATATCAACTATCTGATTTTTGGTAGAAATATGTTCTAAATTAATAAAAAAAAAAATCGATATTGTCTCGTAAGAAATTATGACGAATATCTATATGTTTTGTATGCGAGTGGTTTATTGGATTTTCAAACAAATTAATTGCACTAGTATTATCATAGTAAATAGTTGATTTATATAAATTTATTCTGAAATCTTTGAGTGTTTGTTGCATATAAAAATTCAAACAGCATAATATGGAATATGAACAGGATAATGTGCAGTAACTAAAAGTGACACCGAGATTTATACTGGTTCGAACCTTCGTTCTTCTACGTCCAGTCTCACACTCCCTTCTCGAATTTCACTACTAACAACCCTCACTTCACCCAGAGGAATAAGTTTACAACAACTACAACTACCCGAACAACCTAACGGGATTTCTTGCCTCAACTGCTGAAGAGGTCTTCGATAATACAATAAATTTGTTGACTATTTGTGTTCTTGATAACACGGATACGTCAAATTAATATAAACCCTTCCTATAATCTTTCCTTGATGATGAAAGTGTAGTTCTTGAAAGAATGTGGAAGATTAAGAGTGATTTGTAATCACAAGAATGTAGAAGTAGAGCATGCTTGTTAATATGATTAAAAATGATTAGATAGAAAGAATCGGAATGAAAATCGATGAAGAAAACATTTGATTGAACTTCTATTTATAACAATCAAATAGTTGCAATCATTTATGAAGAGATTCAAAGACGAGATGTGAATTAAAAGTTGTGACTCTTCATTGAATAGTTGCATCTATTCGTATTCAGATGTCTGAATTGAGAATTCAGATGTCTGTTTCTAATAAAAATTCAAACAGCAAGGAAATAGGCCATTTCGTGGTATAAATGGACGTTTGAAATTTTTGGCTCAAATGTTTGAATATTATGTGAAACTTAATTTTGTTTCAGTAGATAGACGTCTGAATTAAGAAATTCGAACGTCTGTTTGTTGTAATAGACCTATGCCTTGTGCACGTCATATATAAAATCTTATATATATATATATATATATATATATATATATATATATATATATATATTAAAACATGCATGTATGTGTGTCACCAAGAAAGATTTTAACAATTATATACTATCACTAACAGACTCGAAACAAATATAATCTTCAATTTAAGCTCTTGAATCTATTGTTGAGTTTCTTCCTACAAAACAGAGTTAGTTGATAATAATTTATATGTACATATATAGTTGTCATAATCAAAACGCTATAAAGTGAGATCCAAAATTTTCCCCTTTTTTATAATGGAAACTATGTATGTAGCTCCCCCTGTCAATATGCATATATTTCTCCCCCTTTGGCATTAACAAAAAGGAGATGCTTATGTAAATAATACTCACGAATATGCACAAACACACAAACAATACACAAACAACATAACATAAGCATAAGCATAGATATTCACACGCAAACATCTTGAAGTTCACCATTATAGCAAGCACATGGTAGAGTTTTATGCCAAATAGACCAAAGTATCAAAAAATATTACAAACCATATGAATAAAAGAGTTTGATGCAAAAAGTATCATTAAAAAGCTTACTAATTTTCTGTAGCGGTCATGCTAGGACCAACACTCGTATCACCATCTTTTGAAGCATCATCTCCGGAGCTAGAGTTCGGGGCTTCTTCATTATTGGAGCTAGAAGACCAATTAGATGGAGTCGGATTATGAGCCTAAGAAGATTGAGGTCCGATGCATGAAATATTATCCCAAATCTTGTTAAGAAAGCCTTTTCAAAGAGTTAAACCTTTTATTGTCTTATGCTCAAATCGCTTGAAAACCTTTTGAAGTTTTAGTAAATTACGAGAGAGCATAACCAATGCTTGCTTAGGCGGAAGGTTGGGAGTGACAATTTGAATATCCCCGTCCTCTTCTTCTTCTTGTATAAGCTGACGACGACGATGTAATGATGACTCCGCTATTATTGTTTCTAGTTGCAATGCAACATGTTCTTGCCAAGCTTGGAATGACATGTATTCTAACGTCGATGGTTCGGGGTCAATATCCATAAGCTTCAAGGTTTTTGGTCCAATCTCTTTGACACTCAAGCTTGGAGTGTCGGGTATTTCAACTTGACACTCAAGAAGAATGTGTGTTATATAGGCTTCGTAATGAATTGTTTTATACTTCAGCTTATACGTAATATCCACCCATTTGTCGAGTATGATTTTAGCCCAATTAATTTTCTTGTTAGAGTAAAGGGCATATTAAGCTTGAAAATCATGCTTATACACTTTTTTATAACTTCCTTTTTTTTGGTTGGATAGTTCGGACTAATATGCGGTTTAGAGACATGCTTGAGGACGGAGATGAGTAGATGTAAGATCTTTCATATTAACTAAATTATCAGATATAAACTTATGCGACACCTCATCTCTCACATTATTAACTTCTATGGTGTCTATGTCAACTCCTTGCCAAACACAATGTAAAATTTGTCATAATCGTTGAATAGGGAGGAGAATATGTTCACCGCAAACCACAGACCACACACAATTAGTTGTATTTCTTAGTGCTTGGTAGTCTAAATAAATTAGCCAAGAAAATTTTGACAAGCAAGGGGTAAAATTCGACATTGTTAATATTATAATCGACCAAAGACTCGAAGTTGAAGTGTCTAGCATATTGGATAAGTAGATAGTGGGAAAAAGCATCAAGTTTAACAAAGGTACCTTCAAAGAATTTCGAATTTTTCATAGCTTTGTACCTTTCCTTTGCAATGTCATTCCCAAGGCATCTATGGATTTAATCGTCAGATGGATGCTCAGATTCTTGTAGTCTTGTACGTTTTGGTCTATTTATCTTTGGATTTTGATGAGGATAAGTTTTAATTTTGAGTTTTATAGATAAATGGAGGCTAGGGCTTTGGGTAAAGTAACAGGGGAAAATAAATAATGAAGGGTGGTGATGAAGAGATGGGAAGTTTAAAAGGCGCGTGTCTTTTTTAAAAATGCTCCAGCATCTAAATAGACATCTGAAAATAAAAAACAGATGTATGTTTTTGTTAATTTTCTAAACAATACCGAAATTATTCATTTTGACCCATATTCAGACGTCTATTTTTAAGGATTCAGACGTCTGAATCTTCAATGAAAAATATGTCTAACCCATCATTCAAACGTCTGTTTTACTTGAAACGGACGTTTGTTTCCTGGAATGTTTAACCTTTCCTTCAAACTTTTGAATTATATATATATATATATGTATATTGTTATTTTTATTTCTTTGAAATTCAAGATAATTATTTTATTAATACAAAAATTATTGTCGATACAATCATCAATATACTTAAACAACATTAAATCTTAGGAGAAGGTGTCTTCTTAAGTGTTGATCCTTTACGTCCCTCATTTGCCATGTAATTTATGTCTTATGTATTTGGGCTATAGTGAGTGTTAACCCCATTATTAGTGCGGTTTGGGAAGTAATATGATGACCATCTAGAGAAGCGATCAACCAAGTGTCATGATATTAGATCGATCGCACACCACTCTGATCGGTTGGACACGTTATGTAATATTGACCGGTCGGTTAGCAGTGAACGGATCGGTCGGGGTAACCAACGTAATCAGCCAAGGAAGACAAAAAGCGGTCAGCCATTAAAGAAAAGCATACCGATCAGTCATTTGTTCTTATTCGGACATCAAAATAAAGATATATCGGTTTGTTTCATTCATTGGTCGAGCATACACTCGATTATAATAAGCGGTCGGTACCTAAAGTTGCATGAGACCAGTCAGTTTCGTTTTCACCTGATCGGTTGGTATCAAACAAAGAAAGAAATAGCACCATTGTGATGAGCATGATAAGCACGTCATCTTTCAAACAAGTACATATTGGATGAAAATAATGTGGCATGCATAAGGAGGTTCCATGATCTCTTCATGTTTTGATATGTCACCAGCCAGGCAAATGGTAATGCATGAATTAGCAATTACCAAGAACATGTCCACATCAATAGCATGGAGGACTTGAACACGTGGACTTAGTCACTTGAGAATATAAAATATAAAATAAATATGTCACTCATCAACATGCATGCATTTACATGTGCCAGTTATTACTTATAAGGATCGAACGGTTGCATGCCAGGTTATATGGTTTAACGAAGAGCTGACATTGTTGCTTCATTACAATGGAAAAATTATAATGTTTAGGACTGTACTTTACTGTAGCAAATATGGGAGGTGCTAATGTACATCTGCATGGTGAGTTAATTCCAAGGTTGGAATTATACGTGCACAACATAATACGTGATATCTTGGACCAATCGGTTGGAAATTGTTCCATGGTGCAAGCCTACACATTATTAACAGAGAGTGGTTCTACGACAAATATATTTATATGTCAGTATAAGAAAGTAACGTATGGACCAGCAAATGTGAGGTTATGGGATCCTCACGTTTTGTACAGTACCGATCGGTATTAAAATAATAGCATGGTGATCGGTTGGCCAGTATATTGGAGCAGGAGGACTTTATGTGAACCGGATCTAAACAATGCTATTACATGCGTGTGCATTAAGCAATTATACAAGCAAGTGGGATCAGCACCTTAACAAATTAATGCAGTGGCAGAATTGTGAATTGTGATCCGATTAATGTATAAACTTTGCATAAAGTATAGCCACGTAACCATACAGTAAAACAAGGGAACACGTGGCTTCAGATAAAACCGACCAGTGTAAAATTAGAAAAGCAAGAGCAGATCGGTACTTCTTTTCATGACCAATCGGGTGCTTCATTTCATGACCGATCGGGTGCTTCATTTCATGACCGATCGGGTGCCTTATTTTACGGCTGATCGGTACCCCTTTCCAGATGTGTACAGCTGTACCCAGTGGCCGTTCTGTAAATATCTAAAAAGGCCGATTGGTACCCTATACATCATTTTTACAGAAATGCCACTACCTTCAAACTTCACCTATAAATTGCCCACTTCTCCACCATTTAAAGGACTGATTCTTCCACCCCTAAGTGCTGCCCAAATCACTTCTCCTCCATTTTAAAGCTTCTCAAGCTCCATTAATGGCTTCCTAAGCTTACACCTTCTTCCAACATCAGTGGATCTCATCTTCTCCAAACACCATTAATTCTCACTCCAATTCAATCCATGAGATCTTCAACCACCATTGCCCCTCTTTAAAGCATGGATCTAACACCATTTTCATGATGGAAACAAGGAAAATTGTCTAATCATAAAATCTATCCGTTTCTTCTCAAATTCAAGTGAGATCTGAAGCAGAAGGAGAGTAAAAAGTGGAGAACCATTGTGAAGAGTGAACAAGTGTGATAAATGAGATGTATGAGATGATGTTATATGTAATTTTCTCCATGATAATGAAAAACACTTCAAAAGTGGACGTAGATCTATCTTAGATCGAACCACTATAAAAACCCTTTTGTTTTTTACTTGCTTTTTACCGTTTATTTTGCGATTATGGCCCTTTTATTTTCTAACCATATTGGTGAAGTACGGTCCATATACCATTGGTGTTGAGATCCAATTTGGGTTTTAATATTTGGTGCCCACCGTGGAGTCGTGTTCGTAATTCCTTCTCTCACACTCCCTCAAGGTTGAGGGCCTTGAATTGAATTTCTAAGCCTTATCCAACATAGTGGAGAAATATAATAAGATCATAAGTAAAAATGTTGGAAATGCCGATAATATTGCTAACGAGGAAACACTGCTTACCAACCTCTTTGAAGTTGGTGAAAACTCGAAAAGTGGAGCCGGTGTGACTAAAAATGAGTTGAATGCTGCTATTGCCAATGTGAACCAAAGAGTGGATGCTTCTATTAAAGCTATGATGGAGAAACTTGACACCATCCTTAGTGCTTGACCAAATTCAGTGTAACAACCCGTATTTTTACCCGTATTTTTAATAACATGTTATAATGTAAATCAAGGTAGAATTAAATTGTAAAATCTGAATCAAGGGAAACGGGCTAGGCCATTGCGTTCGTCTCAGAAAAATACGCGAAATAGAGTCTGAGTTTTCGAAAAACGGAGTCTGTATGACCAAGTTATGGCCCATTGAAGTTTTCAGAAAATTCCAAGCCCGAAAACAGCACAAATTCGAATTCAGATTCGAATTGCAACCAAGGCAGAAAGGGGGGAAATTTTCCCGCCCCAGGCAGGGTCGACACAGGGGTCGACACCCCTGTCGACCCCCCCTATGGGTCGACACCCATGTCGACCCAGGGGTCGACCCCCCCCCCCCGGTCGGACCAGTTTCTCTGGTGCACCATTTGTGACATGCTGAGTCTTGTTCCAGAAGTTTCTGACGGGAATTGACGGACCTGATGTGTTTTAGGGTTAATCCTATGGTCTAAACTAACCTAATCACCTATGAAAAGACCCCTAGACCTAGCCTAAACCCTCATTAATCATTCCTACAACTAAATGCTGCCCAAATGTTTAATCATGGCCTCCACCCTCTTGTCATAGCCTCAATCTTCATTCATATGAGAGTTCGTAAGCTTGTTTGAGAGTTTCTAAGCTTGAATTAAGGCCAAAGTTCAAACTTTCTTCATCAAAGCAAGGATCTTTTGCTTGTTTCTCAAGGGTCTTCATTGGAGCTTGTCATTTGGGAGTATTTAGAGTTGCTAGTGGCTTCGTCTCAATCTTATTTTATATTAATTATAGTCTTCATAGCATTGTAAGCCCTATACTACTCTTAGATTCTAACTATGAAGTTAAATGTTACATGTTGCAAGTTGAGTTTGGGCCTAAGTATGATATGTGCTTTGATTCTAACATGTTATGCATATGTTTACCCTATGCAAGTTTGTAAAGCTATCACCTTGACTTTGTGCATAGAAAGCTATGACCTTTGATTTGAAATGTTGCATTATGCAACATGAGAACTCTCATAACCTTTATGATAACTTGCATATAATGTTATATGCGAACTTCTAGTCATCATCCTATGTCATCTAGGACCATGTATCACCTATTCGCTAAGTTTGAATGTTATGCATGTTTTGAGGCTTATAATGTAATATGCAAGTTTATGATCTCTCATAAGCCTTATGTTATCTTGCATATGATGTTATATGCGAATCACTAGCTATCATCCCATGTCATTTATGATCATGTTTCACCTATTTGCTAAAGTTTGATATCATGCGTGTTTTGAGGCTTATAATGTAATATGCAAGTTTATGAACACATTTGCCTCATATGCCACCATGTTTAACTTGTGGCCAAAGCACCCTTATGCTATTATGCATGCTTGTGGCCAAATCACCCTTATGCTATTCAATATGTATGAGGCCAAGTCACCTTTTATGCTATCATACATGTTGAGGCCATATGCTAGTATGTTGAACCCCTTTTGGCCTCAAATATCACCATGTTTAGTTTGTGATAGACTTTGCCATCTTATGCCCACCTTGTCGTATGGTTACGTTCCCTCTTTGATCTACTTGCGTTAATGCGAATTTGCGTGCGATGGGAATACGTTATGGGTAGTTGGGCAAACTTAAATAACATGACTTGAAAATATGACATGAAAGTTTGACATATGTTTATGCTTGAAACCATGGACTCGGACATGACTTCTAGAAAACATGAGAATGGCCAACTCGAGGTTGGGTTGAGTTTGTAGCATAAATCTACCCGGAACTGACCGGCTTAACTAGTGGCTACAAGCAATAGGACCCAATGTGAGTAGTTGGTCATGTCGCACTTAAAACCCGAGGTTAGACTAGGTTGTGGTGTAAAGCTACCCGGACCCGCCCGGCTTAACTAGTAACCACAACAAAGTCTAATGTGAGAGGTTGGGGTGCATTAAGATAATAAATGCCACATGATAGGGTTAAGTCATGGACCACTTGAATATACTTAACCACATGAACATGATGGGTTGATAGGGTTAAGTCAACATGGACACACTTAACCAACCCAATGCTTAGTTGGATAGGGTTAAGTCATGAACCTTTTTAGGAACACTTAACCAACTTGATACATGGTTTGGATGGGGTTAATCACACTTAACCCACTAGAAAACCCTAGTTACGCGGTCCTTCTCAACAGTAACCCATTAGGGAGTATCGGATACCCTAGGGACTAGGCTAGGGTGGGGCACGATTACTGGGCTGGAGTGTAAGCGACCAAAAAGATGGCAAAAGTAGGTGCGCCATAGTTGATTCTGACGGACCATGGTCGTGCACACTGTCCGGGGATGAAAGACAGACTTGGACACCAGTAGGTTTTGACTGTGCGTGCTTGTTTCGTGTCAGTGGTTGACACCCTAGGGCCGGATACACCCTAGGGTGGACCTAGCACAGTCGACTACATTTCATGTTTGGACCGTATGACACCGACACACGACGAGTTAGGCTGATAGGGAGCCGATCGACTAGACCGAGTAGTTGGACCTTGATTTAGGTCATCTCATGGGTTTGGGCCAGCTTTGGGCCAAGGGATCATTTCTTGTTGATACTTGATATGGATTGGAATACTAGTACAAACCTGGTGCAACTTAACCTTGTATATGCGATGCCACACTTGATCTATCTTGTTAACTTTTCACCATGCCAGTTATCACCCTACACCTCATCTCTGTTTACATGTTCAGTTAACTTTATTAGTTTTTATACTAATAGTAGATAGGACTTACCAGTCTTTTTGAGTGACCCGTTTTCTTTCGCCTCTTTTCTTCCGTCCCCCCCCCCCCCCCCCCAGGTTTACAGGGTGGGAACACTTGTACCTAGCTTGGATCTTTAACTGCTTTTCTGGATAGCTCATGTACGGTTTGGACTTGAGCACGCTATGGCTTTATTCTACTTTGGGGATAGTTACTTTATGTTTCTTTTTCAGTTTATGTTCTAGACTTTGTTTTATGGGAAAATAATGAACAAGTACTTTGATGTAACTTAACTATGGTTTTGAAATGCTAGTTTTATCCGCTGCTTTATTTACTCTGTTTTTACTTATATGTTCTGTCTTGTGATATCTGCATGCATGTTACCTCGTTTAACGCCCCTCCAAAGCTAGTGTGCTTGCAAGAGTGGCACTGGCAGAGGTGGGGTGTTACATTTGGTATCAGAGCATAAGGTTTACAAGATTTGAGCAAAAGGTTTTTAAAACTTACCTTTTGAAAAACTATTTCAAAACCAATTAAGTATTTTCCAAGAAAAGTCTAGTTCTTTTAAAAGGCTACTCCCCAAAAGCCATTAGCACTATCCTTCGTTTCCTTGTTCTGAATCTATCCATCTTTTTCCTTCGTTTCAGTATGGCCGATAATTTTGCCATCCCGGAGGATGTACCAGTGCCTATTTGGTTTAGAAGGTACATGGAGGCAAGGGCGAATGAAGCCGGCCCCGCGGATATTCCTCCTCCTCCTCAGCATACACAAGCGGATTTCGCGGAGCTTTGCAAAGACTTTAAGGCGATGGGTTGCAAGAATTTTGTCGGAACGGAGACTTCCGTGGAGGCAAGAAACTGGTTAAAGGAAACTGAAGACCTCTTTGCTATCTTTGATGTGGAAGATCGTAGGAAAGTTCTGTTGGCAGTATGGCTATTGAAAGGGGAAGCTGCTTATTGGTGGCTGGTCACCACCACTACTAGACCAATTGAGGCTTGGGATGAGTTTAGGAGAAGGTTTGGACTAAGGTTTCTATCATCGACAGAAGAGAACCTTCGGATGGAGAGGTTCCTATCTCTAAGGCAAGGGGACATGACAGTTAGGGAATACGTGGATACGTTTAATCAACTTGCTCGGTTCAATCTAGACTTGATTAACACAACTCAGAAAAAGGCCCTACGCTTTGCTCTAGGATTGAATGAGCTATTGCGCGGTTTGGCCATGTCTCATATACCCATGGGGGCGACCTTCGAATATTTGGTGAATACGGCCCTACTTCAAGAGGAAGATAAGAGTGACAAGAAGAAGGTCAAGGCAAATAAGTCTCAAGACAAGAAGATAGACTCCGGGAAAGGAGGAAAGAACGACAACACGTCAAGTAAGAAGAGGAAATGCAACTTTTGTGGGATCAAGGGGCATCTGGCCAAGGATTGTAGGAAGAAGAAGAGGAAGTTAGGCGAGTGCTTTCATTGTGGAGAGACTGGACACTTTAGCAAGGATTTCCCCAAGAAGCAAGGACAAGGGAAAGGGCAGAATCAGCGTGCAGGACCTTCTGGAGGGCAAGTGCATGCTCTCAACGCTGCTCCAGTTCAGGACCGAGGTAGTATTTCTGTAGAAAGTCTTGTTTATATTTCCGATTATCCTGTTCGCACCTTATTTGATTCTGGCACATCGCATAGTATTATTTCTTCTGACATTGTTGAAAGTTTGCACCTAAGTATTAGTCTAGTTGAGGATCCCGTCAGTGTTTCAAATCCAATTGGGGGTTCCGCCCATCTATCTATGATTTGTGTGGATTTGAAGATTTCTATCTTGACTGTAGAATTCACGTGTAATGCTTATGTTCTCGGGTTCACGGGATACGGGTTGATCTTGGTCATGGATTGGTTGTCCAGTTATGGAGCCATTCTCGATTGTGAGCATAGGGCGGTGAGGCTCATGACTCGCCTCGGTAATACCCTAGAAATTTCTTGTAACCCTAGAAGTCCCGTCATGTTATGTTATCTTGAATCTCTTGACTCGTCCATCGATGATCTGCAATCTGTAAGGGTGGTCCAAGACTATCCTGATGTCTTTGAAGAAGTTAAGGGGTTACCCCCTAAACGAGAGATAGATTTCCGCATTTATCTAGTCGATAATGCTAAGCCAGTATCATTTCCCATTAGGCACATGGCCCCACGTGAGAGAAGGGAGCTCAGTAAGCAAATCAAGGAGCTGCTTGAGAAAAATTTTATTAGGCGAAGCATTTCTGAATGGGGTGCTCCGGTGGTATTCGCTACTAAGGCGGATGGTTCGCTTCGTCTATGTGTTGATTATCGAGAATTGAACAAGCTGACAAAGAAGAATAGGCACCCGTTACCGAGGATTGATGATCTCTTTGACCAGCTTGTTGGTGCTTCTGTTTTCTCTCAGCTTGATCTAGCCACCGGATTCCATCAGCTTAGAGTGGCTGAGGATAGCATTGATAAGACTGCGTTTAGGATTCCAGATGGATTCTTTGAATGGCTTGTCATGCCATTCGGTTGGACTAATGCACCCGCCTACTTCGTAGACTTGATGAGTAGTGTGTTCAGGGAGTTCCTTAACAAGTTTGTAGTTGTCTTCGTGGATGATATTCTGATTTTCTCAAAGGATGAGGAAGAACATGCTAGACATCTCAAGGAAGTGATGGATACGCTTAGGGCGCGTCAGTTGAAAACCAAGTTCTCCAAATGCCATTTCTGGAGAAGGGAAGTTCGGTTTCTTGGACATATAGTTTCTAAGCAAGGCATAGCGGTGGATCCCGCGAAAGTGGTCGTGGTTCAAGACTGGAAGACTCCTAGGAATGCAACCGAAGTAAGAAGCTTTCTCGGTCTGGCGGGCTACTATAGGAAGTTCATCAGGGACATCGCTAAGATTTCAGCTCCTCTTACTAAGTTGACGAAAAAGGACTTAGCCTTTGAATGGGAATTGGAGTGGGAGCCTGCTTTTCAAAGGCTTAAGGGGACTCTTACCACAACACCAGTTTTAGCTTTACCCGATAGAGGGAAGATGTTTGCCGTGAACACCAATGCACGTGACATGGGATTAGGCGCTGTCCTGATGTAAGGAGAAAGAGTAATATGTTATGGGGCTAGGCAACTCGAAGTTTATGGGAAGAACTGCCCCACGCATGATTTGGAGTCGGCGGCGATTGTCTTTGTGCTTAAATCATGGCACCATTATCTTTTGGGCAAGAGATTCGAGTTATATACGGATCACAAGTCGCTCAAGTATCTTTTCTCGCAAAAGGATGTCTATGCTAAGTGTTGAGTTTGGAAGTAGGGATTATGTTTTTGGGCTTTGGGTTGATTCTAGGGATGAAGTGGTTATCCAGTACCATCCTCGGTTTTGAAAGAAGGGTAGTTAGACTCTTGACTTGCCTTGGTAATACCCTCGAAGTCTCGCGTGACCTTTAGAGTTCTGTCAGGATTAGTTACCTAGAATCTTTTGACCCATTGATTGGAAATTAATGATCTATTCGATTAGTGTTCGCGGGTGGTTCATAGAAATCATGTTAATAAGTGCATTTGGCCACATGGATTGGTATTTATTTTCAAAAGAAAGTTCTTCTACGTGGAATGCCTTACAGTGAATTTTGGGAAAGCTTGCATGAAGTCATGAGTATACAGTTAAGTTAAGAACCGAGTATGCTAGAAATAATAATAATAATAATAATAATAATAATAATAATAATAAGTGAAAGTGAAATGAGAAGCGACAGTGAAATGAGCTCCAACTCACATTTCTGAAGTAGGAATTAGGAAGCTACGGAATTGAAAGGTTAACAACGGTCAAAGCACAATGGAATTAAGTTCTTAGAAGGTTGAAGACTAGATACACGCATCGTATATCTTTTTAGGAGTATATCCTTGATCCCTGTTTTTCCGTGGAGCTTACTTGTATACTATCTTCCCGGTCTCTTTTCCTAATTAGCATATCTTTCTTTTGCTATCCATGTTTATCTTGTTTATCTTGTTATCTCGTAATCGTGTCATGAGAACCTTAGGTAGAAACCCTTTGGATGAAACATGTATTTGAAACATGTTATGCTTGATGTTTGCAAGTGGTTGCAAGTGTTTGCAAGTGGATACTCGTGGATGCATGATACACATTAGGCACTAAGATCGGCTCACACACTTTCATGTTGCATATGCATGAGTGTTATGCTTATTCATGGATGAAACTTGTTGTGCAATCACGTGGATGTTGCATATGAATGAATGCTATGTGCACTCATGTAGAGATTATAAATTATGTTAGGAATTTGCATACATATGGACTCATTTCACTAACATACTTTGCATTAAGGAGGTTTACTGAATCAGTAACCGCCTGATTTTCGCATTAGATAAGTACATATACACACACATTTGCATATGTTCATACAGCATTAGAAATCTTTTAAGGACAATGATTACTTGTGGATGTTGTTTTGAGTAGATGGATGATGGATGGTAGGATACGTTCTTCCTAACTTGGAGATTTCGGGGATGAAATCCTTTAAGGAGGGGAGAATGTAACAACCCGTATTTTTAATAACATGTTATAATGTAAATCAAGGCAGATTTAAATTGTAAAATCTGAATCAATGGAAACGGGCTGTGCCATTGCGTTCGACTCGGAAAAATACGCGAAATAGAGTCCGAGTTTTTGAAAAACGGAGTCCGTATGACCAAGTTATGGCCCATTGAAGTTTTCAGAAAATTCCAAGCCCGAAAACAGTTCAAATTCGAATTCAGATTCGAATTGCAACCAAGGCAGAAAGGGGGGGGGGGATTTTCCCGCCCCAGGCAGGGTCGACACCCCTGTCGACCCCCCATATGGGTCGACACCCATGTCGACCCAGGGGTCGACCCCCCCCCCCCCCCCCGGTCGGACCAGTTTCTCTAGTGCACCATTTGTGACATGCTGAGTCTTGTTCCAGAAGTTTCTGACGGGAATTGACGGACCTAATGTGTTTTAGGGTTAATCCTATGGTCTAAACTAACCTAATCACCTATAAAAAGACCCCTAGACCTAGCCTAAACCCTCATTAATCATTCCTACAACTAAATGCTGCCCAAATGTTTAATCATGGCCTCCACCCTCTTGTCATAGCCTCAATCTTCATTCATATGAGAGTTCCTAAGCTTGTTTCAGAGTTTCTAAGCTTGAATTAAGCCAAAGTTCAATCTTTCTTCATCAAAGCAAGGATCTTTTGCTTGTTTCTCAAGGGTCTTCATTGGAGCTTGTCATTTGGGAGTATTTAGAGTTGCTAGTGGCTTCGTCTCAATCTTATTTTATATTAATTATAGTCTTCATAGCATTGTAAGCCCTATACTACTCTTAGATTCTAACTATGAAGTTAAATGTTACATGTTGCAAGTTGAGTTTGGGCCTAAGTATGATATGTGCTTTGATTCTAACATGTTATGCATATGTTTACCCTATGCAAGTTTGTAAAGCTATCACCTTGACTTTGTGCATAGAAAGCTATGACCTTTGATTTGAAATGTTGCATTATGCAACATGAGAACTCTCATAACCTTTATGATAACTTGCATATAATGTTATATGCGAACTTCTAGTCATCATCCTATGTCATCTAGGACCATGTATCACCTATTCGCTAAGTTTGAATGTTATGCATGTTTTGAGGCTTATAATGTAATATGCAAGTTTATGATCTCTCATAAGCCTTATGTTATTTTGCATATGATGTTATATGCGAATCACTAGCTATCATCCCATGTCATTTATGATCATGTTTCACCTATTTGCTAATGTTTGATATCATGCGTGTTTTGAGGCTTATAATGTAATATGCAAGTTTATGAACACATTTGCCTCATATGCCACCATGTTTAACTTGTGGCCAAAGCACCCTTATGCTATTATGCATGCTTGTGGCCAAATCACCCTTATGCTATTCGATATGTATGAGGCCAAGTCACCTTTTATGTTATCATACATGTTGAGGCCATATGCTAGTATGTTGAACCCCTTTTGGCCTCAAATATCACCATGTTTAGTTTGTGATAGACTTTGCCATCTTATGCCTACCTTGTCGTATGGTTACGTTCCCTCTTTGATCTACTTGCGTTGATGCGAATTTGCGTGCGATGGGAATACGTTATGGGTAGTTGGGCAAACTTAAATAACATAAGAACATGACTTGAAAATATGACATGAAAGTTTGACATATGTTTATGCTTGAAACCATGGACTCGGACATGACTTCTAGAAAACATGAGAATGGCCAACTCGAGGTTGGGTTGAGTTTGTAGCATAAATCTACCCGGAACCGACCGGCTTAACTAGTGGCTACAAGCAATAGGACCCAATGTGAGTAGTTGGTCACGTCGCACTTAAAACCCGAGGTTAGACTAGGTTGTGGTGTAAAGCTACCCGGACCCGCCCGGCTTAACTAGTAACCACAACAAAGTCTAATGTGAGAGGTTGGGGTGCATTAAGATAATAAATGCCACATGATAGGGTTAAGTCATGGACCACTTGAATATACTTAACCACATGAACATGATGGGTTGATAGGGTTAAGTCAACATGGACACACTTAACCAACCCAATGCTTAGTTGGATAGGGTTAAGTCGTGAACCTTTTTAGGAACACTTAACCAACTTGATACATGGTTTGGATACGGTTAACCACACTTAACCCACTAGAAAACCCTAGTTACGCGGTCCTTCTCAGCAGTAACCCACTAGGGAGTATCGGATACCCTAGGGACTAGGCTAGGGTGGGGCACGATTTCTGGGCTGGAGTGTAAGCGACCAAAAAGACGGCAAAAGTAGGTGCGCCATAGTAGATTCCGATGGACCATGGTCGTGCACATTGTCCGAGGATGAAAGACAGACTTGGGCACCAGTAGGTTTTGACTGTGTGTGCTTGTTTCGTGTCAGTGGTTGACACCCTAGGGCCGGATACACCCTAGGGTGGACCTAGCACAGTCGACTACATTTCATGTTTGGACCGTATGACACCGACACACGACGAGTTAGGCTGATAGGGAGCCGATCGACTAGACCGAGTAGTTGGACCTTGATTTAGGTCATCTCATGGATTTAGGCCAGCTTTGGGCCAAGGGATCATTTCTTGTTGATACTTGATATGGATTGGAATACTAGTACACACCTGGTGCAACTTAACCTTGTATATGCGATGCCACACTTGATCTATCTTGTTAACTTTTCACCATGCCAGTTATCACCCTACACCTCATCTCTGTTTACATGTTCAGTTAACTTTATTAGTTTTTATACTAATAGTAGATAGGACTTACCAGTATTTTTGACTGAACCGTTTTCTTTCGCCTCTTTTCTTCCGTCCCCCCCCCCCCCAGGTTTACAGGGTGGGAATACTTGTACCTAGCTTGGATCTTTAGCTGCTTTTCTGGATAGCTCATGTACGGTTTGGACTTGAGCACGCTATGGCTTTATTCTACTTTGGGGATAGTTACTTTATGTTTCTTTTTCAGTTTTCAGTTTATGTTCTAGACTTTGTTTTATGGGAAAATAATGAACAAGTACTTTGATGTAACTTAACTATGGTTTTGAAATGCTAGTTTTATCCGCTGCTTTATTTACTTTGTTTTTACTTATATGTTCTGTCTTGTGATATCTGCGTGCATGTTACCTCGTTTAACGCCCCTCCAAAGCTAGTGTGCTTGCAAGAGTGGAACTGGCGGAGGTGGGGTGTTACATCCAGTCCATCAGAAGGTCCATGTTGGTCTCGAAGAAAATAACAAATCACCCGCTTCCGATCATAACCGCAACGACAACATGGAAGACGATTATGATTGGATGAGTGACAAAGACGAAGCTAACATCGAAGAATTGAAATCAAAAGCTAAGAATCATTCTGAGGTGAACATTAAAAAGGCTGCCAATCTTTCCACATGGGTACCTCCTCGTCGAGAAGGCAAAGTATCTAAGCTCTCTAATCAAGACTATTTGCCTAGACGAACATTTGGTAAGAAACTCAACTTCACAGAGCGACATAACACTAAAGAATACATCTTGGATATGATAGAGCAAATCATGAAGAGGGATCAAGCTAGCAAAGATGATGAAAGAGAATGGGACTTCTCTCCCGATAGCACCCCATTCACTGAAAGAATCCTAGAATCAGAGTGTCCAAAGAAGTTCAATCCTCCAACTTTGTCTGTACAATGGTCTTTTTGATCCTAACTACTTCCTATTCAAATACAATTGTCATATGAGTGCGGCTAAGGCGATTGATGGGATGAGATGCACATATTTACCTCTCTACTCAAAAGGTGCTGCATTATTATGGTTCACAAAGCTGCCACCTAAATCTATCGATCGGTTCTCTGACCTAACCAAAAAGTCCAAGGAGCAGTTCCGCTTGTATGCTACCAAAGCCAAGAATGCTATAACACTCTCGACAATGAAACAGAAGCCAGGGGAAACTGTTAAAGCCTTTCTCTGTCGCTTCAATGTTGCCTTGTCTGAAGTGAGGAATCCAGAGCCACGTATAATTCTCATGGCCTTACTCGACGCTATAGACAAAGCAAGCGAAATCGGGAAATGGATAAAGATATAGGAACCAAACACGCTTAACAAATTCTATAAGAAAGTAGAGGAGTACATGAGAATAGATGATAATCCTGTACCTCTTCAGATCGTTGGTGGTAACCAACTTCTTGAAGCTCCCAAGAGTGCTATTATTCAACGCAATCAAAAGCACACTCAGGAGCAGAAGTGCACAAATGACAGGAATGACAACAAGTCTAATAAGAAGTTCCGTCTTCTTGATTTGTCGGATCTAACCCCTCTGAATGACACTCCTAAGAATATCTACTCTGCCACAAAGGATACAGAGGATTACCCGGAGCCTCAGCCAATGAAAATAAATGACCATCTGACCAAATCTGGTAAGTACTGTAGGTTCCACAATCAGCCAGACCACAATACCAATGAATGTAGGTATCTGAAATCATTGATTGAAGAGATGATTAGGAAGAATCGTTTACAACAATATGTGAAGAATTCCCAAGATGCAAATCCTTCTGCAACTCCCTAAGGGCAAGGGGCATCAAACAACTAATCCGGTCCAAGAAATGTAGCCTCTGCTCAAACTAATCCAAGGCTGATAATCAGCTGACGACCGTTGATGATGATCTAATATCTATAGCTCAGAATAAATGATCACTATCGCCTTTACTTTACTCTTTGCTATGTTCTACTTTCTTGTAAAAAGTCTGTAATAATCTACATGCATTGTACCGAACAATAGCTTTATGAATGAAATATTACCTGCTAGTATAAATCTCTGACTTGTAAAATATACACGAAAATTTGCTAAAGACGATTTTCTCATTGCAGGTTGTTCCATATGCGTTCGTTTCCTCAAGTTCCGACCAAACAAGACAGTCCTAATAACACCAATTCAAATGTCAAAGTGCCATAACCATCGATATGCATAATGCAAAGATGAAAACCGCTACTTTGAAAAGTGAATAGGAGAAGTCCCAATAAGTCAAACGATAAAGAAGGAAGCGAACAGCCACGGATCCGAATCCCAAAGGTCGCGGAAATTTTTTGCGCGAAACGAAGCGCATGAGTTCACTGTATGTGAAACGATGTGCGGGAGTTCGTGGTGCAAAGCGATACGTCCCTCACCCCAAAGGTTGCTAGAATTCGTTGCGTGAAACGAAGCGTGGGAGTTCACTATACGTGAAACGATGCACGGGAGTTCGTGGCGTGAAGCTATGTGGCCCTCACCCCAAAAGTTGCAGGAATTCGTTGCGTGAAACGAAGCGCGGGAGTTCACTATACGTGAAACGATGCACGAGAGTTCATGGTGTGAAGCAATGTGGCCCTCACCCCAAAGGTCGTGGGAATTTGTTGCGCAAAACGAAGCAAGGGGAGTTCACTGTACGTGAAACGATGCACGGGAGTTCGTGGCGCGAAGCGATGCAGCCCTCACCCCAAAGGTTGCTGAAATTCGTTGCGCGAAATGAAGCGCAAGAGTTCACTACATGTGAAATGATGCACGGGAGTTCGTGGAGCGAAGCGATGCGGATGTCACCCCAAAGGTTGTGGGAATTCGTTGCGCGAAACGAAGCACGAGAGTTCGGTATATGTGAAACGATGCGCGGGAGTTCGTGGCGCAAAGCGATGCGGCCTCACCCCAAAGGTTGTGGGAATTCATTGCACAAAACAAAGCGCGGGAGTTCACTAATACGTGAAACGAAGCGTGGGAGTTCATGGTGCAAAGCGATGCAACCTCACCTAAACCTCGCTGGAGTTCGCACTGCGAAATGATGCGACAGTCAAAAAATCCTTTCCTTAGAAAAAAAAAATAACTTCTCCACAGGGGAGACCAACAATGATCATAATGTTGATTCATTCGACAAGAGAAAACAAAAGTTGGATTATAATGACCTTTCCAAAACACGGGGCATCCAATGGAGTCTTCGATGTCAGAACTGATTGACAAAAAAACAAATGTTGAGCAACAGAAATACTTCTCACAATGAAGGATAAAGACCTCCCAGACAGGGGCATAGATATCCAAGACTTCTCCAAAAGGGGAGCAGGAGATAAATTACACTACCATATAGGCCATTAAAATGACAGCGTTTGAAATCCATAGTCGGTTTTAGTCGATTAGTTGATTTTAAGCATTAAATGCGAATTTGAGTTAGAATATCGTGTTTGTGCAAACAGTTTTCAGTGAGTCTTAAACCGTTGAATAAAACAAATCCTGTACAAACACTCTATTCAATTAAAGATAAAATTCGCTATAAATCATTTTTAATGATTAACTACTCCATTACTGAATAGACAGTCAATGTTGAGTATAAGTCCAAAACCGTGCAATTGCTTGTTTTAATTATAGAACAGGTGACATGAAGCATATGAATTCGAAGCATGGTTTACCATAGAAAACAAAAGTTGCAACTGGATCTCAATGCAAAATACATCAACAATGTTCATTTCGAAGCCCCCATTTCTCGTAAGCAAAAAATATAAGCTTCGAGGGGCAAATGTTAACCCCGTTATTAACGCGGTTCAGGAAGTAATACAACAACCGTCTAGAGAAGCGATCAGCCGAGCGTCATGATATCAAATCGATTGCACACATTCTGATCGGTTAGACACATTATATAATATTGACCGGTCAGTTAGCAGTGAACGGATCGGTCGGGGTAGCCAATGTATCGACCAAGGAAGACAAAGAGCGGTCGACCATTAAAGAAAAGCATAACGATCGGTCATTTGTTCCTATTCGGTCACCAAAATAAAGATAAATCAGTTAGCTTCATTCACTGGTCGAGCATATACTCGATTATAATAAGCGGTCGGTACCTAAAATTGCATGAGACCGGCCAGTTTCGTTTTCACATAATCAGTTAGTATCAAACAAAGAAAGAAATAACACCATTGTGATGAGCATGACAAGCATGGCATCTTGTAAACAAGCATATATTGGATGAAAATAATGTGGCACGCATAAGGAGGTTCCATGATCTCTTCATGTTTTGATACGTTACCAACCAAGCAAATGGTAATGCATGAATTAGCATTTACCAAGAACATGTCCACGTCAATAGCATGGAGGACTTGAACACATGGACTCAGTCACTTGAGAGTATAAAATATGTAATGCATCAACATGCATGCATTTACATGTGCCAATTATTACTTATAAGGATCGAATGGTTGCATGCCAAGTTATATGGTTTAACGAAGAGCTGACATTGTTTCTTCATTACAATGGAAAAATTATAATGTTTAGGACCAAACTTTACTGTAGCAATATGGGAGGTGCTAATATACATCTGCATGGCGAGTTAATTCCAAGGTTGGAATTATACGTGCACAACATAATACGTGACATACTGGACCGATCGGTTGGCAATTGTTCCATGGTGCAAGACTATGCATTATTAGCAGAGAGTGATTCAACGACAAATATATTTATATACGTCAGTATAAGAAAGTAATGTGTGGACCTGCAAATGTGAAGTCATGGGATCCTCACGTTTTGTACAGTATCGATCGGTATTAAAATACTAGCATGGTGATCGGTCAAGCAGTATATTGGAGCAAGAGGACTTCATATGAACCGGATCTAAACAATGCTATTACATGCATGCACATTAAGTAATTATACAAGCAAGTGAGATCAGCACCTTAACAAATTAATGTAGTGGCAGAATTGTGATCCTATTAATACTTTGCATAAAGTATAGCCACGTAACCATACATCAGAACAAGGGAACACGTGGCTTCAGATAAAACTGACCCGTGTTAAATTAGAAAAGCAAAAGAAAGAGCAGATCGGTACTTCTTTTCATGACCGAGTGCCTTATTTTATAGCCGATCGGTACCCCTTTCCAGCTGTGTACAGTTGTACCCAGTGGCAGTTCTGTAAATACCTAAAAAGGCCGATCAGTACCTGTACGGCATATTTATAACAATGCCACTACCTTCAAACTTCTCCTATAAATAGCCCACTACTCCACCATTCAAAGGACCGATTCTTACACCCCGAAGTGCTGCCCAAAATCACTTCTCCACCATTTTAAAGCTTCTCAAGCTCCATTAATGGCTTCCTAAGCTTACACCTTTTTCTTCCAACATCAAGTGGATCTCATCTTCTTCAAACACCATTAATTATCACTCCAATTCAATTCAAGTTATCTCCAACCGCCATTGCTCCTCTTTAAAGCATGGATATAACACCATTTTCATGATGGAATCAAGGAAAATTGTCTAATCTCAAGATCTAATTCGATTCTTTTCAAATTCAAGTGAGATCTAAATCAGAAGGAGAGTAAAAAGCGGAGAGCCATTGTAAAGATTGAACAGTTTGATAAATGAGATGTATGAGATAATGCTATATGTGATTTTCTCTATGATAATGAAAAACACTTCAAAAGTGGACGTAGATATATCCTAGATTGAACTACTATTGTAATTAGTGAGATCTGAAATTATGAAAACAAGAAAATGTCTGAAGCCATTAAAACCTTTTCCTTATTTTCATTAGGGTTCTAACTAGGAGGGAATTAGATTTTAAATGGCTCAACATAACCAGGCTTAACATATTCGGATGGGCTTATAAACTTGTCCCAATATACCCAGCACTACAATAGAACACAACCCGTTGCTAAACACTCATGTACATATATCATAACACTCCCCCTCAAGTTGGAGAATATATACTCATCATTCCCAACTTTTTACATAAGTACTTCACTCGTGAGCCATTCAAAGACTTTGTGAACAAATTCGCAACTTGATCTCCAGTTCTCACGTACCCAGTCTCAATAACACCCTCTTGAATCTTGTCTCTAATAAAGTGACAATCCACTACTATGTCTTTTGTTCTTTCGTGAAATACATGATTGGTTGCTATATATAATGCAGCTTGATTATCACAATATAACTTCGCTGGTTTCTCTTAATGTAAGTTAAACTCCTTCAATAAATGCAAAATCCACATTACATCACATACAGTATTTGCCATGGCACAATATTCTGATTCAGCACTTGAGCGAGATACCACTTGTTGTTTTTTTACTTTTCCAAGACACTAAATTGCCACCAACAAATACACAAAATCCAGATGTTGACCTCCTATCTTCTCTTGATCCGGCCCAATCTGCATCACAGAAGCTTTCTACATCAAGATGACCACAATTTGTACATATCAATCCTTGTCCAGCTATACCCTTTAGATAACACAGGATTTGATTCAAAGCATTCCAATGATTCCCAGCTGACTGCGCCATAAATTGACTTACTACACTTATAGAGTATGATATATCAGGTCTCGTCACACACAAATAATTCAGTTTCCCTACAAGCCTTCTGAATTTTTCAGGATCACTCATAAGTTCGCCATCTTTACTTAAACACTAGTTTGGTATCATTGGAGACTGCTTGGTCTTGCAGCAAGCTTACCTGTTTCAGTTAACAAATCCAGAGTATACTTTCTTTGAGATAAACGTATACCCTCTTTGCTTCTTGTAATCTCCACATGCAAGAAATATTTGATTTCTCCCATGTCCTTCGTTTGAAACTGAGTATGTATAAACTCTTTCAGCCTATGAATGCCACTCTCATCATCCCCATGTAATAACAATGTCATCAACATACACTACCGATAGTATTATACCTGCTTTTGGCTTCTGAAAGAACACTGAATGATCTGATTTGCTCCTTATTATGCCAATTTTTTTCTATAGCCATGCTAAATTTTCTGAACCATGCCCTCGGACTCTGCTTAAGTCCATACAGAGATTTACTTAGCTTACACACCAGATTTTTCTCCCCCTGAGCAACAAATCCAAGGGGTTGCTCCATATAAATCTCTTCAGACAAATCACCATGTTAGAAAGCATTCTTTATGTCCAGTTGATGAAGTTTCCAGTTGTATCTTGTAGTCAATGAGATGAAAAGTCTTGTAGATGACATTTTTGCTACTGGAGAAAACGTTTCTGAATAATCAGGTCCATATGTTTATGCATATCCCTTGGCCACTAATCTCGCTTTATTGTGAGCTATACTGCCATCAGCTTTCATCTTTATTGAGAAAATCCACTTACATCCTATGGATTTCTTATTAGGAGGGAGTTTAATAGAGCCCATGTTTTATTATGCTCCAATGCATTCATTTCCTCTATCATTGCTTCACGCCATTTTGTTGAGTTAATAGCTTCACCTACATCCTTGGTATATTGACAGAATCCAATGCTAATATAAATGTATGAGATGCCTTTGGGAATCTATCATATGATACAACAGTTTAGATAGGGTATGTATAAGTCCTCTTTCCTTTCCTTAAGGCAATAGGCAAATTCAAATTATCATTATCCTCATCTTGTTGTGTACTTTCTTCATCATCACTTCCAGCTTGTAAGTTACTTTCATTTACACTCACTTGTTTACTGGGTATAGTTGAATACACCAGAAACTCGTCATTCTCTTCTGGAACTGACGATGTGATAAAATGGTATATCTTCCATGAACGTCGCGTCAATTGAAACCACATATTTTTGCAAACTTGGACAGTAACATCTGTATCCTTTTTTACTCTGGAATACCCAACAAGATGCATTTCAAAGATTTGTGATCCAGTTTTCCGAGTTTTTGATTTACATCTCTCACAAAACATGTACATCCAAAGATTTTGGGTTTAATGGAAACAGGGTCTTGTTTAGTAGAAGAACTTGATAAGGAATTTCATTATTCAACACTATAGATGGCATTCTATTGATGAGGAAGCAAGCAATAGTTACAGCATCAGCCCAATATATCTTTGGAACATTCATCTGAAGCAAAGCTCTCGCAATTTCCAATAAATACCTATTTTTTCTCTTAGCCATCCCCATTTTGTGATGGAGTATCAACGCATGAAGTTCCATGTCAGATGCCATTTTTAGTTAGATAATCATTAAAATCAGTAGACATGTATTCCTTATCAATATCACTACACAGAGTTTTGATAGATGTGTTAAACTTTGTCTTAATCTCAATATTAAAATTGCAGAAAATATGAAACAATTTAGTTCAAGATTTCATCAGAAACAACCATGTCAAACGAGTATAGTCATCTACAAAAGTTACAAAGTATTTATAGCCAGTCTAAGATACAACCGAGGACGGTCCCCAAATGTCAGAATGAACTAAAGTAAATGGGCTACTTGCACGCTTATTATTTCTAGGTGTAGAGGTACTTCTATGATGTTTAGCATATTGACAGGCTTCACAATTGATTGTAGTTACTTTATTGAACCACAGACATAGCTTCTTGAACAAAGTAATAGATGGATGACCTAGTTGGTAGTGAACTTTAAATGTTGAATCCATAATTGAACATGCTACTGGTTTAGAGAATGTGTCAAGTGAATATAGTCCACCAGACTCACTTCCATTACCAATAATCCGATTCATCACTAGATCCTGAATTACACAACGATGAGGAAAAAATGTAACACTGCAATTCAAATCTTTTGTGATTTGGCTAACAGATAGAAGGTTGAATGATAAGGAAGGCAAATGTAATACAGACTTCATATGGAGTGTAGATTGTGGACAAACTTCTCCTATTCCCTTAAAAATTGCTTGCAATCCATTAGCTAAATTGAATGTATGATATGAAGTACTTGCAGACAAACTTGTAAACAAAGTTTGGTTACCTGTCATATGATCTGACGCTCCAGAATCAATGATCCACTTAGACGATGTTGATCCGGTACTAGTATTTGCTACTGAAGTTATAGTTGATGGAGAAACCACATTAATTGTGTTACCTTGCATTGTTTTTTGAAATTTTGAGTATTGATCATACTCTTCTGCAGACATCAACACAGTTTTGACATTTGATTGCTCTGTATTTCTTTAGTTCCATTGCAAATTCCTGCATTCAGCTATCACATGAGCATTGCGCTTACAATAGTTACAAAACTTATACTGATTTAGTGGGGTTTCCATGGTGGTCTTCGAGTTCTGCCTGGTTGCCTTGGTGCTCTCCATCCTTGTGAATAAGGTGGTCTAGTTGATCTCCATAATGGTGTATATCATGGTGCACTGGCTCTCCTCACATCTGATTGATTACTTTGAGATAAACTCCCCGTGTTTCCAATAAATGCACTTTCATTGCTCCCTACATTAGTACTAGAATTTGCATTATTTGATCCATGTTCAACTCTAAGTAATCGACTATGCACCTCATGTAAGCTTGTAATATAAGAATTTGCAAGAATATGTGATCTCACTCCTTCAAATTCATGTGTCAACCCAGCTAAAAAACTCATCACTGCCATCTGTTCTCTTTGTGTTTATTGAACTTTGACATCACTACTCATTGGTATCATCATATTAAGTTCTTCATACGTCAGTTTAAACTTCATACAATAATCCATGAGACTCGTATCCTTCTTTTCTACCCTATTAAATTTTCTGCACACAACATACATTCAATTAAAGTTCACTTTTCCTAAATACAAGAATTCCAAATATTCCATTAACTCTTTCAAAGTCTCACAATGATTAATCAGACCAATCTCTTCGTTTTCAACTAAATTCCGAATTTGCAAAAATGGTCTAGCATCCTCTCGAAGCCAATTTTGATCCTCCTTGATTTTTGAATTTGAATCTGGCGGCTCACTAATTAAGTGATCGCCCTTGTCAACACTCCTGATGTATAAGCGAATCGTTTTACTCCAATCATGATAGTTTGTATTATTCAACTTCCAATCTGTAATCTTAGGCATTATCGTCATTACGTTAACCCCCTTTGAATCTGCCATAGCTCAAGAATCCAATTGAGAAACTAAAATCAAGTTGATGCGGATACAATCAGATATCTCTAATTATCACAGTCAACGATTGTCGCTCTGATACCATGTAATTAGTGAAATCTGAAATTATGAAAACAAGAAAATGTCTGAAGCCATTAAAACCTTTTCCTTGTTTTCATTAGGGTTCTAACTAGGAGGGGATTACATTTTAAATGGCTCAACATAACCAGGCTTAACGTATTCGGATGGGCTTATAATCTTGGCCCAATATACCCAGCACTACAATAGAACACAACCCATTGCTAAACACTCATGTACATATATCATAACAACTATAAAAACCCTTGTGCTTTTCACTTACTTTTTCCCGTTTATTTTGCGATTGTGGCCCTTTTATTTTCTAACTATATTGGTGAAGTAAGGTTCACGTACCATTGGTACGAGATCCAATTTGGGCTTTAACAGTGAGGTCTTTGAGGGGAAGCCCAAGGATTTACTGGATTGTTTGATGTACGGTATGTAGAAGATGGATCCAAAGGCTCAATCAGTCGTGGTAACGGCTCAGTTACATCTTTTATCTTTGAGCCACAAAATTTTATACTTATTTGTTTAAGGAAACTTAACCGTCTAGCTATGACTTTCTGTTCAAAATACAACTCATGTTGAAGATCTAATTGCTTCCGCTGATAGTGATGAATTCCATAGATCTTCTTCTTTGTGTCTAGAGAAATAAGCAACGCATGTTTGGCCTTCTTGGAATCCGATGCATACCTGGTTCGATAATTCTCCCTCCTATAAACAGGTTCATGTTTTAGTGTTGGTGTGGAAAGATATGGCGTTGCAGCTGAGCTGTCAATAGAAAAGGTTATATTGAAGGATGAAGACGATTTGTTTTGAGACATTTTCTAATGAGTTTGAATTTCTCTAAAAAAATTAGTTGTTTGAGTTTTTGGTTTTAACATGGATACTTATAGGCTGAAAAATTAAGAAATTTGTGGTGTAGAAGCAATGGAATTTTAGAGCCAGAGGATGAATTACCGGTTAACAATTGATTTCTAAATGAATTGTCACGGAAAGATGTTTAGTTTATGTAATATTATGTAGCCAATTCAAGTGCATATCTCAAATGGTTAAGTTATCAAAGTCATAGACAAGTGACCCAAGTTCAAGTCTTACCTTTGTCATGATGATCAAAACAGATTGATTTAAAAAAAACTGTATCTTATTTTTATGTACTCCAATATTTGTTGTTATAAAAATATAAGGAATATTTTTAAACATCTTTAACTGATATTATAACTAATTCTCATCTTAGTTAAGAAATGAATTTTCTAATAGAGGTTTAGTAAATATATCAACTATTTGATTTTCGGTAGAAATATGTTCTAAATTAATAATTTCTTTTTTGACATTGTCTCATAAGAAATGATTACGAATATCTATTTGTTTTGTATGTGAGTGGTTTACTGGATATTTAGACAGATTAATTGCACTAGTATTATCACAATAAATAGTGGATTTAGATAAATTTATTCCGAAATCTTTGAGTGTTTGTTGCATATAAAAATTCAAACAGCATAATATGGACTATGAACAGGATAATGTGCAGTAAGTAAAAGTGAGACCAAGGTTTATACTGGTTCAAACCTTCGTTCTACATCTAGTCCCAAGCTCCCTTCTGGAATTTCACTACTAACAACCCTCACTTCACCCAGAGGAATAAGTTTACAACAACTACAACTACCCGAACAACCGAACGGCATTTCTTGCTTCAACTGCTGAACAGGTCTTTGATAATACGATAAATTTGTTGACTATTTGTGTTCTTGATAATACATATATGTCAAATTAATATACACCCTTCCTATAATCTTTCCTTGATGATGAAAGTGTATTTCGTGAAAGAATGTGGAAGATTAAGAGTGATTTGTAATCACAAGAATGTAGAAATAGAGCGTGCTTGTAAGTATGATTGCAAATGATTAGACGGAAAGAATTATAATGAAAACCGGTGAATAAAACATTTGATTGAACTTCTTTTATAACAATCAACTAGTTGCAATCATTCGTGAAGAGATTCAAAGAAGAGATATGAATTTAACAATTGTGACTCTTCATTGAATAGTTGCATCTATTCATATTCAGATGTCTAAATTGAAAATTCAAATATCTGTTTTTAATAAAAATTCAAACAGCAAGTAAATATGCCATTTCAGGGTATAAACAGACGTTTGAAATTTTTGGCTCAGACTTCTGAATATTATGTTAAACTTAATTTTGTTTCAGCAGACAAACGTCTGAATTAAGAAATTCAGACGTCTGTTTGCTGAACAGACCTATGTCTTGTGCATGTCATATATAAAATCTTATATATATGTATATATATATATATATGTGTATATTAAAATATGCAAGTGTGTTATCACCAAAAGATTTTAACAATTGTATATTATCACTAACAGACTTTAAACAAATATAATCTTCAATTTAAGCTCTTGAATCTGTTGTTGAGTTTCTTCTGCAAAACAGAGTTAGTCGATAATAATATATATGTGCATGTATAGTTGTCATGATCAAAACGCTATAAAGCGAGATCCAATAAATTGCAATTTTGGTTATCGGTTCAATTAGATTTATTTTGAACCAAATTGTAATTTCAATTTTATTCAAATCACATCTCCAAATATTGTCCAACTCGCCCATGAAATTATATAAATAATATAATTTAGTTTTCCTTCCTGTGTTTGACTTGCATACTATACAGTTGTGCGCTTGGAGTAATTTATAACAAATTTGCGCTTTTCTAGTTCATAGAAAAGTGTCAAACGAGTTTTTCGCGCCGTTGCCGGGAGGTAACAATTAAATTTTATTGTTTATTTAATTTTCGATTTGTGTTAGATTTTTTTCTTGTTTTTGTTTTTTAAAATAATTCTTTATTTGTTGTTTGGGTATTGTACATTGATACTACAATCTCCAAGACAGAAAAATACTTGCTCATTTTTTTCAATTTCTTTCCTTTTAACTTTCTTTCCTCTTTTTAATACATTGCTTTCTTATTTTACAAGTTAAAAAAATCCTTCTTTCTATCTATACCAACATTCACCTCCTACATCATCATCTTCTACCACACAATACTTCTCTTGTTTCTGGTTTTATAAAAAAAGAAAATTTTCTTGATTAGTTAATTTAGTGTTAATCATTGATACTATATTCTTCTAGACAAGAGAGAAAAATGTTATCATTTTTCCATGATTTCATTTTCTTTTTCCCTTTCATTTATTTCTTTCCTTACTTTTCATTTATTTCTTTCCCTTCTTACGTTACTTTACAATCTGATTTTTTCCTCAAAAAAAAAAAAAAAATCTTGTCATTTTCCCTTTTATTTCTTTCCTCTTTCCAAATTCTTTTCTAAAAATTTTACAATTGTTTTCCTTTCCTCAAAACAAAAAGAAACCTTCTTAATCTTTTTCTCTATTGCAAACTCGTCTATTTACTCAAACATCTTCACAACATCCAACATCTCCTCTACCAACTGAACTGCACAATCACCACCAACGAACCGTCAAACTTCATCTCTGTCCATCAGCCAGAAGATCGTGCAACAACAAACATCCATAGCCCAACAATGGACTTCAATCAAACACTCTTTGTTTAGTTGGGTGAATTTAGGCTAGTTTTTTTTGTTTGTTTCTTTCGTTGAAGTGTCCTTTTTTGTATCGTCAGTTTAGTTTATTTTTTCTAATTCCTATTTAGTTTTTTTTTCTTTGATCTCTCTCTCTCTCTCAAACCAAGAACTTGCCATTTCTTTTTCTCGATTTCTTTCCCTTTTTCAATTTTCACGGATCTTATCTTTTTACAAATTTCAAAAAAAAATCAAGAAAATCTTTTGCATCTTTTTCCTTTTCCTTTCTTTTCTTTCTTTGTTTTTGTTTGCTAACTTTTTTTTGCGTCTTTTGCTTTTTTTATTTTGTTTCCAATTTATTTTCTTCAAAAAAAAAATCAAAATTAGGGTGAGGGTGAAGAACAGAGTTCAAGCAACAAATAAGGAATTCACAGGTCAAACAATTTGCAAACAGTGGAACTTTAATCGTTGACACTAATCAGCTGCTCTGGACGGACAGTCATACCCTATTTTAAAATTTTCAAAATTCTACAGGTGTTGCATCTACTTAAAAATATAGCAATTGCTTGTAAAAAAATTCTGCAGGCGCAGCAGCTTGCTTGTACAATTTTTAAATTCTGCAGTTATTATTATCAGATTGTTGTGTGGCTAAAATTTCTAAATCAATTTAGTGAGGATTAGATTTCCATAACTGAAGTCATCACTCTCGTCATTTTTCAATCATAAAATTTGATTAGACATTTACTTAGGATCAAAATTCAAGCTCATTAGGACAAACAAATTGGTTAAATGTTCAGATTTGAAAATTTATTTTGCTTATTCTAACAACTTAACTTTTCTCATCTTTCTATATAATTTGATTTGCAAAATATTTAACTACAAGAGTGTGCTTTGTGAAATTGATTCTCTCAAGGGTTTGATCGCGGATATATATTAGTTCAATTTATTTAACTTTTAGCAGAGCGGTTGCATACTACCCATAAAACATTGGTCGTATCCCTTAGTATTTATGCTATATGTGAACGGCCATAAGACCCTCTTCCCCATTCAAATCGAGAATATCAACTAATAAGATATACTTGAGTATGTTATTTATTTTGAATAAGAGCTAATTGTGCCAACCTAAAGTCTAGGATTTTCTTTGTTTTCATTTGATAACGATGAGTGAAAAAGGTGTTACCCACCATAATTCTCCTAGGGGTTCTCAAATAAATATAAAAATTCAAACGAGATGGATTATAGTTGAATAAATCAAAAATTTCAAAATCTTAATGTTAGAATGGATAGACCATATCTCTTCGTGATTGATGTTACCCAACTAGGATTACTCAACCTTATATCATTGTATTTCCACCGTTGAAGGAAATTTTGAGCTTAAACATTCTTTTATTCAAGAGGTACCAAAATTTACTGGTTTTGAAAATGCTTATGAATTTCTAAGTGAATTTGAATTGTATGCATCTACAACTAAAATGCAACAATTAGCTAATGAATCAATAAGCTAAGGCTAATTCCATTCACAATACTTGAAAGCACTAAAAATGGCTAAATTCTCTTCCAAAACATTTCGTAAGAAGTTGGGATGAATTTATCACTGTATTTTTTAAAAAGTTTTTCCCATGCCATAAAACTATAAAAATCCAAACTGAAATAAATCAGTTCTCTCAAAACGAGGGAGATTTTTTTTTTAAATACTTTGAGAGATTCAACCAATTATTATATAGTTGCCCTCATCATGCAATTCACAAACATCGGTTATGTCAAATTGCATATGAAGGGCTAAACTATTAGACTAGAACACAACTAGAATCAATATGCTAGGGAGAATTTATGTCTAAAACTGCTGATGAAGCTTGGGAATTCTTAGAAAATTGTTCTAAAAAGGACATGCAATGGGAGTCAATTTGTGTTCCCATTTGTACTTCTACTAGAGAAGTGCATGTCATGGATCCAATTCATTTTCCCTTAGAAACTCAAACTCCACAAATCATAGAAGGACAACCTCATTATTGCCCTCAAGATCAAGTCAATGTCATAGCTCAAAATAGTCCTTACTCATCCACATATAACCCTAGTTAGAGAAATCATCCAAAATTCTCATGGTCTAATCCCAATAATGTTGTGAATCCATCTCACTTGATTCCGAGTTCGAATTACCAAGCTCCATTTTCTTCTAGTCCTCAAACTTCTCAAGTTTCACCTCAATCTAAGCCTTTGAATCAACCATATAAGCATTCTAACTCTCAATCATTAACTCAGTCTCCTCAATCTTCCCAAGAAACTGTTCGACTAGAGAAACAAATAAATAATCAAGATGCTAAACTCGAACAAATGATGAATATAATGAAGGAACTAATGAAAAGTAATGAGAAAGGAAAACTGCCTAGTCAACCCGGGGTGAATCCAAAATATAACTCTCGCGCTATGAATTATTTTGAGGATGGAAACTATAATTTGGTCAACGTTTTCACCACCCTTAGGACCAGACAAACAATTGACAAAAATGTTTAACAATCCTGTTAATTCTTCAATTTCGACCCAAATTGTAACAACCCTGAATTTTGGAGTAAATTTAAAATTTATTTTTAAGTAATTTTAATGAGTTTATGATATGTAGAATAATTTATTTAAAATAATAATGATTAAAAATTGATTTAAATCGAAGTTAGAATGAATAATTTAATTGTAATTATAAAAAGAGTTAGAAATAACGCGGTAGTTTGAAAAGTCAAACTTGAACTTTGACTGACCGTACGGGATGCAAAATTTAACGGATTTTAGTGAAACCAAACATTTTGGAATCTATTTAAAAATATCTTTCCAACGAATCCAAAAAATCGAAATTTCATAGCGGGAATCAAAAGTTATGCCAAGTTTAAAATTTAGAAAGGCCGCTATGAAATTTATATAGGTCAAAAATGTTACTTTTTGCATACGAAGGAATTTGGACTCGAAACCACTTCCATTGAGTTCAGAATTATGTTTCTACATTGAAAAACAGTAAACACTTATATATTTCGAGTTTCGGAAATTATTTGTTTAAAAATGTATTTTTAATATTTAATATATACGCCTTAAAAATAGCCGTTTTTCAAACGACCTCGGTTTTCGACGAAACCACTTTTGTTGGAACCGGAATATCAAATTATTGTTAAGTTAAATTTTCCAAAAATTTTCGAACGAGTATGTAAGCGTGGCAGAAGATAACACGTTTTGTCAGTTTACAATTAAAACTGATCGACCTGGAAAAGGCCATTTTTCGAACAGTCCCAGAATTTAACGAAAATAGTCTCGTTGGAACCGTATCATCAATGCAAAGCCAAAAATATTTTTTTTGGAATTTTCGGAGTCCGTATGTGGCCCCGGCATATTTAAATGTACGGTAAATATTTAATTAATTAATTTTTAATGTAAATTTTAATAATTTTTTTACAGATTTCGGAATTGGGCCACGATACCTGTCCCATTGCGTTCGGAAGGCGTCAAAACCTTAAGAACGACAGTAAGCAGGCCCAATTTGGAGACAGTCCGAAATTCCACCTTTAAAGCATGAAAATCGAGATTTATTATTAAAATAATAAAAAAACCCTAACCCTAATTTCGAAATGCTCAGCCGCTGCCCCCTTTTCGATGGCCACGAACGTTCAAAACTTCCCGACTCAATAACTTTTGATCCGCTCAATGAAATTCAACATATTATATACCAAATCGAAGCTCATGGAGAGATCTACAGATCCATACTGTTAAGATCGGGTTTTGGTTCACGGATTTCACGAATTCTCACTGGGAAGTGGCTGCGTTTATGGGAAGTTTGTGGGCCATAGGGGGGTGCGAGTTGGGCGGGATCACGGGCGCGGAGGCGGGAGGTGTCGGCGTGGTGGTCTCGGATCGGAAGATGGTGGCTCGTGTGGTGGTGCGTTCGTGGTCAAAGGTTGGAGCTTTATAGGTTCTCGGTGGAGTAACTTACAGGAAGAAGAACGATAGAAGAGAAGGGTGCGGCCAGGATTAATTAGCAATGTAATTATGAATAGAAATTATTAATTATATATTTAAATTTCCAAATGTTTAAAATTCTATAACTTGTTCATATCAAATCAGAATCGAATGATTTCAGATCCACTGGAATCGTCTTTCCGAGATCTACACGATGGAACTATCCGCAACCAGAACAGAACACTTTGAAAATTCAGCCAAATTTGAGCACAAACAACTTCTGAAAACCGAACGAGGTGAGATTTCTATGCTTTATTAAACAATTAAAATTTAATTATTCTCTAGTTATTTGAAATTGATGTATGCATATAATAAAATCAGATCTGTGATTCGCGATTGAAATTTGTTGATAGTTGTTGTGGTCGAATATGATGCTCTTGTTTGTTCATCTAAATCTACGATGAAAATTTATTCGCTAGAATTTACAGTTTATCGTTAGACTTTGGTTTGAAATAGATATCATATTTTTATTTTGGATCTAGGAATATATGGTTGTTTTATAATAAAGTTTGTATCTTTAATATAGATTCATGTTTATTGATTCGTTTTTCATAACAAAGATAAACTCTTTGTTTAATAGATGAACATTAAAAATTGTTCACAATAAAAAATGTAGATCTTTGTCAAAACATGTTATTTGGAATAAAAATAACATTTTCATCAAAACGTGGGTAGTGAAACAAAAATAGTGCTTTTGTCAAAATATATATATTTAAAATGAAATTTATTCTTTCATTTGTATTCACTAATGCAAACATATATTGAAATTTAAGATTATTCATTAATTTGAATTCACAATGCAGATGTACATTGAAAATAAAAGAATATCTTTCATTTGTTGGTTAAAAAGAATTAACTTTCATTTGTTTTTGTTAATTATAAAATGAACATTATTTGTACCGTTATATGTTAAGTTAGAAGGAGACATTGTTTACACTATTATGCGTTAAGTTAGAAAAGAACATTATTTCACTGTCATTTAGTTGGAAATAAAAGAACATTATTTCACCATCATTTAGTTGGAAACAAATTGGATATTTTGAGATATTAGACAATGGTTAAACAAAAACCATTATATTTGTTCATTGAGAATGTGACACCAAATTTGACACTTGTGCAAAATGGGAAATTTGTTTAGTAAAATAAAAAGAATGGGATTACATGGCATCCTTATGACATTATCTTTATGTAAATAAAAAGAGAAATTTTGGCGATGACATTCCATTTACATTTTTTTTAAATAGCATATGCATAATGAAGGGACACATTCGTTTACATTTTTATGTAAGTAGGACATATATTAGAGAAATGACATATTTTTTTGAGCGTTATGTTAATATATTAGAAAAAGGCACATGTTATACTATCTTTTGTCAAAAAAAAAAAAAACCAAGACATTATTTTTATTTGATATATAAAAAAAAAGACATTTATTTCACTTTCATTGAAATAATAAGAAGGGACAAATACCATTATTTGTGTTAGAATATAAGTGTCGTATTACACCGTCATGTGTTAAATAGAAAATTGGCATTATTTATTTTGTCAATTTGTTAGAAATGAAATCGACATTATTTACTTTGTAAATTAGTTAGAAATGAATATAGGTCATTGATTTTATTAGTTAGATATGGAAATTACATTTTCATGTAATAAGATAAAAGAAGAAAAGATTACATATTCATGTAAATTAGATTAAATGGTGGGAAGTTTACATTCTCATGTAATAAGTATTAAAAGAAATAAAATTACATTTTTTTTGTCATTAAGATTAAAAGGAGGGAACAATTACATTTTTATGTAATTAAAGATTCAAAGAATGAAAATTACATTTTTATTAAAAGAAAGAAAATTACATTTTTACGTAAAAAAAAAAGAAATATTTTGACATTGTAAAGGGAAACGTTACGTTTTTAATGTAAATTAGATAAAAGAGAAAGGTTACATTTTTAAAGTAAAAAGAAAGTTTACATTTTTAATATGAATAAGGTTGAAAAGAAAATTTTATATTTTAATGTAATTAAGATTTAAAGAGAAGAAAAATTACATTTTTCATGTGAATAGAATTTAAAGAAGAAAAATTATATTCCATGTAAATGGGACGTAAGGAAGGAAATTTACATTTTAATGATTTGAATTTTCATCAAAAAAAGATAGCGGTATGAAATTTACATTTTTATGTAAATAGATTTTCAGTGAAAATTATAACGATGGAAATGTAGTTTTTAAATGAATTAGATTTCATTAAAAGATTAACAAAGTTATTATTTTGTTACATTGGAATTATACAAACAAAAATATTTTCATTTTTGTAGAATTGAGGTTGACACCAAAATATGCTGCATTTTTGTTGAAATTGAAATGAACACAAAAATGCTCATTTTTGTTGGAATTGGTATGATAAACAAAATATACATTTTGTGTAATTTGAAAGATGAAACAAGAAAAAATATACATTGTTGTGTATAAGATGTGTATGTGAACTAAATTAAAATAAAAATTATTGTGTGTTATGTTATATACCTTTACTTGTCACGATTATCGCAATAATGAAATGGCCAAAGAAATTGTGTGTATATATCCGATTATATATATATATAAACAAATTTTAATTTAACGAATCAAGCGTGGTAGTTTGCGTTTTGGAATTGTATTTTTTTACGGTTATACCGAAATTTCCGACCGTCGGATTTTCCCAAATATGAAACCGTTAGGTTCGCCTTGGGAAGATCTTTCCAACGTTATGAATTTTGTTAAATTCCAACGGTTAGATTTAGAGAAATGTGTAAAGCAAATTTGGGTGAAAACAGCGCTAAGGTCGTCCTTTTGACCTGAAGTGTCGTTAAATGGTATTTAATTATTTTAATATAAATAAAAATAAAGGTTGATCGTTATAAATTAATATCAACTATATGAAATGATTTTTAAATATATGCGAGGATCATTTGAAAAGTCCGAGTTCAATCTCATTTCAAATGATCATACGACGATTGAAAGTCGAAGAGTTGAAGACGGTGATTGAAGACCGGCGATCTTCACATCGAATGAACGACGACTGTTGATGCCCGTGATTGGAGTAGCTACCTTGAAGGGGCTACAGTGGTGGCCGTCCGGACGTAGTGTTGATTAGTACGGATTTGGCTTTCGCTCAGACCCAGAGCATAAGCTTATGAATGGAATGTGTGTCTGACATTGTACTCCTTTATATTGTATTTATTGATTTTCTGTCGAATGTATGAATGTTTGGTGGCGGAGAATTTATTCTCTTGCTTAACACCCTTTCATATATTTCGGCAAAGGATTGGTAATGTGATATGGAGTGACGATGTGGCATGCTAAGATGCACATGATCAAGGCTTTGTTGAAAAGCAGGCCTTGTGGGATGATCAAAGCATAGCCTGTTTAGGCAGAGCTTTGTGTATAGCGTGACTTCGCGAGCCTCACACACCGGTGGAGTCTAAAACGGGAGAAGGGAACGCAGGGAGAGCAGCACGTTTCTTTCTAGCTAGAAGTGGTGTTTGGGTTTTAACACGGCCCGACATTTTACTTATGTGGATGATGGAATGAGGCACCTCGGATGATAGGTCCTATAGGATCGGGAAACATGTGTTCAGGTATAACTAATCCACGAAGCTGTATGTGTGGACCGGCCCTGCAGCTATCCAAGAGTTCACTGCGGGGGATCCTGAGACATTAGCTAGAGTGTCTCGAATCGGTAAGGAGCTCCTCCCTAGCCTTGACTCATGATGGAAATTCAAACTTCCAATACGAACCCACGGATTTGATTGTATTACTAGTATGGAAGCATAGTATTATGGTATCTATGTGTCCTAGGATTTATACATTATGATTGAACTGTTTTTGAAAAGTTATATACACTAATAATAATATCAAATTCATTTTTATCATACCAAGCATGTTTAATCACCATAAGGTAAAACTCTATCCTCTGGTGTGCATTGCATTGTGTGATGGGACCTGAGTCTTATGGTGATTCCATTTTTCCAAAAGCATTGCGTTGTTTAACGATTTACTTTAAGTTATGCACGACAATCCATTGGAGTAAACCCGTTCCGCGTTAGTGGCGTGGTCCTTGGATTTGCTTTATTACTATTAGTTAAATTAGTTAAGAATTCTCACACCAGTCCCATGACTGACCCGTTGTTTGTTTCCACCTTTGCAAACTCGGGTGCCCTCTTTTCCACACGGGCAGTCGAGTAGTTTGTCTACAGGTCCTTATCTCGAGCAGGATTCTGGATTGAAGCTTAAAGTTGTGTCCAGAGCATAGAAAGTCTTCCGCTGTATTGTATTAAAATATTGTAATTCATCTTCCGCTGTAATTTTATTCCAATGTACTCTGATATTCTGTACTCTGATGTAACATTATTGTAATGTAATAAAAGTCTGATGTTGTTGTTCTGATGTTGTTGTATTCCCAAAGTTAACGTGTTCGGGTTTTGAACGGTCTTGGTCGATTTTGCGATCGATCGGGTCAGGCGGAATCCGGGCTGTTACACAAATTCAAAAGTTTGACACTTATTAATTGGCTACTGATGCCAACCCTTCTAAACCTTCCAAACTCCCATCTTCTTCAAATGTTGGCAATTCAAACATCTCATCTTCTATACCTTTACCTCCTTCATCCCTTGTCGACACCTTCTACTCCAAATGATCAAATAACTGAAAGAGTCTATAAACCAGTTACTCTTTATCCTCATAGACTTAACAATAAGAAGGAGGATGAAAAATTCAAAAAAAAATCTTGAAATCATCAAACAAGTTTGCGTCAGTATTCTACTCTTGGACATCATCGAACAAATTCCTCAATATGCCAAGTGTCTCAAATAGCTATGCACCCGAAAACGAGCAACTAACATTCCTAAAACTGCCTTTTTGACTGCGAACACTAGCTCTATTTTTTCAAATCCGTCACCAATCAAGTATAAGGATCCCCATTGTCGTACAATCGGTTGTAAAGTAGGAAATACCCACATCAGTCATGCCCCACTTGATCTTGGTGCGAGTGTCAATCTTCTTCCCTACCCTGTTTATCGTCAACTTAGACTAGGGGAATTGAAACCCACGAACATCGCAATTCAATTGGCCGATCGATCTGTTAAAAATTCATTAGGTATTGCTGAAGATGTTTAAATTCAAATTGAACAATTCCATTTCCCCGTAGATTTCATAGTCCTAGAAACCGAGCTTTTTTCAAATTCAAATAGCCAGATTCCATTGATATTGGGTCATTCCTTCTTATCCACCTCAAATGCTATCATTAGTTGTAGGAGCGACCAATTTAGAATATATTTTATACACCTAAACATCAAATTGAATACCTTTGATCTTAGAAATCCACCCAACGATTTTGAAATAGGAGAAGCTGACGTGATTGAAACAGCTGTAGAAGACACATCATATTTAGCTCTTCAGGAAGTTTCCCTTGCTCAATAGACATATCCACTATGTCTTTTGAAGAGCTACACTACAAGAAATATGTCTATTCACAGCGTTGAAAAAACGTTGTTATAGCCTTTAACAGCGTTTTGATGAACGCTGTCTACCAACGTGCTGTTATAGGTCCCTGGATATATTACAGCGTTTTCAAAAATATTGTAGAAAATTGACATATTACAGCGTTTCAAATATTGTTGTCCTTGTGTTTTTACAGCGTTTTATATTGTTTCAGCAATGTTGTTATCTTCCCTTTTCTACAGCGTTTAGCCACATATTACAGCATTTCTCGAAGTTTACAAGTTCTTTACTATCACAGCGTTTTGCCACATATCACAGCGTTTCTGGAAGTTTACATGTTCTTTACTACCACAGCGTTTTGCCACATATCACAACATTTTCTGCATCTATCACAGCATTTACATATTGTATTATCAAAATATTCATGCACAAACATATCAACAACATGTGTGTGTGTGTGTATATATATATATATATATATATATATTCATACACAAAGACATCATCAATAAACAAACTTTACATAATTTCCATAAAAAAATAACACCATAAACTAAATTTACACAATATCTGTTGAACAAAGTCACGATATCTACAAATAAAACAAAATTTCCATAAAACAAGTTTGCGCCAAATACCAACAAAATGAACATCTAAAAGTTATCGCTTTCTCCGTAATCAGATACCACAAGCAGTCTTTTTATTGAGGGATCTTCAGAAGAACCTAACGATATTCTGATTATAGCCGAATGCACAATGATGCCCATCTCCAATACCTATACACATGTGTTCATGTTAGCATTTGGTCATGCTTACACATTAACAAGAAAACAATGCTTGATAACAAGAAAAAGGAATACAAGGAGAAAGTTGAAGATAACAACATAGCATACTTGGTAATATTTTATAGTATTTAATTTTTATAATGCTTAGTTAATTTTTAATTATTGCTATTATTATTATAGAATACTTGGTAATATTTTGTATTTTATATACTTAGTTAACTTTTATAAACTACTTCATCATTTTTATAGAACTAGTAAACTTAGTTAAATTTTTATACTATTTAGTTAATTTTAATAATACTTAGTTAATTTTTAATTATTGCTATAATTATTATAGAATACTTGGTAATATTTTATATTTTTATATACTTAGTTAACTTTTATGAACTGAACTTTTTTTTTTATATTTAAGTTTAGTAAACTTAGTTAATTTTTATAATGCTTAGTTAATATTTATAATACTTAGATAATTTTTATAATAGTTAGTTAATTTTTATAATAGTTAGTTAAATTTTTATAAAATTAGTAAACTTAGCTAATTTTTATAATACTTAGCTAATTTTTATAACAGTTGGTTAAATTTATAAAGTAAGTAAACTTAATTAATTTGTTATAATACTTAGTTAATTTTATAATACTTAGATAATTTTTTATAAAATTAGTAAACTTAGTTAATTTTTATAGTACTTAGTTAATTTCTATAATACTTAGTTAATTTTATAATACTTAGTTAATTTTATAATACTTAGTTAATTTTTATAATACTTAGATAATTTTTTATAAAATTAGTAAACTTAGTTAATTTTTATAATACTTAGTTAATTTCTATAATACTTAGTTAATTTTTATGAAATTAGTAAACATAATTTATTTTTTATAATAGTTAGTTAATTTTATAACACTTAGATAATTTTTAATTCTTGCTATTATTATTATATAATACTTGGTAATATTTTATAGTTTTATATACTTATTTAACTTTTATAAACTAAACTTCTTAATTTTTATAAAATTTGTAAACTTAGTTAATTTTTTATAATAGTTAGTTAATTTTTATAATACTTAGTTCATTTTTATAAGTTTATTTAATTTTTTATAAATCTTAGTTAATTTACTACTACTATAAATCTTATTGTTATTATTATTATAGAAGTTTAGTTATGTTTTGTATTTTTATGTACTTTGTTAGTTTTTATAAAGTAAACTTCTTAATTTTTATAAAAATTAATTAACATACTTGATTTGGTTATTTTACAAAGATATTTCTTATTACCCTAAATATTCATCATATAACGTGTCAAAATTAGCATTTGAGCAAACATCCCGCCATTGCAGAATGTATATTTCATATCATAGATTTTTGGTTTAATTTTAGCCTCTTGTATATAAGAAAAAAAAGGATTGTAGTACATGAATGCCATGAACATGTAGTGTGATGAATATAATTACTTACAGAAAAATATGCAGAAGCATTGTCATCATCGTCGCCATTGGAAAGGGTCAAGGCATGTCTCATTAACAAAAGGGCCATAAGCTGCACAAGAAAATCAAGTAATAAGTTGATATCACATATAATCAACCGGTCGATAGAAGGAAAACTTGAAACAACAGCAAATTTCAGACGTCTGAACCTATTTTCAGATGTCTGACCTAGTTCAGACGTTTGAAAATAGGTTTCAGATGTTTGAAATGGATTTCGGCCAACGCCCTGAGACCATTTCAGACGTCTGAAATTTATTTCAGACATCTGAAAATTTTCTCGGGCAATTCCTAGGCCTGGTCCAGACGTTTGATTTTTTATTTATTTTTGAAGTGCAATATAAGATAGCACATACTGATGTTCTCGGGCACCTCTATAATGGTCAGTCAAGATGTATCATATCCAACATTTGTTTAACAAAGAACTGGATGTATCATATCCAACATTTGTTTAATATTTCGTTTTCATCCTGCAAAAACAGTTCACCAATTTTGAAACACCTAGGTTGAAAATACACATAATGATCTCCTATAAATTTTAAATCAAGCAACATCAAAATAGTTATAGTTAAGATATGATGAGCTAATATATTTGTCGTGTCAATGATGTGCTACTATCATATCCAATAATGGTCAGTCTATATGTACCTCAAGTTGTTCAACAAAGAACTGGATGTATCATATCCAACATTTGTTTAATATTTCGTTTTCATCCTGCAAAAACAGTTCACCAATTTTGAAACACCACAGTTGGAAATACTCATGATGATCTCCTATAAATTTTAAATCAAGTAACATCAAAATAGTTGTAGTTAAGATATGATGAGCTAATATATTTGTCGTGTCAATGATGTGCTACTATTTTGTTCCGTCTCCCTTCAAATAAATCAAATGCAGTTGGGATACAACAGATTTAGCGCACAAGTTATTGGAACGAAGTCAGTAGCTTACACTTGCTTTCGATATGGGGTATACTTGCTAAGTTATTAATAATGACAAACCTGAATGGAAGAAAAGATAGTAGGGGAACACTCAATGACAGATTCAAGGGATGAGAAAATTATCGTGGAACGCCCCAACCAAGAAGTGAAGCAGCACTTGAAAACTGAGCATAGTAATAAGTTTATAATTGTGGTGGTGGACATATATTAACAGCAATCCAGTTCCTGCTATTTTGCATAGTCAATGAAATAGCTACAAAAGTTGTTATCATGCAAAGTAAATTTGAGAATAAGCCTCAAACCAATTGTGCATCAATGTGATCATAGATGTGAGCGCAAAGACAAATGAAACAGACCTCACAAAATCTTACTATATGTGAGCGCAAAGACAAATCAACGTGATCAGAAATGTGAGCACACTACTGACAAATGAAACAGACCTCACAAAATCATGCTAGAGTTCCAGATACAGAACTACTTGATGAAAAATTGTAAGTAAGAAGAATACCAGATATGCTAGAGTACTACTTGGAATTAATATAAATACTATCCTTGTTTGTAAGTAAGCAAATCACATTTCCTATACCTTTTTTGTATATTAACATTATTATGTGTTTTATTCTCAAACGAATCAGGGGTTCAGCTTTCGTAGAAGATTAGTTTAATGGACACACATCGAAAACACAGTACAACTTCCTCATGATCTTATTCCCTTCTTAATAACTAAAAGTACTCGGACAGTAAACCTCAATATTTAAACCAAGCACCACACATAATAATTGCCATATGGAAGTATTTACCAGCAAGTGCGAATGTATTTCTTCAATCAACAAAAAATGCTGGCAATCTTCTAACTGTACCAACTTTTATCGAAACAGGGATCTTCAGTGGTAACATGATACCATGTTAACAACCCTACAGACGGAGACTTCTGCGAATAAATTTAGCCCAAAAAACAAGGTGCATTGAGGCTTAGCATAAAAGATAAAATTATAATGTGTTCTTTATGTCATCTAAGATGACAACCATATGATCCACAAGAAAAACTAGTGTCACTGAGTAAACTGTGCATCATCATCTGCGACTAAAATAATATCATCTATAACTGAAATAAAGACCTCTTAGCTAGATATCCCAATATACTAAGTCTTAAGAGACCACCTAACTAGTGGCTATGTACGAAGTAGTCCTGCCCTGGCATTAGTCCCCGACATGCAACATATTAAGCAGAAACTCCTCCAATATATCACAAACTAATAAAGAAAATATGCATCAAACTAGTATTTAAAGGTTACAAATAAGCTGCCGAACTCGATTTTTTTTAACATGAAAGCAACATAATTAGTGTGCTTATACCGCATGACATGATGGTGAACATAATGATCCACAAGAAAAGGTGTCAATGAGCATTTTGTGGATCATCATATGCTATTATAATAAAATAAATTCTAGTTCAAATAAAGTTTCCTACTAGATATCCCATAAATGTTTTAAGAGAACCACAAACAAGCAGCAATGCAACTATAAGTTGTACATGTAATAAATAGGACATATATACTCACCAACAGTCCGTGAAACGGTGACATGAAGTAATTCGACAGAAATCTTGGCAGCACGAAGTTATTAATATGGATGAGTCCATTGAAGTCTCAGACCGCAAGTCCCCAGAAAGTCAAGTGTTAGACCGAAATCTGGGCCTAACACCCAAACTCTATGTGAAAACCTCACAATCACATAATAAATGCAGAAAAAGCAGTAAAATAAGAGGAGACACACGAGATTTTTATAGTGGTTCGGCTCAATCAAAGCCTACGTCCACTTTATAATTTCTTAAATCCTAAGAAGCTATTACAATGTTGTTTGTTTGCAGTTTATACACGAAATCCTCGTGTTTACAATGAAGAAGAGGAGATTAAAGGGGAGATTATACACGAAATCCTCGTGTTGTAATGTGGAATTCGACTTCTAGGTTATGCAATAGCCTTGCGAAGAACCATAGTTGAAGCCATGAAGAGTTAGAGTTCCAAAAAGTCTCCAAAAAGATCCCTTCAACTGGCCACCTTGTGGTGTATTTATAGGCGGAGAAAAGCTGCTAGGGAGCTCAGCAGCGGATCGGTTCGGAGGGACACGTGGCGAGCTCCGAGGTGATCTCGGAAGTAGTGGAGGAATGGTCTTCAGATCATGCTAGGACAGGTGGAAGCCGATCCGGAATAATAGGAGACGGTTACTCCTTGAGAATAGGTTAAACTTGTGTACAGGAAGTGATACAGGCGGGTCGGTTCGGGTCCGAACCGAACCGGGGTGGAGCATCCGAACCGAAGACGTGATGTGCACTTCTGTGCAGTGTGCAAGGCGGGTCGAGTTCGGATGGTCCGATCCGAACCGAGGTGAGCTGGAGTCCAAGTCTGAGCATCTTCGAAGTGTGGAGTCGGAGCGGGTCCGATCCGATCCGGGAGGTCAAGCCAATTTCCAAATTACAAGTTTCCGGTTCTGCATGCGTTCACGGAAACGGGCATAACTTTCAAACCGTAAGTCCGATTGAGCTGAACCAAAGCTCAAACTGAAGCTGATTCAGAGAGCTACAAGAGTTACCGAGCTCAGCTCCGTAATTGATGATTTCGGGCCCAAAAAAGGTCATCTGATAGGAGTTCCGGGCCATTCTTTGTTTGTGATGCGACTTCAACCAAATCGCTTGCTGTCTTCTGACGGTATTTTCAACACTTGAGCGTATTGTTGAGAAGGGATTCCATGTGTGACTGCTTTGACTAAAAAACGGGTCAACACCAAGCGACATCACAACTTCCCAATAGGCCTAGATCAGTTTCAAGACACAATACAAAGGAACTTCCCTTTGAATTAAAAGCAATTCCCAGTTCTGACATAATAAAAAAACCCTGCATGAAATTCCATGGTTGTTCATATCTAAGATAAAAAGAAAAATGTCAAAAAATACAAAAGAAAATAGAGGATGCCACTTCCCCTGAATCATGTGTAAAAGGCATAGCGTGACTGTCTAATTGCTAGATATAAAACATAGTTTCAACAACCATTGTGTGTTTAAGGACAACTAATACACATAGGTCAGAAGGTTCAACAAAGTAATTCAAATAAAAAAATAGGCAATACAGAATAACATAGTAAAAACATTATACTTCTTACATAGATAACAACAAAAGTGGTTTTGTGTTCCAAATCCTAAAAGTTAAGAGGATTATGTTAGTTTACACTTTCCTTGTACAGTTTTTTGGTCGACAATAAAAATAACAATAACCTCTCAAGTTTGTAGATAACTTACGTCGTCACCGAACCTAAACATCCTCCCTCTCAAGTTCAATTCCTTCTGCAAATCACCTGCCTCACATACACACCAACTTCCGCAACACACTTCAACATCACCTGCAACTTGGCCAAGAGGGATTCAAACAGCCAACCATCCAAACCGTTTGCATCAACATCCACACAAATAAATTTCATTTTTTCCACATATATTTGCTATTTAATTCATTAGCAAATTCAATAAATTACAAATTTAACAGCCAAACGACGAAAATGAAAGTTCAATTAAAATTCCATCTAGTTTGAACGAAATTAATTTCATGCCCAAATTTGCAATTACGTGCTTACCGATGGCAGCACGAAGAATTTCACGATGGCGAGTGTGATGCGACTAGGCTCCTGGTGATGCGATTGACTGATTCAATGAGAAATATCTCCATGATGCAAGAATAGCGAAGCAGATATGGTGTTCTTCGTGAATAATGACGATGAGAAATAGGAGATTTTTAAATGATTTGTACGGAGAGAAAATTAAGATTTGGAGAGCAGTTGGATTAAAGGATTTGCAGAGAGTGGTAGTAATTGGGTTTTGTTATTTTGGGTTGAAGAGGGAAATAAAGCAGGAACGAAATTTTTTAGAGGGAACGTGCTCTGGGAATTCACTAAATAAAGGTCTCAGCATTTTGCATTATTGTGTTTGTTTTTTTCTTATTTATAAAAGGTTCGGTAACAACAATCAGCATAAAACGCTGTCTATTGATGCTGTGAATGGACAGATTTCTTGTAGTGCTACTTGAGGACAAGATTAAACTTTTACATTATGAATTAGAGGAATGCCTCGAAAATAATCTTAATTCCATATCAATAAATGAGATTGTGGTTAAATGCTCAAGTTTATGGGATTATGATAATCTTGATCTGGATGATATAAACCATTGGTATGACAGAATTTTCATAGTGAGGATTTTGATTTCAGAACTCATTGAGATACCCATGGTATCTCACGAGTTTAGAGATAAGAAACCATCACTCAACATTTTTGATAGGAACAACTGTGGGGAGAAAAGGAAACATCATTCTTTGCCAAACATTCATCATCCTCATATATTTCATTTCGCATTCGATTTTCACACTCATATAGTTGTTAAACTGCATTTTGTTCTACAAATCATTTTGCATCTAATCCATCTTTTGGTACTCTCTTTTACATTTAGGAAACATGTTTACAGTATGGACACTGTTTAGATCAAGTTTTGGAGGAGTCTGCATTGCATTCTTTTTATTTTTCTTTCAATTTTTTTCTTTTCATTTTCATTCATTTAGATAGGGCCATCATGCATTTTCGGTCGTAATAACATGTCACTTTTTTTGAAACATGACTCAATTTAGATTGTTACAACGAAGTAAGTTAACAATTTTTGGTCAGTTGAAGGTATTTTTTTCTTAACTAAGATCAAATAAGAAATGTTATGAGTGATAAAAATGTAACCAGTACACAGGGAGATTCTTAAGTGATCATCATGAAGTCTATTCTAAATTGTAGTCTTTATTTAATGAGTGGGAGGCTTAAAGTACATGTGTTGGCTTTTCGAGTATTTAAAACTAAGTTGTTAATCTGAATTTGCATAACTCTCTTTTTCTTATATTCAAAAAATAATAGTAATCCAAGGGTATCCAACATTATTAGAAAATCTAGCATTGGTGTGCAAACCCGCCAAGCTCTTTCCCAACTCTCATGTCAACCCACAAGGCAATGCATAGGTAATATACCTTGGTATCAATTTATGAGTTGGACACCTAAGGATTACCGACATCTTGTTGACAAAATCAGTGTCGATCTGTATAATCCGCCAAGCTCTATCCCAAATTCTCACATAAGCCCACGAGGCAGTGTGATATACCTTGGTCTTTTCAGATAGGTGTGCGTAATTAATTACAAATTTTAATCCTGATAGAGATAGAGAATAAGCAATGATACACAAGCACTTCTCGAACTTATTGATTTGACTAGCCAAACACAAGGAAATAAAAATACCACTTTGCAAACTGTGACAAGCAAACTAAGAATTTATTTCATTGTTGCACTACGTTATCAACCGAACCAACTGGCCAAACTAGGATCTAATGTATGAAAACTTGAATTATGTTGAAAATTTTTGACGAGTTGAGGAACCAAAAATTTCTGTAGATTGATTTCGAATTGTATAATGCTATGTTGCAACTTTTATGAAACAAGTCGTACTTTCATTTTTGTTTTCATTTTCATATCTCCTTGCATTCATGTAGTTAAATTAGAATCATAACATACAAAATTTGGATTTTATGGGTAGTATCCGTTGAAAATCCTCATGAGACATCGTTCGTCCTACTAGGGACACCTAGAGATTTAACGGCTTGTTGCATACGCTCAATGCAATTGTGTTTTCTACAAAAGTGTGACCTACCTAGTTTAGTTTTTCAATTTTTTACTCAAGGACGAGTAAAAGATAAGTGTGGGGGTATTTACTTAACATGTAAAAGTATTTATTTTATGCTCCTATATCTTATCTTTTGTGTAAAAATAAATATTACTTTGGGTATTTTTGTGTGTTTTTTACAAGTTGTCAATAAAGTATCCTTTGCCTCAATTATAGACCAATTGCATGGAAAAATGCTACTTCTTGAAATCAACAAGTTTTAAATTGCAAACAAAGCTGTAGCACACTTGGAAAGGCCTAGAAAATTTGGTAGAGTGTTCCTAGTTCGATCCCCGTCAAGTCCTATTTTTATGAAGAAAGGAGAATTGTTTAACTATCATGTAGAATAAAAGGAAAGCCAAATCTTCAATTAAGCGTATGCTGATCTTCCCACTGACAATGCCATATGTCAAAAAGGAAAGCATTGATTACCAATCTTCAATCAAACACCAAGAAAGGAATATTCAACCAATCTTTAGAACTTTTTTCTTTTTAGGCCCAATATTCATGTAGAGAAGAGACTTCGGCCACTATAAATACTTGTGTATCCATTGTAAAAAAGGATTCAAGTATTCTTTTCTTCTTCCTCTTAGTAAAACTTGTTTTTCTTCTTTGTTTCGTTTTTTCATTTTCATGGCAATTTTGTTGTCTAGTCAATTAGATTTGCTAGAATCCAAATTGCTGTCGCATTTACTTTTCATGTTAGTGATTGACCGTCTGATTAGATTCAACGATAATACTAATTTTCATTTTCTTTCTATTTATTGTTTCTTTTCTGTAATTTCAATTCGTGTATTTTGTTTTGTTTGTTTAGTTAATTATTGAATTCAATATAGATCAAATTAGATTCAAATCTATACTAAATTTAATTACTTGCTCTTCTCTTTTATTGATAATTGTAATTTTGATTATCGGTTCAATTAGATTGTTCTGAACCAAATTGCAATTTCAATTTTATTCAAATCACATCTCCAAATATTTTCTAACTCGCCCATGAAATTATATAAATAATATAGTTTAATTCTCCTCTTTGTGCTCGACCTGCATACTACACATCTGTGCGCTTGTAGTAATTTACAACAAATTTTCTTAGAAAAGTGTCAAACACCTATCTCTTCACAAATAATTACCTTGACATCATCGATTATCTCAACTCTGTCAACATAAAGTAATTCTTTTCGTTTTTTTTTCATAATTTATGATGCATAATCATCCAAAATCGAAACAAAAAGAAAGAAGTTGTTTTCTCTAAATTTTTGCTTGATAAACATCAGCTTAAAAAATAACTTTTTCCTACCAAATTATCCTATAAACCTAATGTTTTCAACTTAATATTTAAATCCCTTTTATCCCAAGGAATTTAACCTTCATATTAGTCTCTACTCATTCTAAGATCATTGTTTAACAGAAGAAAAAATACACCTTATATAAAACCAAAACCTATCAACAGGGGAATCAATCTAATAAAAATAGAAAGAAAACTAGCCATAAGAAGAAAAATGCAACTTGGTTGTTTGTCATCAATATTAATTGACTTATTATTCATACCACTTGCTGAAAACTGAATCATTTCATGAAATGTTAAAGATATGTCTTTAGTTGCGAAGAAACATCATTATCCTCTTTATTAATTATCAGACAAGCTATTTTCGCAAGTTCGATTATGCTTTTCTTAAATTCCAATATAATAAGAATGCAGATGAATCTTTACAAATTATAATTATTGTAACTGTTTAATATATTTAATTAGCTACAAATTATATTATATTATATTTATTCTAAACTAGTTCAAAAAAAATTCCTCCAACAAGGTTTCAAATAAGAAGTATCAATGTCATACAATCGTTAATCCCTATTTAATATCTACTGACATTTAACTCCATTAATATTTTTCGTATATTTTGGTACACGTGTAGAATTTTTACTTTTAAATTTCATTTTATCCTCTCGCTTCTCCGTAGCTTTTTAACAAAGATAATCGACAGTTGCCATGAATAAACTGAATATAAAAGATAAATTGACATGAATTAAATTTTGTGAAGATGTTTTATATAATTAGTCAAACTCTTCTCCTCCCATGAACAAATGAGATGTGTTCACTGCTCTGAAGATTTAATTGTCCAAACCAGAACCAATTTAACCAACGTAAGATACCTATGTGTTTCTAGTGATTCCAGTATCCCATAAATGCATTTCTCACTTATGGACTCATGCAACATCAAATAAAATTATGATGGACAGAGAAATGAAAAGAAGATGAAATTTGGGATTCGTACATGCCAAAGGAGTCTTGTTACACTTACCACAGTTGAGTTCCTTCATACCAATGATTGAAGAAGTAAGCAAATAATGGGAAGAAATTTGTAAATTATGAAATTCTTATAAAAATGACAGCATAATTAATTTCAAAAATAGAGACGTACAATTGTACTATATGCTAAAAGAAGTGAAATTCCAACAAAGAACACATGAAAAGCCCTCTCATCTACACTTTCATACCACTATCTTCAAGAATAACTAAACTACTGTATGCATGAGGAAATAGAAAGTGAGAAGCAACATAATAACTTGCAAATAAAAGAAGTTAGTTGTCTTACGAAACAAAAATATTTCTTAATAGAAAATTGAATTTTAATACAAAACATGAAACTTTCTTACATAATCTCAAAAATACCAAAAATATTAATGTGTCCACCAAAAATGTAAGAGTCCAACCACAAAAAGGGTAATGAAATAAGATTTGAAATATTGCTGATACAACCATACAACATAATTTAAAATTAGTCAGCCACTATTTTTTGTTTATTATCATCACACCCTTTCTTGCACTAATTGCGACCCATTTTCTCTCCACCCACACAGCGCTGTAAACCTCTATACACAAAATTTGAGATTTGATGGAAAGTGGAAAGTGATTTTATAGTGTACAAGTATAAAAATAGCCAACTAGAAATATTAAAGCGTAACAATAAACCAAAACTAGAAGAATACGCACTTGGAACTATAAAATAAAAGCCAACACGATATAAGTAGGAAATAGAAGTCAAAGAAATGAAATTGTCGAGTTTTAGGATTTTCCAAACAGAATGAGAAGAAGTCTAAACTTCAGCAAAATAAAAGCAGAAATGAGATAACATACATGTAAGAAATTGATTTCACCCGGTCTTAAAAAAGGAAAAAGTAGATTATAGGAAGGAAGAAATTTTTGGGGTGAGAGCATTCCTAGCAAAGTGGTGGATAAATGCGTGAGTTTGTATTGTTGAAGCGGTGATTTCTTCCATCGTTCCAGCAGTCGGTGGGAGGTCGTTGGCTAATTTTTTTTAGTAATCAAACCTTAAACGGTTTTCTGAAAACTGTTTAAGGCTTAAGCGGTTTTCATAAAACCGTTTAAGAAAAAAAAGTCTATTGCTTTCGTTGATCAACTAACGTTGTCTCTATAAAAGAAACCCCTCGTCCATGGCAGCTGCGTCAAAACCCCAGGACTCAAATTCGTCCATTTTTCACAAATTTCTTACCAAAATCAAAACCCTAGATGTTAAATGGTTTTCAATGCACCATATAACATCGCCACTTTCAATTACGAACGGGGTTTGTTCCCGTCCGCAATTGCTCCCCATGCTATTCTGGCCACTACTGGAGCGCAAGTTCGGTCTTTTCTCCACCTTTTAGATCGAATCGCTACTGTTATGAGAACAAAAGTTGAAAAGAGGTAAGGAAATTGAAACACCCCACCTCCGTTAGGGTCACTCTCAAAGGGAATGCCCTAATTTTGGTGGAGGTTTATAAGTATAAGTCACAGATATACAAGACAGATATAAGAACACATATTTGTAAACAGCGGAAAAACAACAAACTTTATTTCATAAAGTCAAATACGTGTTACAACAACATCCTTTCCAAAAACATAACATAACACTTTCATAATCTGTCTTGATTACATCTTTTAAAGAAGCATAAATAAAACATAGATAAACTGCAAAAGCCCCATAGTGGATTGTCCAAAGCCATAGTTCAAAACAGGAAAGTCCAAGCAATACATTTCTCTTCTTCTAGCTGGATGTTAAGGCTGGTCAAGCTGCAGTGTTTCCTCCCTGTGGACCGGGGGGGGGGGGGAAACGGAAGAAAAGAAGACGAAAGAAAAGCAGAGTCAGACATAAAGCCTGAGTAAGTCTAGTACTATTTTGTCTATGAATAAAGAACTGGGTATGATAAGTATAAACAAGAAGTGGGCAAGCACTATAAACTTGGTTAAGTTGTCTAGGGTCGAATATACTATCGTACCCCATGTTAATCTCTGAACCCATATAAACTAGTTTCCAACTGGCACCCCATAAATCAGGGTGATGTGATCCATTCAATGATGATCGGCTCCTACTCGCATAGTTACATGTGTCTTACGGCCCCCGATGTTGTAGTTACCTATGCTGGTCCCACCATGGGGTGTATCAAGTCCCATAGTGGCGGCCCGACACAACCTTAGAGTGCACAGGTATGCTACTGGTGTCCAGTGCCTTATTTTCTACGCCGGAGTGTGTGCACGCCCGCACCCCGTTAGAACCTACACTGCTACACCACCGCCGTCGATTTGACCTCTTACAATCAGCCCAGTAATCGTGCCCCACCCTGCCTAGTTTCAGGGTATCCTGATACACCTTCTAGGGTTACTGCTGAAAAGGGTCCCCCGTTACTAGGTTTTCTATCTCTAGCCAACATGCTAAGTTGGTTAAGTGTTTTCTAACCTAACCCCCACCAGTCCGTTTAGTTTAGCATGTTCCATTTTGATTAAGTCTTTAGTTCACTTAATCCTAACAATCCTGACTCAGCCTTAATTGTCTTATTAAGGCCCTGACCTCTCACATTAGACAGGTATTGTTGTGGCTGCCTGTTGCCGGTTGGTTCCGGGCAGTCTTACGCCACAACTCAGTCTAACCTCGGGTCCTTATTGGGCTCCATGTTTAACCTCCCACATTGGATAGGTATTGTTGTGACTACTGGACAGCCGGGCGGTTCCGGGCAGGTTTACATCACAACTCAATCCAACCTCGGGTTAAACACATCGTATTTTCTACATTTACATGTTTTGTCTTTCTTCTTTATTTTCTTATATGTAAATATTTGCGGCCAATTAAGTTAATGGTGTAAAGGTTACACCAATCATGGGCCCAACCCATACTTGAATTTGGGCCCTTCTATTTTATATTTCCATTCATTAGTAATTTTAACCCAACGTTATTCTCCCCCGTTTTACACGTCCGTTTATTACATATATATTGGGCTTAGCCTTTTAAAGCCCAATTTAGCCATGCGAAAAGGGGAGGCTTAAAGCGTGATTACATACACAAAGAGGGGAAGGTGAGCGCATGAACTTGCAATATGACGTTGGAAATACAAAATAGAAACTGGTGTACTTGCATATATACTTTGGTCATAAAGCGTAGGTGACATGAATCAAAGCATGTGAACTTGTAGTTGAGATAAGAATCTAAATTGGGTATCATTATTGACACATGAACCTATCTTTTTATTTAGGCATAATGTCAAACATAAGCATGGCATAAATATCTCTAACATAAGCATGGCATAATGTCAAACATAAGCATGGCATAATATCAAACATAAGCATGGCATAAGTATAGTTAAATTTGTTCACATAACCATGGCATAAATATTTCTAACATGAAATCATGATTCTTACTTTAGTCATGTAAACTTACAAAAAGGGATTTTTGAGCCTAACCTAGCTATGTACCACATATGTCATCATAAAATTCTTGTAAACAAGATAGACTTAATCATGGATTTCAATTATGCCAAATATCATTCATAGCCTAGCCATATTCATAAGTTTGCAAATAGGTTTTCTAGTACAAAAGCATGGCTTAATACATGATGCCCAATTTTCAACCTAATTTCATATGGATTATGATAACCCAAACCTATTCCAATTACTTCATAAAAATGACGTTTGTATAAAAATACACATTATGATGGCATAGTAGCAAAGCCCCCAAACTTGCATGAATTTAAATCAACTACATACATGTAGCTTCAACATGGATTACATAATTTGCGAAATATTCCAAACGTATACTTGCATAGAACTACCGCATGTAGTTCTTTATAATTGAATAACATAATTCAAGAATATCCAAACGTATATAATATTCCAAATTGATAAGAACGCACAAATATGAATTACTTTATTGCCACAATTCAAGCATACAAACCAACACAATTATTTGTTCATACCAAAGTAATACTCTACTTACAATCGTTGCGGCGAATTCTCTAATTTAGGAATTTAGAGATGCGACTCCTTATGACGTAGGCGTTGATTTGCTTTGTTTGAATTGCTTTAGGCTTTCCTAATCCTCTCTCTCCAATTGGCGGCTACTCTTAGTCGTTCCTCAGCAACATGGCGGCTTTGTTCTTATTTTTGAATGAATAGATTAGGGTTAGTCTAGGGTTGTTTTTATAGTGGTAATGAACTGATTAGGACCATTGATGTTGCTTGGATTGATCGTAGCCATTCATTCGAAAGAGAAACCAATTAGAGCCTGCCACCTAGCCCTAATGACAAAGCAAGCTTCTGAAAATCGGCCAACCACAGACCTGGCCAGCCAGGGCTAGACCAGACCTGGCCAGCAGGTCATTTTTGACCTGGGCGCACTTGGCAGGTGCGCCAGGTCAAAAATGTACTGGCGCACTTCACAGGTGCGCCAGTTCATTTTTGTTCTGGCGCACTTCCCAAGTGCGCCAGTGCATTCTGACCCTTTTTCGGTTTTTCGCCCAATTCGTTCGTCCATAACTTCTTCATACGATATCCGTTTTTCGAAAACTCGGACTCTATTTCGCGTATTTTTCCGAGACGAACACAAAGGCGTATCCCGTTTCCCTTAGTTATTTGATTTGAAATTAATTATACTTTAATTTGTTAATTTCACAGTTATAGAATTCGTGGGGTGTTACAGAAATTAAGAACCGGGGATATAAAAATTAATACTCGTTAATTTTTTTTGCTTAAACGTCGTATCTTTATCGATCGGACATTTGTATTCTTGTGTTACAATACATACGGTATATTAAAGTATCGTATATTGATATTGTACTTGTACGTGAAGCTTACAGTTTCATATCATAAAAGCATGGTGGATCAGTTTGTGGTTGAAAATATATAAATTATAATCAAGCTACATTCGGTGAAAAGCATGTGCAAGATTACTTCAATATCGATTGCACATATGAACCAGATATGTTTAGAAGACGATACAGAGCGAGAAAAGTGTCGTTCTTGATAATTTAGACAGGTAATCCAAACATTGATAGACATTTTAGGTGTAAACTTAACGCTTTAAAAAAACAGAGCCTTAGCGGTGAACAGAAAGCGACTGCGACAATGAGAATACTAGCTTATGGCACCCATGTAGAATCATTAAGCGATGCATACCAGATTACAAAAAGCAATATAGTTGAAATTATGGAATTCGTTAGTATATGGTAGATGTCAATAGGACTAAGTACCATAGAACTTTAAATGAGGCCGACGTTGTGAGGATAAGAGAAATGAAAAAGACCATAGGATGGTCGGATATGTGACACCCCACATCCATTAATGTCACTCACTAAGGGCATGCATTAAGTTTCGTGAAGCGTTATAGGTAAAAAGAAACAGAAATATTACAAGACAGATATAAAAGCAATAGCGGAATTTAAATTTTTATTTCAAACATAAATCATAACATCGTAGTCCAAAATACCATAAGTCTGAAACTACATAAAACCCATTACAATAATATAACTTCTGTCTTGTACCATCAGAGTACATAAATACTTAAAACGCATAATTCCCCAAAAAGAGACAAAGCCATAGTGGAGATAAGAACTTGATCCATACTTCGAAAGCAGCTCCTAGCAAGATAATAACCGAGTCCTGACTAAGCTTGAGTATTCCCAACCTGAGAACTTGGGGGTGGGGAACGGAAGAAAGAAGAAGAAACAAAAAGAGTCAGACATAAAGTCTGGTGAGTCCAGTTAGTTTTAGCAAGTAAATAAGTAAAAGTATCATGACAGACATATAAAGTGGATAAGAGAGATATCATCCTAATAGGTAAGTGTGACAAGGTAAACATGATAGAGTGTATTACGCCTCTCTAATGATTTATCTGCATTGCTACTGGTATATCCAGAATGAGATGATCCCCAACATGTATGAAATGATAGACTTAGGCATACTTCTGGTGAGAGGTTTTAACCCAATACAATCCATAGATAGCCCCAATAACGGACTCCTAAACTTACCAGCGTCTAGACATACCCTAACTACTACCCTAATCGATTGGCTCCCTACTCCATAGATACCCTGTGATGGCCCCATAGTAGGATGTATCGCTTCCTAAAGTGGCAACCCATCATTTTCAAGATGAGCATAACCATATCTACTGATGTCACAGCGTCTTAATTCCCATAGCAAGCCGGACCCATGCATGCACATGACTCCGTTGGTTACTTGCGCTTTTGACACCTCCCCTTCGTTTTGTATCTCTTAGAATCAGCCCAGTAAGTGTGCCCCTACTCCGACCTAGTTCGTAGTACTCGTTTGATACCTAGATGGGTTACTGACTGAAACGGGTCACACACACAAGATGATACAAGCTCCCCCTAGGCTTGCATCCCCACTACTAGGATTTTAACTGGTTATGCCTAATAGTCCAACATGTAAAATAGGTTAAGCTGTCGGGCCTATATATGTATATATTATCCCACCGCCACAAGGTTTACTTACCCCTCATTGATCCAAGCAAATTTACATAACAAAGTTGCATAACCCCAATGTATAAAATAGGTTAAGTTTGTGCGCTTATATATAAAAATATTATCCACTACCACAAGATTTACTTAACCCATCCACTGTTTCAACCAAGTTTATTTAACCCCTATTCAATTTAATATGCTCATACAATCCCGATGGATTCAACTAGGTTAAGTATTCCATTTCGTTACCATGTCCATTTATGGTTATAATGGGTTAGACCTCGCACATTAGGCCTAAAACTTGTGGATGCTGGACAAGCCGGTCGGATTCAGTCATACATCTTCCACAAGTTCTTCCTAACCTCGTGTATTAGCCTGTCTCGTATTTGTGCATTTAGACCCCTCACATTAGGTTCAACATTTGCGGTTGTTGGATATGTCGGTCGGGTCCGGGAAGACTTCCACCACAAATGCAATCTAACCTCGTGTCATAAGTGCCATTACAGTTTCTAATTACTATAATCCTAGGCATTTCAATTATTAATTAATTATCCCTTTGCCTTTATAGGTGTTCATGCCTTTTTTCCCCAATTATGTTCATAACAAATTATATGCCCAAATTCATGTTCATAAACATTAAGTTATGCCAAACTTTCCATTTACAAATTATGTCCAATTTATACCATTTTTCCCCTCGTTCCCATTTTAACGTACTCGCATAATTTAACGTCATGCTTAGGCTAGAAAATAGATAGGCTAAAATAAAAGGGAAAGATGATGGGAAGATGACAATAGTGATTATTCTAACATAACTGGCATAAATATATATACTGGCATAGACGTGTAATTAGCATAATAACGATAATGTGGACATAAAAACAGATCTAGTAAACAGGTGATGATAAAACTAAATCTAACATAAAACAATGTCCTAATTGGCATGAATAGATCTAAATAAGGATTCATATGTCCAATTAATAACAGATCTAAATTAACCACAACATGGTAAGTACCAAATGATCTAAAAAGAATTAGATCCATAGTCAAAAGTAGATCCAACATGATAACGGTTAAGATCCAAATCAACTACAACATGATAGGTACAGAATGATCTAAATAGAATTAGATCTATAATAAAAAAAAATAGATCTAACATCATAATGGTTAAGATCCAAACCAACTACAACATGTTAGGTACAAAATGATCTAAATGGAGAATTAGATCTAAGCAACGTTTTAACTGTCCAAATAATGACAGATTCAAATTAGCCACAAACATATATAAAGGTTAAGATCCACAATTGCGACATGATAAATTAACCACAAGTGAATTAGATCTATAAAGGTAGATCTAGTATGATAAAGTTTAAGATCCACAAATTTGTCAAGATAAAGTAACGACAAGTGAATTTGATCTATAAGGTAGATCTAGCATTATAAAGTTTAAGATCCACTTCATAGTTATGTCATAGATTCAAAAGTCCCAATAGATCTGATATGATAAAGATTTAGATCCAAGTCATAGAATATTATAGATTAACAAATTATGATAGTGATTCAATCACATGCATATATCCAAATCACAGTCATATCACATTTACTTTTAATCATTTAAAACTAAAAGTAATTAACTCACAGTGTTTTGATTTTAGAAGAAAGAAAAGAAATTGTTTGTGTTGAATCTCAAATATATTCTTGAAATACTTGAATCTTTAAACTTGATTGGTAGAAGAAGAAAGGATTAGATTCAGTTCAGACACTGACAGCATTTGTCCTCCATTGTTTTTAGAATGAGAAAACAAGAGAAATGAGGGTACATTTATAGCTGCCAGCCTCCAAAATTCAACAGCCAACTCAGCCCTAGGGGGAATCGGGCCATGGGTCAACACCCACTTTGGTCTGGATGCCCAAAACTACTATGGACGCACTTGGAAGGTGCGCCAATGTAAAATTGCCTTGGCATACTTGTCAAGTGCGCTGATTATTCCTGATCTCATCGTCAAACTTCTATCATCCATAACTTCTTCATACGTTACCCGTTTTACGCGAACCAGTTGTCTATGTTGACCAGAATTTCGAGACGGACGCAATGACGTAGTCCTTTTCCCTTAATTCTAAAAATTGAATTAATTATTCTTTAATTTACCCTCTTTAGTGTAGTTAAAATACGAGGTGTTACCGTCTCCCCTACTTCAAAGGATTTCGTCCTCGAAATCTCTAAGTTAAGAAGAATGTATCCTACCATCCATCATCCATCTACTCATCCACCAATCACAGGCATCCATTGTCCTTAAAATTTTATAATGCTTATATGAACATATGCAAAGGTATGTGTATATGTCCCAACACTAATGCGAAAGATCAGGCGGACCACTGATTAAGTTGACCACCTTAATGCAATGTATGTTAGTGTCATGAATCCAACATGTATGCAAATAATCCTATTATAACAGGTAAGTTCTATATGTGTGCACAATCATCCATCCAAATGAAACAACCATATGATGATATATCAATTTTAATCCGTTAAAAGAAAGAAAAAAACGCACATACATCCATATGCAGTATGAGAGTGATTGAGCCGATCTAGTGCCTAATATGTGTGTATATGCATACACGAACAACCATTAGTAACCATTTGTATCCAACTGCATTAATCAAACATAACATGTCTCAAACACAAGTTTACAATCATGGGATTTTCTACCTAAAGGTCGAAGATTCGATCGATAGGATACACTCAGATGATAGAAGCAAGTCCGAATAAAAGCTTTGGAAAAAGAAGTTAAGAACATAGTCCCAAAAAGGAAGGGGTATGAAGCGTGATCTTTGTCTTCAGTCACCCAAGTCCCATCCTCACTATCTTCTCCCCATTGCACTTTTATTAACCTAACATCTCTATTGCGCAGTTTCTTAACCTCTGATCCAAGTATACGGGTAGGAACTTGTCTAATTGTCGCATACCCTTCTAGCTCTACTTCCTCACACATGTTTGGCTCAACTACCTCTGCTGTATTATGCAGACACTTACATAAATAAGAAATGAGGAAAAGCATCATGAATATCCACACATATGCGAAGCGAGCTATACGCCTTGGTTGCGAATACCACCAGAGCACCCCATTCAGATATGCTTCGCCTAATAAACCCTTTTTCAAGCAGCTCCCCTACTTGCTTGCTAAGCTCCCTCCTTTCCCTTGGAGCCATATAACACATAGGCAATGCAACTGGCTTTGCATTGTCCACCAAATATATGCGGAAATCGATCTCGCGCCTTAGGGGTAATCCCCGAACTTCATCAAAGACATCAGGATACTCACGGACTACTGGAACAGATCTTAGATCATCAATAGATGTGTCAAGTAACTCTAGGAAGCTAAGCATGACAGACCCTTGTGGGTCACAAGAAATCTCGAGGGTCCTCCCTTGGCAAGTCAACAATCTAACTACCCTCCTCTCACAATCCAGAATAGCACCATACATGACTAGCAAATCCATCCCTAGAATCAACCCATAGCCCATGAACCCAAGCACATACACGTCGCACTCGAACTCGACGCCCAATATAGATATTCTCTAACTCTGTCAAATCATGGATAAATGAGCCGAACCACTAATGGGGTTTGAGACAACAACGGGATCCACTACCATACTAGTATTTAAGTGAAGTGATTCAACCACAGAACTAGATATAAATGAATGCAAAGCGCTAGAATCAAAAAAGTTCTTATAGGATGATTGGAAAGAGAAATCAACTCTTCCATAGAAACTTTCCTACCTCGATCTGGAGCACCGATCGCAAGAGCATGAACTTTCCCTCCAAAAGTTCCTGCCTTTTGACCTTGTCCTTGTTTCTTCAGGCAATCCTTAATAAGACGCCCGACCACTCCAAAATGGAAACAAGCGTTCTTCCTTCTTCTGCAATCTTCGCTTACATGGCCCACGTGTCCATAATTAAAACATTTCCTCTTTTCTCGAGCTTTGTCGTTCTTTCCTCCCTTCTTTTGTGTTTCCTCAACCTTAGCTTATTTCTTTTTAGCTTTATCTTCCTCATGCATTAATGCCATATCAACGAGTCTTTCAAAAGTAGCTCCCATTGGAATATGGGACATAACTAACCCATGAAGTGGTTCATTTAGTCCTTTAACAAACCGCAAAGATTTCTTATGCGGGGTGTCTACCAGTTCTAATCCAAATCTTGCCAGTTGGTTGAATTTGTTAACATATTCTTTAATCGTCATGCTCCCCTACTTGAGCGTCAAGAACTTTTCCATTTGCATGCTTCTCTCAACTTGGGAAAGGAACTTCATTTCAAATCTCATCCTAAAATCATTCCATGTCTCCACCGAATGTCCAGCTTGGGTAACTTCCCACCAGAATGAAACTTAATCTTTCAGTAGCCAGGAAGCTAACTGAATCTTCTTCGATCTTCTAGTTTAAAGATTACAAACAATTAGTCCTCAGTCTCCTTGAGCCAATTCCTTGCCTCTATGAATGTTTCGGTTCCACAGAACGGTTTCACTCCCATGGCACAGAAATCTTTGCAGATCTTGGCAAAATTATCTGCCCTTGGAGGAGGAGGAGGAACGACGGGTGCAGCTGGGGGAGGAATGTCAGCATGACCTCCGGTAGTCGCCGTGGCCTCTAGATTCCTATGGAACTAGCCTGGTATCATGATGCCTTCTAGGATATTAGGTTCCCCAGACATGTTGAAAAGAAAAAGGAAAGAGATTTAGACAAAGGATCGAAGGATGTTACATATGGCTTTGGGGAGTATACTTTTCAAAACATACTGTTTCTTTTTGAAAATGTTTTCTTTTAAAACCTTTTTGAAAATAATTTTAAAAATCTTTTATCTAATCTGGTAAAATTCAGCTCAGATACCAAGTGTGACACCCTGTGTCCGTTAATGTAACTCACTAAGGGAATGCATTAAATTTCGTGAAGCGTTATAGTTAAACAGAAACAGAAATATTACAAGACAGATATAAAAGCAACAACAGAATTTAAATTTTTATTTCAAACATAAATCATAACATCGTGGTCCAAAATACCATAAGTCTGAAACCACATAAAACTCATTACAATGATATAACTTCTGTCTTGTACCATTAGAGTACATAAATACTTAAAAAGCATAATTCCCTAAAAAGAGACAAAGCCATAGTGGAGATAAGAACTTGAGCCATGCTTCGAAAGTAGCTCCTTGTAAGATGATAACCGAGTCTTGACTAAGCCTGGGTATTCCCACCCTGAGAACTTTGGGGGGGGGGGATGGAAGAAAAAAGAGGAAACAAAAAGGGTCAAACATAAAGTCTGGCGAGTCCAGTTACTTTTAGCAAGTAAATAAGTAAAAGTATCATGACAAGCATACAAAGTGGATAAGAGAGATATCATCCTAATAGGTAAGTGTGACAAGGTAAACATGATAGAGTGTATTACGCCTCTCTAATGATTTCTCTGCACTACTACTAGTATATCCAAAATGAGATGATCCCTAACACGTATCAAATGGTAGACTTAGGCGTACTTTTGGTGAGAGGTTTTAACACCATATAATCCACAAGCAGCCCCAATAATGGACTACTAAACTTACCATCATCTAGATGTACCCTAACTACTACCCTAATCTATCGGCTCCCTACTCCGTAGATACCCTGTGCTAGCCCCATAGTAGGATGTATCACTTCCTAAAGTGGAAACCCTTCATTTTCAAGATGTTCACAACCATATCTACTGATGTCACTACGTCTTAATTCCCATAGCAAGCCGGACCCATGCACGCACATGACTCTGTTGGTTTCCTGCGCTATTGACATTGCCCCTTCGTTTTGGATCTCTTACAATCAGCCTAGTAAGCGTGCCCCTACTCCGACCTAGTTCGGAGTACTCGTTTGATACCTAGATGGGTTACTGACTGAAATGGGTCCCTTACACAAGATGATAAAAGCTTCCCCTAGGCTTGCATCTCCACTACTAGGATTTCAACTGGTTATGCCTAACAGTCCAACATGTAAAACATGTTAAGTTTTCGGACCTATATATGTAGATATTACCCACCGCCACAAGATTTACTTAACCCTCACTGATCCAAGCTAGTTTACTTAACAAAGTTGCATAACCACAAAGTATAAAATAGGTTAAGTTTGTGGGCCTATATATATAAATATTACCCACCGCCAAAAGATTTACTTAACTGTAACACCCCGTATTTTATGAGAATATTAAATTAACAAATTAAAGAATACTTAATTTTAAATGTAGGAATTAAGGGAAACGGGTTACTCCATTGCGTTCGTCTCGGAATTCTGCTTGAGATAAAGTCCGAGTTTGCATAAATCGGACACTGTATGAAGAAGTTATAAGCCTTAGAAGTTTGTATACGCCCAAGGAAGTATATATATATATAAATATAAAATAATTCCAGAAGTCAAAACAGGGCTCAAATCTCGAATTTGGGTCAAAGCAGGTCGAGCGGGAAATTTCTCGCTTAGAGGTGTCGAACCCCCCCTAAGGGGAGTCGACATAGGTGCCAAAACCCCTACAGGGGTGTCGACATAGGTGTCGACCCCCATATAGGGGAGTCGACCCCTGTTGGCCCAGATTTGGCCGATGACGTGTTTCGCCACGTGTCTTTCTGATTCGCTGTGTGATGTGGTATTCTGCCCTCGACGATTCTGATGACTTCTAGACTGATCTGAAGGCTCTAAATCTCGCTATACACCTATAAAAAGACCCCTAAACCTATTATTTTCTCCACACGAATTCATAGGCGTTTATATGCTGCTAAAACCTGAAGTGACCTAGCCTCTACCTTAATCAATCAAATTAGAGTTTTCAAGTTAACAATCAAAATCTACATCGAAGTAATAGCTAATCAAATTCAGAAATCAGATCCCAGAATTTAAGACCGTTCTGTAATTTGTGAGTTCATGTTACTTTCAGAAATAAAATTTAATTGTGATCCTGACATTGTAATAAATCTGAATCTGAGATTATGCCTATTTCTATATGTCTTTCTATATCCATCGGATCTACCTCATTGATCTTATTATGTCTATTCTTTACCTCTTCTTTCCTTATTCCCCTTTTGTTTTTATAACCAGGCTACTGCGAGCTTGAGCTAAATCTCGTAAGAGACGAACATACGTTGGGAAAAATTAGACATAATATATGATTTGGACATGGCCAGCGCTAAAATTGGGAAAAGTATTAAATTATGTATAATTGGGCATAACTGATTTGTAATTGATTTGAGGACATAACACATGTTGTATTTAAAACATAAAGTGTATAAAACATATGACTTGAGATTTGAGGCATAAAGTATATTGGACATATGACTTGGGATTTGGGGTGTAAATTGAACTGTAAACATGTAAGGCATAGTACATGTTATGGTTTAAGACCTAAAATTGGGGCAAATATATATGATAGTTTATGACTGGGAAGAAGGAGCTTATTGTGTATAGTGATGTATGGCTCAGGCATGAAAACCTATAGTAAGTTAGGGATAACTGTTAAATGTGAACACGCCTAAATTGGGATTTTGGGTACTTAGCATGCACTGTAATTAAAGACTATAATTTGGCATAGTTTATACTGTGAATCATGATTGGGGTTTTTTGGAGAATATTCTGTACGGTGCAATATGACTGAACCTTAGGGCATGTGTTATATTGTGAATTATGACCATAATTTTGGGCATGTAAGTTTATAGGCTTAATTTATGATTAGGAGAGATATGTTAATGGTGCTTTAAGTGATGTTTAATTTGTTAAACTGACTAATATGATGAAATCTGTTGAAAGTGAATACTGTAATGGGAAAGCCTATGATATAGATGAATAAATTGGCATAACTAGCTTGAAGCTGGAATGATCTGTAAATGAACCAATTGGCTAAGATAAACATGCCGAGACACGAGGTTAGACTCCATTTGCGGTGGAAACCTTCCCGGAACCAATCGGCCTAACCAGTAACCGCAAACGGTCAGTCTAATGTGAGAGGTCATAGGCATAACTAAGAAATGCTTAGACACAAGGTTAGGTCTGGCTTGTGTCAGAAATCTTCCCGGAACCGCCCGGCACATCCAGCGGCCGCTAGCTATCGACCTAATGTGAGAGGTCTGTGCATTAATAATTAATTAATGCTGATCAAAGATGAATATGATACCTAAAACGTGTTAGGTGGGTAGGGTTAAGTTAATGAGGAACACTTAACCAATATGACATGATGAATGAGTAGGGTTAAGTTAATAAGAAAACACTTAACCAATATAACATGATGGATGGGTAGGGTTAAGTTAAAACAAGAGAGCAACACTTAACCAATATAACAGGATGCGTGGAAGGGTTAAGTTAAAACAAGAGAGCAACACTTAACCAATATAACTTGATGAATGAGGAGGGTTAAGTTAGCACAAGAAGACAACACTTAACCAATGTAACATGACAAGTGGGTGGGTTAAGTTAACTTGAATTGATTACTTAACCAATATAGCATGATGAACACGTGGGGTTAAGTTAATAAGAAACACTTAACCAATGTAACTTGATGAACGAATAGGGTTAAGTTAACGGGAAATACTTAACCAATATAACATGATGAATGAATGGAGTTAAGTTAATAGGAAACACTTAACCAATCCAACATGACGAGTGAGAAGGGTTAATAAGAAACGCTTAACCAACATGACATGATGAGTGGGTGGGTTAAGTTAACATGAATGGACAACACTTAACCAATATGACATAATGTGTGGGAGTGTTAAGTACATATCGGGTTGGTGGGTAATATTAGTAAATATAGGCCCACAAACTTAACCATTAAGTAATCATATTTAAATCAGTAGGAGGGTTAAGTACATATCGGGTTGGTGGGTAATATTAGTAAATATAGGCCCACAAGCTTAACCAGTAAGAAACCGTAGTAACGGGGGCCTGTTTCAGCAGTAACCCACATAGATGTATCAAGATACCTTGAAACTAGGCAGGGTGGGGCACGATTACTGGGCTGATTATAAGTGGTCAAAATAGCAGTAGGGGGTACGTCAGTGTAGGTTTCGACGGATTACAGGCGTGCACGTACTCCGGAGTGGAAAAAAAGGCACTGGGTACCAGTAGTTATACACTATGCATCTTGAATCGTGTCAGGTTGCTATCATAGGGACTGATACACCTTACGGTGGGCCCAGCACAGGGTATCTACACGCAAGAGAGGGTCGATTGACACAGACACAAGGAAAATTAATACAAGTAAGGAGACGATCGATAGGGTAGTAGTACATCTAACATCTTCATGGCAATTAGGCTGATTGAGGTAAGATCCTCATACTAGATGTACACCTGAAGGCTACCACTATTGCGGGGATTGGGATCACGTTTTAATATAATCATTTTACACAGATTACTAGTTGGGGCACTAGTTAGGCGGTGCAGAGATATAGAAATTAGAATAACAAAGTAGTAGCGAAGCAGAGAAAGAGTAGTAGCGCATTCAGTTTATCTTGCCTTATCATATCATATGCTAACCTTATGTTATCTTGATATCCTGGTTATCACAGTATTGTCTTATATTCAATTTATTCATGTCATGTTACTTTTGCCTGTTTACATAATGAAAGTCACTGGACTTACCATGTCTGACCTTGTTTATTTCGCCTCTTTTCTTCCGTTCGCCCCTCCCGTTCACAGGGAGGAAATGTTACCTCTTAGCTCAGTTTCTTTCCAAGCACGGAGATAGTTGATGTATTGCTTTGGACTCTCTCTTCCACTGCTATGGCTGGTTCATGCTTTATTGGGGAATATCATTGTTATTTTTATGCTTCCTTTATACTTGGAAGTTTTTGAATCAAGACAGAAGTTCTATGTATTAATTTTAATTATGATTGAGACAATTGTTGTAAAAGCTTGATTGAACCACATTATTTATAAAATGGCTTTATTTTCCGCTGCTTGATTTGTATGTCTTGTAATTTATCTGCATCTTTTACCTAAACGCTCCACCGAAGTTAAGGCATTCCCTTCATGAGTGACCTTAACGGAGGTGGGGTGTTACACTTGGTATCAGAGCTGAAGGTTACCGGATCAGATAAAAGATTTGAAAAATTATTTTCAAAACGGTTTTAAAAGAAGCATGTTCAATAGAAATGTTTTGTTTTAAAGGCATATTCCCCAAAGCCATATGCACTATCTTTTGATCCTCTGTTTGAATCCTTGTTTCCTTCTTTCCTAAGTCTCCGGGGCTCCTGGCTTTCTGGGAGCTAACATCATCGCGGCATGGTTCCGTAGGCTTGATGAGACTACGACATCTGTCAAAGGGCAAAGAAGTGCCCAACTTCCATCTATAGTCGTAATAGTTTCATCTGCAGCTAATTTTCTTTCAAGCTCTGTAGGGATTTCCGTGCGATGGGGGCAGCTTTCAAGAGACTTGTCAACAAGTTACACAAGGATGACAAAGATGAGAATGAGGGGGTTTGGCTAAGGAGCACAACCCAAGGATGAGGAACTCATGGATATAGACATGGTTTACAAAGGAGGTAAAAAGAAAGAGGTGTAAGTGGAAGAATCACAAGACAAGAAGGGAAGAAAGAATAGAAAAAACTAAGACAAAAGGAAGTGTCGTTATTATGGTATAACAGGTCATATAATTAAGGACAAGGGCAAGAACTAAGGACAAGATTTTCAGGAGGGCAAGTGCATGCTCTCACCGCCAGCGTACCTGAGAGAGAGGTAGTAAAGTTTCTATTGAAAAAGTCTAGTTTTTCTTTTTGATCATCCTGTTAGTACTCTTTTTTGATTTTAGCACTTCACATTCGTTTATATCTGCTTCCATAGTTGAGTCTCTGCACCTTAGTACTTGTATAATAGAACATCCCATTATTGTCTCAAATCCGGTTGGTGGTTCGGCTCGTTTATCTTTGGTTTGTAGGGATTTGAAAATAGCTATGTTAAGTATTGAGTTTAAGTGTAATGCTTATTTTTTGGTTTCATGGACTATGGCTTTATTCTAGGCATGCATTGGTTAGCTAGTAATTGTGAAAGGAGGATAGTTAGAATTTCGACTTGCCTCGGGAATACCCTCGAGATTTCATGTGATCCTAAGGGATCAGTTTGTCTTGGCTACCTAGAATCACTTGATGCATATATCGATGATTTGTGATCCATTAGAGTTGTCCATGAGTACGCAGATGTTTTTGATTAGGTTAGGGGTTTATCCCCTAAAATGCGAGATAGACTTCCGCATATATCTAGTTGACAATGTAAAGCCAGTTGCATTACATGTACGACACATGACCCCAAGGGAAAGGAAGGGCTCAGTAAACAAGTAAAAGAGTTACTTGAAAAAGGGTTCATAAGGCGAAGTATTTCTGAATGGGAAGCTCCAGTTGTTTTCACTACAAAGGCGGATGGTTCACTTCGCTTGTGCATAGATGATATTTTGGTTTTCTCTAAGAGTGAGGAAGAACATGATTTGCATCTAAAGGAAGTCTCGGATACCCTCCAAGCGCATCAGCTTAAGGCTAGGTTCTCCAAATATCATTTTTGGAGAGAAAAAGTAAGGTTTCTAAGGCAAGTGATATCCAAGGAAGGGATAACAGTAGATACCGCAAAAGCAGTTGCGGTGCAAGATTAGAAGGTCCCAAGGAATTCAATGGGAGTAAGAAGTTTTCTTGGATTAGCGGGCTAATATAGGAAGTTAATTAAGGATTTTAAGAAGGTATCGGCCCCACTTACTAGATTGACGAAGAAGAATCTAATCATCTTAGTATATACACTTGGTAACATGGTTAGCATCTGTTTATATTCAAGAGATAGTTCTGGGAATGTTAGCATGACACGGAAGAAGTTGTAGTGCCAAGTATACTATAAGAAGAAAAGGTAGAACGGAGGCGACAGTGAAATGAGTTCCAACGCATTTCTGGAAACAGAAATTAAGAAGCTACACAAATCGTGAAGTTAAGACAGTCAGAGCAATATGGAATGAAGCTCAAGAAGATGCGACTTAGAAGAATGAAGACTAGATACGCGCATCATACCCTTTTTGAGGGTATATCCTTGATCTCTCTTTTTCTGTAAAGTTTATTTGCTAGTCTTTATCTTTTAAGTATATCCTCTCAATCCTATTCTCGATCCTTAGGTAGAAGCCAATGGATGTAAACATGTGTTTGAGACATGTTATGTTTGGTGGATGCAAGTGGATGTAAGTGTTTGCTAGTGGTTGCTCGTGGATGCATATACGCATATTAGGCACTAGATCGGCTCAGTCACTTTCATATTGCATATGCATGAGTGAATTTTTATATATATGAATTGAAACTTGATGTGTTATCATATGGATGTTGCATTTGTATGAATGATTGTGCACTCATGTAGAAGTTATAAAGTACGATTAGGAATAATTGCTTACATGATGGACTCATGGTTCACTGACATAATTCGCATGAAGGAGGTCAACTGGATCGGTAGACTGCCTGATTTCGCATTAGATAAGGACATATACACACACAATGCATATGATCATGAAAGAATTAGAAATTTGTTTAAGGAAAATGGACGCTGTAATTGAATGGTTGAGTAAATGGATGTTGGATGGTAGGATATGCATTCTTCTTAACTTAGAGATTTCGGGGACGAAATCCTTTAAGGAGGGGAGAATGTAACACCCTGTATTTTCTAAGAATATTAAATTAAAAAATTAAAGAATACGTAATTTTAAAAGTAGGAATTAAGGGAAATGGATTACGCCATTGCGTTCATCTCGGAATTCTGCTTGAGATGAGCCCGAGTTTGCATAAATCGGACACCGTATGAAGAAGTTATAAGCCTTAGAAGTTTTATACGCCCAAGGAAGTATGTATACACATATAAAATAATTCCAGAAGTCAAAACTGGGTTCAAATCTCGAATTGGGTCAAAGAAGGCTGAGCGGGAAATTTCCCGCTCAGAGGTGTCGTCCCCCCCCCCCCCCGGCCAGGGGAGTCGACATAGGTGTCGACCCCTGTTGGCCCAGATCTGGCCGATGACGTGTTTCGCCATGTGTCGCTTTCTGATTCGCTGTGTGACATGGTATTCTGCTCTGAACGATTCTGATGACTTCTAGACTAATCTAAAGGCTCTAAATCTGCCTATACACCTATAAAAAGACTCCCGAACCTATTGTTTTCTCCACACGAATTCATAGGCGTTTATATGCTGCTAAAACCTAAAGTGACCTAGCCTCCACCTTAATCAATCAAATTAGAGTTTTCGAGTTAACAATCAAAGTCTACATCAAAGGAATAGCTAATCAAATTCATAAATCAGATCCCAGAATTCAAGACCATTCTGTAATTTGTGAGTTCATGTTACTTTCAGAAATAAAATTTAGTTGTGATTCTGACATTGTGATAAATTTGAATCTGAAATTATGCCTATTTCTATCTGTCTTTCTATATCCATTGGATGTATCTCCTTGATATTATTATGTTCATTCTTTACCTCTTCTTTCCTTCTTCCCTTTTTGTTTTTATAGCCAGGCTACTGCAAGCCTGAGGCAAATCTCATAAGAGATGAATGTACATTGGGAAAAATTGGACATAATATATGATTTGGACATGGCCAGCGCTAAAATTGGGAAAAGTATTAAATTATGTATAATTGGGCATAACTGATTTGTAACTGATTTGAGGACATAACACATGTCGTATTTAAAACATAAAGTGTATCGAACATATGACTTGAGATTTGAGGCATAAAGTATATTGGACATATTACTTGGGATTTGGGGCGTAAATTGAACTGTAAACATGTAAGGCATAGTATATGTTGTGGTTTAAGAACTAAAATTGGGGCATATATATATATATGATAGTTTGTGATTTGGAAGAAGGAGATTATTATGTATAGTGATGTATGGCTTAGGCATGAAAACCTATAGTAAGATAGGGATAACTGTTAAATGTGAACATGCCTAAATTGGGATTTTGGGTAATTGGCATGCATTGTAATTAAAGGCTATAATTTATCATAGTTTATACTTTGAATCATGATTGAGGGTTTTTGGAGAATATTATGTATGGTGCAATATGATTAAACCTTAGGGCATGTGTTATATTGTGAATTATGACCATAATTTTGGGCATGTAAGTTTATAGGCTTAATTTATGATTAGGAGAGATATGTTAATGGTGCTTTAAGTGATGTTTAATTTGTTAAACTGACTAATATGATGAAATCTGTTGAAAGTGAATACTGTAATGGGAAAGCCTATGATATAGATGAATAAATTGGCATAACTAGCTTGAAGCTGGAATGATCTGTAAATGAACCAATTGGCTAAGATAAACATGCCGAGACACGAGGTTAGACTCCATTTGCGGTGGAAACCTTCCCGGAACCAATCGGCCTAACCAGTAACCGCAAACGGTCAGTCTAATGTGAGAGGTCATAGGCATAACTAAGAAATGCTTAGACACAAGGTTAGGTCTGGCTTGTGTCAGAAATCTTCCCGGAACCGCCCGGCACATCCAGCGGCCGCTAGCTATCGACCTAATGTGAGAGGTCTGTGCATTAATAATTAATTAATGCTGATCAAAGATGAATATGATACCTAAAACGTGTTAGGTGGTTAGGGTTAAGTTAATGAGGAACACTTAACCAATATGACATGATGAATGAGTAGGCTTAAGTTAATAAGAAAACACTTAACCAATATGACATGATGAATGGGTAGGGTTAAGTTAAAACAAGAGAGCAAAATTTAACCAATACAACAGGATACGTGGAAGGGTTAAGTTAAAACAAGAAAGCAACACTTAACCAATATAACATGATGAATGGGGAGGGTTAAGTTAACACAAGAAGGCAGCACTTAACCAATGTAACATGACAAGTGGGTAGGTTAAGTTAACTTGAATTGATTGATGACACTTAACCAATACAGCATGATGAACGCATGGGGTTAAGTTAATAAGAAACACTTAACCAATGTAACTTGATGAACGAATGGGGTTAAGTTAATGGGAAATACTTAACCAATATATCATGATGAATGAACGGGGTTAAGTTAATAGGAAACACATAACCAATCCAACATGACAAGTGAGAAAGTTTAATAAGAAACACTTAACCAACATGACATGATGAGTGGGTGGGTTAAGTTAACATGAATGGACAACACTTAACCAATATGACATAATGTGTGGGAGAGTTAAGTACATATCGGGTTGGTGGGTAATATTAGTAAATATAGGCCCACAAACTTAACCGTTAAGTAAACATATTTGAATCAGTGGGAGGGTTAAGTACATATTGGGTTGGTGGGTAATATTAGTAAATATAGACCCACAAACTTAACCAGTAAGAAACCCTAGTAACGGGGACCCATTTCAGCAGTAACCCACATAGATGTATCAAGGTACCCTGAAACTAGGTAGGGTGGGGCATGATTACCGGGCTGATTATAAGCGGTCAAAATAGCGGCAGGGGGTACGTCAGTGTAGGTTCTGACGGATTACGGGTGTGTACGTATTCCGAAGTGGGAAAAAAGGCATTGGGTGCCAGTAGTTGTACACCGTGCATCTTGAATCGTGTCGGGTTGCTATCATAGGGACTGATACACCTTATGGTGGGACCAACACATGGTATCTACACCCAAGAGAGGGCTGATTGACACATACACAAGGAAAATTAATACGAGTAAGGAGCCGATCGATAGGGTAGTAAGGGTACATCTAACGTCTTCATCCCAATTAGTTATTCTGATCCTCATACTAGATGTACACCTGAAGGCTTCCACAATTGCGGGGATTGAGATCACATTGTAATATTATCATTTTACACAGATTACTAGTTGGGACACTAGTTAGGAGGTGCAGAGATATAAAAATCAGAATAACAAGGTAGTAGCGAAGCAGAGAAAGAGTAGAAGCGCATTCAGTTTATCTTGCCTTATCATATCATATGCTAACCTTATGTTATCTTGATATCCCGGTTATCACGATATTGTCTTATATTCAGTTTATTCATGTCATTTTACTTTTACCTGTTTACATACTAAAAGTCACTGGACTTACCAGACTTATATCTGACCTTGTTTGTTTTGCCTCTTTTCTTCCCTCCCCCCCCAGGTTCACAGGGAGGAAATGTTACCTTTTAGCTCAGTTTTCTTTCCAAGCACGGAGATAGTCGATGTATTGCTTTGGACTCTCTCTTCCACTGCTATGGCTGGTTCATTCTTTATTGGGTAATATCATTGTTATTTTTATGCTTCCTTTATACATGGAAGTTTTTGAATCAAGATAGAAGTTCTATGTATTAATTTTAAGTATGATTGATACAATTGTTGTAAAAGCTTGACTGAACCAGATTGTTTATAAAATGGCTTTATTTTCCGCTGCTTTATTTGTCTGTCTTGTAATTTATCTGCATCTTTTACCTAAATGCTCCATCGAAGTTAAGGCATTCCCTTTGTGAGTGACCTTAATGGAGGTGGGGTGTTACATTAACCCACCCACTGTGTCAACCAATTTTACTTAACCCCTATTCATGTTAACATGCTCATACAATCCCTATGGATTCAACTAGGTTAAGTATTCCAATTCATTACCATGTCCATATATGGTTATAATGGGCTAGACCTCCCACATTGGGCCTACAATTTGTGGATGCTAGATATGTCGGTCGGGTCCGGTAGACTTCTTCCACAAGTTGGGCCTAACCTCGTGTCCTAGCCCGTCTCGTATTTGTGCACTTAGACCCCTCACATTAGGTTCAACATTTGCAGTTGTTGGATATGTTGGTCGGGTCAGGGTAGACTTCCACCACAAATGCAATATAACCTCATGTCATAAGTGCCATTACAGTTTCTAATTACTTTAATCCTAGGCATTTCAATTATTAATTAATTATACCTATGCCTTTATAGGTGTTCATGCCTCTTTTTCCCCAATTATGTTCATAATTAATTATATGCCCAAATTCATGTTCATAAACATTAAGTTATGCCAAACTTTCCATTTATAAATTATGTTTAATTTATACCATTTTCCCCCTCGTTCCCATTTTAACGTACTCGCATAATTTAATGTCATGCCTAGGCTAAGGCTACAATAAAAGGGAAAGATGATGGGAAGATGATAATAGTGATTATTCTAACATAACTGACATACACACACACACACACTGGCATAGACGTGTAATTGGCATAATAATAATAAGGTGGACATAAAAACAAGTTAAGTGAACGGGTGATGATAAAACTTGATCTAACATAATAAGGATGTCCAAGTAGGCATGAATAGATCTAAATAAGGATTCATATGTCCAATTAGTAACAGATCTAAATTAATCACAACATGATAAGTACCAAATGATCGAAAAAGAATTAATTCCATAATCAAAAGTAGATCCAACATGCCAAATCAACTACAACATGATAGGTACAGAATAATCTAAATAGAATTAGATCAATAATCACAAAATAGATCTAACATGATAACGGTTAAGATCCAAATCGACTACAACATGATAGGTACAAAATGATCTAAATGGAGAATTAGATCTAAGCAAGGTTTTAACTGTCCAAATAATGACAGATCCAAATTAGCCACAAACATAGATAAGGGTTAAGATCCATAATTGTGTCATGATAAATTTACCACAAATGAATTATATCTACAAAGGCAGATCTAGTATGATAAAGTTTAGGATCCACAAATGTGACATGATAAATTAACCACAAGTGAATTAGATCTATAAGGTAGATCTATCATGATAAAGTTTAAGATCTACATCATAGTTATGTCATAGATTCAAAAGTCCCAATAAATCTGATATGATAAAGATTTAGATCCAAGTCATAGAATATTATAGATTCACAAATTATGATAGTGATTCAATCACAGACATATATCCAAATCATAGTCATATCATGTTTAATTTTAATCATTTAAATCTAAATGTAACTAACTCACAGTGTTTGGATTTTAGAAGAAAGAAAAGAAATTATTGGTGTTGAATCTCATATATATTCTTGAAATACTTGAATTTTTAAACTTGATTTGTAGAAGAAGAAAGGATTAGATTCAGTTCAGGCACTGATAGCATTTGGCCTCCATTGTTTTTAGTATGAGAAAACAAGAGAAATGAGGGTAAATTTATAGCTGCTAGCCTCCAGAATTCGACTACCACCTCAGCCCTAGGGGGAATCGGGCCATGGGTCGACACCCACTTGGGTTCGGATGCCCAAAACTACTATAGGCGCACTTGGCAGGTGCACTAATATAAAATTGCCTTGGCACACTTGTCAAGTGCGCCAGTTGTTCCTGCTCTCATCGTCAAACTTGTATCGTCCATAACTTCTTCATATGTTATCCGTTTTACGCGAAACAGTTGTCTATCTTGACCAGAATTTCGAGACGGACGCAATGACGTAGTCCATTTCCTTAATTTTGAATATTAAATTAATTATTCTATAATTTATCATCTTTAGTGTAGTTAAAATACGGGGTGTTACATTCTCCCCTTCTTCGAAGGATTTCATCCCCGAAATCTCCAAGTTAAGAAGAATTATTCTACCATCCATCATTCATCTACTCATCCACCAATCACAGGCATCCATTGTCTAAAATTTTCTAATGCATATATGAACATATGCAACAGTGTGTGCATATGTCCCAACACTAATGCGAAAGATCAGGCGGTCCATTGATTCAGTTGACCTCCTTAATGCAATGCATGTTAGTTTCATGAATCCAGCATGTATGCAAATAATCCTATTATAACCGGTAAGTTCTATATGTATGCACAATCATTCGTCCAAATGCAACATCCATATGATGATACATCCATTTTCATCCATTAAAAGAAAAAAAATGCATACATATCTATATGCAGTATGAGAGTGATTGAGTCGATCTAGTGCCTAATCTGTGTATATATGCATCCACAAGCAACCACTAGCAACCACTTGCATCCACCTGCATTCATCAAACATTATATGTCTCAAACACATGTTTACAATCATGTGATTTCCTATCTAAAGGTCGAAGATTCGATTGATAGGATATACTCAGATGATAGAAGCAAGTGCGAATAAAATCTTTGGAAAAAGAAGTTAAGAACATAGTCCCAAAAAGGAAAGGGTATGAAGCGTGATCTTTGTCTTCAGTCTCCCAAGTCGCATCCTCGTTGTCTTCTCCCCATCGCACTTTTATTAACCTAACCTATCTGTTGCGCAGTTTCTTAACCTCTGATCCAAGTATACGGGTAGGAACTTGCCTAATTGTCGCATACCATTCTACCTCTACTTCCTCACACATGTTTGGCTCAACTACCTCTGCTATATCGTGTAGACACTTCCATAAATAAGAAATGAGGAAAAACATCATGAATATCCACACATATGCAAAGAGAGCTATGCGACTTGGTTGCAAATACCACCTGAGCACCCCATTTAGATATGCTTCGCCTAATAAACCCCTTCTCAAGTAGCTCCCCTACTTGCTTGCTAAGCTTCCTCCTTTACTTGGAGCCATATGGCACACATGCAATTCAACTGGCTTTGCATTGTCCACCAAATATACGTGGAAATCGATCTTGCGCCTTGGTGGTAAACCCCGAACCTCATCAAAGACATCAAGATACTCACGGACTATTGGAATAGATCTTAGATCATCAATAGATGTGTCAGGTGACTATAGGAAGCTAAGCATGACAGACCCTTGCGGGTCACAAGAAATCTCGAGGGCCCTCCCTTGGCAAGTCAAATGTCTAACTACCCTCCTCTCATAATCCAGAATGGCACCATACATGGCTAGCCAATCCATCCCTAGAACAACCCATAGCCCATGAACCCGAGCACATACGCGTCGCACTCGAAATCGACGCCCAATATAGATATTCTCAAACCTCGACAAATCTTGGATAAATGAGCCGAACCACCAATGGGGTTTGAGACAACAACGGGATCCACTACCGTACTCGTATTTAAGTGCAGAGATTCAACCACATAACTAGATATAAATGAATGTGAAGCGCTAGAATCAAAAAGAGTTCTTATAGGATGATTGGAAAGAGAAATTAAACCTTCCACAAAAACTTTCCTACCTCGATCTGGAGCACCGATCGTGAGAGCATGCACTTGCCCTCCAGAAGCTCCTGCCGTTTGACCTTGTCCTTGTTTCTTCGGGCAATCCTTAATAAGATGCCCGACCTCTCCATAATGGAAACTAGCGTTCTTCCTTCTTCTACAATCTTTGCTTACATGACCCATGTGTCCAAAATTAAAACATTTCCTCTTGTCTTAAGCTTTGTCGTTCTTTCCTCCCTTCTTTTGTATTTTCTTAACCTTAGCTTCTTTCTTTTCAGCTTTATCTTCCTCATGCATTAATGCCATATCAACAAGTCTTTCAAAAGTAGCCCCCATTGGAATATGAGACATAGATAACCCATGAAGGGGTTCATTTAGTCTTTTATCAAACCGCAAAGCTTTCTTATGCGGAGTGTCTACCAGTTCTAATCCAAATCTCGCCAGTTGGTTAATTGTCATGCTCCCCTTCTTAAGCATCAAGAACTTTTACATTTGCATGCTTCTCTTAGCTTGGGAACGGAACTTCATTTCAAACCTCATCCTAAAATCATTCCATGTCTCCACTGGACGTCCAGCTTGGGTAACTTCCCACCAAAATGAAGCTTCATCTTTTAGTAGCCAACAAGCTAACTGAATCTTCCTTCGGTCTTCTAGTTCAAAGATTACAAACAAGCCCTCAGTCTCCTTGAGCAGATTCCTTGCCTTTACGAATGATTCAGTTCCACGGAACGGCTTCCCTCCTATGGCACAGAAATCTTTGCAGATCTTGGCAAAATTACCTGCTCTTGGAGGAGGAGGAGGAGGAGGAACAACGGGTGCAACTGGGGGAGGAACGTCAGCTTGACCTGCGGTAGTCGTCGTGGCCTCTATATACCTACGGAACCAGCCTGGTATCGTGATGCCCTCTGGGATATTAGGTTCCCCATACATGATGTAAAGAAAAAGGAAAGAGATTCAGACAAAGGATCGAAGGATATTACATATGGCTTTGGGGTGTATAGTTTTCAAAACAGACTTTTTCTTTTTGAAAATGCATTCTTTTAAAACCTTTTTGAAAATAATTTTCAAAATCTTTTATCTAATCTGGTAACCTTCAGCCCCGATACCAAGTGCGACACCCCACGTCCGTTAATGTCACTCACTAAGGGAGTGCATTAAGTTTCATGAAGCGTTATAAGTAAACAGAAACAGAAATATTACAAGATAGATATAAAAGCAACATCGGAATTTAAATTTTTATTTCAAACATAAATCATAACTTCGTGGTCCAAAATACCATAAGTTTGAAACTACATAAAACCCATTACAATAATATAACTTCTGTCTTGTACCATAAGAGTACATAAATACTTAAAAAGCATAATTCCCCAAAAAGAGACAAAGCCATAGTGGAGATAAGAACTTGAGCCATACTTCGAAAGCAGCTCATAGCAAGATGATAACCGAGTCATGACTAAGCCTGAGTATTCCCACCCTGAGAACCTTGGGGGGGAGGGGGAACGGAAAGAAGAGGAAACAATAAGGGTCAGACATAAAGTCTAGTGAGTCCAGTTACTTTTAGCAAGTAAATAAGTAAAGGTATCATGACAAGCATACAAAGTGGATAAGAGAGATATCATCCTAATAGGTAAGTGTGACAAGGTAAACATGATAGAGTGTATTATGCCTCTCTAATGATTTCTCTGCGCTACTACTAGTATATCCAGAATGAGATGATCCCCAGCATGTATGAAATGGTAGACTTAGGCGTACTTCTGGTGAGTGGTTTTAACCCAATACAATCCACAGGTAGCCCCAATAACGGACTCCTAAACTTACCAGCGTCTAGATGTAACCTAACTACTACTCTAATCGATCGGCTTCCTACTCCGTAGATACCCTGTGCTGGCCCCACAGTAGGATGTATCACTTCCTAAAGTGGCAACCCTTCATTTTCAAGATGTGCACAACCACATATACTGATGTCACAACGTCTTAATTCCCATAGCAAGCCGGATCCATGCATGCACATGACTCTGTTAGTTTCCTGCGTTGTTGACACCGCCCCTTCGTTTTGGATCTCTTGCAATCAGTCCAGTAAGCGTGCCCCTACTCCAACCTAGTTCAGAGTACTCGTTTGATACCTAGATGGGTTACTGACTGAAACGGGTCTCACACACAAGATGATACAAACTCCCTATAAGCTTGCATCCCACTACTAGGATTTCAACTGGTTATGCCTAACAGTCCAACATGTAAAACAGGTTAAGTTGTCGGACCTATATACGTAAATATTACCCCACCGCCACAAGATTTACTTAACCCTCACTGATCCAAGCAAGTTTACTTAACAAAGTTGCATAACCCCAAAGTATAAAATAGGTTAAGTTTGTGGGCCTATATATATAAATATTACCCACCGCCATAAGATTTACTTAACCCACCCAATGTTTCAACCAAGTTTACTTAACCCCTATTCAAGTTAACATGCTCATACAATCCCTATGAATTCAACTAGGTTAAGTATTCCAATTCGTTACCATGTCCATTTATGGTTATAATGGGCTAGACCTCCCACATTAGGCCTACAACTTGTGGATGCCGGATATTCCAGTCGGGTCTGGGCAGACTTTTTCCACAAGGTTGGCCTAACCTCGTGTCTTAGCCCGTTTCGTTTTTGTGCACTTAGACCCCTCACATTAGGTTCAACATTTGCGGTTGCTGGATATGCCAGTCAGGTTCGAGCAGTCTTCCACCACAAAAGCAATCTAACCTCATGTCATAAGTGCCATTACAGTTTCTAATTACTATAATCCTAGGCATTTCAATTATTAATTAATTATACCTATGCCTTTATAGGTATTCATGCATCTTTTTCCCCAATTATGTTCATAATTAATTATATACCCAAATTCATGTTCATAAACATTAAGTTTTGCCAAACTTCCCATCTACAAATTATGTCCAATTTATACCATTTTCCCCCTCGTTCCCATTTTAACGTACTCGCATAATTTAACGTCATGCCTAGGCTAGAAAGTAGCTAGGCTAAAATAAAAGGGAAAGATGATGGGAAGATGAAAATAGTGATTATTCTAACATAACTGGCATAAATATATATACTGGAATAGAAGTGTAATTGGCACAATAATAACAAGGTGGACATAAAAACAGATCTAGCGAACAGGTGATGATAAAACTAGATCTAACATAATAAGGATGCCCTAATAGGTATAAATAGTTCTAAATATGGATTCATATATCCAATTAATTACAGATCTAAATTAACCACAACATGATTAGTATAAAATGATCTAAAAAGATTTAGATCCATAATCAAAAATAGATCCAACATGATAACGGTTAAGATCCAAATCAACTACAACATGATAGGTACAGAATGATCTAAATAGAATTAAATCTATAATTAAAAAAATAGATCTAACATGAATACGGTTAAGATCCAAATCAACTACAACATGATAGGTACAAAATGATCTAAATGGAGAATTAGATCTAAGCAAGGTTTTAACTATCCAAATAATGACAGATCCAAATTAGCCACAGACATAGATAAAGGTTAAGATCCACAATTGTGTCATGATAAATTAATCACAAGTGAATTAGATCTATAAAGGTAGATCTAGTATGATAAAGTTTAAGATCCATAAATGTGACACGATAAATTAACCATAAGTGAATTAGATCTAGCATGATAAAGTTTAAGTCCACATCATAGTTATGTCATAGATTCAAAAGTCCCAATAGATCTGATATGATAAAGATTTAGATCCAGAATATTATAGATTCACAAATTATGATAGTGATTCAATCACAGGCATATATCCAAATTACAGCCATATCACATTTATTTTTGATCATTTAAATCTAAAAGTAACTAACTCACAGTGTTTGATTTTTAGAAGATAGAAAAGAAATTGTTGGTGTTGTATCTCAGATCTATTCTTGAAATACTTCAATCTTTAAACTGGATTTGTAGAAGAAGAAAGGATTAGATCCAGTTTAGGCACTGACAGCATTTGGCCCCCATTGTTTTTAGTATGAGAAAACAAGAGAAATGAGAGTATATTTATAGCTATCAGCCTCCAGAATTCAACTTCCACCTCAGCCCTAGGGGGAACCGGGCCATGGGTTGACACCCACTTGGATCCGGATGCCCAAAACTACTATGGGTGCACTTGGCAGTGCGCCAATGTAAAATTGCCTTGGCGCACTTGTCAAGTGCGCCAGTTGTTCCTGGTCTCATCGTCAAACTTCTATCATCCATAACTTCTTCATAAGTTATCCGTTTTACGCGAACCAGTTGTCTATCTTGACCAGAATTTCGAGACATACTGACGTAGCCCATTTCCCTTAATTTTGAATATTAAATTAATTATTCTTTAATTTATCCTCTTTAGTGTAGTTAGAATATGGGGTGTTACAAGACATATCAGAATTCACGACTGTACGCATTGGAAAAGAAAGAACCGTCCCAAGACATACCAAGGTTTTTACAATGACAAAGAAAGAAGACCAACTATCGTCTTGGAAGTCGTTATTTCATATGATTTGTAAATTTGACATGCTTTCTTTGGAATGTCCAGATCACGTTTGTTTAATGATTTAGCTCTTGGTCGGATAACTCCGATGACGTTTATTCTTGGACAAAACACTTATAACCATGAATATTACTTAGTTGAAACAATTTATCCAAAATGGAGCACTACTGTTAAAAAACGTCTAAATCCTATAACATCGAAACAAGGACAATTTGCTACGATGCAAAAGGGGTAAAGAAAGGATGCAGAAAGAGCGTTTGACATCTACATTATATATTTGCAATGATTAATGATCCTTATCGCTTATGGTCTAAAAAAAAGTCAATAATCATGTTTGTCTACATTGTATTCCGCAACATGATAATTGAAGATGAGAGAGATACATATGAATGACAATCACATTATGAGTATTTGTCGCGACCCAAAATCCCCGATCTCTGAAGAGATGGAAAAATCAGATTGCGTGAGCACATAACGCATCAGAACGCAAAATGTTTCATTGCTATTAAAACAATTTACATCAGAGTACAAGAATATATCAGAGTATGAATAAATATTACATAGCGGAAAAATAATATCAGAGATTAATAACTTACATAGCAATGGAAATAAAAATGTATAAATAAAACGCACAGCGGAAATACATAAACTAATACAACTGAAAGAAATACACGGATACAAAACTTTCTGAATGTAGCTCCAGCTGTAAATCAGGTCCTGTTAAATAGAAATCTGCAAAACAAAAACTATTAGCTGCCCGTGTGGAAAATATGGGCATCCAGAGTTTAGGCGAAAACATTAAACTCCAGGTCAGTCATGGGACTGGTGTGAGAACTAAAAATGGTTATTAAACTTTACTTTAAAATAAGGTAATTCACAGGACCACGCTGTATAACACGGAACGGGTTTACTCACACGAATACCCTAAAATAAAACAATTTATAAACAATGCAATGCTTTTTGGAAAATGAAGCTATTATAAGACTTAGGCCCCATCACACAATGCAACACAAAACAGAGGATAGAGTTTCACCTTATAATAGCCAAACATGCTTGGCACGCTTTAAAACAAATCATTTTGATATTATTACAAGTGCCTGTGTAGAAAACAACTTTGAATGTAAATGTATCAACATAGATGCCATAGATACCATATATTATGTCGCCATATAGGTTTACAACTAAAACCAAAAGATGTCGTATTGGAAATTGGATTCCATCTATGAGTCAAGGCAAGGGATCTTCCTCACCAGTTTTGAGACACTCTAGCAAATACCTCATGATCACACCTATGGGCAACCGTTGGATCTTCAGGGTCGGTCCACACCTAACATTAGTTGATTGGTTATTCCTGAACAATATGTTTCCTAGTACTATCAAACCTACTACTTGAGCCTTTTAGTCGGCTCTATATCCGAGGCTCCTCGCAATCCATCAACCACATAAGTAAAAATGTCTGGGCTCTATACCATGACACCACTTCAAGCTATAAAGAAACACATGCACTTTCTACAGTCACTATAACGTTTTTGACTCATACCAGGTGCGAGGCTCACGAATTGCGCTATATACAAAGCTATGCTAATTAAAGTCGTGCTTTGATCATCATCCACACGGCCCTGCGTTTCAACAAAATCTATGATCATTTGCAACTTAGCATGCTAGATTGCCAATCCATACCATACCATTGATTTCCACCAATTTATAACCTCTAAGCTTGTACGTCTCAAAGAAGGCTGTTAAGCAAGTGAATAAATTTCCGCCACCAAATAGATATATATTTAGTAGAGATCAATGAATATAGCACACAATACAATGTTAGACATACGATCCATTTACAAGTCCGTTCTGGGTCTAAGCAAAAACGAAGGCACCTTATTCCTCGTTCCATATGTCCAATACAGGAGAGAGGCTCTCGCATATCCAATCGATCCCCAAGTACGTTTGGATGACCACCACTTAATACCTCGTCTGGGTTGATCTTCCCTATTCAAGACATCAGTAATAGCCCAAACGATGTGAAGATCTCCATCTTCAACCACCATCTTCATATCTTTGACATTTAGTCGTCGTAACAGTTATTCAGAATGGGTCGGTCCTTCCGAATAACTCGCTCATATTATAACCATGTGATATATAAAAATAACACACATCTCATTCCAATCTAGAATATTCTTTTATTCAAATATTCATTATCTTTGGGAAAGGCTCCCATTAGATTTATCAAAATAAATTCTTTTGAATCTATTATTTAAATCTTCCTTAGGATATCATGTCAAAGGAATTTATCATATCCTTTCACAATGTAAACCAAGTTAAGGTTTATCAACCTAATCAGGATTATCGAGCCTTAACGAAGTAATCTTTTATTTACTTATTCTCAATCCCAACCTATTTATTCCATGGAGCAAAACTGGTGGTACTCCATATTTAACACCCATAGTGTTTGTAACATCCCAGAATTATTAACTAAATTTTTGATTTGAATCTTTTATGTAATTTTTGGATTTTTCTGAATATAAATTGATTTTTATAAGTTTTGGATATAAGTTTTACTTTGAATTAGTATTTTGTTTTATTAAATTTGATTTTAAGAAAAAAAGAAAAAAAACTTATTTTTAAAAGTTATATTTAATTTATAAGATTTTATAGCATTTTCTAATTTTGATAATATTGATTTGTAAAATTTTGATTTGGTAAAGTATAATTTATTTATGATTCTTCAAGAATGATTTTTATTTTATTCATTTTTGGTAAATTATAATGGTATATATAAATTGTATAAGGATTTTTAAGTATTTATTTTAAACCATGTATCAGTATAAATTGGGTAAATTACATATGTATATTTGATAAATTAGATAGATAAGTATTTTTGAATTATTAATAAGATATATATATATATATTTTAATAAATCTTGAGTGATAGGTGTACACTTATTTGGTTACATTAATAAGTGTTATAAGAATGAGACTAAAATTCCACTTTAATAAATAAATTAAATTTTAATAAACAAATAAAAAAAAAGTTATTTGCCAAACATGCATTGGCTGAAATTTTTGAACACAATAGGTGTCCTTATGCATGTCTTTTAATTGACAAGTGTCCATGATCTAAAATAGGAAATAAACTTTAAATAGGAAAGGGAAAGAGGGTCGCACCTTTTATTTAGCCACCAGTATTTTCGTAACCCTCTTCCTCTTCACATTTTTTCAGTTCCTGTAAATGAAATAATGTCTCTCCTTCCACTCAAAAATCAAAAGCTCCTAATTCAATCACTTTCAGCTCATATGATTCTTGTGAGTGTTGTTCAGAACATCGTTTGTGATTTTTAAAAATTGTCGGATCCAAATTTCATCATATATCGAAAGAGAATTTTTGGATTTACAGTAAAGTGGAAATATATGAAGGAAACTTCGAAAAATCGTATCTCTCAATCCAATGTGAATCGTTCGACGCCGTCAGCATCTCTGCGATCAGCATGAGACGTAGTATTTTTCATGTTAATTTGAGGCGATTCCGTTTCGACGATTGAAATTGTTCAAAATTAGGGTTAAGACTAATCAAAGAATCGTGCGATGATTGAAGAAATGGAGATTTGAATTGCGATGAGAATGGAGGGTGCTTTCATGTGGCAAGAATTGGTGGAACTCGGTGCTTAGGGGAATGTTGCGATATATGGGTTAACGCGGTTCTTTTCGCTCCAGGTGATGATCGGGTTTTGAGTTTAGGGACCGGGGTTGAAGTGGATGGGTGCGTTCAGACGAGGAGGAGAGGAGGGACTTGCGGGTACCTTCGATTTGTGGTTCGGTGTTGTATTTTGGGCGTGCATGTGCACCATGGGCGTGCAAAATGGTTTGAGCGTGAGCATCACAGGAGCAAGGGCGTGAAGAAGAAGAAGGAAGGGGAGTGCGGGCCTTGGAGCGTGGTTCGATGTTGGGCAATTGGGCCTTGGGCCAAATGGAAGTTGGTATACATTTTTATTCAAGTTTAAATTTAATCAAACTTTGGAAGCTCATAACTAATTCATTTTTGATCAGAATTACGCACCGTTGAGCTTGTTAGATTCGTATTAGAGAGTAGAATCTACATATATTTATGTTTGGGAATTTTGATTTAGTATAAATTATGGAAAATTTAAATGAAACGTTATTATATATATATGAAAATATAATGAACAATGTCACTAATCCAAACCCGATGTATAAAATTACCAGAACAATCATCGGGTGCTAATGGAATGGATTGGAAAGCAGTACTGTGATAGTAGCAGTGATCATTGGATTTTTCGTCCTGACAGTAAAGAATGTGGAGCTGTTTCGGTGAGAACTTCTAATTTAAATTTTTATTTAAATTAGTTAATTATAATTAGCTGAGATAATTTTAAATTGTTGATGATAATTGTGTGATGGATGTTGATGTTTAAATGGTTGTTCATGTAATTAGATCATACACCGAACACTGATAAGCGCTATTGACCGTAACGCTTGTGCACAGTTAAAATATTGTTTGTGATAAATGAATTCATATCCATCTGATCGTATGATTCATTTGGATAGATATAATTGTATGTATGATATCACACACACACAAACACACCGTGGTTGTGGAATATATGGGTGATCGATTTAGAATCTCCTTCCTATAGTAATGCAGTTTTATTTAATTATTAAATAATATTAAAAATGCTAGTTTGAAATTAATATCAACTTTTAAATGTTGAATTAGGATTTGAAAAGGATATGGACTAAGTATTGATTTTTGGTTCTTCAATTTAAATTCGAGATGAGATTTTAAATTTTGAATATAGTTTTATATATATTATAATAATGATATGATATACGCCAGAACGTTCTAGGATGACAGAGAGGATAGTGTCTAGGCTTGGGTTTGGAAATTCAGTTTCCTGCTCTCCCTAGCTATCCCTAACTGGTCCGACAACGGGATGGTAAATTCGAAATCTAATTTGAAATACAATTTGAACCTGTTTTCAAATGATTTGGAAATATAAATTAAATTTGAAAAAGGATTTAAATAATTTATATTTAAATCATTATATGGTTTGAATAGAACGTACTATGATACAACAATTCATAAATATCGATTTCAAGTTTTGAATTGATTATTGAAATAAATTTGACTTGAAATAAGGAACATTGAATTGTAAATGACGATAGTTTTGAAAGCATTGGGATATTTGAATTTCGAACAATTTTAAATCTACCTTGATTTAAAGGGTTATTTTATTAGCAGTACTTTGGTAACATCTCCAAATGTTATTAGTGGTTTGAAATTTAAAGCAGGAACTATTATTTGACTATAAGAATGATTTATAAAATAGTTCAAAGATTATTAAAGTACCGAGAATACTTATATGGGATGGAAATGGGATTTTCCAAATTTAAATTTGGATTTGGGTGGAGATAAGTCTTCGGATGTTTGATATTAACTCGGTGGATGAAAATTCATATTATCTGAGGAATTTAAAAGGTAATAATTCACCGTTATTCCACTTATAATATGAGTTGGATACGAAGACTAATATTGAAGATAAGTTGATGGTATTTCTATCTAGATCTAATGTCGAAGAATTAAATAAATCTTAATTAAGATATGGGTTCTCCACCTGATTTGGAATATGTTAGATAGAAATAATCTTCGATATTTGGTATAAAATTTCATGGTGTGAATGAATACTATCTGGGAATTTGGAAGATATTATCATATCGCTGTTCCACTTATGGTATTTCGTTGATCATGAGAATTTATATCAAATATAAGTGGATACAATTTCTGTGTAACTTATGATCCAATATCGATTGATTTGGGTTTTGTCGTGAATCGTATCTTCAATAATATCATTCTTGAAATCCAATGAGATTGAGTTGTGGAAATTCATATCGTAATTGGGATTTAATCAAATCTTTGATTCGAGGGAATTTATGGTAAGAAAATAAAGCAAAGGTATAATCTTTGATTTCAAAGAAGAGTTTAAGAAGATAACGAGGTGTATGAAATTTAAGTAGTTCAAATCTTGAGTTATAAATGAGTTGATAAATATTCGGAAGGAGATTTGAATTGAAAGCCTGTGTAAACCATAGCTACTGTTTAAAGCGAGCTTGTTACTTGGAAAGACCGGGATCGAATATATGTTCGAAAACCATTCCGAGTGATAATACGACGTTATGAAGCAGTTCAAGACTTGACAAACAACGAATGAAGACCGGGAGTATTTGAATTGTTTAGATGGATTGTGATAAATGTCTCGGTTGGGTTGGCCACTCGATACGAGATATGAGTTGCATGAGACCTGAACATATTCAAATATTTTCGGGTTGTTGTTCTGTTCAGACCCAGGACGGACGTGTATGGATGGTGTGCCTGACATTGAAATTGACCGCATAGCACTGATTTCCGTTAATGTATATCGGATTTGTGGCAATATATTATCCTTATCTCTAAGTCATATGAACTTAGAGGGTATGCATTGATTGGAATCAGTGATATGTCGTGAATTGTCAATGTGGCATACCCGAGTTATGAAACGAGCTTGTGATGATCAAAGAATGGCTTATCGAAGCATCGCTTTGTGTATGACGTGACATCAACAAACCTCACACCCCGGATTGATGAGAAACTGGCGGTTAGGTTTTATGCTTATATATGAATTGAGGACGAGGCTGTGCAGCAGTGGGAAACCACTTATGAACGTGGGGGAGTTGGGTATGTTCGGGGGGCCGTGTCTGGTCGAAAACCGTTGATCTGCCCTGACGATGTGTATTCGGTGTCCGCGTATGGTCGAAAAAGCCGTTGAGGCACTTCGTTTTATCCCCGATTGATCTTTCGTGCCAGGAATCATCAAGTTGGAAACCCAAATTTTCTTATGCGAGCCAAACGATTTTGATTGTATATATATATGGCAACATATATTATGGGGTATATGCTGTCTAGGATTAATACATTTACTTGCGAAATATTTCCACTATATATATATTATGGTATTGAAGAGGATTTTACGTATGAAAGCATATTTGGTTTTCATAAGATAAAACTCGCCCATCTGGTGTGCGCTTGCATTGTGTGATGTGGGACGAGCTTATGATAGCTTCATTTTCAAAAGACATGGCGTATTTATATGCACGGGTATTCACATGGAGTAAATCCGTTCCGCGTTAGCGGCGTGATCCGGTGAATTTCCCAACTTTAAAATGAATCCAACTGTTTTGAGTTCTCACACCAGTCCCACGACTGACCTGGAGTTTATTGTTACCTCACCTAAACTCTGGGTGCCCATGATTTTCGCACGGGCAGCCAGTAGTTTAGTTTTGCAGTTATAGATCGTTGGAGCAGGATTTGGAGCGCTTCTAGAGTTGGAGTCCCCGATAGAGATGAAGCTTCCACTGTGTTTTGATCTTCCGCTGAGAGTAAAGTTATTTTCTTTCTTCCGCTGTATACGTTTATGTTGTAACTCTGATATTCATGTAACTCTGATGTAATATTGGTTTATTCAATGAAAAGTTCTGTTATTTTTGTTCAATGTATGTATGTACCCATAACAATTCGTCTTTCTGAACGGTTTAAGTTGGTTTAATTACCGGCAAGAACCGGGCAAAAAGTCGGGTCGTTACAGTTGGTATCAGAGCTTTGGTTATACAAAGCTATAGGGTACGTACATATTTGGACAAAAGAATAGGACTCCTCAGAGTTATATTATCTCATTAGAGATAGGGTTAGGAATACCCTAGAATGAGATTTTGGGATATTATGACGAGAGAGCGTATTTTTTGAAACCTATATAAGGTATTTTTGAACAAGTAAATCATTTTGAAAATGATAATTATTTTGAAATATAATTGGAAATAAGGATTTCGAGTGTTTTATTCGACGTCACAATTGGGCTATCAAGTATGTAAGGATTTTTAATGTACGTCAGGTCAACGTATATACGAAACCCAATATATACTAGGTAGATATAGGGTCACACTCTAGTCGCTTGAGGATAATTCTGTTGATGATCGCGACATCACAGATTTTTATTTTTGAGTTTCGAAAGTGGGATGACTATATGGTTTCGATTAAGACGTCGAGGAATACTTGAACCATTTCGATATTAAAAGTATATAATGAAAGGACAATATGCTATAGGTGAAAAACCAACTATTTTGATAATAACAAAAGAGATATTGTAAAAGTAGACTATGCGTAAGAATTAGAAAGAATACGTAAGTGTGAAAATTCATTATATCAATACCACCCCTTAAGGAATCTGAAGATGCTTTAGACTTAAGTTAAGAATTTGTTTAAAGTGATGAGTTTGACTTAAGTTAGAAATGAGTTTTAAAGGTTAATTCAAATCGTAACAAACCTCGAAATAGGAAATTTGGATCTTTGAAATATTGATTTGAAGAAGTGAGTTATAAAAATGTTAAGATTAATACTTAAAACAACCCTAGCTTGAACCTGTGTACGCATAATCAGAATGCGCAGAGGAAGCGTGATGGTATATTAAATAAAACCGTTTTAAGAGATTCTTCGATTAATAGGAAGAAAAACTTTCTAAATAAGATCTGGTGTTTAAACAAGAATGAAAAGAGTTATATATAATTATGAATTTTAAAAGTGGATTTAGAGGAATTGTTATTCGATTAGGTGAATACGACAACAAAAATATGAATATCAAATGAGTATAGATTTAACTTATAAATGGGTTAATATGAGATGGGAAACGATAAGAATAAGAATTTGAAATGGAATGAGTATTTCGGAAATATAATTCTGTCTCTTCCCTTGTCGCTGGGTTGCTCGACCCACAGTCATCTTTGAGTATCACCCGAATAGTTGTGCTTGAGATTTTAACTGTCCAATTCTATTTCGGAATTCTTCCTTTTTCCCTGCTCAGATAAAGCCTTGGACAAGTGAACTAGTTTAGATTTGAAACCAGTATTTTTGAATTATCTCTAAAATTGGACTTGATTTGTGTTGAGAGCAATAGAATTTCTAATACTGAATTTAGCCAAGATGTTATATTGCAAGATAATTGAACGATTAAGGAAAATTTTATTTGAGAACTTGGATTTAAATTTCTAATTTGAACATTTAGTATTATAATTGATAAGAAACCATGGGTTTCGTAAGAGTAAGTTAGGAAGATAATTTTCTTATGGTCATAGACCTCAAAGTACTAGATAATATCTATCCCAGTTCTCCTTAATGGTAGGATAGCAGCTCTGAGTCTAACTCAGAGGATGCGATTTTTAAACAAGACCCGTGACGACCCTAGTAACCACAAGATCATAGAAGTTTCCTTAGACCCTACCTTTAGTGAGAATAAGACAGAGTACACTGAGAGTGATATGGACCTTGGTTCTGACCATTACATTTCCGAGGTATTAAGAGAGAAATTGGAATTTAAAATTTGTAAAGGAGTTTAAATTTACTCGACTTCCTTTTCGAGGACGAAAAGCTTCTAAGGCGGGGTGAATGTAACATCCCAGAATTTTTAACTAAATTTTTGATTTGAATCTTTTATGTAATTTTTGGATTTTTCTGAATATAAATTGATTTTTATAAGTTTTGGATATAAGTTTTACTTTGAATTAGTATTTTGTTTTATTAAATTTGATTTTAAGGAAAAAAGAAAAAAAAACTTATTTTTAAAAGTTATATTTAATTTATAAGATTTTATAGCATTTTCTAATTTTGATAATATTGATTTGTAAAATTTTGATTTGGTAAAGTATAATTTATTTATGATTCTTCAAGAATGATTTTTATTTTATTCATTTTTGGTAAATTATAATGGTATATATAAATTGTATAAGGATTTTTAAGTATTTATTTTAAACCATGTATCAGTATAAATTGGGTAAATTACATATGTATATTTGATAAATTAGATAGATAAGTATTTTTGAATTATTAATAAGATATATATATTTTAATAAATCTTGAGTGATAGGTGTACACTTATTTGGTTACATTAATAAGTGTTATAAGAATGAGACTAAAATTCCACTTTAATAAATAAATTAAATTTTAATAAACAAATAAAAAAAAGTTATTTGCCAAACATGCATTGGCTGAAATTTTTGAACACAATAGGTGTCCTTATGCATGTCTTTTAATTGACAAGTGTCCATGATCTAAAATAGGAAATAAACTTTAAATAGGAAAGGGAAAGAGGGTCGCACCTTTTATTTAGCCACCAGTAATTTCGTAACCCTCTTCCTCTTCACATTTTTTCAGTTCCTGTAAATGAAATAATGTCTCTCCTTCCACTCAAAAATCAAAAGCTCCTAATTCAATCACTTTCAGCTCATATGATTCTTGTGAGTGTTGTTCAGAACATCGTTTGTGATTTTTAAAAATTGTCGGATCCAAATTTCATCATATATCGAAAGAGAATTTTTGGATTTACAGTAAAGTGGAAATATATGAAGGAAACTTCGAAAAATCGTATCTCTCAATCCAATGTGAATCGTTCGACGCCGTCAGCATCTCTGCGATCAGCATGAGACGTAGTATTTTTCATGTTAATTTGAGGCGATTCCGTTTCGACGATTGAAATTGTTCAAAATTAGGGTTAAGACTAATCAAAGAATCGTGCGATGATTGAAGAAATGGAGATTTGAATTGCGATGAGAATGGAGGGTGCTTTCATGTGGCAAGAATTGGTGGAACTCGGTGCTTAGGGGAATGTTGCGATATATGGGTTAACGCGGTTCTTTTCGCTCCAGGTGATGATCGGGTTTTGAGTTTAGGGACCGGGGTTGAAGTGGATGGGTGCGTTCAGACGAGGAGGAGAGGAGGGACTTGCGGGTACCTTCGATTTGTGGTTCGGTGTTGTATTTTGGGCGTGCATGTGCACCATGGGCGTGCAAAATGGTTTGAGCGTGAGCATCACAGGAGCAAGGGCGTGAAGAAGAAGAAGGAAGGGGAGTGCGGGCCTTGGAGCGTGGTTCGATGTTGGGCAATTGGGCCTTGGGCCAAATGGAAGTTGGTATACATTTTTATTCAAGTTTAAATTTAATCAAACTTTGGAAGCTCATAACTAATTCATTTTTGATCAGAATTACGCACCGTTGAGCTTGTTAGATTCGTATTAGAGAGTAGAATCTACATATATTTATGTTTGGGAATTTTGATTTAGTATAAATTATGGAAAATTTAAATGAAACGTTATTATATATATATGAAAATATAATGAACAATGTCACTAATCCAAACCCGATGTATAAAATTACCAGAACAATCATCGGGTGCTAATGGAATGGATTGGAAAGCAGTACTGTGATAGTAGCAGTGATCATTGGATTTTTCGTCCTGACAGTAAAGAATGTGGAGCTGTTTCGGTGAGAACTTCTAATTTAAATTTTTATTTAAATTAGTTAATTATAATTAGCTGAGATAATTTTAAATTGTTGATGATAATTGTGTGATGGATGTTGATGTTTAAATGGTTGTTCATGTAATTAGATCATACACCGAACACTGATAAGCGCTATTGACCGTAACGCTTGTGCACAGTTAAAATATTGTTTGTGATAAATGAATTCATATCCATCTGATCGTATGATTCATTTGGATAGATATAATTGTATGTATGATATCACACACACACAAACACACCGTGGTTGTGGAATATATGGGTGATCGATTTAGAATCTCCTTCCTATAGTAATGCAGTTTTATTTAATTATTAAATAATATTAAAAATGCTAGTTTGAAATTAATATCAACTTTTAAATGTTGAATTAGGATTTGAAAAGGATATGGACTAAGTATTGATTTTTGGTTCTTCAATTTAAATTCGAGATGAGATTTTAAATTTTGAATATAGTTTTATATATATTATAATAATGATATGATATACGCCAGAACGTTCTAGGATGACAGAGAGGATAGTGTCTAGGCTTGGGTTTGGAAATTCAGTTTCCTGCTCTCCCTAGCTATCCCTAACTGGTCCGACAACGGGATGGTAAATTCGAAATCTAATTTGAAATACAATTTGAACCTGTTTTCAAATGATTTGGAAATATAAATTAAATTTGAAAAAGGATTTAAATAATTTATATTTAAATCATTATATGGTTTGAATAGAACGTACTATGATACAACAATTCATAAATATCGATTTCAAGTTTTGAATTGATTATTGAAATAAATTTGACTTGAAATAAGGAACATTGAATTGTAAATGACGACAGTTTTGAAAGCATTGGGATATTTGAATTTCGAACAATTTTAAATCTACCTTGATTTAAAGGGTTATTTTATTAGCAGTACTTTGGTAACATCTCCAAATGTTATTAGTGGTTTGAAATTTAAAGCAGGAACTATTATTTGACTATAAGAATGATTTATAAAATAGTTCAAAGATTATTAAAGTACCGAGAATACTTATATGGGATGGAAATGGGATTTTCCAAATTTAAATTTGGATTTGGGTGGAGATAAGTCTTCGGATGTTTGATATTAACTCGGTGGATGAAAATTCATATTATCTGAGGAATTTAAAAGGTAATAATTCACCGTTATTCCACTTATAATATGAGTTGGATACGAAGACTAATACTGAAGATAAGTTGATGGTATTTCTATCTAGATCTAATGTCGAAGAATTAAATAAATCTTAATTAAGATATGGGTTCTCCACCTGATTTGGAATATGTTAGATAGAAATAATCTTCGATATTTGGTATAAAATTTCATGGTGTGAATGAATACTATCTGGGAATTTGGAAGATATTATCATATCGCTGTTCCACTTATGGTATTTCGTTGATCATGAGAATTTATATCAAATATAAGTGGATACAATTTCTGTGTAACTTATGATCCAATATCGATTGATTTGGGTTTTGTCGTGAATCGTATCTTCAATAATATCATTCTTGAAATCCAATGAGATTGAGTTGTGGAAATTCATATCGTAATTGGGATTTAATCAAATCTTTGATTTGAGGGAATTTATGGTAAGAAAATAAAGCAAAGGTATAATCTTTGATTTCAAAGAAGAGTTTAAGAAGATAACGAGGTGTATGAAATTTAAGTAGTTCAAATCTTGAGTTATAAATGAGTTAATAAATATTCGGAAGGAGATTTGAATTGAAAGCCTGTGTAAACCATAGCTACTGTTTAAAGCGAGCTTGTTACTTGGAAAGACCGGGATCGAATATATGTTCGAAAACCATTCCGAGTGATAATACGACGTTATGAAGCAATTCAAGACTTGACAAACAACGAATGAAGACCGGGAGTATTTGAATTGTTTAGATGGATTGTGATAAATGTCTCGGTTGGGTTGGCCACTCGATACGAGATATGAGTTGCATGAGACCTGAACATATTCAAATATTTTCGGGTTGTTGTTCTGTTCAGACCCAGGACGGACGTGTATGGATGGTGTGCCTGACATTGAAATTGACCGCATAGCACTGATTTCCGTTAATGTATATCGGATTTGTGGCAATATATTATCCTTATCTCTAAGTCATATGAACTTAGAGGGTATGCATTGATTGGAATCAGTGATATGTCGTGAATTGTCAATGTGGCATACCCGAGTTATGAAACGAGCTTGTGATGATCAAAGAATGGCTTATCGAAGCATCGCTTTGTGTATGACGTGACATCAACAAACCTCACACCCCGGATTGATGAGAAACTGGCGGTTAGGTTTTATGCTTATATATGAATTGAGGACGAGGCTGTGCAGCAGTGGGAAACCACTTATGAACGTGGGGGAGTTGGGTATGTTCGGGGGGCCGTGTCTGGTCGAAAACCGTTGATCTGCCCTGACGATGTGTATTCGGTGTCCGCGTATGGTCGAAAAAGCCGTTGAGGCACTTCGTTTTATCCCCAATTGATCTTTCGTGCCAGGAATCATCAAGTTGGAAACCCAAATTTTCTTATGCGAGCCATACGATTTTGATTGTATATATATATGGCAACATATATTATGGGGTATATGCTGTCTAGGATTAATACATTTACTTGCGAAATATTTCCACTATATATATATTATGGTATTGAAGAGGATTTTACGTATGAAAGCATATTTGGTTTTCATAAGATAAAACTCGCCCATCTGGTGTGCGCTTGCATTGTGTGATGTGGGACGAGCTTATGATAGCTTCATTTTCAAAAGACATGGCGTATTTATATGCACGGGTATTCACATGGAGTAAATCCGTTCCGCGTTAGCGGCGTGATCCGGTGAATTTCCCAACTTTAAAATGAATCCAACTGTTTTGAGTTCTCACACCAGTCCCACGACTGACCTGGAGTTTATTGTTACCTCACCTAAACTCTGGGTGCCCATGATTTTCGCACGGGCAGCCAGTAGTTTAGTTTTGCAGTTATAGATCGTTGGAGCAGGATTTGGAGCGCTTCTAGAGTTGGAGTCCCCGATAGAGATGAAGCTTCCACTGTGTTTTGATCTTCCGCTGAGAGTAAAGTTATTTTCTTTCTTCCGCTGTATATGATATTCATGTAACTCTGATGTAATATTGGTTTATTCAATGAAAAGTTCTGTTATTTTTGTTCAATGTATGTATGTACCCATAACAATTCGTCTTTCTGAACGGTTTAAGTTGGTTTAATTACCGGCAAGAACCGGGCAAAAAGTCGGGTCGTTACAGTGTTATTAGTAAATTTAATTACCATTTAACGCTCTAAATCTAATTAAATATTTAAATACCGCGTAGAGTAAAACTGGTGATACTCCACCTCGATCATTTCTTGAATTCGGTAAATTTAATTATCTCCTTTTACATTTCAATCTAATTAAATATTCATTAAAACATTAGTTTGTTTTTAATCCCAAAAATCATTACTTAATGATTATTCAACCTTTGGAACTTAATATTGTCTTTAGTTGGGTTAAAGAATAAATGTCATGTAAAAAGACCGCTCACAATAAATCCAAAATCATCTTCCATTTAATATAGAATCTTCATGGAAATCTAAACAACTTATAATCGATATAAATTTCCATATCCGACCAACACTATAAGTGGAATAACGACAAGGCCTTTTAAATTTCATAAATAGTAAACGCCTTCCTTCACAGAAACTCATCTCGATTATTATTACTAACTCGAATTCCATTCAATTCCAATTTAATTAAATAAACTGGAAAACTTTTCTAAACTTGAATTAAAAGATTTGTTCCACTCATAAATGGTTTAAGAATGGTGTTATTTAAGATACCATTCACAATAAATCCAATTTGATCTTAAATACAAGGCTTTAAATGAAAATCATATCGACTTATAATCAATACCAAATTCTGAAACTAACAAATATTTTTTTGGAATAACGATATCCATATCTTCCAAATTCTTCAAGATACCCATATAATCACAGAACCTAATATCGAAAATATCCGAAGATAATTTCCATTCAAATTTATTCCAATATATATACGTTGGAAACTTCTGGTCACGTTAAAACCCATTTACTATCCAATTTGTTATTTCTAAAAATCATTGGATTATTATTATAGTTATTAACTAGTTTATTCAGATAAAAATATCTTTTATCTTTTAAAATGTGGAATATTTCATCCAAAATCTTTCCAAATCATTTGTTATGATTTTACATAATTTATTCATATTTTTAATAATTTGTTTAAGGCCCTTACAATCGGTTTCCAATATCGACCACCGAACTACTTCCATTGCGACCTTTTCTGAAATTGATTTGGATACATTTTAAAATCCAACCATTCAAATTTAAATCTCATATATTCATTTGAAAGATCTCTTCAATACGAACCCAACAGTTCTAGTTTTAGGAGAATCCGACGATCAGATCTCCCGTTACGTACATTCAAAGTTAACGGTTGAAATTCTTGAACGGTCGCTGCGTGATACGTTCTATTCAAAACATTTAAAGATATATAATATATTTCATCGATTTTCATTCAAAACGTATTTTAGAAAATATTTATAAATTCATTTGACTACGATTCCAAATTTCATTTCAATTTTTAATTAAAATTGAACATTGCATTTTATTATGATTTCAAATGATAATATTTTGAAATTAAATCTTCTCGATATTCATTTTAAAAATGAATAAAATCAATATAAAAGTTCGTTGAAGTTAAAATAGCGTTTTTATACTTAACCGGCTTCATATAATTATATTTTTGTGTCCATCCGAAACCGGACATCAAAATCAAGCTTCTAATCTTCATTAAATATTACATTATAAAATATTCACATTTACTCCGGATTGAAATAAAATTTCAACCAATATCCATATAAATACATTTATATGGATTACATTCATCATATATATATCCAAAAATTATAAACAACTATCAACATCCAAAATGACGTCCAATTTGCATTTTATTTTTATACGAGCTTCAATCAAATAATTGAAGCTTATATAAATTCGTCAACCAACCAATTAACAACAATCTCACACATGGGAGGTGTATGAGTCAAATTTCATCCCAAGACCCGTGTGGGGATTTCAACCAACAACAACCAATTCAAATTCATTACTAATTCATGAATTTAATAATTTATAATTCGATCCAAATAATTTTTCAAACTCACTAATTTTCACTGTTGAAATTATAAATGGATATTTACATCCAATTTTGACTACCATAATAATATTAGCATTATCCTACATGTTAAACATTTCAAAATCACACTCACAATCAAACACAACAAATCAACCATTCATCCATGGGTTTGCGAACAACTGTGATGTGAGCTACCAGGCACTTTATACAATTTATGACATAATAACCTAACAAAATAGTAATTTAGTGAGAGTTCTCACCCAATAGCTAAACTAAACGCCACGACACTTCTTAGGTAGAATTTTCTCGTCGTGCACTTGCCGTTATGCTCTCCGCAACTCGAATTCAGCATTTTAGCTCTACATTCTGCATATGACCTCCAATCTTAACCAAAACTAGTCACCAACATGGAAACGCCATTCCAGACAACTTTTGCTTAATACACTTTCTTACGAAAACACTCGGATTCGCGGGAAATCACCAAAATAGGATCCAGGTCTGTGAACTTCAATTGCATTTTTAGAGCAGATCCAAAATCCAAAATTCGATTTTGATATGTGCATTTAGTTGAGAAAAATGAGATCTACGACTTTCGTTTATGGGGCCTTGACAAAAAATAGACGGATCGGAAGTTATTAAGCAAAGAAGGAGAGGGATCCTTTTGCAAACGGGAATTTTGTGAAAACGAGATTTTTTTTGGCCACGATGGGGCCCACGACCGAAGGGGGATGCTTGCGGCTAATGGCGCGCAAGGAGGTGGCAGGTCGGAGGGGAGGTAGAGGCAGCGGTGGTGGGCTTCATAGGGGGCGGGTTTGGGTGGAGGAATGGGTTTAGGGTTTAAAGAAAAAGAGAGAGGGGGGAGGAGGAGGAGAAGAGGAGAGGGAGGAGGGCTGGCGGCGGTCAGCGGGGAGGGGGCGACGCAGATGGGAGTGCAGCGGCTTCCATGGGGAGGGAGGTCTCCATTTTTGAAGAGGAGAGGAAGAAAAAGGAGGAAGAAAATGAAGAAGGAAAGGGAGAAAAAGAGATTATACGCTCATTTCTCTCTGATCGCCCGACTGCAAACGATCTCCATTTGCCATGAAATGACGGCATGAGATAGTACACGTGATTACGAATCCAATTGTAACACCTCGCGTCCATTAATGTCAATCACAAAGGGAATGCATTAACTTCTACGGAGCGTTTTAAGTGAGTATAGAACAGAAACTTAACAACAAGACAGATATAAACAATACTTGAAAAAATAAAAACTTTATTTCATTGCAGCGGAAAATATGTAGGTTTGATTACATCATCAAAACTAGAGCCAAGTACATAATATCCATCTTGACTAAATCAAAGTACATAAATTGAAATACATAATCCCCAATACAGAATAGCCATAAATAAGAGAGGCTGAAGTTTGCTTCAGCGATCCAAGCAATCTTCTAAAAGCAAGAAATACAGTTGTCCAAAATCAAACTCCACTAGTGCTAGTTCCAACCTGAGCACCTAGGGGGGAGGGGGAAGGAAGAAAAGAGGAGGAAACAAAGGGGGTCAGACATAAAGTCTGGCGAGTACGATAACTTTAACAATATAATTACCAAAATAACTAGGCTAAGGCATAAGTTGGAAAATAAGGAAATGACTGTGAATAATTGGGTAAGACAGAGTAAATAAGGAAACAAGATTGAACTAAGATAACGTTAAAGCGCACCTAAATCACTATAAGATAATTACTATACTGCACCATTACTACTATACTACACCACCACTAGTTACCCTAAGATTGATCCCGCCTACAAGACTTTAACAATGATAAGGGTAGTTTCGGGCACCCCTAGTTGCCTTCATAGGTGCCGCCTGCCCCTATCTCCACTAGGTGTACCTACTACTCCCATGCGATCGGCTCCCTAGCTCGTAGATACCCGTGCTGGCCCCACAGTGGGGTGTATCACTCCCCAAAGTGGCAACCCGATACCACCAATAATGCACGGCTTATACCTACATGATGCAACAATGTCTTACCTACCAGCCCGGGTCCACACACGCATATGAACCTGTTGGACTTGCGTTGCCACCGCTAACCCGTTTTGGCCTCTTACAGCCAAGCCCAGTATGTGCGTCCCGTCCTCGACTTGGGTCGAGCCCACAAAGATACGTATGGGTTACTGGTTGAAACGGGCCCCCATTACTTGACACACGCTATCCACCTAAGCTTGGTCCCCTCTAGTACATCCCACTTAACCCTCTTCTTAGTCATGTTCACTTACATGTTTCAATTTTGGTTAAGTGCTTCTAATCGTATTTCAAATGCCACCCAAGGCACCCACTACATTCCACATGCCACCCAAGGCACCCACTTAACCCCCTCATTTCCACTACATGTTTATCTGGTTAATTGTTTCTTAATTCATTAAGACCGTAACCTCATATAGACCTCCCACATTAGACTGGCATTTGTGGCAGCTGGATTTGCCGGGCGGGTTCGGGCAGTCTTACACCACAAACGAGCCTAACCTTGTGTCTTTACAATTGTTACGTATTTAATTTATGACTAAGACCTCCCACATTAGACTGGCATTTATGGCAGCTAGATTTGCTGGGCGGGTCCGGGCAGTCTTACACCATAAAAGAGCCTAACCTCGTGTCTTAGACGATTAATTATTCCTAATTAATCATTCCCCAATCTGAATTACTTTCCCTATTCAAATTATCAATCAATTCCAAATTTAACTATGGCCATAATTGACTCAATTATGTCCATCTATTTATGGTATGCAAAATCATACCAATTTTTATCACAAATTAATTTTTATGCCAATTAAATATTTTAATATTATCTCACTATCCCACGTTGTATGTTCGTTCGTTTAACGTAAAATATACGTTAGACTCGAATAGTATAACTCATGAAATAAAGAGAAAAACATCACAACATACATATGTATTTTCCGCTGCAATGAAATAAAGTTTTTAATTCTTCAAGTACTGTTTATATCTGTCTTGTTGTTAAGTTTCTTTTCTATACTCACTTAAAATGCTCCATAGAAGTTAATGCATTCCCTTTATGAGTGACATTAATGGACGTGGGGTGTTACACGTGGTATCAGAGCTGAAGGTTACCAGAACAGATATGAATTTTGAAAAGTGTTTTTGATTTTTTTATTTATAAAGAAGTACTTTCAAAAGTATGTTTGTAAGGAAAGTATTTTCAAGAGAAAAGCTTATTTTTGAAAGCATAACCCCAAGAGCCATATATCTTTCCTTCGGTTCTTTTGTATTGAATCTTTCTTTTTTCGTTTCAGCATGTCTGGAATTCCCGAGATACCCGAGGTAATAACGATACCAGGATGGTTTAGGAGGTATTTGGAGACTAGGGCCATCACTGCAGGTCCAGCAAATCCTCATCCTCCTCCCCTCCTCCTCCTCCTCGTGTCGATACTTTCACAAAGATATGTAAGGACTTTCGAGCAATGAGTGGAAAACCTTTTCACGGGACGGAGACATTTGTTGAAGCTCGTAATTGGCTAAAGGAGGTGGAAGAATTGTTTGGGATCTTTGAGGTGGAAGATGGAAGAAAGGTCCAGTTAGCAGCCTGGCTAATGAAGGATGAGGCCTCGTTTTGGTGGGAGGTCACTAATGGGGAGCGTCCAGTTGATACATGGCCAGACTTCAGGCGAAGTTTCTCTCACGGGCTGAAGAAAATTTATATATGGAAAGTTTTTTGGCATTGAAGCAAGAGAATCTATCGGTGAAAGAATACGTCAACAAGTTCAACCAGTTGGCGGGATTTGGCTTGGACTTGGTGAATACTCCAGAAAAGAAGGCTCTAAGATTTGTTAAGGGTTTGAACGAACCTCTTCATGGGTTAGCTATGACCCACATTCCCATGGGGGTTACCTACGAGAGACTAGTTGACATGGCGCTTATGCATGAAGAGGAGAAGGGCGCCAATGCTAATAAGGCACTCGAGAAGAAAGCGGATCAAAAGAAGCCGCAATAGCAACAACAGAACAAGAAAGGTGGTAAAGGCAACAATGCTAAGGGAAAGAAGAGATACTTTAACTATGGGACACCAGGCCATCTAAGCAAAGATTGTAGGAAGAAAAAGAAGACTGGTTGTTTCCACTGTGGCGAAGCGGGACATCTTATTAAGGACTGCCCAAAGAAGGGGCAGATGGCAGGGTCTTTCTCGGGAGGACATGTGCAGGCTCTTATGGCACCAGGGCAGGCAAGGGGACAAGTTCTGGCTCTCGTGGTCCCATCGCTGCAAGAACGAGGTAGAGCAATTTTCGTTGAAAGTTTAGTTTTTCTATTTGATCATCCTGTCCGTACTTTATTCGATTCTGGCGCATCACATTCGTTTATCTCTACGTCATTAGTTGAAACACTGCACCTAGATACTAGTCTAGTTATGGATCCCTTAGTAGTCTCAAATCCTATTAGTGGCTCGGCTCATCTTTCTATGATCTATCGGGATTTAAGAGTGTTTATCTTGGGCGTTGAGTTTGAATGCAACGCCTTTGTTCTTGGCTTCATGGGCTACGGCTTGATTCTAGGTATGGATTAGCTAACTAGATATGAGGCCATCCTAGATTGTGAAAGAAGGGTAGTTAGATTGTTGACTTATGGTGGAAAGACCCTTGATATTTCTTATGACCCTAGAGGTCCAGTAATGCTGAGCTACCTAGAATCCCTTGATGCATCTGATGATGATTTACATTCTGTTCGTATAGTCCGTGAATATGTTGATGTCTTTGATGAGGTGAGGGGTTTACCCCCAAAACGCGAGATAGACTTTCGAATATATCTAGTAGATAATGCAAAGCCAGTTGCATTGCCAGTGCGCCACATGGCTCCAAGAGAGAGAAGAGAACTCAGTAAGCAAGTGAAGGAGTTGCTTGAGAAGAGGTTCATCAGACGTAGTATATCGGAGTGAGGTGCTCCAGTAGTATTTGCCACGAAGGCAGATGGGTCCCTTAGACTTTGTGTGGACTATAGAGAACTTAATAAGCTTACTAAGAAGAATAGACACCCACTGCCGAGGATTGATGATCTCTTCGATCAGTTAGTTGGCGCCTCAGTGTTTTCGCAGTTGGACTTAGCCACGGGTTTCCATCAGTTGAGAGTGGCTGAGGATAACATAGACAAGACTGCCTTTAGGACTCCAGACGGCTTCTTTGAGTGGCTTGTGATGCCCTTCGGTTTGACAAACGCCCCCGCATACTTTGTTGACTTGATGAGTAGGGTGTTTAGGGAGTACCTTAATAAATTCGTGGTAGTCTTTGTGGATGACATCTTGATCTTTTCTAAGAGCGAGGAAGAGCATGCCCTACATCTTAGGGAAGTGTTGGAGACCCTTCGAGCACATAGCCTTAAAGCTAAATTTTCTAAATGTCACTTTTGGAGAAAGGAGGTGCGATTCTTAGGGCACGTGGTTTCCAAAGAAGGGATAGCTGTGGATCCCACGAAGGTAGTGGCCATCCAAGATGGGAAGGTCCCTAAAATTGCTACCGAGGTGAGGAGTTTCTTAGGGTTGGCTGGCTACTATAGGAAGTTTATCAAGGACTTCGCAAAAATATCAGCTCCATTAACACGCTTGATGAAGAAGAACCTAGTTTTCACATAGGATGTAGATTGTGATAATGCGTTCCAACGTTTAAAGAGATCTTTGACCATAGCCCCAGTCATAGTGTTGCCAGATGGGAGTAAGCCATTTACTGTTTATACCGATGCTTGTGGGACATGACTAGGCGCAGTATTAATGCAAGAGGGAAGGGTAATAGCCTATGGTGGAAGGCAGTTGAGAGTGCATGAGAGAAATTACCCTGCACATGACCTAGAGTTGGCCGCTATTGTTTTCGCGCTTAAGTCTTGGCGCCATTATCTTCTTGGCGAAAAAATCAAATTGTTCACTGACCACAAATCGCTAAAACACTTGTTCTCTCAGAAGGACTTGAACTTAAGGCAGCAAAGGTGGACGGAATTCTTAGCGTCCTACGATTTCGAGATAGCATATACCCCTGGCAAGGGTAACGTGGTGGCAGACGCCTTAAGTAGGAAGAGGTTGTCCTTGAGTCCGTTGTTCGTTGAGCGGAAAAGCTTAGAGTTCATCTCTACGTTTGACTTTAGACCTTCCGTTGACTTTGTACCCGGTTTGCTAGCATCCTTATAGGTCAGGCCTATGCTTTTGGGACGGATGGTGAGGCACAGCGAGATGACCCACAGTTGGTTGAGTTAGTGGAGAAGCTCAAAAGGGGGGAGTCATCGAGCCATCTTAGTAGGTATACCCTAGATGATAAGGGTTGGTTACGTAGGGACGGTAGACTTTGTGTACCAAAAGACGAGGACCTAAGGAAGACCATTCTTGATGATGCACATCGTTCGAAGATGACCATCCATCCCGGCGGGGACAAGATGTACATGGACATGAGACGAGTTTACTTTTGGGCCGGCATGAAGAGGGATGTGGCTGAGTTTGTCGCTAGATGCTTGGTGTGCCAACAAGTAAAAGCAGAGCAAAAGAATCCCGGTGGATTACTACACCCATTAGAGGTCCCACAATGGAAGTGGGAAAGCGTATCAATGGACTTTATTGATGGGTTACCGAGATCGAGGAAGGGTAATACGGGGATTTGGGTCGTGGTAGACAGACTTACTAAGAGCGCCCATTTCATTCCTGTGAAGAGTAAGAGGACTGCTCCATGGTTAGCCTCCGTATACATTCGAGAGATAGTTCGTTTGCACGGTGTTCCATCTAGCATAGTGAGCGACCGCGATCCTATTTTCACTAGTGAGTTTTGGAAAAGCTTGCAAGAAGCGGTAGGGACTCAGTTATGTTTGAGCACCGCATATCATCCTCAGATGGACGGCCAGACCGAGAGGGTGAATCGTATTCTAGAGGACCTATTGAGGTTGTGTGTCTTAGACTTCGGAGGTACATGGGAGGAACATCTTCCGTTGGTGGAGTTTGCATATAATAATAGCTTTTAGTCTAGCATTGGCATGGCACCGTTCGAGGCTCTTTATGGATGGCCGTGTCGTTCGCCTACATGTTGGTGGGAGTCTGCTAATAAGATCTTGCTTGGGCCCGATATGATTAGACAGACTTCGGAAAAGATCGATTTGATTCGAAGGAGGATGAAGACGGCGCAAGATAGGCAGAAATCTTATGCGGACAAGAGGAGGACAGATCTTGAGTTTGATGTTGGGGACATGGTCTTTGTTAAGGTGTCTCCATTACGGAACGTCGTTCGCTTTGGGTCCATTGGGAAGTTAGCACCAAGGTTCGTAGGGCCGTTTCCTATTAAGGAGAGGATTGGGCATATGACATATAAAGTGGAATTACCCGAGAGACTCAGTGGTGTACACGTGTACTCCATGTATCATGTTTGAGGAAGTGCTTGCACGAGACCGCGGAAGTGGTAGAGCCGAGCTTGCTTAGAGAGGTGGAGATAGAGCACGATGCGACGATTTGACGAGCTCCTACGTGCATTCTTGAGTCGGAGATTAAGAAGTTGAGGAATCGAGAGGTCAAGCTAGTCAAAGTGCAATGGGGAGATGATGAGAGCAACGCTACTTGGGAGACGGAAGAGAAGATGCGTTCATTGTACCTTTTCTTTTCGAGGGATCTTTTAATTTCTCCTTTATCGCTTAGCTTGTACTTATCTTATCTTTTGTATGTCCTCTCACTAGTATCTTTGACCTTTAGATGGGGTAGTCCTATGGTTGAAATATGTGTTTGAGACATGTTATGTATGATGGATGCATGTGGATGCAAGTGTTTGCTAGTGGTTGCTCGTGGATGCATATACACACACTTTAGGCACCAGATCGGCTCAGTCACTTCATATTGCATATTGCATATAAACGTGTGTGCATATTTAAGTTAATGGTTGTATAATGGTTGTACCATCATATGGATGTTGCATTTTGGTGAATGGCTGTGCACACATGTAGAAATAATATGTATCGATAGGGTTCTTTCGCATACATAATGGACGCATGGCACTATCATGGTTTGCATTAAGGAGGTCAACTGAATCAGTAGACCGCCTGATTTTGCATTAGATAAGGAACATATACACACACTTTTTGCATATGTTCATACAACATTAGGAATTTTATAAGGACAATGGATGCCTGCGTTTGATGGTTGAGTAGATGGTTGTTTGGATGTTAGGATATGCATTCTCCTTAACTTGGAGATTTTGGGGGCGAAATCCTTTAAGGAGGGGAGAATGTAACACCCCGTATTTCTGTTAACATTATAATAACAAATTAAAGAATAACTAATCTCAGATGTGAGAATTAAGGGAAACGGGTTGTGCCATTGTGTTCGTCTTGGAATTCTGGTTGAGATAGAGTCCGAATTTGCGGAATTGGACTTCGTATGAGGAAGTTATGGCCATCGAAAGTTTCAGAAAATTTAAAACAGATTTCAGAAAATTCAAATTTCAGAGTCAAACAGGCTAGGCGGGAAAATTCCTTCCAGGGCCAGATCAACCATAGGGTCGACCTACCCTGACCAGCTCAACCATAGGGTCGACATGGGGGTCGACCTGCCCCCCCCCCCCCCCCCCCCCCGGGCAGATTTGTTTGGTGACCTGTTTGTGACTAGATGCTGACTCATTAGGATTTCTGATCTGCTCTGATTGGCTGGGATTTATTCTGAGTTGATCGGACGGCTTAAACTAATCCTAAACTCTATAAAAACACCTACAGACTCAAACCCTAAAATCAAAACAAAATTTGATTCATGGCCTCCATGCCGTCACCTAGCAGCTCAACATAGCCACCACCAATTAGAGAGGAAGAAAGCAAATTAAATTCAATCCTTTTCAACTCTAACAACGAATCTTCATCAAAGGAAAGCTAATACAACTTCAGAAATCAGAATTCAAAGCTCAAGACCTTCTTTGAGTTGTGAGTTCGATAATTTTAATAAAATAATTGGCATTTTAATTGGATTAAGTTATGATGTGGATTATATTGATATGATGTGGATTATTGACCGCATGTTATAATTTTGTTGTAAAATTGTGATGTTATCATACATGTTGTAAATTCTATGATATTATGTTGTGATGTTATCATATATGTGATAAAATTATGATGCTACCATCTATGTTGTAATTCTATGATTGGCTTATGTATAATCAAATCATCATGTTGTTCCTATGCTAGTTTGGTTGTGTTGATTCATATGATAAATCATATGTATGTATGCAAGTTTAGATTTTGATTTAGACATGAATCATATGCAAGTTGGGGAAAATTATATGTAACCTTACATGTTTCATGACATCTAGTTTATGTGAAAATTTGATCTAAAGTTAGGCTATGACATGTGTGAGTTCTATGATAAATTCTACATGCCAGTTTACATGTTTAGATGTAAGTTTACACCATTGTTATGTTGCATAAATCACATATGCAAAGTTTATACAAATATATGAGTTTGGAATATGAATCATGTTATGCAAGTTTGTGGTTATTGCCTATGCAAGTTCTCACCTTTAGGTGTAGATTTATGACATACATGATTTATGCAAGTTTGTGACTATCACCTAAACAAGTTTACACCTTTAGATTTGAATCTATGACATATGTAGTTTTATGCAAGTTGTTACTTTGGCCTATGCAAGTTTTAGATGTAGAACATCATTCACACATGCAAGTTCACCCCTATGTTTAGATATAGTTTTATCTGTATGTATTTTCCGCTGCAATGAAATAAAGTTTTTAATTCTTCAAGTACTGTTTATATCTGCCTTGTTGTTAAGTTTCTGTTCTATACTCACTTAAAACGTTCCATAGAAGTTAATGCATTCCCTTTGTGAGTGACATTAATGGACATGGGGTGTTACACCAATGAATCATGTTTCGTCGAATTCCATGTTCGTTTGACCTTCCATTTAATTTCTCAATTATGCTCAAATAGCTTCAATAATGCGATTTTAGCGTACATTCTTCTTATATGCCCACACGCTAACTCCAAAAATTATGAAATTTTGGATTTTACCGTTATTTGAAGATATGAGTCCCCAAAAAAAGTGAAATCGAATTCTGAGAACGTCTCAATAACATTACTTTGTAAACTGACTCTCAATTTTGCCTCAGATGGGTTTGCCTCTCACGACCACATACTAACTCCGTTTCGCGTGAAATATAGCCATGACTTATTATTTCGAATCCAATAAAATTGGTCTTGTCGAATTCTGAGCTCGCTAGCAGAATTTCACTTTTTAAGGGCTATGCGATGATTTTAAAAATCGAATTTTCAAAATTTTCAAATATAAAGCTTATAAATCAATTTAATAATTTTACTGGGTTTGTTTTAAGTCAAATAAAGTATAAAAACTAATTTAAAATTATTCTCAAATTATTTAGCAAAAATAACTAATTCATATTCCCATATTTCTTAAAATAGCTTGAATCAAAATTTTAAATTGGTTCTGAAAATACAGGTTGTTACAATCTCCCCCACTTAAAACTTTTTCGTTCTCGAAAAAGAAGACCTAAAAGTTGTTTATCTAACCAACTCAAATTTCATTTTGGCTTGAGTTCTTCAACTTTTCAGTTTCTAAGAACTTCTAAATTTCCTTGAAATTCGGCTAACACCTCAAATTTCTGAAAAATTTCTCTATAAGCTCCTTTGTATGGGTTGATCTGAAAAATTTATTGGGTCGTATAGGCACTCAATAAATCAATATATCGAATACAAATCAATTTTGCACACCCATTATGATTTGTATACCCTTCTCCCCCCATACCCACGTGCCATAACTAAAACAAGAGAGACGTAACATGTGTATTTTTGTTATCTCAAGACCTGTGTAGGGTTTGTTATTAAATCCTGCAATTTACCATTATATGTTATTAAGTTCATAATCAGTCCTCAATTCAACCTGTACTTTAGTCCTTGCCATACAAGCATCTTGCTCATATGGTAGTCCAAACATCGTCATATAAGCACCAAATGCTTATATGGAATATGATATACTATGTTGTCTTCATTAATATGTTATGCGGTATAGTCCATAATTTCTTTGTTACTATCCTATGGCGTATGCTTAGTTTCACACAGAACACCTATCACGGCGCATCCAAATCATTCACGGTGGTTATAATAAATAATAAAATTGTGCAACCAACTCATAATGTGCACCTGTTTGTTGGGCACACAAATTTATTTCTCTACTCAGCATTAAATCAATAACCTGCTTAACAAATATATGCATATATATCTCATTCTAACTAAATTTGCAATTCAGTTTAACTTAACTTAATTCAAACAAATAATAAGTGTTTTCGTATATTCAATGTCCAAAATCGCCGAAGGTTTCTTCTAATTTATTTAAATCAGACGTCATAAGTAATCAAACAATCACACAAATAATTAGTTGGTTATTTAAGTTTCTAAACATATAACTATTATATACTCAAAAAGGTATTTGTACTAATATCAGATTATATATAATCACAAATACGTTACTTATAAACATATCACTCTCAACTCATTCTAGGGAATCGCTAACCCCATCTCTACGAGTTTCTGATTCTAGGATACTACTGGTCCTATCTCTAATGAGTATTCTTAAATAGAATGTTACTAATTCTATCTCTGATGAATTCTAACGTTCGGTTCTAATGTGCCTTGTTCTCGAGCTTTGTAAACCAAAGCTCTGATACCAAACTCTTGCGACCTGAAATCCTCGCCTGGCCTAGACCGAACAAGAACGCGGATTGCATGAGAACACGACACATCAGAACGCAAAATGATAGAACTTTTCATTGCTATTACAACAATTTACATCAGAGTACAAGAATATATCAGAGTATGAATAAATATTACACAGTGAAAAAATAATATCAGAGATTAATAATTTACATAGCAGCGGGAATAAAAATGTATAAATACAATGCACAACAGAAATACATCAACTAACACAACTGAAAGAAATACACAGATATAATCCTTTCCGAATATAGCTCCAGCTGTAAACCAGGATCCTGTTAAATAGAAATCTGCAAAACCAAAACTACTAGCTGCCCATGTGGAAAATATGGGCACCCAGAGTTTAGGCGAAAACAATTAACTCCAGGTCCGTAATGGGACTAGTGTGAGAACTAAAAACAGTTATTAAACTTTATCTTATATATAATGCAAATACTTCCCCTTTTGAAGCCTTTTTCGGATTGCCAAAATCGCCCATTAGTTCTTTCAGTATGATTATTTCTTCTCCACATTAAGTGTGAGTGTTTTTTTCGTTTTGTTTTTGGTCCAACACGCTCCCTTTCCCTATCCCACTTTCTCTGCCCATTTTCTTCCGTACTTCCTTCTCAACTTTCCCCATATCTGTCTCGGATCACTTCCATGCTCTCAACCCTAGACCAGCGAAAATCAGATTATCATTTATACCGATGTACCAAATTAACAATTCAACTGGCAACACGATGATTTTTCTTCTCCAATGGTACTCAACACTCCAATAACGATAATCAAAGCACTATAGCTCGAGAAAGAAATCGAGAGGGTATGAAACACCTGGATCTGAAACATTCAGCATAATTCAGTTCGAGAAAAAAGGAAGAAGGTACAAACCATTTGGATCTAAAATGATTCAATCTGGAAAAAACAAATTTCTGATCGGCATTCAGACTTGTTTCAAAATAAGGTAATTCACAGGACTATGCCATATAACATGGAACAGGTTTACTCCCATGAATACCCTGAAATAAAACAATTTAACAACAACACAATTCTTTTTGAAAAATGAAGCTATTATAAGACTCAGGCCCCATCACACAATGCAACACAAACTAGACGATAGAGTTTTACCTTATAATAGACAAAAATGCTTGATACGTTTTAATACAAATCATTTTGATATTACTATAAGTGCATAGTGTAGAAAACAAATTCAAACATAAATGTATCAATCATAGATGGCATAAGTACCATATATTATGTCGCCACATAAGTTTATAACTAAAATCGAAAGATATCATATTGGAAATTGGATTCCATCCATGAGTCGAGGCAAGTGATCTTCCTCACAGGTTTCGAGACACTCTAGAAAATGCCTCAGGATCACACCTATGTGCAACCCTTGGATCTTCAGAGTCGGTCCATACCTAACGTTTGTGGATTGGTTATTCCTGAATAATATGTTTCCTGTCCTATCGGACCCATCACTTGAGCCTTCTAGTCGGCTCTATATCTGAGGCGCCTCACAATCCATCAACCACATAAGTAAAAATGTCTGGGCTCCATACCATGATATCACTTCAAGCTAGAAAGAAACACATGTACTCCCTGTAGTCACAATACCGTTTTTGACTCATACCGGGTGTGAGGCTCGCGAATTAACGCTATACACAAAGCTGTGCTAATTAAAGCCGTGCTTTGATCATCATCCACAAGGCCTTGCTTTTCAACAAAAGCCTTTATCATTTGCATCTTAGCATGCCACATTGCCAATTCATACCATACCATTGATTTCCACCAATATATAACCTCTAAGCTCATACGTCTCAAAGAATAGTGTTAAGCAAGAGAATAAATTATCCGCCACCAAACTGATATATATTTAGCAGAGATAGTGAATATAACACACAATGCAACGTAAGACATACAATCCATTTACAAGTCCGTTCTGGGTCTAAACGAAAACGGAGGCACCTTATTCCTTATCCCATATGTCTAATACAGGAGAGAGGTCCTCGCATATCCGGTCGATCTCCAAGTACGTTTGGACGACCACCAATCATTACCTCGTCTGGGGTGATCTACCCCATTCAAGACATTAGTAAAAGCCCAAACGATATGAAGATCTTCGGTCTTCAACCACCGCCTTCATATCTTTGGCTTTTGGTCGTCATAACCGTTATTCAGAATGGGTTAAACCCGACCTTTCTGAATAACTCGTACATCTTATAACCATGTGATATATAAAAATAACACACATCTAATTCTACTCCAGAATATTCTTTTATTCAAATATTCATTATCTTTGGGAAATGTTCCCATTAATTTTATCAAAGATAATTTCTTTTGAATCTATTGTTTAAAATTTCCTTTGGATATCATTTCAAAAGATTTTATCATATCCTTTCACAATGTAAACAAAGTTAAGGTTTATCAACCTAGTCGGGATTATCAAGCCTTAACACAATATTCTTTTATTTAATTATTCCCAATCCCAACCTATTTATTCCATGGAGAAAAACTGGTGGTACTCCATATTTAACACCCATGGTGTTATTGGTAAATTTAATTACCATTTAACGCTCTAAGTCTAATTAAATATTTAACTACCGCGTAGAGTAAAACTAGTGATACTCCACCTCGATCATTTCTTGAATTCGGTAAATTTAATTACCTCCTTTTACATTTCAATCTAATTAAAGATTCATTAAAACATTAGTTTGTTTTTAATCCCAAAAATCATCACTTAATGATTATTCAACCTTTGGAAATTAATATTGTCTTTACTTGGGTTAAAGAATAAATGTCATGTAAAAAGACCGCTCACAATAAATCCAAAATCATCTTCCATTTAATATAGAATCTTCACGGAAATCTGAACAACTTATAATCGATATAAATTTCCATATCCGACCAATACTATAAGTGGAATAACGGCAAGGCCTTTTAAATTCCATAAATAGTAAACGCCTTCCTTCATAGAAGCTCATCTTGATTATTATTACTAACTCGAATTCCGTTCAATTCCAATTTAATTAAATAAACTGGAAAACTTCTCTAAACTTGAATTAAAAGATTTATTCCACTCATAAACGGGTTTAAGAACAATATTATTTGAGATACCATTCACAACAAACCCAAATCCAATTTGATCTTAAATACAAGGCTTTAAATGAAAATCATATTGACTTATATTCAATACCAAATTCTGAAACTAACAGGTGTTGTTTTGGAATAATGATATCAATATCTTCCAAATTCTTCAACGATACCCATATAATCACGAAACCCAATATCGAAAATGTCCGAAGATAATTTCCATTCCAATCCATTCCAATATATATATTGGAAACTTCTGATTACGTTAAAACCCATTTACTATCCAATTTATTATTTCTAAAAATCATTGGATTATTATTCTAGTAATTAACTAGTTCATTCGGATAAAAATATCTTTTATCTTGTGAAATGTGGAATATTTCATCCAAAATCTTTCCAAATTGTTTATTATGATTTTACATAATTTATTCATACTTTTACTAATTTATTTAAGGCCCTTACAGTCGGTTTCCAATATCGACCACCGAACTGCTTTCATAACGACCTTTTCTGAAATTGGTTTGGACATATTTTAAAATCCAACCGTTCAAATGTGAATCTCATATATTCATTTGAAAGATCTTTTCGATATGAACCTAATTGTTCTGGTTTTAGGAGAATCCGACGGTCGGATCTCCCTTACGTCCATTCAAAGTTAATGGTTGAAATTCGCGAACAGTCGCTATGCGATATGTTCTATTCAAACCATTTAAACATATATAATATATTTCATCGATTTCCATTCAAAACGTATTTTAGAAAACATTTTTAAATTCATTTAACAACGATTCCAATTTTTATTTCAATTTTTAATTAAAATTGAACATTGAATTTTATTATGATCTCAAATGATAATATTTTCAAAATGTAATATTTTAAAATTTAGTCTTCTCGATATTCATTTTAAAAACGAATAAAATCGATAAAAAATCCGTTTGAGTTAAAACAACATTTTTGTACTTAACCAGACTTCATATATTTATATTTTTGTGTCCATCTGAAATCGGACCTCAAAACCAAACTTCTAAGCTTCATTAAATATTACACTATAAAAATATTCAAATTTATTCTCGATTGAAATAAAATTTCAACCAATATCCATATAAATTAATTTATATGGATTACATTCATCATATATATCCAACAATAGTTATAAACAACTATCAACATGAAAAATGACATCCATTGTGCATTTCATTTTCATATGAGCTTCAATCAAATAATTGATGCTAATATAAATCTGTTAATCAACTGATTAACCACAATTTCACACAAGGGAGATGTGTGAGTCAAATATCATCCCAAGACCCGTGTGTGGTTTTCAACCAACAACAATCAATTCAAATTCATTACTGATTCATGAACTTAATCTTTTCTAATTTGATTTAAATAATTTTTCAAACTCACTAATTTTCACTATTCAAATTATAAATGGATATTTATATCCAATTTGGACTCCCACAATAATATTAACATTATCCTACCATGTTAAACATTTCAAAATCACACTCACAATCAAACGCAACAAATCAACCATTGATCCTTGAGTTTGCAAACAACTGTGATGTGAGGTACCAGACACCGTACACAATTTATGACATAATAACCTAATAAAATAGTAATTTAGTAAGAGTTCTCACCTAATAGCTAAACCAAACGTCACGACACTTCTTAGGTAGAATTTTCTTGTCATGCACTCGCCGTAATCGCTCTCCGCAACTCGAATTCAGCATTCTGCCTCTACAGGCTACATATGACCTCCAATCTTCACAAACTTGGTCACCAATACAAAAACGCCATTGCAGACAATTTTTGCCGTGTGTACTTTCTTCCGAAAATGCTCGGATTCGCGGGAAATCACCAAATAGGCTCCTAGTCTGCGAACTTCAATCGCATTTTTAAAGCAGACTCGAATTCCGAAATTCGATTTTGATATGTGCATTTAATAGAGAAAAACGAGATCTATGACTTTCTTTTATGGGCCCTTTGCTAGAAATGCACGGATCGCAAGTTATTAATCAAAAAAGGGAAGGGACCTTTTTGCAAACCAGGATTTTGTGAAAAATAGGTTTTTTTGGCCACGATGGGGCCCACGGTCGGAGGGGGCTGTTGGCGGTCAATGGCGGTGTAGTAGGGTGGCAGGTCGAAGGGGAGGAAGAGGCGGTGGTGGTGGGCGGCATGGGGGAGGGTTTGGTGGAGGAGTGTGTTTAGGGTTTAGAGAAAGAGAGAGGGGAGGAGGAGAAAAGGAGGAGGAGAGTAAGGAGGGGTGGCGGCGGTCAGCGGGTGGGGGGGGGGGGAGGGGTGGCGCAGGCGGCGGTGCAGCGGCAACCATGGGGAGGGAGGTCTCCATTTTTGAAGAGGAGAGGAAGAAAAAAGATACGGAAGAAAATGAAGAAGGAAAGGGAGAAAAAGAGATTATATGCTCATTTCTCTTCAATCGTACGACTGTAAATGATCTCCATTTGCCATGAAATTTCGACATGAGATAGTACACGTGATTAGGAATCCAATGAATTAAGTTTTGTCGAATTCCGAGTGCGTTTGACCTTCCGTTCAATTTCTCAATTATGCTCAAATTAACTTCAAAAATGCAATTTTAGCGTATATTTTCTTCTTGTACGCCCACACGCTAACTCCAAAAATTATGAAATCTTGGATTCTACCATTCATTAACGATACGAAGCTCGAAAAAAAATTGAAACCGAATTCTGAGATCGTCTTAATAACGTTTCTTTGTAAACTGACTGTCAGTTTTGCCCTAAACGCGTTTGCCTCTCACGTCCACATATGAACTCCGTTTCGTGTGAAATTTGAATTCTAGCCATGACTTATTATTATGAATCCAATAAAATTGGTCTCGTCAAAATTTGAAATCTATCTACGACTTTTTAAGGGCTATGTGATGATTTTAAAATCAAATTTTCAAAATTTTCAAATATAAAGCTTATAAATCAATTTAATAATTTTACTGAGTTTGTTTTAATTCAAATAAAATATAAAAACTAATTTTAAAATTATTCTCAAATTTTATTTAGCAAAACTAACTAATTTATATTCTCATATTCCTTAAAATAGCTTAAATCAAAATTTTAAATTGGTTTTGAAAATACGGGTTGTTGCAGTATGAATGAGCACCGCATACACCAAATGTATTCTAAGATGACATTCTTATAATATAAAATGTTTTCAATATTCATCTGGACTGCTAACTTCCATTTAGTGATGCAACTGTGCAACGTGCTATAAAAAGGTCTTATGAACTATATATGAAATCACTTTGACAATTATTAATTCCAGTGATAATCTAGTTGTGTACATTTGTACCAAATTGTGTTACATTCATACTGTAGTAATGTGCTAAGGGTGTTGCATTGACTTTAAATTATTATTTAACTCGACAAGCAACTTGTATGAATGAAACTGAAATTAAAAACTTAAAACAAAACTAACATATTCATCCAAAACAAACCGCTCATTGATAAAAATACAATTACTAGAGTGTTTGTATTAAAACGAACTACATTTAAGAGAACATAGAAATAAACGCTTGTTTTTTTAGCTCCATTCAACCTTGTGTTTTAACTTCATCATAGTGCTATATCTTTATCCATCATTGCTTGCTCTTGTTTTTATCTTTCAGTAATCAACTTTTGCGCTTTAATTCCTAACTTTTGTTGCTTACTATCAAGCTATCAGCAAACTTACCCATTATATCTATCTTCTTTTGCGCTTGCATACTTCTTTCTTGACATATTCTTTCATTAATTTCACGCACGATAATAACTTTTGCGTCCAAGCCAACGTTAATTTTGTTCTTCCTCTATACGTCTTTGACACTCATTGGTCCATAATCGTCGCTAGGTCTTTGTCTAAGCACATCCACTTTTTTCTCTCTCGAACTGAGAATCTCTTCCAGACAACTCTCATCGACTAAAGGAGTAAGTTGATTTTCATGTTTTCTTCTTTCTCTTTGAGGATGTTTAACGTCGTGGAAGCTTTTCACGTTATCAACGTTCTACTTTGGCTGACTAGTTAGAAGTTCATAACAATTCGGAAACTGATAGTAGTATGGTCTTTTAGTCTCATTTTCTCTAGTGAATAATTTCATAAATTCCTCATTCTTCATTCGTCTTTGGTGACAAAAAAACTTTTCGGATCGATAATAAACTATAATCAAGTTATTAAAAAGCTTATAAAATAAAAAAACATTCCAAATACCCCTTGTGTTCCATTCTACTAAGGTTCACTTTCTTTATTATGTAAATCTGCAATTGATAAAACTGAGTCCGATGATTAATTTTTCTGAATTGACCATGAATCGTCGACAATGCACGTGTATTTTCAAGATGCTTAATGTTAAAAGGTATTCATTATTTTCTTACAAAACTTGTCACTACATTGGTCGTTTCCCTTATTGAGTAAATTTAATCATGATGGTAGATATTGTATAAGTCTAGTTCTCATCACTATGCTATATGATGGTAGACTGTTTGCTCGGTTGATTACTTCGTCGAAGGTTAGTGTCCTCTTCAAAAACATAACTTTTAGAGTACATAGGATGTGGAAAATATTCAAACGATTGAAGAGATTATTAAGAATTGTGTTGTGTTAGAAACATATTGAGTAGTAAAGAAGATAAGTTAGAAAAATGTGATGTTGTGAAGTGCTGACTGCGGTGTTTATGGTTGAAGATGAAGGGGCTGTTCGTTGGTCCAAAACGGATCAACTTACAAACGGACGCGTCTGACGCGTTGGACGCATCCGTTTGTAACCGGTTCATTTTGGACCGTTAGCTCAACGGCTCAAGTTGGAGCGGTTGAGCGTCGACGCGTCCGACGCTTAGGACGCCCCATGACTCCAATTTGAGCCGTTGAGCTACTTCTCTTCCCCCTTATAACATCTTCTTCCAACCCTTCTTCCATCCTCACCTCTTCTCTACCCTCTTCCTCTTATATTTCTATTTCAACCTTGAAGTGAAAGCAATGGAAAATCCAGTTCCAGATGATGGTGATTCAGATTCTAAAGATTTGGAATATATTGTACTGATTGGAGCGTACTTACGTGATAGACGTTTTGACGTTTACTGGTTTGATGTGGATAGACGGCATACTGAACAGTCATTAGGGAAGATGTCAAAGACAGTTTCATATGAAACGGTTATGTTTTCTTTCGTTATGCGATAGATTGGAAAGTTGCGGATTGACTACTTCAGAAAACGTTACTGTTCGAGAAGTGGTTGGAATGTTTTTATACACTATTGCTACCTCTAATTCGAACAGACAAGTGGCTGAAAGATTTCAACGGTCAGGTAGCACAATCTTTCATTATTTTCATGCTGTTTTGAATGCCGTCCTAATATTATCTACTGCTATTATAAAACCAGTTGATCCTCAATTTAACTCCAGCTGAAATTTGCAATGATAACCGTTACTATGCGTACTTTAAAAACTGTATTGGTGCCATAGACGGTACACATGTAATGACATACTTACCTCCGGATCGAATTGTTCCGTTTATCGAACGAATAGGATATGTTACACAGAATATTTTGGCTGCATGCTCGTTCGATTTACTATTTACTTATGTTGTATCCGGTTGGGAAGGTACTGCACATGACAGTCAAAATTTTAATTCTGTGGTGAATGATCGAAGTTCCAATTTTCCTCATCCTCCTCCTGGACAGTATTATGTTGTGGATTCTGGTTTCCCACTAACAACTGGGTATATACCACCATATCGAAATGTTAGATATCACATCCCCCAGTTTCGTATGACCACAAATCAACCGAAATCGAATAATGAAAATTTTAATTTCTACCATTCTAGTTTACGTAAGGTAATTGAGAGGACCTTTGGAATATGGAAAAAGAAATTTGTTATATTCAAAAATACGACAACCTACAAGTTTGAAGCTCAAACAAAAATTGTTGTTGCTACGATGACTATACACAATTTTATACGCAAATACAATATGAGTGATCCAGATTTTATGGCGTCTGACGATGATCCAGATCTTATTCCAGATGAGTATGAAGAAGAATACGCCAACTTAAGATACATTAGCACCGACTCAACGCTATCGAGGCAATGCTGATATGGCAGTGCGTCGCGATAGAATAAGAGACGAGCTTGTTGAATCAAGATTGCACTAATAGATTTTTGAAATGTATCACTTTCTCTATTTTTTTTTGTATTTCTGCTATGTATAACTTTCTGTACTGGTTTATGTAATGGACTGTTATGTTTTGTTAACTGTGCTAGTCTGCAATAATTATAATGTTATGTTTTAATCGGCAATTAATTAAATTACAGATAATAAATAAAATGCTCCACTTAACGCGCCAAACGCATACTCCGCTAAAATACTCCGCTCAAATTCTCCGTTTCCTCTTGCGCCAAACACACCCGAAGTCGTTGGGTGAACCGTTTATCTTTGATCTTTTGTAACAAACGCTTATTTAATAAGCATCCGACATCATTCAAACTTTTGAATGGAGTACTAAATTTTTGTCTGAATATTATGCAAGTCTGACATTTCGCATATTGAACAATATGATTGGCTCGGTGAAGTTGGTCTAAGTGCCCAAACGTGATAAAAAGGACATTCCTTGAAAATTAAGGCTTTCATGGAGCACGACATTTTGACACATATATAATAAATAAATAAAATTTAATTAAATCACTAAATTAATCTAAAAAACTAATATCAGTAATTTTGACACATATATAATAATAAATAAAAGTGAAGTTGGTCCAAGTGTCCAAATGCCCATTTTTATAAAAAATATCAATGACCAAACTGTCTCTTTTCAGTTATATATTTTTTTTCTTTTAATTTTCGATTTATCTTGTAGTGGCTATACGTGATATTGTAGAAAACCACGTAGGGTAACTACTAGGTTCCTAACCATACCCCATAGAGCCCTATAAGGTATGATTAGGAACCGCGTAGTGACCCTACGTGACTACGAGGAAGGGTATTATTGTTTTCGCGGAATTTTACGGGGCTATCAAATAGAGTTTGCCAAGAATCTTTACTTTGGAAACAAATGAAATTAGGTTTTGCAAGTGCTCAGCGTGATAAACGGGCATTTCTCGGCCACACTGGTCGCCTTGCCACTCCCAGTTTTTGGAACCCTTGAATACGCGAGAACTTCCCAGACGCAATTCAATGTCAATCCGCCCTATCATCTCCCTCACAAAAAAGCAAACTCTCCGCCGTCAGCTGAAGAATTGCCACCTGATCGCCGGAATATACTGCAACGGCCTCTCAACAACCCACCTCCAAAACCTCCGTGCGTCCCTCCCCGATTCATCCAAGCTTATAATTGCCAGAAACTCCCTCATCCATCAAACCCTAAAAGACACCAAATTCGAGCCCTTAACTCAATGCGCCACAGGAATGAACGGTTGGCTTTTCGTGAACGATGACGAGGATCTGATACCAAAAGTGATGAAAATTTATAGAGATTTCGTGAAGAAGGAAGGGCTGGGGTTTAATGATTTCAGAGCGGCGATGTTTGAAGGGAGGGTTTATGGACCGGAGGAGATTGTGGAGTTAGAGAATATGCCAACACGGACCGAAAGGTGTGCATATTTAGTTGGGTGCTTGCAGATGCCTGCTGCGTGGTTGATTGGGATCTTGGAGGAGAGAGATAGGGTCAAGAATGAAGTTGAGAATGGTGCTGCTGCTTTGCCTGCTCCTGCAGCTTAGTTTGAAGATTTTCTTTTCTGATTCTGTCCGAGGTAATATCATAAATGATCTGTTTTGATTTTGATTTTGATTTTGATTTTTATTCTCCTAAAGTTAGAGCATAATCGGTTCTTGTAAGTTCCTTATATGAGCTGCTCTACAACCTTTCGGCTTTTTATTAATATATGGGGGTAGAGCTTTTTTGTTAAATGTTTTTTTTTTTACCTTTTCATTTGTTTTCCATTGAAAATATGTCTAGGATATCAATCAATCAGTGCCTTTTTTGTTAAATTGCCTTCTCACTTCAAATACACGTACAATGTAAAAAGAAATTCGAATGGTAGAAAGAATCAACCTTAAATGATGTAGTCCAGTCCTTTGTAAATAAACTGAACATGATCCATTTACTCTCAGAAAATATCCTTGTGCCTAGAAATCTTCTTGATTCCACCAATCAATCTAGCTGGATTTCGGAAAGTAGTTGTCTCAGGTAGCACAACGATCGAAGCAGTGATCCAAAGTGCATCTAACTCTATTGTTTTAGATTTGTATAAATGAAAAGATTAGATTATAAAGTTTACAAAGGCTAAACATCTTGATACTACTATCATCTTGGACCTTTGTAATACAGTTTCCAATTTTGGCTGTGGAAAAAGAATGGGGGATTATGTTAATTTTCCCCTTAAAATAGCCAAAAATTAATGAGAACTTAATGGATAAATAAACCTAAAAATGTCGATGTACTTGCAACTCCAAATTAAATGGGATGATCATGATCACTAAACATTTAAATAACATAAAGGAGCACACCTTTCAGATGAACATGGGAACATTTCCACGTAAATGAATCAATACATAGCAAAGACACAAGGGTGAAAATAATAATCAGGCATCTATGTTGTTCATGACTGCCAATATCTGCGAGCCAAGTATGCCAATATTAGGAATTTAGGGAAAGCATGCGCCCAACCTAGCTAGTGTGATATTAGTTAATAATGTTTCTTTAGAAATTCAGGCCACATATTTAGGTTTATGGTTTTGATTTGAATCATGTGCTTTGGTTCAAAAACATATGAATTAGCCCATTAATTTGCATTTCTACTTATTTTAACAAATAAAATAGCTTAAAAATACTTGAATTATACCGTGATTAATTTTTTGTTTTTGTTTTTAAAACATAAACTTTTCATTTGAAGCAACAGGAGGATTTTGTTGTTTCTCCACTTGTCCATTTGCATTACCATCAAAATGCCCAATCTCATTGATTTGTCCCTTCATCAAAAAAAAAAAAAAAAAAAAAAAAAAAAAAAAAGGAGGCGAATATTGATTAAAGTTGATTTTTTGCTTTTTAGCAATTTGTTTAAACATTCAATCCGAAATTAATTGCTATAGGTGTGCACACAAAACATATTTGTCTACGGGTTAACAAAGAATTAAAGGGCAGACGTAACTAATTTCCCCGGTAACAAAATAAAGCTATATTCAGCAAATAATTAGAAACAAATTGCTTATAAAGTACAAACCATATGCCAAGCATGACAATAAATGGTAACTGTAACCCTTGTAGGTCGGTGCGTGACTGCAATTTAACGTGAACAATTAGTCGTGTGTAATGCTTATGAAAATATTTCTATTAACAGGAGGGTGATATACTGATATCATAAACGTGTAATTTTTTTAACCAAAAGAATCTCTCCTTTTGCAAAAATAAAGAAATAAAACAAGCACACTCAAAAGTACAAATTTTAATGCTTGTCAAAAGCGAAAAAATTCCTAGAGTAACTCTGGAAAATAGAAAACAAGCATATATCTAACAATCTATGGAAGATCAGTTTAGAGAGTGCAGTGCCGTTAAGATGTTTTCATTTCAGCTGTATAAGTCTCTTTAGGAATTCCCCAATTGTAGTAGTTCAGAAAGATTGACATCAGCTCCCACAGTAGAATCTCCATGTACAGCCTTTCAGTTTTTTCAATCCATTGAATTGTTTCCTAGTTTATTTCAATATCACCAGAATTCAATGAAATTCAATTCATTGAATTCACGTTATTAATTCAACTATTAAAATTAACTTATGCTTTAGATTGCCAATCGTTGCATGATTAAGGAATTTAGTAGCTAGTAGGTGAGGTACAGGTTAATGGACCAAAGACGGAAACTGAGGATGCACAGGGCAGTGGAAGAGCGTTGGTGATTGACAGTCTGGAAGCAGATAGGAGCAAGAAAACACAGAGAATGATTGCCTTGGGTCAATTAATGGAACACAATATCAATATTTTGTTGCTGCTGATGAGAACTGAGATTAAAAGAGGGCACGGTTGATATCACTGTTAACACTGTTAACGTGAGTTTGGATTTGATAACCAAATAGTGTCTGTGTTAGGGTTTCATAAAAACTGTCGAATTGCTTTTGGACGGAGTGTATTTTGGGCAATTCAAGAAGACACGGTTGAAATCAGTTCTTTGAGTTATCATTATCAGTAGTAAAGATAAAATTCAGAGCAAATATTGATACACTTTTAAATGCATTCTGGGATTTGGCTGTGTGGAGTTGAACAAAGTTGGTAACATTCCCTCCCTATATCATGGTTTGTATAAAAGTCACATTCAAATAGTAGCGGATTGAGGTGTGCAATTATTCAGCTTTTAGATTTGGAGCATGAGAGGGTAAATGTGTGGAATAATGAAATGTACAGGGAAATGGGGGAAAGGTGATAGGCCAAGCTCTTTTGGAGTTCACGAGGCGTTAGATGTGATTGGCGGATTGAAACCGGTTTAACTGACCCTTAATCAAGTCCGAACATCTGATGCGTCCGACGTCAAGACTTGCCCAACTGGGTTTACTTGGTTAAACGACCGATGCCTGTTACGTAGAAAACAAATCAATTTATTTGTCACCTATAACATATTATTATTAAATATAAAGTCAGTAAATCAAATCTTATGTGATAAAAATGTATCATTCTCTCTTTTCCTGCCGTTTATACGCATTTCGCCTAGTTACTTGTTTTTGTCACATTTTGTGCATGTATGAAAATACTATTGAATAATATTTTATCATTTGTATACTATTGAATAATATTTTATTGTGTATTTTTATTTGAGTTATTGATGCAATCTTGCTTGGGGATTATCACATTGGATAAAAGTGGAATACTTCATATGAGCAACAAAATTATGTTGTTTTTGTGACATCCACACTTTGATAATCACCCCTTAATCAGGTATAGTATGGTAGTTTATTGAGGTTGACCATCTGTTGAATTACTGTTCCTAATTACTTTGCCAGAACATATACATGTTCAAGAAATCGGGAGGAATTGAGCAGCGGTTAGTTGATATGAATATATTTTAAAATAGGGGCTTCGGATCGGTATTTTGTGAACTAGTTATTAAAAAAAAAAAAGTCCATGCATCAATGATTTTGTAAATCAAATATCTGTACTTCTAAAACAGAAAAAGCAAACTAGATTGCATTTGTATGATAGAGAATGTGAGTTAACCTATTTTTCCGGAAAGTTACTCAAATATTTATATATTAATTATCTTTATTTCTGAATAGTTATAATTTTTAGTTAAGTATATCATTATTAAATAACTATATTTTTTTTTTAACCATTATCGAATTTTTGATAATTTGATGTTTGTGTCAATGCTTAATTTGAAATACGTCCACTTAATATGTTAATATTTTGTATATTTAAAGTATTAATAAAATCCACCATCATATTCGCCAAAATTAAAAATCAACTTTTATATTATACACACACACAAAAAAGTTGGTGTATATATATATATATATATATATATATATATATATATATATCGTAATAGTCGAGCATAATTTTATAGTCAAATCAAAATTGTTATATGCATGCATGTATCATAAGTTGCATATGTGTACAACTGCCCCCCCCCCCCCCCCCCCCAACCAAAAAGAAAAGAAAAAAAAAAAAAAAACCCAAACCCACACACAAAAAGACGGAAAATACATACATATGTATACTTAAACCCGAACTGCTTTGTGTATATCTATGTAAACTATAACTACTATGTGTGACTGTTACACACGTCAACATTGATAATTATTATTATTATCATCATTACTGTCATAAACAAAAAATTAGGTTTATTGTATCAAGGTCACTGTAAACATGAGCATAATAATATAATATTTAAGGTAGAAGTGATACATGCATGTATTGGAACCTTTATGCATGCGTGGTTATAAATTGGAAACATTGGTATAATAAATACAAACTTCGTTTGTTGTATCAGATGTTATTTTTAAGAATGAGCGAGGTTATTCCAATCAGAATGATTTATTACATGTCTCCGAAAATGCTATATATGTATGTATATAATGTGTATGTCTCTCTCTTTCTCTTATACAATATGTGTGTGCGCGCGCATGCGCATGCGTGCGTGTGTCAAAACGGGTAATAAATAACAGTATGTTAAATAAAATTTTGATTTAGTGTATAAATCATTCTAAAGTAGAGCACGACCTTGTATTGAAATAAGAAACTAAAATAAATTTTGTTGTATGTTCTTGAAATCTTACATAATAAATTAAGAAAATACAATGAAAAGTCATATAATTTTCAGGATAAAAAAGATTAAAACAATATTTGTTCAATTTTTACACGATAACAATGTGTTGGTAACTTTTAGATGAAAATATTTCAAAAAGTTTAATGTGATGAATTGATTCAGACTGAATTACTTGATGAAATATTCATGCAAAAGATATAAATATCTTTACAGACTTTTACAAATGAGTTTTTTTTTTCCCTTAAGTAGGGTTTAAATTTAAAAAACATGCCCTATTCAAAATAAAAGCAATGCCTAATTTTTAATTACTATGTATTAATATGTCCTCACAATTTTCCACTTTTTTTATTTTCCAAAAATAGACCCGATTTACATATTCGTTGCCACATGAACATTTTTTATAAAAACATTAAAAATAGGGGTTTGTAACTTATATACTATTTAAAATGTATTTACAAAATGACTTGCAAAGGGGTTCCCTTGATGCTCAAATCAAATTGCTAAATGTAAATTCATAATTATTCCTTATCCACGTGCACTGATTAATTTAATATTAGACATTAGAGTGCTAGGAAGCTACCTTTTCCTGCAACAGTTGCTGATTTTTTCCAAACACATCATCTAAGCAGTTTGGTAAGTTTGCTTTGAAAGTAAATTTTAATTCTTGTATGATGTGCTTATTTCGGCTAACTTCTACAAGAGGGCTACAATATGATATGCTTTAATGTCTTCAAACAGCCGATGATACATTATTTACAAGTTATCTTCATCTTTTTCAGGTTAATGAAATGATGCAAGTGATATATTTGTAGTTGGATGTAATTTCTTGATGTAATGCAATGCTTTGAGAATCATATCGATGTAATGCAATGCTTTGTCATATTTATTTTTGGGATTTTTTGTGTCCATTGAAATGTCATATTTGTTTTTGGAATTTTTTGTGTCCATTGAAAATGTCTTCAAGGGGGAAGTTCAAAATGCAACTACAATTGGGAGATTCAAGAATTTGCAGCTGTTTCTTGAGTACTGCTTATTGTGTTTTTTTTTTGAACCAGCGCTTTCCCTGTGGTGCTTTTGTTGATGTCCCAAAACGGTATCATGTTTATTAAAAGCTTCAGTATCGGAGTCTATTGCTCATGGGTTTTTCGAATGTTTTGTAATTGCAGTATGAGTTTATATGCGATTGTAGACTTGAGTCGTTTTAAATGTGGACAGCTGCTTAGCTTTAAACTTATTTGTTGCACTCTCGGTTTGCAGTGATTTTGAGTTGCATTCTCTTGGTTGATGCTTGGTTGCATCTGTATATTATAAGTTATAACCGATGCATCTTGATACATAAAAGGCAGGGTTGAGCACTTCATAATCTGTATTCCATAACTTATACTTAAGTTACCATGCTATTTATTACAATTTCACATATTTTTCATTTTTTTTTTGACAAATCAACTATTCTTGCATTTTTAAATGATGCGAAAGTCTTCTATTTATGTACCTCCTCTTCGTCTACTTATAAGTTAATTACATGAATGTCTATAGTACTGTATGAAACTATTGACAGTAGCAATATCAGAATGTCAAACTATTGCTTGTCAAAGTGCAAGGCTATCATGTATTAAGCTATTTCACGTCCAAATGCAGAGTTATCCAGTGTCAAGTAAAACATAGCTATGGTATGTCTAAACCATATGAAGCTGCTGTCTACTGTCTTAAAATTGATGCTATTGCGTTTCTAAACTCTCGAGCTGTCGAAGGTTTAAAACGTAGTACCATCGGATGTTAGTGGAACTCGCGGCCATCGAGTATCAAGATAACTATTACAACTCACAAGTCAAAACAACATTTCTGTACTTAAAAACTTGATTCATTCTTAGAAGTCTTATGAATATTATTTGTCTTAGGGTACTCTTGTTATTTCCATATTTTGGAAGATCCATTGAATTTTATGGATGACAATTTAAACTTGTGGAAATTTCACATGATTTCTCAACTAGTAACATAGGTGTTTTTTAAGTGAATATCAGAGACGAGTCCTTAAATTCAAAGATTACATAGCGCATATCCCTCTGTAATTTCTGTTGTAAAACGGGTCCATGTTATTGTAGTAACATATTTTCAGTGATTTTTGAAAATGCGTGATCTTCTAAAAAGAAGAGAGAGAGAGAGAGAAAGAGCACGCGCGCGCACACACACACAGATATATATATATATATATATATATATATATATATATATATATATATATATATAGGGGCCGGCTATTTGGACATAAAATTAAACACAAAGAGAGAGACACAAAGCCTCCACCATTGGATTTGTTTGTCTTTATGTGGAGAGTGAAATTCATGTAAGAATCCAATGATTGAGATTTATTGTGTGTAATTTTTGTGTCTTAATTGCTCTACAGTATTTAATTTCCTATGAATAATCAACCACATATGTAATTTGGCTTTGGGGGGGGGGGGGGGGGGGGGTGAAGGGAATTTGCCTTTCGAATAAATTTAAATTTTAAAATTGAAATGCCTGTAAAACTCAGGAACTTATACATAGATCTAGAAGAATACTTTAGACTCTTATCAAGACCCTAATAAATACTATCACAATTATTATCAATATGATACAATGATAGATTAGCTCGTAACAAAGCAAATTGCCTGAACACTAATCCATCTAAGATATTCTCAAATGTAAATTCCCACGGGGGTTTAAACTCTCCCTATAAACTTCCTTAACCAAGGCATTTTTAAAGCAGTAAACCTCAAATAGTTCTTTAAATTCGATTTTAAGGGGCAATTTAGAGATCCAGGAATCATGCCAAGAAAAGGTATTATCACCCAAATGGACTATCAAGTTAAAACCTAAGTTAAAAAAGTCGAAACATTTAAAAATTGAATTCCAAAAAGAAGATAGTCTTTTAGTCCAAATATAATTTTATCCCCATCATAATAAAATTTAGATACTATTTGCTTCCAAGCTGCAAACACTTCTGATTTGTAAATTTCCACCACCATTTAGCTAACAAAAATGAATTAAAATTATGTAAATTAATAACCCCCAGACCCTCATCCTTCTTAGGTCTACAAACAACTTCCCAATTTACCGAACACTTGTATCCTCTACGAATGTTTCCCCACTCCAAAGAAAATTACGCCTAATCCTGTCAATTTTATCGATCATCTAATTGGGAATACGATGCATAACCATCCAATAAGTAGGAATAACAAACAATACAGAGTTAATAAGAACTAATCTACTAACTCTAGATAAAAATATAATATTCCAACTATAGAGTCTATTATTTATCTTATCAATAATAATCTTCCAATCGTCATGTTTGAGTTTAGATGGTTTAATTATAAAGCCCAAATAATTAAAAGGAAAACTCATAATAGGACAATTCAAAGTATTAACAACTTGATTCTCAATCTTATCAAAATCATTTAGCACCATAACTGAACTTTTATCAAAATTTATTCTGAGACCCGAAAGCATCTCAAAACCGTAAAGTATAAATTTGAAGGCAATAATATGTTTGGGTAAATGAGTGGAAAATAGAAGAGTATCATCAGCAAATTGAAAAATAGATAATTCATTACTAAAATCCCCATTATCTACAAAACCTAGAACTCTATCCCCCACCGCTCTCTTTATAACCTTGGTGAGTACATCAACAACAAGATTAAACAAAAGAGGCGATAAAGGATCACCTTGTTTAAGCCCCCTCTTAGACTGAATTTTATTCTCTACTACTCTATTAACTACTATATTAGAGCAACCGGATTTGAGTAATAATATGATCCAATTAACCCACCTTATACTAAATACCCTAGCTAATAATACATCACAAATAAAATCCCAATAAACTAAATCAAAAGCCTTTCCAAAATCAATTTTCATAATAGCACAAAAATATATTCTTACAACATAAATTGATATATTCTTGTACAGCGGCTACACAATCCACTATGTTTCTACCCTTAATAAACGCAGTCTGAGAACAATCAATAAGATCGTTCATCTTTAGACTAAGTTTATTAGCCAATACCTTAGTAATAAATTTAATTGAACAATTGATTAACGAAATAGGTCTAAATTCTTTTAATTTATTAGCTCCTAATTTCTTATGAATACGTATTACATTTGTAAAATTAAATCTACCAATCTGCAAATTTCCATTATAAAAATCATTAAATAAGTTTTTAATGTCATATTTCAAAACATCCTAAATATGTTTATAAAAAAGAATAGAAAAACCATCTGGACCAGGAGCTTATCACTAGACATATCATTAATAGCCTTCCAAATCTCTTGTTTGGTGGCTTGTCTAAATCTACTGAATCGATCTTAGAATTTGATGGATAAATATCATTCCATCTAATGTTTATCCTCCTCTTTATTTTAGTTCCAAAAATATGTCTATAATATTTAGTAAAAGCATCACTAAGTCTTTTTGAACAAACAATTCTATGTCATCCACAAAAATAGAATGAATAAATTTGTTATGCCTTCTTTCATTAGCCACACTATGAAAAAACTTAGTATTATTATCGCCTTCTTTTATCCAATGAATGTGAGCCCTCTTCTTCTACGTGACCTCCTCTTTCTGAAGAATCAACGTAAGATCATTCTTGAGACAACAAAGTTTATCTCGCTTATTAGGACTAAGCAGCCTATTCTCACTAACCTTATCTAAATCAAACACCTCACACATAATCTTATCTTTTCTAATTCTAACATTGCCAAATATGTACTTTTTCCACCGTTTAAGAAAAAAAAAATCTAAGTTTACCTAGCTTCAAAACAAAAAATTGTAAATATTAACAGAAAATTATTAGATTTTTTTTATAGAAATGTCTACACTTATTATGAAAAAGTGCAGGCATATCTGCAACTACTTTCATAGTCTTTTGTAGATACTTAAAAAAAAGTTATAGAAATGTTTATTTATTTTGAAAAAGTGCAAACATGTCTGCAACTATTCCCATAACATATTGCAGACATGTCTTAGTGTATCAAAAAATAACAGACATGTCAATAATTTTTCTATATTGTTAATTCTTTCTCTGAGTATCTACTAGAAGTGATATATTTTTCGTTTGTATGCAATTTACATCATTTTTGTTTGATAATTTTTCTATAATAATGTGATATTGAATAAGTGTAGATATTGAATTTGAAATTTTAAAGAATAAAAAAAATTGATACAGTATGCAATATTGGTTGTAATTGTGGTAATGTCTGCATTTTTTTTGAAAAACTACAGTTATATTTGTATATTTTGCTAAAACATGATTTTTTTTAAAGCATTGTTTTATTTTTCTTTCAATGGTACGAAGATGTTCATAAACTGAATGAAGTTTTAAAGTGTGCTAATATTTTACATTGGTTTAGGATATTTTTTTGACGATTTCCGAAAAGCAAGGGCCTAATTTACAATATCTTTAGACATGGTAGTTTTTGTGTTGATATTGATATTCAGTTGAATCTTTGTATTCAATCATTTCGAACCTTAAATTATTTGGATCGAAAATATATACATTTATCTAAAATAATTTAGTTAAACGGTTTAAGTAAAATAGTAAGCTTGATATAAAATAGGTTCAGTTAAAATAGATAAGTTCTAGTATAAATAGTTTAAATAAGATAGTTAAGCTTTATATTTAAAGTAGTTTAAATTAGATAGAGATTTTTTTTACTATAGTTCAAATAACATAGTTGAATTAAATACAAAACAATTTAGGTAAAATAGTAAGCTTGGTATAAAAATTGGTTTGATATTTGTTGGACCTTGGTCAATCTGTCCCCTTTCTAACATTTATTTCTAAATTTTCCATGTTTTTTGATTTGAATGAGTATCAAATCCGTGCTGTTGGAACCGAATGTGAAACAGCGATCATGTACCAATTAATTGGACTTGAGCAAAACTCGCCTAAAGGGGATTTCTTTTTGCTAGGGATTGATTAACTAGTAGATGGGATCGTAAGACATGAATTAATCTTGTTTGTCAATATTTAATCAGGATATAATCAGATTTTGATGCATATATTGAATGGAAAACACTAGTTGTATAACGGATTTGGAATTATATTGCTATTAAGCAACACCATTCAGTTTGAAGAGCTTTGGAGCTATGTACGAAAGATTGATACATTTTAAGAATCAGTCGAACCGACTATGGTGGTTTATGTAGACGATATGCTTGTCAAGTCACATATATCACAAGATATCTGGATGACCTTTTTATAAATGTTCGAGGTCTTATGAAAGTACATAATGAAGTTAATCCAATTGAAACGCTCTTTTAGAGTTATATCAGGAAAATCTCGAGGATATACCATAACTGCAAGAGGTATTGATGCTAATCCAAAGCAGATTCATGCCCTGTAGAATGTCAAAGACCTCACAACGAAAGAGATATAGAACTCGAATGAGAAGATCACTGCTTTGAGTTGGTTCATTTCTAGAGAAACATCTAAATGCATATCGTTTTTTAATGCATTTATACATTAAAGAAAGTCAAAAAGAAATTTGAATGGAGTGGGGATGCCAAAATGCCTTCGAGGAATTATCAAGGCATGGAGACACCATTAGTTTTATCCAAAGAGGTAGATGAAAAAGACTAATTCATCTACCTAGTAGTGTTTGCTCCTGCACTAAGCTCAATGCTCGTATGAGAAGAAGCAAAGATTCAAAGGTTCATCTAACACACAACAAATGGTTCACTATTGTTGAAAAAAATTATTCGAGACTAGAGAAATTGGCGTACTGCTTGCTGATTGCATTGAGGAAGCCAGGATCGTACTTTTAAGCTCATCTTATTAAAGTGTTGAAGGATCAGCCTTGAAACAAGCACTATACCAACTCAAGGCAAATGTAACATCAAGTTAAGTCTGTACTGTGTAACTTATCACCTCAGGAAGGTGATAAAAAACAGACATTGGAATACTTCATCATTGAATTCACTATGTGAGATGGTAAGTGTAACAACCCGAAAATCTGGACCAGTTTAAAATTTTTATTTCGGCAATTTTAGCGAATTTTGATTATTTTAAATGAATTATTTTAAATAATATCGACGAGAATTTTATTTAGAATATAAATCAAACGTATATATTATATACGTCGTCGTTAGAATATATATATTTATTTATATTTATAAAAGGAATTGAAAATGGCGTGGTAGTTCGATAATTCGATTTCAAACTTCAAATGAATGTACCGGGTGCAAAATAAACCGGATTTTAGCGAAACCAAAAATAATGGAATCTAATAGTGACTATCTTTCCAACGAATCTGAAAAATCAAAATTTCATAGCGGGAATCAAAAAATATGTCCAGTTGAAAATTCTGAATAGTCGCTATGGAATTCAGACCCTTAAAAATGGGAATTTTGCAAACGACCTCGGATTTCGACGAAACCACTTTTGTTGGATCCGCAGTGTCAAATTATTGCTTGGTTTCAAATTTCGTAATTTTTCGATTCGATATGTGAGCGTGGCAAAGGAAAACACGTTTGATCAGTTTCAGTTGATTTTAATCGACTGGAAAATGGCCATTTTTCAAACGGTCTCAGAATTCAACGAAATTAGTTTTGTTAGGACCGTATCGTCAATACGAAGTTAGAAAATATTTTTCTGGAATTTTTCGAGTTAGTATGTGACCCCAATAAATTGAAATGCGCGTTCAAATTCAATATATAGAGTTATATGTTGATTTTGACGAAAACTGATCGAAACGGTCGAATCAGCTTACGATACATATCCCATTGTGTTCAGAATGGGGGTAATTAGCTATGGACGACAGGCGGTGAGCTTGTTTTCGAGGTCAAATAAAAAGTCAACATAAAGAATAATAAAATATAAAAACCTTTTATATGCCCCCCTTCTTTTCTTCCGTCAGTTCTTTCTTTAAAAAAAAAATGGATCCCTTAATCGATCGAGGCGCCGGAAATCCCCCACCCACCGTCGGTGATCGGAATTCTGGCCCCCTTCCTTGCTCCTCCTCTCTCCACACGAGCGCATCCTCCTCTCTCCCTGATTCACGAGAACCTCCCCTCCTCGCAACCCCAAACCGCGCCGCCAGAGCCCAAGCCTGCCACCATGAAGTCGCCGCCAAGGACCACCGCACCCAGACCCTCCCCTCCGTCTACCACTCCTCCAGCTCCGCCCTAGTCCGCTCTCCCTCCCTCTCTCTGCCTACAACCACCACCCGGCGCAACAAAGCCTACCGCCGTCAAACCCTGACGCTGACCGCCACCTCCAGCGATCCCCAGGCACCCCCTCCGACGATCCCGTCTCCTCCCTCTTCGTCGGTGAGTTTCTTTTCAGTTAATTTAGTTTTAAATATATTTTCATTGTTTTAAAATCAGTAAATAATTAGTATACATGGTTGTTTTAAGATCTGAAAATCTTTATATAGATTATAGTTATAAAGATGCGTAAGGACTCAATTTTTAGTGTTATAAAAATCTAATTTTTAGAGTATAAAAGAATATATATGAAAGGTAAAAATTTTATATGATGTAAAAAGTAAAAATTCGATTTTTATATATATTGAATAGCAAAGTAAAAATTCGATTTTTATATATATTGAATAGCAAAGTAAAAATTCAATTTTTATATATTGAATAGAAAAGTAAAAATTCGATTTTTATATATTGCATAGCAAAGTAAAAATTCGATTTTTATATATTGAATAGCAAAGTAAAAATTCGATTTTTATATATATTGAATAGCAAGTAAAAATTCGATTTTTATATATTGAATAGCGAAGTAAAAATGTGATTTTTACATATGTAGAGAATACGGGAAAAGAAAGTGACAAAGGGCGAGTGGCGAAGATTTTCTACAAAGAAGAGTCGAGGCGTTGGATTAGCAATTCAGTGAGAACTCCTCACCTTTCAATTTAATTTTTCTAGTTATAAATATATACTAGGATGCAGACGGTGTTTAGTAGCACCCGACACTCGTCGTCCACAGACCATGGACGGCTTGTATGCTTGTTTGTTTGATTTTGATGTGTAGTTGATTGTGTGATGTGATATGAAATGAAATTAAATATTTATATAGTTAAAAATAGAATTTTTAACGTATATATGAAAGGAAATGAAAATAAACAAATCGGACGATTTGTTTATATACACACATTTGACTGATATTGATTGGGACGATAAATTTTACACATCGCCCAACTGCACAAATAAAAATCTATGTTTGATTGTTTGAAACCCCACACGGGTATTGGGATGATATTTGACGTACACTAATCCCGATTGTTTAGTTGTATGTCGATCGATTGATGGACAGACTGTTATAAGCGTTGAATATTTATATTTGATGCTTATACAGTGTAGAATGCACTTTGGATGATGGTTGATTATTCATCGTTGTTATCGTATACATGTGTTGTAGAAAATCCATATAATTAACATTATATGGTAATTGATTGAGCCTCATTCCAGTTTCGAAAAAGAAATATTTGAAATAGAATATTTGAAAATAGAAATATATGAAGCCGTGTTGATTAGATTGACGCCATTTTTTTGACGTGAACGATATTTATATCGATTTTATTCATTTTATAATGAATATCGAAAGTGATTTCAAAATCTGATATTTTGAAAAGAATTGAAATTCAAATTGAAATTGAATAGAAAGGAATTCAAATTTAAATTGAACAGAAATGAATTCAAATTGAAATTGAATAGAAATGAATTCAAATTTAAATTGAATAGAAATGAATTCAAATTGAAATTGAATAGAAATGAATTCAAATTTAAATTGAACAGAATTGAAATTCAAATTAAATTGAATAGAAATGAATTCGAATTGAAATTGAATAGAAATGAATTCAAATTTAAATTAAATAGAAATGAATTCAAATTGAAATTGAATAGAAAGGAATTCAAATTTAAATTGAATAGAAATGAATTCAAATTGAAATTGAATAGAAATGAATTCGAATTGAAATTGAATAGAAATGAATTCGAATTGAAATTGAATAGAAATGAATTCGAATTGAAACAGACTAGAAATGAATTCGAATTGGATTTGAATATAAATGAATTCGAATTAAAATCGATTTGAAAAGAATTTAAAACGAATTTATATTGGAATATTCAATTTTGATTTGAAATTGAATATGAAGTTGAAAACGTTTTGAAACCTATTTATAAATTTTGTTTTAAATAATAATCGGCGAAATATATTATATATATATATATAATATAATGGCCTGAATAGAACGCATCGCGCCGCGGCAGTTCGAGAATTTCGACCATTGACTTCGAACGAACATTACGGGAGATCCGACCGTCGGATTCTCCTAAAACCGGAACCGTTAGGTTCGTATCGAAAAGAGCTTTCTAACGAATATTAGAAATTTGAAATCTAACGGTTGGATTTGGAATTATGTCCAAATCAAATTTGGAAAAGGTCGTTGTAAGTGCAGTTCGATGGCCGTTGATGGAAATCGACTGTACGGGCCTTGATAAAATTATTAAAAATAGTAATAATTTGTGTAAAATCATAAGAAATGATTTAGAAAGAATTGGGATGAAAAACTCCATATTTGAAAAGATAAAAATAGATTTTTATCGAAATGAACTAGTTTTGAACTAGGATTAAAATTCTATTTATTTTTAAATAAATAAATTGGATTTGAAATGGTTTTGAAAATAACCAGAATTTCCAATAATTGCATTGGAATGGATTTGAATCGAAATTGTCTTCGGAATATTTCGATGTTGGATTTCGTGATTATACAGATGTTGTTATGGAAATTTGAAAGATATTTATATATCGTTATTTCCAATACGACATCTGTTGGTCGTAGAATTTGACATTGAATATAAGCCGATATATTTTATATTCAGAGCCTTGTATTTAATATCAAATGTGATTTGGGTTTGTCGTGAATGGTGTCTTGACTAACACTGTTCTTGAACCCAGTTGAGAAAAGATTAAATCTTTTTATTTAGATTTAATGAAGTGTACCAATTAAATAATATTTAATTGGAATTGAATTGATATTGATTTTTGGGTTTATCGTGAACCGTGTTTTAAATGACACTGATTCTTTAACCGAATTAACGATTAAAACTAAGTGGAGTTTTAATGAATCTTTAATTAGATTGAAATGATCGAGAATGGAGTATCACCAGTTTTGCTCCAGGCGATAGTTAAATCTTTAATTAGATTTGAACGTGAAATGGTAATTGAATTTACCGATAACACCGTGGTGTTAGATATGAAGTATTACCAGTTTTACTTCATGGGATGAATAGGTTGGGATTGGGAAATTAAAACCAATGATTACTTCGGTAAGGTTCGTTAATTCCGACTAGTTGAATCGAAATTCAAAAGAAGATTAGAGAATAAATTCAAGGAATTTATCTTGGATAAAATTAATGGGAACCTTTCCCTATGAATGTGAAATTTAGAAACTAACTGTCGGTTAGCCAAGCAGAATGGTTTTCTGGATATTGATCTGATGTTGGTTTCGGCCTTCGGGGTTAATATTTGGGAAATTATTCTCTTGATTAATTTACGGTTAGTGACTGATGAATTGGAATGAGGCGTATGTTGTGTTTGTGTAACACTTATTTAAAATATACGCGAGTTATTCGGAAAGACCGGGTTTATCCCATTCTGAATAACTGATACGACGATAAGTCGAAGATGAAGACGGTGGTTGAAGACCGGAAGTCTTCACATCGTTTGGGTGATTACTGATGATCTTGATTGGGCTGTACACCCAAGATGGGGTAATCAATCGGTAGTCGTCCAGATGTGCTTGGAGATCGATGGATATGCGAGGAAAGTGCCTCCGGTTTCATTCAGACCCAGAATGGACTTGTAAATGGACTGTGTGTCTGACATTGGATTTCATTCTGTGTGACTGATATCGGTTGCATAGAGTGGTTTGCCTGTGTGGCATGCTAAGATGCAATTGATCGAGGCTTCTGTTGAAAAGCAAAGTCTTGTGGTGATGATCAAAGCACAACCTGTGTGGCACAGCTTTGTGTAACGTGAATTCGCGAGCCTCACACCCCGGTTGTGAACCAAAAACGGGAGAGGACATCAGGGAGGGCATGCGTTTCCTTCTAGCTAGGATGGTGTCAGTGACCTACCAGTCCTGACATTTATATACTTTTCACCTGTGTGGTTGTTGCTGTTGCGAGGCGCCTCGGTTTGATCGGACGATCCGGGTCCGATGGAGTCATTCGTTGGCTCATTTACGCCCCAAAGGGCGGGGAAACGTAGTGTTCAGGCATAATAATCCACATCGGTGGACCGGCCCTGACGATCCATGGGGCAGTTGCGGCTGTTCCTGAGGGGTGGGCTAGAGCGTCTCGAATCGGTTGAGGACTATCTTTTGCCTCGGTTCATAGATGGAAATCCAATTTCCAAATACGTGACTCTGCGGTTTTATTTGTAGAGCCTAGTATGGAGACATAGTGGGATGGGGCGCTTATGCCGTCTATGATTGATACTTATGATTTGAAGTTGTTTTATGCACTATGCACTTATAATAGTATCAAATGATTTGTTTTAACGTATCAAGCATTCTTGGCTATTATAAGGTAAAAACCCTATCCTCCGGCTTGCGTTGCATTGTGTGATGGGAACTGGGTCTTATAATAGCTTCATTTTTCTTTATTTAGCATTGCGCTGTTTGTTTTATGCACTGGTATTCTTGGGAGGAAACTCGTTCCGCGTTAGCGGCGTGGTCCCTTGATTTACCTAACTTTAAAATAAAGATTAATAACTGTTTTAGTTCTCACACCAGTCACATGACTGACCTGGAGTTTATTGTTTTAACCTAAACTCTGGGTGCCCCTATTTTGACACGGGCAGCTAGTAGTTTTGGTTTTGCAGATTTTTATTCACAGGATCCTGGTTTATAGCTGGAATGATATCCGGAAAGCTTTGTATCTGTATATCTCTTCTAGTCGTGTATTGTATTATTTTCCGCTGCTATGTAATTTATTGTAATCTCTGATATTTCTGTGTAATATTTATTTGTTTATACTCTGTATATTCTTGTAATCTGATGCATTGTTGTAATATACAATGAAATGTCCTTCCGTCTGCGTTCTGTTGTGGCTTGTTCTCGAACTATCCGCTCTTTCCTTCACGGGGAAGTTACGGGTTTTTACAGTTGGTATCAGAGCTTTGGTTTACAAAGCTTAGAGAACAAGGCACATTAGAACCATACGAAAGAATTCATCAGATATTGGATTAGCAATATCCAATTAGAATGACCCGTTAGAGATGGGATCAGTAGTATCCTAGAACGAGTGTGAAGAGTATATTTTTCAAATGAAAACAATTCTGTTTTGAAATTTAAATCGTTTTACGTATTTGAATAATTTATTTATATTGATTTTGGACAATTCAGTTTATAAAGAATTTGCATATACGCCTTGCAAACGTATATTCAAAGTTTTAATATATTGGATAGATATAGCATCACACTCTAGTCGACCGGAGATGATATTGATGATAGCGATCGCATCATCAACATTTATGTTCGAGTTTCGAAGGTGGAATTCCTATATATTTCCATTAGACTGGTGTGAGAACCAAAACTAGATAGTGCTTATTGTTGTGATTTGGCATCAAAAATCTGATTTTTGAGTATGTATCAAAATTATGAATTTGAAACGTTAATCCACTAATTGATTGATGTTTGTGTTGTTTGTTTAATTGTTTGATAATTTTGAACCATTACGCCTAATTGTATCAAATATTGAATTGTATTGAAAATTAGCCGCATTTGCTTGCATATACATGTACTTACATTGAACAGGTCATAGCAAGGAGGCTAGAGCAGAGAATAAAATTTGTTTGCCCGACAAATAGGTACATGTTTAATATAATTTGCTGTTTTGTTTGGGTGATGATGATTTTATGAGCCGATTGGATAGCCGCTTGGCTTTTTCTTTTTCTTTTTGAGATCAGAAGGCCTGTAGGGCAATTTCGGGATTTTCCCGTGGCTCCCGGTGCAGGGGAGGTTATGGCGAAATTTTTCGAAAATTTAGGGTGTTAGCCAAATTTTTGAAGAATTTGAAAATTCTCAGAAACTGAAAAGTTGGAGAATGAAAGCCAAATCGAACGTAGAGTTGATTAATCAAACCACTTTCGACTTTGTTCCTTTTCGGGGACGAAAAGTTTTAAGTGGGGGAGATTGTAACAACCCGAAAATCTGGGCCAGTTTAAAATTTTTATTTCGGCAATTTTATCGAATTTTGATTATTTTAAATGAATTATTTTAAATAATATCGACGAGAATTTTATTTAGAATATAAATCGAACGTATATATTATATACGTCGTCGTTAGAATATAAATATTTATTTATATTTATAAAAGGAATTGAAAATGGCGCGGTAGTTCGATAATTCGATTTCAAACTTCAAATGAATGTACCGAGTGCAAAATAAACCGGATTTTAGCAAAACCAAAAATAATGGAATCTAATAGTGACTATCTTTCCAACGAATCTGAAAAATCAAAATTTCATAGCGGGAATCAAAAGATATGTCCAGTTGAAAATTCTGAATAGTCGCTATGGAATTCAGGCCCTTAAAAATGGGAATTTCGCAAACGACCTCGGATTTCGACGAAACCACTTTTGTTGGATCCGCAGTGTCAAATTATTGCTTGGTTCCAAATTTCGTAATTTTTCGATTCGATATGTGAGCGTGGCAAAGGAAAACACGTTTGACCAGTTTTAGTTGATTTTAATCGACTGGAAAATGGCCATTTTTCAAACGGTCTCAGAATTCGACGAGATTAGTTTTGTAGGACCGTATCGTCAATACGAAGATAGAAAATATTTTTTTGGAATTTTTCGATTTAGTATGTGACCCCAGTAAATTGAAATGCACGTTCAAATTCAATATATAGAGTTATATGTTGATTTTGACGAAAACTGATCGAAACGGTCGAATCAGCTTACGATACATATCCCATTGTGTTCAGAATGGGGGTAATTAGCTATGGACGATAGACGGTGAGCTTGTTTTCGAGGTCAAATAAAAAGTCAACATAAAGAATAATAAAATATAAAAACCTTTTATATGCCCCCCTTCTTTTCTTCCGTCAGTTCTTTCTTTAAAAAAAAAAGGATCCCTTAATCGATCGAGGCGCCGGAAATCCCCCCCCCCCCACCGTCGGTGATCGGAATTCCGCCCCCTTGCTTGCTCCTCCTCTCTCCACACGAGCGCACCCTCCTCTCTCCCTGATTCACAAGAACCTCCCCTCCTCGCAACCCCAAACCGCGCCACCAGAGATCAAGCCCGCCACCATGAAGTCGCCACCAAGGACCACCGCACCCAGACCCTCCCCTCCGTCTACCACTCCTCCGCTCCGCCCTAGTCCGCTCTCCCTCCCTCTCTCTGCCTACAGCCACCACCCGGCGCAACAAAGCCTACCGCCGCCGAACCCTGACGCTGACCGCCACCTCCAGCGATCCCCAGGCACCCCCTCCGACGATCCCGTCTCCTCCCTCTTCGTCGGTGAGTTTATTTTCAGTTAATTTAGTTTTAAATATATTTTCATTGTTTTAAAATCAGTAAATAATTAGTATACATGGTTGTTTTAAGATCTGAAAATCTTTATATAGATTATAGTTATAAAGATGCGTAAGGACTCAATTTTTAGTGTTATAAAAATCTAATTTTTAGAGTATAAAATAATATATATGAAAGGTAAAATTTTTATATGATGTAAAAAGTAAAAATTCGATTTTTATATATATTGAATAGCAAAGTAAAAATTCGATTTATATATATATATATTGAACAGCGAAGTAAAAATTTGATTTTTATATATTGAATAGAAAGGTAAAAATTTGTTTTTTACATATTGAATAGCAAAGTAAAAATTTGATTTTTATATATTGAATAGCGAAGTAAAAATTCGATTTTTTTATATATTGAATAGCAAGTAAAAATTCGATTTTTATATATTGAATAGCGAAGTAAAAATGTGATTTTTACATATGTAGAGAATACGGGCAAAGAAAGTGACAAAGGGTGAGTGGCGAAGATTTTCTACAAAGAAGAGTCGAGGCGTTGGATTAGCAATTCAGTGAGAACTCCTCACCTTTCAATTTAATTTTTCTAGTTATAAATATATACTAGGATGCAGACGGTGTTTAGTAGCACCCGACACCCGTCGTCCACAGACCATGGACGACTTGTATGCTTGTTTGTTTGATTTTGATGTGTAGTTGATTGTGTGATGTGATATGAAATGAAATAAAATATTTATATAGTTAAAAATATTTTACAGTTAAAAATAAAATTTTTAACGTATATATGAAAGGAAATGAAAATAAACAAATCGGACGATTTGTTTATATACACACATTTGACTGATATTGATTGGGACGATAAATTTTACACATCGCCCAACTGCACAAATAAAAATCTGTGTTTGATTTTTTGAAACCCCACACGGGTATTGGGATGATATTTGACGTACACTAATCCCGATTGTTTAGTTGTATGTCGATCGATTGATGGACAGACTGTTATAAGCGTTGAATATTTATATTTGATGCTTATACAGTGTAGAATGCACTTTGGATGATGGTTGATTATTCATCGTTGTTATCGTATACATGTGTTGTAGAAAATCCATATAATTAACATTATATGGTAATTGATTGAGCCTCATTCCAGTTTCGAAAAAGAAATATTTGAAATAGAAATATTTGAAATAGAATATTTGAAAATATAAATATATGAAGCCGTGTTGATTAGATTGACGCCATTTTTTTAACGTGAACGATATTTATATCGATTTTATTCATTTTATAATGAATATCGAAAGTGATTTCAAAATCTGATATTTTGAAAAGAATTGAAATTCAAATTGAAATTGAATAGAAAGGAATTCAAATTTAAATTGAACAGAAATGAATTCAAATTGAAATTGAATAGAAATGAATTCAAATTTAAATTGAATAGAAATGAATTCAAATTGAAATTGAATAGAAATGAATTCAAATTTAAATTGAACAGAATTGAAATTCAAATTAAATTGAATAGAAATGAATTCAAATTGAAATTGAATAGAAATGAATTCAAATTTAAATTAAATAGAAATGAATTCAAATTGAAATTGAATAGAAAGGAATTCAAATTTAAATTGAATAGAAATGAATTCAAATTGAAATTGAATAGAAATGAATTCGAACAGAAATGAATTCGAACTGAAATTGAATAGAAATGAATTCGAATTGAAATTGAATAGAAATGAATTCGAATTGAAACTGACTAGAAATGAATTCGAATTGGATTTGAATATAAATGAATTCGAATTAAAATCGATTTGAAAAGAATTTAAAATGAATTTATATTGGAATATTCAATTTTGATTTGAAATTGAATATGAAGTTGAAAACGTTTTGAAACCTATTTATAAATTTTGTTTTAAATAATAATCGACGAAATATATTATATATATATATATATATAATATAATGGCCTGAATAGAACGCATCGCGCCGCGGCAGTTCGAGAATTTCGACCATTGACTTCGAACGAACATTACGGGAGATCCGACCGTCGGATTCTCCTAAAACCGGAACCGTTAGGTTTGTATCGAAAAGAGCTTTCTAACGAATATTAGAAATTTGAAATCTAACGGTTGGATTTGGAATTATGTCCAAATCAAATTTGGAAAAGGTCGTTGTAAGTGCAGTTCGATGGCCGTTGATGGAAATCGACTGTACGGGCCTTGATAAAATTATTAAAAATAGTAATAATTTGTGTAAAATCATAAGAAATGATTTAGAAAGAATTGGGATGAAAAACTCCATATTTGAAAAGATAAAAATAGATTTTTATTGAAATGAACTAGTTTTGAACTAGGATTAAAATTCTATTTATTTTTAAATAAATAAATTGGATTTGAAATGGTTTTGAAAATAACCAGAATTTCCAATAATTGCATTGGAATGGATTTGAATCGAAATTGTCTTCGGAATATTTCGATGTTGGATTTCGTGATTATACAGATGTTGTTATGGAAATTTGAAAGATATTTATATATCGTTATTTCCAATACGATATCTGTTGGTCATAGAATTTGACATTGAATATAAGCCGATATATTTTATATTCAGAGCCTTGTATTTAATATCAAATGTGATTTGGGTTTGTCGTGAATGGTGTCTTGACTAACACTGTTCTTGAACCCAGTTGAGAAAAGATTAAATCTTTTTATTTAGATTTAATGAAGTGTACCAATTAAATAATATTTAATTGGAATTGAATTGATATTGATTTTTGGGTTTATCATGAACCGTGTTTTAAATGACACTGATTCTTTAACCCAGTTAACGATTAAAACTAAGTGGAGTTTTAATGAATCTTTAATTAGATTGAAATGATCGAGAATGGAGTATCACCAGTTTTGCTCCAGGCGATAGTTAAATCTTTAATTAGATTTGAACGTGAAATGGTAATTGAATTTACCGATAACACCGTGGTGTTAGATATGAAGTATTACCAGTTTTACTTCATGGGATGAATAGGTTGGGATTGGGAAATTAAAACCAATGATTACTTCGGTAAGGTTCGTTAATTCCGACTAGTTGAATCGAAATTCAAAAGAAGATTAGAGAATAAATTCAAGGAATTTATCTTGGATAAAATTAATGGGAACCTTTCCCTATGAATGTGAAATTTAGAAACTAACTGTCGGTTAGCCAAGCAGAATGGTTTTCTGGATATTGATCTGATGTTGGTTTCGGCCTTCGGGGTTAATATTTGGGAAATTATTCTCTTGATTAATTTACGGTTAGTGACTGGTGAATTGGAATGAGGCGTATGTTGTGTTTGTGTAACACTTATTTAAAATATACGCGAGTTATTCGGAAAGACCGGGTTTATCCCATTCTGAATAACTGATACGACGATAAGTCGAAGATGAAGACGGTGGTTGAAGACCGGAAGTCTTCACATCGTTTGGGTGATAATTGATGATCTTGATTGGGCTGTACACCCAAGATGAGGGAATCAATCGGTGGTCGTCCAGATGTGCTTGGAGATCGATGGATATGCGAGGAAAGTGCCTCCGGTTTCGTTCAGATCCAGAACGGACTTGTAAATGGACTGTGTGTCTGACATTGGATTTCATTCTGTGTGACTGATATCGGTTGCATAGAGTGGTTTTCCTGTGTGGCATGCTAAGATGCAATTGATCGAGGCTTCTGTTGAAAAGCAAAGTCTTGTGGTGATGATCAAAGCACAGCCTGTGTGGCATAGCTTTGTGTAACGTGAATTCGCGAGCCTCACACCCCGGTTGTGAACCAGAAACGGGAGAGGACATCAGGGAGGGCATGCGTTTCCTTCTAGCTAGGGTGGTGTCAGTGACCTACTAGCCCTGACATTTATATACTTTTCACCTGTGTGGTTGTTGCTGTTGCGAGGCGCCTCGGTTTGATCGGACGATCCGGGTCCGATGGAGTCATTCGTTGGCTCATTTACGCCCCAAAGGGCGGGGAAACGTAGTGTTCAGGCATAATAATCCACATCGGTGGACCGGCCCTGACGATCCATGGGGCAGTTGCGGCTGTTCCTGAGGGGCGGGCTAGAGCGTCTCGAATCGGTTGAAGACTATCTTTTGCCTCGGTTCATAGATGGAAATCCAATTTCCAAATACGTGACTCTGCGGTTTTATTTGTAGAGCCTAGTATGGCGACATAGTGGGATGGGGCGCTTATGCCGTCTATGATTGATACTTATGATTTGAAGTTGTTTTATGCACTATGCACTTATAATAGTATCAAATGATTTGTTTTAACGTATCAAGCATTCTTGGCTATTATAAGGTAAAAACCCTATCCTCCGGCTTGCGTTGCATTGTGTGATGGGAACTGGGTCTTATAATAGCTTCATTTTTCTTTATTTAGCATTGCGCTTTTTGTTTTATGCACTGGTATTCTTGGGAGGAAACCTGTTCCGCGTTAGCGGCGTGGTCCCTTGATTTACCTAACTTTAAAATAAAGATTAATAACTGTTTTAGTTCTCAAACCAGTCACATGACTGACCTGGAGTTTATTGTTTTAACCTAAACTCTGGGTGCCCCTATTTTGACACGGGCAGCTAGTAGTTTTGGTTTTGCAGACTTTTATTCACAGGATCCTGGTTTACAGCTGGAATGATATCCGGAAAGCTTTGTATCCGTATATCTCTTCTAGTCGTGTATTGTATTATTTTCCGCTGCTATGTAATTTATTGTAATCTCTGATATTTCTGTGTAATATTTATCTATTTATACTCTGTATATTCTTGTAATCTGATGCATTGTTGTAATATACAATGAAATGTCTTTCCGTTTGCGTTCTGTTGTGGCTTGTTCTCGAACTATCCGCTCTTTCCTTCACGGGGAAGTTACGGGTTTTTACAGTAAGTATTACAATGTGGCCATAGTTTCCCAATGTAAGTTATTTGTTCATGGTGTGTCGAATGAGCGTCAAGCGCAACAGCAGTGCTTGAAACCCTTAATTGACGCCTACTTCATTATGCATCGAATATAGGATTTCACATAACTAATGATAAGGTGGAATATGAAACATTGATATTAGGATTAAAAATAGAGAAGGAACTAGGGATGGGGATGCTAAACATATACATCAAATCCTCACTGGTCCTCTATCAAGTTAGAAAGGAATATCAGGCTAATGGTGCAAGGCCTACTTCTTACCTTTCCGAAATATTGGACTTGTTAGAAGATGTTGAGCATTATATGCTAACGTACATCCCCAAAGACGATAATACAATGTCGATTCACCACCTAAACTTGTTAACTTCGAGCAAGCAAAAAATGATAGGGTTAATTCCAGTGGAAGTTATAATGACTCCGAGTACCGTCCAGATAGAAGTGGATTGGATTATGGGGATCACAAAGGAAGAGGAGCCATAGACGACCCCATAAAGGATCATTTGCTCAGAGAAATTCTTTCTGGAGACATGGATGAGCAAAAGAAATTCCTTCGGAAAACAAAGTTGTTCACGGTGCAAGATGGAGAATTGTACATGAGAGGATTCCCCACTCCTTTGCTTCGGTTTGAAATCAAGGATAACACAAGGAAGATCATCACGAAAGTACATAAGGTCAGTTGTGGTGCGAGTACTTCATCTCAATAGCCATATTGTCAAAGAAACTGAGATGAACATAAGCATGATAACAAGATGGATAAGCTAAATCAAAATAACAGGATGAACTACTGAACTCAGGTAAACTAAGGTGTCATGATAAATTACGATGTCAAGATAAAACAAGGTATCACATTGTCAGGTTTCTATCAAGTATAATATCCCCAAGATATCTATCACGTATAACGTCCCATGGTATCTATCCTGTACATCTGCTCTGCACCTACCGTACTAGTACCCCAACTGTATTACGTGTTATCCGTGAATGACCCTTACTCAAAAGTCGTGTAATGGTCCATGTCAACCTAATATGCCTCATATATAGGTTACTCAACTCATATGTTTCTTTCCATGTATAAGTTCAGTCCTTTGCCGTAGGCTGTACGGGCTTTCCCATGTAAACGGTTTATCCTTGAAGTTGTTTTGGACTGCAACCCTTGATCTAGTTGTGTTTCCTTACCATGAACTATCGCGCGTCCACTTAGGATTTATGCCACCTAGGACCGCTAGGGATTATGCTACCTAATGAACGTTTCCGTGTCTCGGTTTGGGTTTTGGCCACCTAGGACCACTAGGGATTACGCCACCCGTCAACCGCGCCCTTGATCCCACGTATGTATCGTGAATCGTTTTCCATGTCTAGATGCACATGTTCCCCAATGTGCCATCCGAGTTCCGTGCCAGGGCAAATCAAGAAATACGGAACTCGGTCGGGAGCTTTAAATCGTCTGCCGATGCAGATATCAAGGTCTGTTTTTGTACCCGTGGCTATGGTCCCACGTGACCCCTCCCTCAACTACTGAAAGGCAATCCAAGAAAAATCATGTATAAGAACCACTCCCCGGCCCCACTATAGCCCACTTTCCTACGGGCCAACCTCACCCATGACTCGATAGCAAGCACATGGTCTGTTGGGGGTTCCCTGCCTTTCCGCACGTACATGATTGACTAAAGATGGTAGGTAGTCGACGATGTGCTATCCAGGGCAAAAACAAGAATCGTCGACTCTACGCTAATCCATCCCAGTCTTTAGGTTGCTCGCATAGCAACCAAGGCATACTCTTGGTCCTTCTAACGCAGACCTTAACCTCTCATGGGCCTAGTATAATTACCTGGCAGCCCACAGAGGGATCCCAAGAATATCCTCACGTCCCCCGAAGCTTCCACTTCGGCACCCAGTTCGCTGGAGCTTTTATCCAAGTCAGATAACTTGCTCCCCCTCGTATACTAAGCGATGACCTACCGTATCAGGTTACTCATCGTTTTGAGAATTAGTCCTATGTCCTTAGCTAAGAATTATTACTTAGTTACCCTTAACTAAGGTTTACCACTTAGCTTCCTTTCCCGTTATCCTTGATTAACCACGGTTTTCTACCTAGTTCTTCTAGCTAGGGTTTGTCTATTGGGTTAAGTGTTATCATTCAAGTCCATGACTTAACCCGCCCACGAATCACGTCAAAGATTGGCTAAGTATTTAAGTTCAAGACTTAGTCCCACAAGTTGGTTAAGTGTACCCAGAGGCTCATGACTTAACCCTATCCAGTCAAATTGGTCAAGTACTAGCTTACCTTAATCCTATCGGATTATCTTGCTAGATCGATTAAGCATAGATTATCTTAATCCCATCAAATTATCGAGTCGGATTGGTTAAGTATAGGTTGGCTTAACCCCATCCTCTAATCGTACTACAATGGTTAAGTATATTCTAAAAAGGTCTTGTGACTTAACCTTATCAGGTCCGCGTATTAGATTGGTTAAGTGTAAGTTACTTAACCCCATCAAATCATCATGTATAATTGGTTAAGTATAAGTTGCTTAACCCCATTAAATTATCACGTTAAGTTGGTTAAGTATTGGTTACTTAACCTCATTGAATTACCGAGTTTAAATTGGTTAAGTGTTTAACTTAACCCCATCGAATTACCGTGTTTAGATTAGTTAAGTGTGGATTACAAAACGGGTCAGTCAAAAAGACTGAGTAAGTCCTATCTACTTCCAGTATAAAAACAGGTAAAGGTAACATGACATGCATAAACTGAAAGTAAACATAAGGATAACTACAAGATAGATAAACCAGGGTAGCCGGTTGAACTACTGCGGCAAGGTAAACTAAGGTATCATGATAACTACGGTGTTATGATAAGTCAAGGTATCACATCGTCAGATTTCTATCGAGTACATTATCCCAAGGTATCTACCCCGTCTAACATCCCACGGTATCTATTATGTATATTCTTCCTAGTTCTAACATGTATATTTGCTCTGCACCTCTCGTACTAGTATCCCTACCCGCGTCATGTGTTAACCATGAATGTCCCGTGCTCAAAGCCGTGTAATGGTCCATGTCAACCTAATATCGCATATATAGGTTACTCAAATCATATGTTTCTTTCCATGTATATAAGTTCAGTCCTTTGCCGTACCTCGTACGGGCTTCCTCATGTCGTATTATCCTTGAAGTCGTTTTGGACTGTCACCCTTGTTCTAGCTAGGCTCTTCCATATGAATCATCGTTTGAACTACTAGGACTTACGCCACCTAGCACCACTAGGGATTACGCTTACCTATTGCACGCTTTCGTATTTCAGTTTTGGGTTAAACCACCTAGGCCACTAGGGATTACGCTAACCCTCAACCGCGCCCTTTTTCCCACGCATTCATCGTGAATCGTTTTTCTATAACTGTATGCACATGTATCACATCGTGCCATCCGAGTCCTGTCACAGGGCAAGACAAGAAATACAGGACTCGGTCGGGAGCTTTAGATTTATCTGCCGATGCAGATACTAAGGTCTGCTTTTCTACACGTGGCTATGGTCCCACGAGACCCCTCCCTCAACTAGTGAAAGGCAACACAAGAGAAAATCTTGCATGAGAACTACACTCCGGCCAGCCCACATCCTACGGCCTACCTCACCCATAATTAGATAGCAAATTATGGTCTGTTGGGTGTTCCCTGCCTTTCCGTACGTACACGCTTGACTCAAGATGGTAGATGATCGACGAACTTGCTATCTCGGGCACCTTATGTATTCGCCGACTCACTGCTATCCACCCCTGTCTTTAGGTCGCTCGCATAGCAACCAAGGCATATTCTTGGTTCTTCTACCGCAGACCTCAACCTCTCGTGAGCCTAGTATAATGACCTGGCAGCTCACAGAGGGATCCCAAGAATATCCTCACGTTCCCCAAAGCCGCTGCTTCGTTACCCAGTTCGTTGGAGCCTTTATCTAAATCAGATAGCCTGCTCCTACACGCATACTTAAACGTTGACCTAACGTATCGGGTTACTGATCTATCTAAGAAATGGTCCAGATTTCCTTGACTAAGAATTATTACTTAGTTTCCCTTAACTAAGGTTTACCACTTAGCCTTATTTCCATTACCCTTGTTAACTATGGTTATTTACCTAATCCTCCGAATTAGGGTTTATCTAATGGGTTAAGTGTCACTTAAGTTCATAACTTAGCCCGTCTACAAACCATGTCAAAATTGGCTAAGTATCCAAGTCCAAGACTTAACCCTACAAACCACGTGTCAAGTTGGCTAAGTATATCAAGCAATCCATAACTTAACCTCGTCTAATTATCATTTTTAGATTGGTTAATTATATAAATTAACTTGACCTTGTCAAATTACCGAGTCAAATCGGTCAAGCGTATTCAAGTGATTCGTGACTTAGCCTTATCATGTTTTCACGTTAGATTGGTTAACTATAGATTAACTTAACCTCATCAAATTAACGAGTTAGATTGGTTAAGTATAGGTCACTTAACCTCATCAAACCATCGTGTTAAATTAGTTAAGTGTTTAACTTAACCCCATTAAATTACCAAGTGGGATTAATTAAGTCTAGGCTAACTTAACCCCATCCGATTACCATGTCTAGATTAGTTAAGCCTAATCTTAACCCCATCCATTAACTGTATTATACGGTTGAGTGTCATTAAGAAAATTTACTTAACCTTATCACGTTATCGTGTTGGATTGATTAAGTGTTGGTTAACTTAATCCCGTCCACTAGTCGTATAAAAATGGTCAAGTGTCATTAGGCAAATCAAGTTACTTAACCTACCCAAGCTTCTCATGTTTTGTTAAGTATCATTAGCCTAATCAAATTACTTAACCCATTTGTCCATATCATATTTGGTTAAGCCTCATTAATCAAATTAACTTAACCCTATTATGTGGCATTAATTTAATTAATGCACCCTCAACCTCTCACATTAGACCTTGTTGTGGTTACTAGTTAAGCCGGGCGGGTCCGGGTAGATTTACACCACAACCTAGTCTAACCTCGGGTCTTAAGCGCGACATGACCAACTTCTCACATTGGGTCCTATTGTTTGCAACTACTAGTTAGGCCGGTCGGTTCCGGGTAGTTTTACGTTGCAAACTCAACCCAACCTCGAGTTGGCCATACTTATATTATCTAAGTTCATCATGTTTCCAAAACATGTTACAAGTTTTTCAAGCATTTGGGTAGACCTAACTTAATAGGTAAATTCCCAAAGGGTAGACCTAACTTAATAGGTAAATTCCCAAGCTCATGTTTTTATGCGTACTTACATGTCATCTTTCATGTTATCTTTCAAGTCATATTTCAAGTATAAACACATGTCATATTCAAGTTAAGATTTTGCGACATGTTCATGTTTATCTAACTACCCAAAAATCGTATTTTCCCAACGCAAGCAAAGCGAGTCAACATAGTAAGGATACTATGTCACATATTGGTCTCAAAACATGCATGATGCCAAAAAGGGAGTGGCTTCCACATGCATAACATCATAAAGGGATTAGCCATAAACATGCATAGTGTCATAAGGTAATTTGGCCACAAACATGCATATTACCAAAAAGGGTTTGGCCATAAACATGCACAACTTAAAAGAGGGGATTGGCCACGAGCATGCATAATCTCATAAAGGATTTGGCCACAAACTTGCATGTTAGCATAAGGGGTTTGGGTTCATAAACATGCATAAGCCCCAAAATCTTGTCTTAGCCAATGTTTCACAAGTAAAGTGATTCCTAAAGGTTCATGCTAGCATTTCACGCATAAAGATCCAAACTTGCAAGTTAAACTAGGTTATGCATAGCATGAGAGGCATGATTAAGTCACTCACATGGCCTAAAATCATAAACATGAACACAAGAGGCAAGGTAAGGTTCATATAGGTTCGCATAATCATGTTTAGCCTCATTTTATCCCATGTCAACATTAAAAATACCGTTTTGATCCAAAAGTAGCTAGAACTTACATAGCATGGCAAGAGGACTAGGAGCATGAATCGTTTTGGCGAAGAAAGGTGGCTCCTTTGATGAAGATCCGCCATGAAACTCGCATAGCAACGTCGATTTGGCCTCTATTTGGTGTAGCAAGCTTGCATCTTTTGATTTGAACCCGATTTGAATGCATAGGCTCTAGGGATTGGAGATGGAGGCCATGATCAAGATTGATTTTGGCAGCACTTAGTTGCTAGGTTTGATTTTTAGGGATTTAGGTTAGGTTTAGGGTCTTTTTATAGAGATTAGGATAGTTTTAGGCCCTAGGATTAGATCTAGGATTAATCTAGGCCACAGAAATCGTCACAGGCCCATCAGACCAGACCAAGACTGCATCCAGGTGCACCAGGCCACAAAACACGGAGTTGTGTTTTTGGACCCAGTCGACACCCAAGTCGACAGCCCTGTCGACTTGGGGTCCAGGGGTGTCGACAGCCCTGTCGACTCCCCTGTCGACATGGGCTTTGGCGGGAAAATTCCCGCCTACCCCAAAACTTGAACTTCCTAGGTGATTTTCAAACTTGAAAACCCTGAAAACTTCGACGGATCATAACTTGGTCATACGGACTCCGATTCTCGAAAACTTGGACTCTATTTCGCGTATTTTTCCAAGACGAACGCAATGGCATAGCCTGTTTCACTTGATTCAGAATTTAAAATTAAATTCTGCCTTGATTCTCGTTTTAACATGTTATCGAAAATTACGGGTTGTTACATTCTCCCCACCTTTTAGGATTTCGTCCCCGAAATCTCAAAGTTAGGAAGAACATATCCTACCATTCATCATCCATCTACTCAAACCATCATCCACAAGCAACCATTGTCCTTAGACGACTTCTAATGCTTTATGAATGTATGCAAAACGTGTGTGTACATGTTCCTTAGCTACTGCTAATGATCAGGCCTGAAAAATCTTTCTAATGCAAAGTATGTTTAGTGCCATGAATCCAACATGTATGCAAATAGCCCTAGTCATGTAAATACTATATGCGTGCACAAACATTCATTCATATGCAACATCTGCATGATAACACATTCAATTTCATCCATAAGCAAGTATAAATACTCGTGCATATGCAATATGAAATGTGACCGAGTCGAGCTAATATCTAATGTAAATTCGCGCATCCACGAGCAACCACTTGCAACCATTTGCAACCATATCAACCATAACATGTTTCAAATACATGTTTACATCCATAGGGTTCTACCTAAGATTCCCTGAAACAGGGTCGAGAAGATAACCAAAACAAACTCCGTACGGGGTTTGTAACAGGACCGAGAGGATATCCATAAAAGATAGCCTACAAGCAAGCTCAACAGAAAAACAGGGATCGAGGATATATCCCCAAAAGAGATATCATGCACGCATTTAGTCTTCAGTCTCCTGAGTCGCATTACCTTGAGCTTAGTTCCATCGTGCCTTGACCGCCTCTTTTACTTCACGATTTCGCAGCTTCTTATTTCCTGTTTCCATAACATGAGTTGGAACTCATTTCCTCGTCGCCTCTCGTTCCACTTGCACTTATTCTTTCCCTAGTATACTTGGCTCAACCATATCTACGTACTCAAGCCAGCTCTCCAAAATTCACTAGTGAATTCTGGATCTCGTTTTCCGATGCCAATCCAAATTGCCAAGAGTCCTTACTAGGGTGATTCCCATAACTCATACATAATCGAAACGAACCATCCGCCTTAGCGGCGAATTCTATTCAAACGGATTACCAACAACTGCGTCCTGGGATTCTAGGTAACTAGCCATGACAGAACCCAAAAGGTTACACGAGACTTCGAGGGTATTACCAAAGCAAGCCAAGAGTCTAACTACCCTCCTTCTAAAACCGAGAGTGGCACCCCTTACTGGATAACCACTTCATCCCTAGAATCCATCCACAACTTATAAACATAAGCATTATTTCCAAGCTCAACACTTGATATAGACATTCTCAAATCCAAACAAGCCATGAATAAATGGACCGATCTTCCAATAGGACTTGAGACAAAAACGGGATTCTCTACTACGCTAGTACTAAGGTGCAGAGACTCAACTATCGAAGCGGACTTAAAAGATGCGGTGATCAAAACAAAGTCCCGACAGGATGATAGAGGAGAAAAGCTAAACCTTTAACAAGATCGTTACCCTCCTTCTGAGGTACCCTAGAAATGAGAGCATACTATTGCCCTCCCAATGATCTCGTCCTTGTCCCATGATACTTAACTATCTATCCCGTTTCACTATGCCAAAGGTACCCTCTCGTCATGGGTTTCATTGTTCATCTTTCTCCCTCCTTTTAGGACTCAGCCATACCAACAAGTTGTTCATCCTTAAACTCGCATCCTTTATCCTCTTTCTCACTATCCTTTCTTATAACGCGGCCACTGGTCTCTCGAGAACCACCTCCATCGCATGGAAAGCACTTCCGTAGATAGAAAAGACTAGTCGCAGTTAAAACCACTGTGACTACAGATGGAGGAAAGAAAGGAAAAGAGATTCAATCAAGGAAACAAGGATAATGCTAATGGCCTTTGGGGAATAGCCTTTTCTTTTTAAAAGAAAATTTTCTTGAAAAATGCTTCTTTGTAAACGGTTTCTTTCAAATAGTTTTTAGAAGATCTTTAAAAACTTTTGCCCAGTCTGGTAACCTTCTGTTCTGATACCAAATGTAACACCCCACCTCCGCTAGGGTCACTCGCAAAGGAATGCACTAGCTTTGGAGGGGCATTATTGGTAAACATGCACAGAAATATCACAAGACAGAACATATATAAATTGCGGAAGTAAAATCAAACTTTCATAACATGAATAAATAAGGTCTAAAGCCTTTTACATCAGAGTACATCAAAACCTGTCTTGTAATAGTAAAGAAGCATAAAGACTTTTTAATAAATTATTCCCCAAGTAAAACCGTAAAGTAGCCATAGCCAAGAGAAGTCCAAGCCATCCATGATGACCTTCAAGCAGAGGAAGTCCGAACTAAACAGCATTGTTTCCTCCCTGAAACCTGGGGGGGAAACGGAAGAAAAGAGGCGAAACAAAACGGGTCAGTCAAAAAGACTGAGTAAGTCCTATCTACTTCCAGTATAAAAACAGGTAAAGGTAACATGACATGCATAAACTGAAAGTAAACATAAGGATAACTACAAGATAGATAAACCAGGGTAGCCGGTTGAACTACTGCGGCAAGGTAAACTAAGGTATCATGATAACTACGGTGTTATGATAAGTCAAGGTATCACATCGTCAGATTTCTATCGAGTACATTATCCCAAGGTATCTACCCCGTCTAACATCCCACGGTATCTATTATGTATATTCTTCCTAGTTCTAACATGTATATTTGCTCTGCACCTCTCGTACTAGTATCCCTACCCGCGTCATGTGTTAACCATGAATGTCCCGTGCTCAAAGCCGTGTAATGGTCCATGTCAACCTAATATCGCATATATAGGTTACTCAAATCATATGTTTCTTTCCATGTATATAAGTTCAGTCCTTTGCCGTACCTCGTACGGGCTTCCTCATGTCGTATTATCCTTGAAGTCGTTTTGGACTGTCACCCTTGTTCTAGCTAGGCTCTTCCATATGAATCATCGTTTGAACTACTAGGACTTACGCCACCTAGCACCACTAGGGATTACGCTTACCTATTGCACGCTTTCGTATTTCAGTTTTGGGTTAAACCACCTAGGCCACTAGGGATTACGCTAACCCTCAACCGCGCCCTTTTTCCCACGCATTCATCGTGAATCGTTTTTCTATAACTGTATGCACATGTATCACATCGTGCCATCCGAGTCCTGTCACAGGGCAAGACAAGAAATACAGGACTCGGTCGGGAGCTTTAGATTTATCTGCCGATGCAGATACTAAGGTCTGCTTTTCTACACGTGGCTATGGTCCCACGAGACCCCTCCCTCAACTAGTGAAAGGCAACACAAGAGAAAATCTTGCATGAGAACTACACTCCGGCCAGCCCACATCCTACGGCCTACCTCACCCATAATTAGATAGCAAATTATGGTCTGTTGGGTGTTCCCTGCCTTTCCGTACGTACACGCTTGACTCAAGATGGTAGATGATCGACGAACTTGCTATCTCGGGCACCTTATGTATTCGCCGACTCACTGCTATCCACCCCTGTCTTTAGGTCGCTCGCATAGCAACCAAGGCATATTCTTGGTTCTTCTACCGCAGACCTCAACCTCTCGTGAGCCTAGTATAATGACCTGGCAGCTCACAGAGGGATCCCAAGAATATCCTCACGTTCCCCAAAGCCGCTGCTTCGTTACCCAGTTCGTTGGAGCCTTTATCTAAATCAGATAGCCTGCTCCTACACGCATACTTAAACGTTGACCTAACGTATCGGGTTACTGATCTATCTAAGAAATGGTCCAGATTTCCTTGACTAAGAATTATTACTTAGTTTCCCTTAACTAAGGTTTACCACTTAGCCTTATTTCCATTACCCTTGTTAACTATGGTTATTTACCTAATCCTCCGAATTAGGGTTTATCTAATGGGTTAAGTGTCACTTAAGTTCATAACTTAGCCCGTCTACAAACCATGTCAAAATTGGCTAAGTATCCAAGTCCAAGACTTAACCCTACAAACCACGTGTCAAGTTGGCTAAGTATATCAAGCAATCCATAACTTAACCTCGTCTAATTATCATTTTTAGATTGGTTAATTATATAAATTAACTTGACCTTGTCAAATTACCGAGTCAAATCGGTCAAGCGTATTCAAGTGATTCGTGACTTAGCCTTATCATGTTTTCACGTTAGATTGGTTAACTATAGATTAACTTAACCTCATCAAATTAACGAGTTAGATTGGTTAAGTATAGGTCACTTAACCTCATCAAACCATCGTGTTAAATTAGTTAAGTGTTTAACTTAACCCCATTAAATTACCAAGTGGGATTAATTAAGTCTAGGCTAACTTAACCCCATCCGATTACCATGTCTAGATTAGTTAAGCCTAATATTAACCCCATCCATTAACTGTATTATACGGTTGAGTGTCATTAAGAAAATTTACTTAACCTTATCACGTTATCGTGTTGGATTGATTAAGTGTTGGTTAACTTAATCCCGTCCACTAGTCGTATAAAAATGGTCAAGTGTCATTAGGCAAATCAAGTTACTTAACCTACCCAAGCTTATCATGTTTTGTTAAGTATCATTAGCCTAATCAAATTACTTAACCCATTTATCCATATCATATTTGGTTAAGCCTCATTAATCAAATTAACTTAACCCTATTATGTGGCATTAATTTAATTAATGCACCCTCAACCTCTCACATTAGACCTTGTTGTGGTTACTAGTTAAGCCGGGCGGGTCCGGGTAGATTTACACCACAACCTAGTCTAACCTCGGGTCTTAAGCGCGACATGACCAACTTCTCACATTGGGTCCTATTGTTTGCAACTACTAGTTAGGCCGGTCGGTTCCGGGTAGTTTTACGTTGCAAACTCAACCCAACCTCGAGTTGACCATACTTATATTATCTAATTTCATCATGTTTCCAAAACATGTTACAAGTTTTTCAAGCATTTGGGTAGACCTAACTTAATAGGTAAATTCCCAAAGGGTAGACCTAACTTAATAGGTAAATTCCCAAGCTCATGTTTTTATGCGTACTTACATGTCATCTTTCATGTTATCTTTCAAGTCATATTTCAAGTATAAACACATGTCATATTCAAGTTAAGATTTTGCGACATGTTCATGTTTATCTAACTACCCAAAAATCGTATTTTCCCAACGCAAGCAAAGCGAGTCAACATAGTAAGGATACTATGTCTCATATTGGTCTCAAAACATGCATGATGCCAAAAAGGGAGTGGCTTCCACATGCATAACATCATAAAGGGATTAGCCATAAACATGCATAGTGTCATAAGGTAATTTGGCCACAAACATGCATATTACCAAAAAGGGTTTGGCCATAAACATACACAACTTAAAAGAGGGGATTGGCCACGAGCATGCATAATCTCATAAAGAATTTGGCCACAAACTTGCATGTTAGCATAAGGGGTTTGGGTTCATAAACATGCATAAGCCCCAAAATCTTGTCTTAGCCAATGTTTCACAAGTAAAGTGATTCCTAAAGGTTCATGCTAGCATTTCACGCATAAAGATCCAAACTTGCAAGTTAAACTAGGTTATGCATAGCATGAGAGGCATGATTAAGTCACTCACATGGCCTAAAATCATAAACATGAACACAAGAGGCAAGGTAAGGTTCATATAGGTTCGCATAATCATGTTTAGCCTCATTTTATCCCATGTCAACATTAAAAATACCGTTTTGATCCAAAAGTAGCTAGAACTTACATAGCATGGCAAGAGGACTAGGAGCATGAATCGTTTTGGCGAAGAAAGGTGGCTCCTTTGATGAAGATCCGCCATGAAACTCGCATAGCAACGTCGATTTAGCCTCTATTTGGTGTAGCAAGCTTGCATCTTTTGATTTGAACCCGATTTGAATGCATAGGCTCTAGGGATTGGAGATGGAGGCCATGATCAAGATTGATTTTGGCAGCACTTAGTTGCTAGGTTTGATTTTTAGGGATTTAGGTTAGGTTTAGGGTCTTTTTATAGAGATTAGGATAGTTTTAGGCCCTAGGATTAGATCTAGGATTAATCTAGGCCACAGAAATCGTCACAGGCCCATCAGACCAGACCAAGACTGCATCCAGGTGCACCAGGCGACAAAACACGGAGTTGTGTTTTTGGACCCAGTTGACACCCAAGTCGACAGCCCTGTCGACTTGGGGTCCAGGGGTGTCGACAGCCCTGTCGACTCCCCTGTCGACATGGGCTTTGGCGGGAAAATTCCCGCCTGCCCCAAAACTTGAACTTCCTAGGTGATTTTCAAACTTGAAAACCCTGAAAACTTCGACGGATCATAACTTGGTCATACGGACTCCGATTCTCGAAAACTCGGACTCTATTTCGCGTATTTTTCGGAGACGAACGCAATGGCATAGCCTGTTTCACTTGATTCAGAATTTAAAATTAAATTCTGCCTTGATTCTCGTTTTAACATGTTATCGAAAATTACGGGTTGTTACACGGTAGGTGCCAAAAAATGTTGCTATTGGAAAAAAAATGATCCGTGATAACACTTTTTTGGGGTTGCCTTTTGCCGTGTTGCCTTAGAGTCAAAGGCAACACCTTTGAGACTCTATGGCAATATCGGTAGAAGTATTGCCACAAGTACCAATACAATAAAAATTACCCTTTCACAACTGCCAAAAACAGTTGTAATATGTCTAGTACAACTAGTAATCGTAATAAAGTCAACCTTTTTCACAACTGTTTCTAGTAGTTGTTAAAATTTGTTTTACAACTACTAAAAGTAATAACCCCTCAACTGTTATTAATCAAATATTTCATAATATTATAATAAATATTATTATAACACAATGTTTTATTTAACTAAATATTTTATTTCAACATTTCAAATAGTACAAATTTTTTGACTTCACTACTGTACATTCACTCGTATATTACACAATCATTCATATTTACATACATTCCTCACTACATTGTCACTCGATTTACTCATATACAGACTCACACTTACCACCACAAGTAAGAAAAAAATACACGAAAATGATTATATAAACTACTAACGTTATTTTTTTTCCTTCTGATGATTCGCTCGCAAACGCAATTTCTCTAGTTCAATCATGAATGGCCTATGATACATCGGCATTCCTTCATCATTAATCGCCTTGAATTGATCTGCATCACATACATTCATGATAACTTCCTAGCAACAGTAAAGATTCACAAACAAATGTAATCACTAACATTATCTGAAAGTGTCATTACTAGAAACCATGTCTATATACAAACTGTCATGCAATAATCAAGAATTGACTTCAAATAACAACTTCATGAATCATCGATTTTCAAGGCTAAGTTAAATTTAGTTCAGTAACAACTTTTTGGCAGCATGATTAGTGGAAATAATGTCACCTGGTTTTCAAAAATCCGACATCCACTTCAATATTTGCTGTAATATTATGCTTCCCACACAAGCCCATCATCTCTTGAGTTTCCTTCATCCCTCCTAGTATACTACCACTTATTGTCCTTCTAAATACAAATTGTTGAGCCATAAAAACAGTTCAGTTAGGGACTCAAATTTGAACTGTGTTTTACAGCTCGACGAATGCCAATATATTTTACATTTGAACCGGTTCAGCTTGACGAAGCAAAGGTTGTTGACATCATAAAGAGGAAAGTTGGTAAAATCCATCAAAAATAAAAGGAAATTGTAATTATACTATGTCACATTTTAATGGCAAGGATTTAACAAGGCATGCATACTTCTGATAAAGATAGTCACGCAGCCATTCCTAATATAGCAAGGATTAAACCCTGATCGATCAAGTAAGTTCAGTGAAATAGAATTCTCATGGTTCTACTCTATACATAGGTCCCATTTCTAATATAGCATTCAGCCTTAACATGCATTTTCACCCTTATGTGTGTGGTGATGCAAGATAGAGAGAGAGTGTGTAGAGAGAGAGAGAGAGAAACATTCTCACAAATCAGCTGTAAGTTGGACTAAAAAGTAATGTCTAAATGATAAAAAAGGATAAATGCATACCTTAAAAAAGGACTACATCTTTTAAGTGTTAAGTACTCATGGAATTTCACTCCAATGTTTTGTGCAAATGATGAAATTGCTCTTGTTTACTACAGTGTATCCCATATGCAACCAGCACAGCAGAGTAAAACCAAAATGGTAACATAAAATGAAAGCATTCCAAGAAACTTAAGTTATTACCGCTTGTAAATGCGCATGTCAATCCAACTGCAAAGCTGATGCACACCGTGAAGATTTCAAGCAACACTAAATTCACCATGAAGTAACAGGAGTTCCAAATAATTATCATTAAGTAAATCAAACATGCACCCTAAATTTAAGTATCTACATAAGCTCCATTTGATGTGTACCTCCTCCTGCATACAAATTTTGGTAGTTCAGTTCCATTCCAGATGAATACACAGCAGCACTGCCTTGCTGTACAAGCACTTCTGATAGGTTAATATACTGATACCACGCTATAATCCTGCATGGGTTAAAATTTTAATAATCATGCACAAAACAGACTAATAAACTCAATATTCAAATTCACTAAGCATAGAGTAAACAAGTTCATATATGAGATGAAATTCATACCAGGAGCAATATAGTCGTGCGTTCTAGCAATATAGCCGTATGTTCCACAATGTTCATACGTCGAAGAATAAGTAAAATAAAAATTTACAATGATTATAGGCCAAAGCAATCTTGTTATGCCGTCGCAACAATATCCTTCATGCTTGTTAATGGCATTATACCGTCATATACAAAACTTGGTGATTAAACTAAGTAAGCAACGAAAAATGAAAGAAAAGGGAAGGGGAAAAAGAAAGAAAAAAAATCAATTTTTTTGGTGATGGCATAGCTTGAGGCATTGAAGCATGTGTTACAGCAGTATACTAAGAACCAAAATAACATGTCAGCTCATTACAGTAAAGTCACCATATTTTGTTTTAGTGCATATACAATGTATACACGTAGTTGGGTTGTTGATGAAAATCTAGGAGAGAAACACCTCATTTTGTCACTTAATGTAATTTCTCTTGAAAGGATAGACTGTAAATAGAATGGAGTTAAAGAAAATCTTGGTTTAACTTAAATCTAAGGAAGAAGAAACATAACATGTTTTATAGGGTAATTTGAACATGAGGTTATATTTTAGAATTGATGTTCTTAATAGGAACGGTGAACCTTTTTGGTTCAGAGCGATGGACATTTATGTTATCAGTTTCACTGACTCCTTTAATTTATGGATTTTTTTACTTCAATTTAGCCCTCTTTTCGAAATTTATTTACACCCCTTTTATACACTAATTACAACTAGCGTAGTTTTGACCAGCTGTGATGACCCGAACTTCCCCGGTCTCCGAAGAGAAGAGAAAGAATGGATGGTCTGAGAACATGACAAATCATAACGCTAACAGAAGAACATTTCATTGCTTATTACAAAAATTCACATCAGAGTACTAGAATAACAAAGTATGAATAAATATTACACATTGTGTAAAATATTAAAGATTAAAATACATTACATAGCAGCGGAAAATAATACATAACACAACTGAAAGAGATAAATGGATACAGAACGTTCCGAATATAGCTCCAGCTGTAAACCAGAATCCTATGAATATAATATCTGCAAAACCAAAACACTCGACTGCCCGTGTGGAAAATAGGGGCACCCGAGTTTGCAAGGGAAAAGCAAACTATAGGTCAGCCATGGCACTGGTGTGAGAACTAAAAAAGTTATTCAAAACTTTACTTTAAAATACAGTAAATCAAGGGACCACGCCGTATAACATGAAATGGGTTTCCTCCCAAGACTACTAGTGCATTAAAGTTATAAACAATGCAATGCTTTTTGAAAAATGAGGCTATTATAAGACCCAGGTCCCATCACACAATGCAATGCAAGCCAGAGGATATGGTTTTCCCTTATAATAGCCAAACATGTTTGGTACGTTTAAAACAAATCATTTGATACTATAATACGTGTATAGTGTCAAAACAGCTTCAAATATAAATGTATCAATCATAGATGGCATGGGTACCATATATCATGTCGCCAATACTAGGCTCTATAATCAAAACCGAAATGTCACGTATTGGAAATTGGATTTCCATATATAAGTCGAGGCCAGGGATGGCTCCTCACCACTTCGAGACACTCTAGCAAATATCTCAGAACTACACACTCTGGGCAACCTTTGGATCGGTTGGGCCGGTCCTCCCTTACGTTTGAGGATTAATTACTCCTGAACACACGTTTCTCGGTCCTATCGGGCCTATCCATCAGCTCCGTAGTAACCGATATATCTGAGGTGCCTCGCTATCTATCATCCACATAGGTAAAAATATAAATGTCTAGGCTCCATACCATGTCACCACCCATAGCTAGAAAGAAACGTCATGTTCACCCAACGGTCCGATCCCGTTTTTGACTCATACCGAGCTGTGAGGCTCGCGAATTAACGCTATACACAAAGTTATGCCCTTTAAGGCTATGCTTTGATCATCAACCATAAGACTCTGCTTTTCAACAGAAGCCTTGATCATTTGCATCTCAGCATGCCACACAGGCAATTCATGCCATGTGACTGATGTCTATTGATATATAACATCTGAGCTCGTACATCTCAGAGAAGGGCGTTTAGCAAGAGAATAAATTCTCCGCCGCCAAACAGATATATATTTAATAGAGATTAATCAACACAGAATAAAATCCAATGTCATACACACACCCATCCATTTACAAGTTCGTTCTGGGTCTGAACGAAACCGGAGGTACCTTATTCCTCGTCCCGTATGCCCAATATAGGAGAGAGAGGTCCTCGCATATTCGGTCGATCTCCAAGTACGTTTGGACGATCACCATTTATTACCGTGTCTTGGGTGTACAGCCCAATCAAGACATCAATAATCATCCAAACGATGTGAACACCTACGGTCTTCAACCACCGTCTTCATCGTCGACTTATCATCGAATCAGTTATTCAGAATGGGTATAAACCCGACCTTTTCGAATAACTCGCGTATATAATAAACAAATGTTATAAAAACACAACATACGCCTCAATCCAATTTTGAATATTCTTTTATTTAAATATTCATATCCTTTGGGAACGATTCCCATTAATTTTATCAAAGATAAATTCTTTAAATTTATTCTTTAATCCTCCTTTGGATATTAATTCAAACCAAATTAAGGTTTATCCAAACTAGTCGGGATTAGCGATCCTTACCAAAGTAGTCATTTATTTTATTTCCTAATCCCAATCTATTCATTCCATGGAGAAAAACTGGTAATACTCCGTATCTAACAGCACGGTGTATCGGTAAATTTAATTACCATTTCGCGTTCAAATCTAATTAAAGATTTAACTATCGCTTGGAGCAAAACTGGTGATACTCCATTCTCGATCATTTCCCAAATTTGATAATTTAAATTATCTTATTCACCTTTCAATCTAATTAAAGATTCATTAAAACTCCACTTGGTTTTAATCTTCCCAAAAATCAATATTAATGATTATTTAACTTTGGAAATCGAACATGCCGCATCGACAATCTACACCGTACTATAGATTTCTGCCTATATATAACCTCTAAGCTCGTACATCTTAGAGAAGGGTGTTAAGCAAGAGAATAAATTCTCCACCACCAAACAAATATATATTTAGCAGAGATCAACCATACAGTTCGAAATACAATGTTAGACATGTAATCCTGTCTTTAACTGGGTGAAAGAATTAATGTCAATTAAAACACAGTTCACGATAAACCCAAAATCACAATCCATTAATAATGGAATCTTCACAGAAAACAGATCGATATATATATATATATATATATAATCGATATCAATTTCCGTATCCGACTAATAATATAAATGGAATAACGAAAAAGCCTTTTAAATTTCATATATATTAACAGTCTTCCTCCATAGAAGCTCACTTCGATTATTACCAAATCGAATTCCATTCAATTCCAATTTAATATATTAAATTGGAAAACTTAACTTTGGAAAATCTCCATTAAATCTTAATAAAAGATTTATAAATTCCAAATCACATTTCACTGGAAATCGGGTTAAAGAACGAATGTCGTTAAAAACACAGTTCACAATAAACCCAATTCACATCCCATTTTATTAAAATTAAATGTTAATTAACTAGAAACTCTAATAATCTTAATTAAAAGATTTATTCTTTTCACACGGGGTTTAAGAACAGTGTTATTTAAGACACCATTCATGACAAACCCAAAATCCAATTCTTTTATTCAATTCCAATTAAATATCAATTAATTGTAAAAACTTCACTAAATCTTAATTAAAGATTTATTCTTTTCTCAACTGGGTTGAAGAACAGTGTTAATGAAGACACCATTGACGACAAACCCAAATCCAATTCAATATTAAATACAAGGCTCTGAATAGAAAGTATATCAGCTTATATTCATTATCAAATTCCGAAATTGACAAATATCGTATGGGGAATAACGATATATATCTTCCAAATTCCTCCACAATATCCGTATAATCACGAAATCCAATATCGAAATATTCCGACGATAATTTTGATTTAAATTCATTCCAATTCATATATTGGAAATTCTGGTTATTTTTAAAACCATTTCAAATCCAATTTATTTATTTAAAAATATTGGATTTATAATTCTAGTTCATAACTAGTTCATTTCGATAAAAATATATTTTTATCTTTTCAAATATGGAATTTTTCATCTCAATTCTTTCCAAATCATTTATTATGATTTTACACAAATTATTAATATTTTTAATAATTTTATCAAGGCTCGTACAGTTGATTTCCATAAACGGTCATCGAGCTGCACTTACAACGACCTTTTCCAAATTTGATTTGGATATAATTCCAAATCCAACCTTTAGATTTCAAATATCTTATATTCGTTGGAAAGCTCTTTTCGATATGAACCTAACTATTCCGGTTTAAGGAGAATTCGACGGTTGGATCTCTCATAATATCAATTCGAAGTCAATGGTCGAAATTCACGAACTGCCGCGGCGCAGCGCGTTCTACTCAGGCCATTAAATATATATAATATATATTATATATATTTCGTCGATTTCCATTTAAAACATATTTTATAAATCGTTTTAAAACGATTCCAACTTCATTTTCAATTTTAAATCAAAGTTGAGTTTTCTTTATCATTATAATATATTAATGATAATATTTCAAAAACATTAGATTTTGAAATCACTTATTTTTCGATATTCATTATAAAAATGAATAAAACCGATATAAATATCGTGCACGTCAAAATGGCGTTAATCTAATCGACACGGCTTTATATATTTAAATATTTTCATGTCCATCCCAAATCAGACATCAGAATCATATTTTGATCTATTACTGAATATTATTTTAAAATCTTAGTTATTTTAAAATATTCATTACTCGTCATTTTAAAATATTCTTTAATTTAAAATATTCGTTCTTTCCGAATCGGAATCAGACACAGTCAATTACCATATAATTTTATTTATATGGATTTCATACATTCGTGTACACAACAATAATCAAACACAATCAACCATCATTCAGAGCGCATTACACAACTGCATTAGCGTTAAATATAAATAATTAAAGCTTATAACAGTCTGTTAACCCATCAATTGACATACAACTAAATATTGGGATTAGTGTATGTCCAATATCATCCCAATACCTGTGTGGGGTTTTCAAACAACAAACACTGATTATTATTTGTGCAGTTGGGCAATGTGTAAAATATATCATCCCAATCAATATCCATCAAATGTGTGTACATAAACAAATCGTCCGATTTGTAAATGAATATTTATTTTATTCATATACACGTTGAAAAATATATTTTTAACTATAAAATATTTATTTCATCACATGAATATTTTATTCAATTCATTTATACAATAAAAATGATATTTTTATTGTTCAAATATTTTTAGAAAATTTCGGCAGCATAACGGCATGATACTAGAACCGGAATAAGGTCTAGCCTTATCCCTCGCGTAACGATGGCTTGCGCCATACACATACCAATTCTAATATATTTATTTCACTTCTCAAACCAAATTCAAACAAACCAACCAATCAACCAAACAAACATGGTTTCAAATAAAGGTGTCAGGTGCTACTAAGCACCGTCTGCATCGTAGTATACATATATTTAACTAGAAAATAAATTAAAGTGAGAAGTTCTCACCTTTGGGATCCACTCCTCTAGTTCTATTTCTGAATTTCTGAACCGTTTGGATTTTCCCGAAATTCCAACGCAATCCTTTTCACGCTGCTCATAGTAAAAATCACATTTTTAATATGATGTTTATATATTTAAAAATCCCATTTTTATTTCGCTATATATACAAAAATCAAATTTTTATCACTTCGCTATATATATAAAAATCAAATTTTTATCACTTCCATATATATATAAAAATCAAATTTTTATTCATAGCTATATATATTTAAAAATCAAATTTTTATTCATAGCTATATATATATTTAAAAATCAATTTTTTATTCATAGCTATATATATTTAAAAATCAAATTTTTATATAGCGATATTCCTATAATAAAAATCATAATCTTATTTCGCTGTCTCCATAATAAAAATCTTATTTTTATTTTAAATCTAGATTATAAAAATCAGATTTTTCAACGCTAATTTCTATATAAAAATTATATTTTTATATCGCTACTTCATATGTAATAATTGAATTTTTATTTCGCTTCATATATAATAAAAATTGAATTTTTATTTCTCTTCATATATAATAAAAATCGAACTTTTATTTCTCTTTATATATAATAAAAATCAATTTTTTATTTCTCTTCATATATAATAAAAATTGATTTTTTATTTCTCTTCATATATAAAAATTCTATTTTTATCCTACTCAAAATAATATTTCATACCTACGATAAAAATTATATCTTTATCTAACTAAAAATAATAATTTTGTCTACTAAAAATAATATTTTATATCGCTATTCAAACAATAAAAATCATCTTTTCATTTTTAAAAATCCTATCTTTCTATTTTTAAAAATCCTATCTTTTTATTTTTAAACTTAGAAACTAAAAAAAAATCAATGCTTTTTTATTTATTTTTAGAGACCCGATTATTTACTAGAGTAATCACATAATACTAAGTAAATAAATAAAAACTCACCTTGAATTCGATTTTTTTACTCAGGAGTGGAGGGGGTTTTCTGCGCGACTGAGCGTTTGGAGGCGGCGCAGCGGTTTCGAGGCGGAGGGTGGGTGCTGCTCTGGCCGGCGACGCGTTTCAGGGGGGTTTGGGACGATTTTGTTTTGTTTGGGGGAAATGGCAGTGGAAGCGGCGGCGTATAGCGGAGGGGGGGGGGTCGGAGGCTGCGCGGAAGATGGCGGCGTTGGTGGGATGGGCGGCGACATGGGCAGCACGGTGGATGGAAGGGAGGACGACGAGAAATCGAGATCGGGGGGCGATTTGGGGAACAACGAGTTGGGATTTCTTTTCTTTTTTTAATTTGAACGTTGACTTGGAAGAAGAGAAAGGAGGGGGGTATAAATAAATATACTATTTTGATTATTTTAATTTCCAAAAAGGAGTGGGGAGTACTAATTAGCCCCATTCCGTACGCAATGAGATATGTTTTGTAACCCAATTCGGCTGTTATGATCAGTTTTCGCTAAATTTTAAATATAAATCATTATATTTTAAATTCAAAATCACAATTTAATTTACCGGGGCCACATACGGACTCCAAAAATTTCAGAAAAATAAATCGGCTATGTTTAGATGATGCGGTCCTAACAAAACTAATTTCGTGGAATTTGGAGACTTTTTGAAAAACGGTCATTTTCCAGTCGATTAAATTCAAACTGAATTGACAAAACACGTTTAAATCCGCCACGCTCACATATTGATTCCGAAAATTATGAAAGTTGGAATCTAGCAATAATTTGACATTCCGAATCCAACAAAAGTGGTCTCGTCGAAAACGGAGGTCGTTTGCAAAATCGATATTTTTAAGGGCTATATATTATATTAATTTCCATAGCGACTATTCTGAATCTTCAACTGGGCATAAATTTTTATTCCTATCATGAAATCTGGATTTCTCACATTCTTTGGAAAGATATTTTCAAACAGATTCAAATAGTTTTGGTTTTACTGAAATCGGTTTATTTTGAATCCTGTACATTCATTTGAAATTTGAAATTGAATTTTCTAACTACCGCCATTTCCAATTCCTTTTATAATTAAAATAAAAATTTATATTCTTTCTTCGATTTAAATAAATTTACACGTTTTAATTCTATTCAAAATAAATTTCTAGTCGTTATTATTTAAAATAAATCATTTTAAATATTCAAAATTCATTAAAATTGCCAAATTAATAATTTTAATTGGGTCTGATTTTCTGGGTTGTTACAATCTCCCCCACTTAAATCTTTTTGTCCTCGAAAAGGAACAGAGCTGGAAGTTGTTTAACTAACCAACTCAATTTTCATTCTGGCGTTCATTCTTCAACTTTTCAATTCCTAAGAATTCTCAAATTTCTCAAAAATGTGGCTCACCCTAAATTTTAGAAAAATTTCGCCATAACCTCCTTTGTATGGGTAGACATTTAAAACCGCAACTAGCCACGCAGGGCCCTCATCATCCAAAAAGAAAAAGAAAAAGCCAAGCGGCTCATAAAATCATCCAAACCCAATAAATTTTTAAACCTGTACCTATTTGTCAGGCATACAATTTTATTCCTCATCTCTAGCCTCCTTTCTATGACATGTTCACACATATATATGTACATGCATGCATTTCCAAACAATTTTCAATTCAATTTCAGATTTGATACCATTTGGCAAAATTTACCTTTCTTTTATGTATTGGTTTTATTAGTTAACAAATAAGCATGCAACACAAACAACAATCAATTTGTGAATTAGCTTTTCAAATGCATAACTTTAATATATATTCAAAATCATTTTTTGGTGCCAAATCACAACAATAACCCTATCCAGTTTTGGTTTTCACACCAGTCAATTGGAAATATATAGAAATCCCACTTTCGAAACTCGAACACAAATACTGATGATACTATAGTAATCATTAGGATCATCTCTGGACGACTAGAGTGTGATTTTATATCTATCCAGTATATTTAGGAATTTGTATACACGTTTGTAGAAATATTTATATACGTGATTGTCCAAATCAAATTGAAATAAATATCCAAATACGTATAATAAGGTTTAAATTTTCAAACAAAAGTGGTTTTCATTTTTATTTTGAAAATAACACTCTTCCAACTCATTCTAGGATGCTACTGATCCTATCTCTAACGAGTCATTCTTATCGGATATTACTAATCTAATCTCTGATGAATTCTTTCGTTCTGTTCTAATGTGCCTTGTTCTCGAGAAGCCAAAGCTCTGATGCCAAACTATGACGATCTGAACTTCCCCGGTCTCCGAAGAGAAGAGAAAGAACAAATGGTCTGAGAACACGACAAATAAGAACGCAAACAGAAGAACATTTCATTGCTTATTACAACAATTTACACTAGAGTACTAGAATAACAGAGTACGAATAAATATTACACATTGTAAAATATCAGAGATTAAAATACATTATAAAGCAGCGGAAAATAATACATAACACAACTGAAAGATATAAATGGATACAGAGCGTTTCGAATATAGCTCCAGCTGCAAACCAGGATCCTGTGAATATAATATCTGCAAAACCAAAACACTCAACTGCCCGTGTGGAAAATAGGGGCACCCGAGTTTGCAAGGGAAAAGCAAACTACAGGTCAGTCATGGGACTGGTGTGAGAAATAAAACAATTATTTAAAACTTTACTTTAAAATAAAGTAAATCAAGGGACCACACCGTATAACACGGAATGGGTTTCCTTCCAAGATTACCAGTGCATAAACAGTTATAAACAACGCAATGATTTCTGAAAAATGAGGTTATTGTAAGACCCAGGTCCCATCACACAATGCAACGCAAACCGGAGAATAGGGTTTTACCTTATAATAGCCAAACATGCTTGGTATGTTTAAAACAAATCATTTGATACTATAATATGTGTATAGTGTCAAAACAACTTCAAATATAAATGTATCAATCATAAACGACATGGGTACCATATATCATGTCGCCAATACTAGGCTCTACAATCAAAATCGAAATGTCACGTATTGTAAATTGGATTTCCATCTATGAGTCGAGGCCAGGGATGGCTCCTCACCGCTTCGAGACACTCTAGAAAATGTCTCAGGACTACACACTCTGGGCAACCCTTGGATCGGTTGGGCCGGTCCTCCCTTGTGTTTGAGGATTAGTTACTCCTGAAAACACATTTCTCGGTCCTATCGGACCTATCCATCAGCTCTGTAGTAACCGATATATCAGAGGCGCCTCGCTATCCATCATCCACATAGGTAAAAATATAAATGTCTAAGCTCCATACCATGACACTACCCATAGTTAGAAAGAAACATTGTGTTCTCCCAACGGTCTGATCCCATCATTGACTCATACCGAGGTGTGAGGCTCGCGAATTAACGCTATACACAAAGCTATGCCCTTTAAGGCAGTGCTTTGATCATCAACCACTATGCTTTTCAACAAAAGCCTTGATCATTTGCATCTAATCATGCCACACATGCAATTCACACCATGCGACTAATGTCTTTCGATATATAACCTCTGAGATCGTGCGTCTCAGTGAAGGGCGTTAAGCAAGAGAATAAATTCTCCACAGCCAAACAGATATATATATTTAATAGAGATCAATCAACACAGAGTAAAACCCAATGTCAGATACACATCCATTTACAAGTTCGTTCTGGGTCTGAACGAAACCGGATGCACCTTATTCCTCATGCTATATGCCCAATATAGGAGAGAGGTCCTCGCATATCCGGTCGATCTCCAAGTACGTCTAGACGATCCAATTCAATTTTAAATCAAAATTGAATATTACATTATATGATAATTTTATACATCTCATATATATGTTAAAAATAATATTTTTAACCAATCAATATTTATTTCATTCACACTTCATATATATATTTTTCACATTTCATATATATATATGTATATATATATCATTTTTATTTCATATATATATTTTTCGCACTTCATATATATATTTTTCACATTTCATATATATATCATTTTTTATTTCATATATATATATTTTTCACATTTCATATATATATATATATATTTCATTTCATATATATATATTTCACATTTCATATATATATACACATATACATACATATATAAATATATTATTTTCATTTCATATATATATTTTATTCACACTTCATATATATTTTTCACATTTCATATATATATATATATCATTTTCATTTCATATATATATATATATATTTCACATTTCATATATATATATATAATTTTTATTTCATATATATATTTTATTCACACTTCATATATATAATATTTTCATTTCATATATATATATATATATTTCACATTTCATATATATATTATTTTCATTTCATACATATATATATATATATATTCTTTTCATATATATATATATATATGTATATATGATTTTCACTTCATATATATATTATTTTAACTTCATATATATATATATATATATATATTATTTTCAGTTCATATATATATTATTTCCACTTCATATATATATTATTTTCACATTTTATATATATATAATATTTCATTTCATTTTTTTTTTCACATTTCATGAAACACCCCACCTCCGTTAGGGTCACTCTCAAAGGGAATGCCCTAATTTTGGTGGAGGTTTATAAGTATAAGTCACAGATATACAAGACAGATATAAAAACACATATTTGTAAACAGCGGAAAAACAACAACTTTTACTTCATAAAAGCAAATACGCGTTACAACAACATCACCATGATTGTCTTACATCCTTTCCAAAAACATAACATAACACTTTCATAATCTGTCTTGATTACATTATTTAAAGAAGCATAAATAAAACATAGATAAACTGTAAAAGCCCCATAGTGGTTGTCCAAAGCCATAGTTCAAAACGAAAAGGTCCAAGCAATACATTTCTCCTCTTCAAGCTGGATGTTAAGGCTGGTCAAGCTGCAGTGTTCCCTCCCTGTGGACCTGGGGGGGGGGGGGGAAACGGAAGAAAAGAAGACGAAAGAAAAGTAGAGTCAGACATAAAGCCTGAGTAAGTCTAGGACTATTCTGTCTATGAATAAAGAACTGGGTATGATAAGTATAAACAAGAAGTGGGAAAGCACTATAAACTTGGTTAAGTTGTCTAGGGTCGAATATGCTATCGTACCCCATGTTAATCTCTGAACCCATATAAACTAGTTCCCAACTAGCACCCCATAATCAGGGTGAAGTGATCCATTTTATAATGATCGGCTCCTACTCGCATAGTTACATGTGTCTTACGGCCCCCGATGTTGTAGTTACCTATGCTGGTCCCACCATGGGGTGTATCAAGTCCCATGGTGGCGGCCCGACACAATCCTAGAATGCACAGGTATGCTACTGGTGTCCAGTGCCTTATTTTTCTGCGCCGGAGTGTGTGCACGCCCGCACCCCGTTAGAACCTACACTGCTACACCACCGCCGTCGATTTGACCTCTTACAATCAGCCCAGTAATCGTGCCCCACCCTGCCTAGTTTCAGGGTATCATGATACACCTTCTAGGGTTACTGCTGAAAAGGGTCCCCCGTTACTAGGTTTTCTATCTCTAGTCAACATGCTAAGTTGGTTAAGTGTTTTCTAACCTAACCCCCACCAGTCCGTTTAGTTTAGCATGTTCCATTTTGATTAAGTCTTTAGTTCACTTAATCCTAACAATTCTGACTCAGCCTTAATTGTCTTATTAAAGCCTTGACCTCTCACATTAGACAGGTATTGTTGTGGCTGCCGGTTGCCGGTTGGTTCCGGGCAGTCTTACGCCACAACTCAGTCTAACCTCGGGTCCTTATTGGGCTCCATGTTTAACCTCCCACATTGGATAGGTATTGTTGTGACCACTGGACAGCCGGGCGGTTCCGGGCAGGTTTACATCACAACTCAATCCAACCTCGGGTTAAACACATCGTATGTTCTACATTTACATATTTTGTCTTTCTTCTTTATTTTCTTATATGTAAATATTTGCGGCCCATTATTAAGTTAATGGTGTAAAGGTTACACCAATCATGGGCCCAACCCATACTTGAATTTGGGCCCTTCTACTTTATATTTTCATTTATTAATTAATTTGGCCCAACGCTATTTTCCCCCGTTTAATACGTTCGTTTATCATAATATATGTTGGGCTTAGGCTTTTAAGCCCAACTTAGCCATGAGAAAAAGGGGAGGCTTAAAGCGTGATTACATACACAAAAAGGGGAATGTGAACGCATGAACTTGCAACGTGACGTTGGAACTACAAAATAGAAACTGGTGTACTTGCATAGTGGTAACATATACTTTGGTCATAAAGCATAAGTGACATGAATCAAACAATGTAAACTTGTAGTTAAGTTAAGAATATCACTATTGACACATAGGCTTAACTACAACATAAACCTATATTTTTATTCAGGCATAATGTCAAACATAAGCAAATCATGTTCATAAGATTACTACATGTTTACAAAGGTGCTTACTTTTGTTACTAACACAAAAGTATAGTTCAACTTAATCATGATTTTAAATCTATTCACATAACCATGGCATAAATATTTCTAACATGAAATCATGATTTTTACTTTAGTCATGCAAACTTGCAAAAGGGATTTTGAATTTAACCTAGCTATGTACCACATATGTCATCATATAATTCTCGTTAATAATATAGACCTAACATGGATTTCAATTATGCAAAATATCAATCATAGCCTAGTCATATTCATAAGTTTGCAAATAAGTTTTCTAGTACAAAAGCATGGCTTAATACATAGATCATGGTGCCAAAATTTCAACATAGTTTCATATGAACTATAATAACCCAAATTTGTTCCAATTACGTACAAAATGATTTTTGTACAAAAATATACATTATGATGGCATAGTAGCAAGACCTCAACTTGCATGAATTCAATTAACCAACTATATACATGTAGCTTCAACATGAATTACATATTTTGAGAATATCCAAACGTATACTTGCATAAAACTACCGCAAACATGTAGTTTTTATAATGAATAACATACTTTGCGAATATCCAATCGCTATACAATATTCCAAATCGATAAGAATCATAGTAACGCACAAATATGAATTATTTATCACCACAATCAAGTATACAAACCAACACAGTTATTTGTTCATACCAAAATAATACTCTACTTACAATTGTGTGGCGAATTCTCCAATTTAGGAATTTGGAGATGCGATTCCTTGTTGATTTGATTTGATTAAGTTGCTTTATGCTTTAGAATTTGCCTCCTAATCCTCTCTCTCCAATTGGTGGCTACTCTTAGTCGTTCCTCAGCAACATGATGGCCTTGTTCTTATTTTTGAATGAATAGATTAGGTTGAGTCTAGGGTCATTTTTATAGGGTTTATGAACTGATTAGGGCCATCGATGTTGCTTGGATTGATCGTAGCCATTCATTCGAAAGAGAGACCAATTAGAGCCTGCCACCTAGCCCTAATGACAAAGCAGACTTCTGAAAATCGACCAACATAGAATAGGCCAGCCAGGTTGGGCTGGGTTCGACCTGGCTCTGGACCAGGTCGACAGCCCTGTCGACAGCCCTATCGACCTGGCTAGACCAGGTCGACAGCCCAGTCGACCTGGGTGCATTAGGCGGGAGTTTTCCCGCCCTGGCCAATTGGGCCCGATTTTGGAACTTAAACTTGTTTTTCTGAGCTGTTTTATTCTGTTCGAATTTTAAACTTAATTCAGAAACTTCCGAAGGCCATATCTTCTTCATACGGACTCCGTTTTTCGAAAACTCGGACTCTATTTCGTGTATTTTTTCGAGACGAACGCAATGGCGTATCCCGTTTCCCTTAGTTCTTTGATTTCAAATTAATTATACTTTAATTTGTTAATTTCACAGTAAGAGAATACACGGGGTGTTACATTCTCCCCCACTTAAAAGGATTTCGTCCCCGAAATCTTTAAGTTTAGGAAAATGTATATCCTAACATCCAATCATCCATCTACTCATCCATCAAACACGAGCATCCATTGTCCTTAAAAGACTTCTAATGCTTCATGATCATATGCAAAGTGTGTGTGTACATGAACTTATCTAATGCAAAATCAGGCGGTCTACTGATTCAGTTGACCTCCTTAATGCGAATTATGTAGGTGCCATGAATCCATCATGTATGCAAATTTTCCTATTTATGATTTTACATGGGTGCACAATCATTCAATACAAATGCAACATCCACATGACAACACATTAAAGTTCAACCACATACGAATGCAAACATATATGCATATGCAATATGAAGTGACTGAGCCGATCTAAAACCTAGATTGTGTGTGTATATGCAACCACGAGCAACCACTAGCAATCACTTGCAACCACTTGCAACCATCATCCATAACATGTTTCAATTACATGTTTCCATCCAAAGGGTTTCTACCTAAAAGATAAGGTCGAGGAAATATACCTAAAAAGATAGATAAAAGCGCAACTTAAGGAAAAGGGAAGATCAAGGATGTACCCTCGAACAGAAAAGGGTAGGAAGTGCGTATTCTAGCTTCAGTTTCCCAAGTCGTGTCTCCCTCGGCGTCGCTCCACTGAACTTTGACGAGCTTGACTTCGCGGTTGCGTAGCTTCTTCACTTCCGTTCCTAAGATGCGGGTTGGAACTTTTCTTATGGTTGCTTCGCATTCCAGTTCGGCCTCTTCGAGGATATTTGGCTCTACCACTTCAGCAGACTCATGTAGACATTTTCGGAGATGTGAAACGTGAAAAACGTTGTGGACTCCGGCCAACTTCTCGGTTAGCTCTAATCTATAGGTCATTTTCCCAATTTTCTCGAAGATAGGGAATGGCCCTACGAACCTTGGTGCCAGTTTTCCTGTGGTTCCAAAACGAACAACGTTTCTTAGCGGAGATATCTTGAGAAAAACTCTGTCTCCAACCTCAAATTCAAGGTCGGTCCTTCTCTTGTCGGCATAGGACTTTTGTCTGTCTTGGGCCGTCTTCATCCTTCTTCGTATTAAGTCTACTTTCTCTGAAGTCTCTCGGATCATATCCGGTCCAAGTATGAGCTTATCAGTAGACTCCCACCAACAAGTGGGCGATCGGCACGGTCTTCCATATAAAGCTTCGAAGGGCGCCATTCCGATGGTTGCTTGATAGCTGTTGTTGTAGGCAAATTCCACCAAAGGAAGGTGGTCTTCCCATGTCCCTCCGAAGTCAAGGACGCATAGTCTTAAAAGGTCTTCCAAAACTCTGTTCACTCTCTCTGTTTGGCCGTCGGTTTGGGGATGATAGGCTGTGCTCAAGCATAACTGCGTTCCTACTGCTTCTTGCAGACTCCGCCAAAACTCACTGGTGAAGATGGGGTCTCGGTCACTAACAATGCTAGATGGTATTCCATGGAGTCGAACGATTTCCTTGAGGTAAAGTGATGCTAGGGATGAGCCAGTTCTTTTACTTTTGACAGGTAAAAAGTGGGCGCTTTTAGTAAGCCTATCCACTATTACCCAAATGCTAGTGTTGCCTCTCCTAGACCTAGGCAGCCCATCGATGAAGTCCATTGAGATGTTATCCCACTTCCACTGCGGGACCTCCAGAGGATATAGCAGTCCGCCAGGCTTTTTCTGTTCCGCCTTAACCTGTTGGCACACCATACACTTAGAAACGAACTCTGCCACGTCCTTTTTCATGCCGTTCCAGAAGAAAGTCCTTTTTATGTCTTTGTACATTTTATCTCCGCCTGGGTGTATCGTCATCTTGGAGTGATGTGCTTCCTCGAGAACCTTCTTCACTAAATCTTTTGTTTGTGGGACGCATAGTCTTCCGTCTCGCCTTAGCAAACCCTTATCGTCGATGGAGTATCTGTTGAGGTGACTTGAAGTCTCACCCCTAATTAGCCTATCAATTGTTTCCATAAGCTGAGGGTCTTCGCGTTGTGCTGTCCCTACTGAATCCACTAAAGTTGGGCGCACTTCGAGATATGCTAACAAGCCTGGTACGAAATCGGAGGAAGGCCTAAAGTCGAAGCTGGCTATAAACTCTAGGCTTTGTCTTTCAACAAACAACGGGCTTAGGGTCAATTTCTTTCGGCTCAACGCGTCTGCCACTACGTTGCCTTTGCCCGGAGTGTAGGAGATTTCGAAATCGTACGAGGCAAGAAACTCCATCCATCTTTGTTGCCTCAAGTTAAGATCCTTCTGCGAGAAAAGATATTTCAACGATTTATGGTCAGTGTAAAGTTCGAACTTCTCACCTAGGAGATAGTGTCGCCAAGACTTGAGTGCAAAGACGATGGCGGCTAACTCAAGATCGTGGGTTGGGTAGTTCTTTTCGTGCACTTTCAACTGCCTCCCGCCATAAGCTACTACCCTTCCTTCTTGCATTAAGATGGCGCCTAGCCCTGTCCCACATGCATCCGTATAAACAGTGAACATCTTGCTCCCATCTGGCAGCGTCAAAACTGGGGCTGTTGTAAGAGCCCTTTTCAGTCGTTGGAAAGCAAACTCACAATCCAAATCCCAATTGAACACTAGATTCTTCTTAGTCAATTTCGTGAGTGGAGCTGAGATTTTCGCAAAATCCCTTATAAACTTTCGATAGAAACCTGCTAGTCCTAGAAAGCTTCGGACCTCAGTTGCATTCCTTGGTGTCTTCCAATCCTGTACCGCCACTACCTTAGCAGGGTCCACTGCTAACCCTTGTTTGGATACTATGTGCCCAAGGAACCTCACCTCTTCTCTCCAAAAGTGGCATTTGGAGAATTTGGCTTTTAGTTGATGGACTCGCAAAGTTTCCATGAGTGCCCTTAAGTGCTGAGCATGTTCCTCTTCACTCTTTGAGAAGATAAGGATATCATCTACGAAGACCACTACGAATTTGTTGAGAAAATCTCTGAATACCCTACTCATCAGGTCCACGAAGTAAGCAGGTGCATTTGTCAAGCCGAAAGGCATGACAACCCATTCAAAGAAGCCGTCTGGGGTTCTGAACGCCGTTTTATCGATACTATCTTCAGCCACCCTTAGCTGATGAAAACCGGTTGCTAAATCGAGCTGGGAGAAAACAGTCGCTCCTACAAGCTGGTCAAATAAATCGTCAATTCTAGGGAGCGGGTGCCTATTCTTTTTTGTTAGCTTGTTGAGCTCCCTATAGTCAACACATAGACGGAGTGAACCATCCGCCTTTGTAGCGAACACCACTGGAGCGCCCTATTCTGAAATGCTCCTCCTAATGAACCCCTTTTCTAGAAGCTCTTTAATCTGTTTACTGAGCTCTTTCCTTTCTCGTGGAGCCATGTGTCTAACGGGCAACGCAACGGGCTTTGCATTATCTACAAGATATATGCGGAAGTCTGTTTCCCGCTTCGGAGGCAAGCCCTTCACCTCTTCGAAGACATCCGGATATTCCCGGACCACTCTAACTGATTGCAAATTTTCAACAGAGGCATCTAGCGATTCAAGATAACTAAGCATAACCGCATACGAGGGATTACAAGAAATTTCCAAAGTATTACCGAGCTGGGTTAGGAGCCTAACAACCCTTTTCTCACAATCAAGGATGGCCCCATTACTGGATAGCCAATCCATACCCAAAATCAAGCCATACCCCGAAAAGCCCAAAACAAAGGCACTACATTGAAATTCTACACTTAGAATAGAAATTTTCAATCCCAAACAGATCATAGACAAATGAGCTGGGCCCCCAATTGGGTTTGAAACAATTAAGGGGTCCTCTACCATACTAGTTTTTAGGTGCAGAGATTCTACTAAAGCAGACGAGATAAAGGAGTGTGATGCGCCAGAATCAAATAAAGTGCGAATGGGGTGATCACAAAGATAAACTACACTTTCTACAGAAGTATTTATACCTCGCTGTTGCAGAGGTGGCGCTTCCAGCACATGAACCTGTGCCCCTGGGGTGGATCCAGCCCTCTGCCCCTGTCCTCGTTTCTTTGGGCAGTCCTTAGCCCTGTGGCCTGTCTCACCGCAAGAAAAGCACCCACCATTCTCCTTGGCCTTCTTTTTCCGGCAGTCCTTAACTAAGTGCCCCACTTTGCCACAGAAATTGCACTTCCTCTTCTCTTTGTTGCCTTTCCCGCCCTTCTTAAAGTCTGTCTTCTTGGGCTGCAAACCCTCTTTCTTCCCTTGAGAGCTTTCTGCCTTTGTCTCCTTCTTGCCCTTATCCTCTTCATTCAGCAATGCCATTTGCACCAATCTTTCATACGTGGCTCCCATGGGTATATGGGTCATGGCCAAACTGTGTAATGGCTCATTCAACCCTTTGACGAAACGGAGAGCCTTCTTGTGCGGGGTGTTGACTAGGTCAAGCCCAAACCTAGCCAGCTCATCGAACTGATTCACATACTCTCTGACTGTCTTGTCCCCTTGCTTAAGAAATAAGAATTTTTCCAACTGCAAACTTCTTTCCGCATCTGAGAGAAATTTAGTCTCAAACCTTGCCCTAAAGTCCTCCCATGTCTCCACTGGTCTTTCATCATTAGTGACTTCCCACCAGTAGGAAGCCTCGCCCTTCAATAGCCATACTGCCAATTGTACTTTTTGTCTATCCTCTACCTCAAAGATGATGAATAGGTCCTCAGTTTCTTTCAGCCAATTCCTAGTTGCCACGAAGGACTCAGTTCCATGGAAATCCTTTCCTCCCATAGCTTTAAAATCTTTACATATCTTAGCAAAAGTGTTTCCCCGAGGAGGAGGTGGAGGAAAAGGTGCCGCTGCAGCTGGATGATTTCCTGCAGCTGGGGGAGGAGGAACGGTAGGACCTGGCTGAGTGGCTCTTGCTTCTAAGAACCGTCTAAACCAACCAGGTATTGGCACCCCTTCTGGCAAGTTAAGTTCTTCGGACATGCTGAAACAAAAAGGATAGATTCAAAACGAAGGATAAGAGATAATACCTATGGCTTTGGGGGGGGACTTTGCCTTTTAAAATAAAATAATATTTTTCTTTTAAAAATGCTTCTTTAAATTTCCTTTTTGAAAATAAATTTTTAGAACTTTTTATCTTATCTGGTAAACCTATGCTCTGATACCAAGTGAAACACCGCACCTCCGTTAGGGTCACTCTCAAAGGGAATGCCCTAATTTTGGTGGAGGTTTATAAGTATAAGTCACAGATATACAAGACAGATATAAAAACACATATTTGTAAACAGCGGAAAAACAACAACTTTTACTTCATAAAAGCAAATACGCGTTACAACAACATCACCATGATTGTCTTACATCCTTTCCAAAAACATAACATAACACTTTCATAATCTGTCTTGATTACATTATTTAAAGAAGCATAAATAAAACATAGATAAACTGCAAAAGCCCCATAGTGGTTGTCCAAAGCCATAGTTCAAAACGAAAAGGTCCAAGCAATACATTTCTCCTCTTCAAGCTGGATGTTAAGGCTGGTCAAGCTGCAGTGTTCCCTCCCTGTGGACCTGGGGGGGGGGGGGGGGGGGGGGAAACGGAAGAAAAGAAGACGAAAGAAAAGTAGAGTCAGACATAAAGCCTGAGTAAGTCTAGGACTATTCTGTCTATGAATAAAGAACTGGGTATGATAAGTATAAACAAGAAGTGGGAAAGCACTATAAACTTGGTTAAGTTGTCTAGGGTCGAATATGCTATCGTACCCCATGTTAATCTCTGAACCCATATAAACTAGTTCCCAACTGGCACCCCATAATCAGGGTGAAGTGATCCATTTTATAATGATCGGCTCCTACTCGCATAGTTACATGTGTCTTACGGCCCCCGATGTTGTAGTTACCTATGCTGGTCCCACCATGGGGTGTATCAAGTCCCATGGTGGCGGCCCGACACAATCCTAGAATGCACAGGTATGCTACTGGTGTCTAGTGCCTTATTTTTCTGCGCCGGAGTGTGTGCACGCCCGCACCCCGTTAGAACCTACACTGCTACACCACCGCCGTCGATTTGACCTCTTACAATCAGCCCAGTAATCGTGCCCCACCCTGCCTAGTTTCAGGGTATCATGATACACCTTCTAGGGTTACTGCTGAAAAGGGTCCCCCGTTACTAGGTTTTCTATCTCTAGTCAACATGCTAAGTTGGTTAAGTGTTTTCTAACCTAACCCCCACCAGTCCGTTTAGTTTAGCATGTTCCATTTTGATTAAGTCTTTAGTTCACTTAATCCTAACAATTCTGACTCAGCCTTAATTGTCTTATTAAAGCCTTGACCTCTCACATTAGACAGGTATTGTTGTGGCTGCCTGTTGCCGGTTGGTTCCGGGCAGTCTTACGCCATAACTCAGTCTAACCTCGGGTCCTTATTGGGCTCCATGTTTAACCTCCCACATTGGATAGGTATTGTTGTGACCACTGGACAGCCGGGCGGTTCCGGGCAGGTTTACATCACAACTCAATCCAACCTCGGGTTAAACACATCGTATGTTCTACATTTACATATTTTGTCTTTCTTCTTTATTTTCTTATATGTAAATATTTGCGGCCCATTATTAAGTTAATGGTGTAAAGGTTACACCAATCATGGGCCCAACCCATACTTGAATTTGGGCCCTTCTACTTTATATTTTCATTTATTAATTAATTTGGCCCAACGCTATTTTCCCCCGTTTAATACGTTCGTTTATCATAATATATGTTGGGCTTAGGCTTTTAAGCCCAACTTAGCCATGAGAAAAAGGGGAGGCTTAAAGCGTGATTACATACACAAAAAGGGGAATGTGAACGCATGAACTTGCAACGTGACGTTGGAACTACAAAATAGAAACTGGTGTACTTGCATAGTGGTAACATATACTTTGGTCATAAAGCATAAGTGACATGAATCAAACCATGTAAACTTGTAGTTAAGCTAAGAATATCACTATTGACACATAGGCTTAACTACAACATAAACCTATATTTTTATTCAGGCATAATGTCAAACATAAGCAAATCATGTTCATAAGATTACTACATGTTTACAAAGGTGCTTACTTTTGTTACTAACACAAAAGTATAGTTCAACTTAATCATGATTTTAAATCTATTCACATAACCATGGCATAAATATTTCTAACATGAAATCATGATTTTTACTTTAGTCATGCAAACTTGCAAAAGGGATTTTGAATCTAACCTAGCTATGTACCACATATGTCATCATATAATTCTCGTTAATAATATAGACCTAACATGGATTTCAATTATGCAAAATATCAATCATAGCCTAGTCATATTCATAAGTTTGCAAATAAGTTTTCTAGTACAAAAGCATGGCTTAATACATAGATCATGGTGCCAAAATTTCAACATAGTTTCATATGAACTATAATAACCCAAATTTGTTCCAATTACGTACAAAATGATTTTTGTACAAAAATATACATTATGATGGCATAGTAGCAAGACCTCAACTTGCATGAATTCAATTAACCAACTATATACATGTAGCTTCAACATGAATTACATATTTTGAGAATATCCAAACGTATACTTGCATAAAACTACCGCAAACATGTAGTTTTTATAATGAATAACATACTTTGTGAATATCCAATCGCTATACAATATTCCAAATCGATAAGAATTATAGTAACGCACAAATATGAATTATTTATCACCACAATCAAGTATACAAACCAACACAGTTATTTGTTCATACCAAAATAATACTCTACTTACAATTGTGTGGCGAATTCTCCAATTTAGGAATTTGGAGATGCGATTCCTTGTTGATTTGATTTGATTAAGTTGCTTTATGCTTTAGAATTTGCCTCCTAATCCTCTCTCTCCAATTGGTGGCTACTCTTAGTCGTTCCTCAGCAACATGATGGCCTTGTTCTTATTTTTGAATGAATAGATTAGGTTGAGTCTAGGGTCATTTTTATAGGATTTATGAACTGATTAGGGCCATCGATGTTGCTTGGATTGATCGTAGCCATTCATTCGAAAGAGAGACCAATTAGAGCCTGCCACCTAGCCCTAATGACAAAGCAGACTTCTGAAAATCGACCAACATAGAATAGGCCAGCCAGGTTGGGCTGGGTTCGACCTGGCTCTGGACCAGGTCGACAGCCCTGTCGACAGCCCTGTCGACCTGGCTAGACCAGGTCGACAGCCCAGTCGACCTGGGTGCATTAGGCGGGAGTTTTCCCGCCCTGGCCAATTGGGCCCGATTTTGGAACTTAAACTTGTTTTTCTGAGCTGTTTATTCTGTTCGAATTTTAAACTTAATTCAGAAACTTCCGAAGGCCATATCTTCTTCATACGGACTCCGTTTTTCGAAAACTCGGACTCTATTTCGTGTATTTTTTCGAGACGAACGCAATGGCGTATCCCGTTTCCCTTAGTTCTTTGATTTCAAATTAATTATACTTTAATTTGTTAATTTCACAGTTAGAGAATACACGGGGTGTTACATTTCATATATATATATATATAATATTTTTTCACAACGTATATATATATTTATAAAAGTTTAACATCGTAATTATATATTTTATTCACACCGCATATATATTTTTATAATTTCCACATCGTATTTATGTATCTTTGTACATCATAATCACAACACAATCAAATAATCGTCCATGGTCTGTGGACGACAAGGGGTTTGATCTAACAGAAAATAAATAACTGTACAAAAATTTATAGTGAGAGAAGTTCTCACATCCGGTTTCCACTCCACCTAAAATTGTAGTTAGCCCCATTTCTGTTCCAGTTGATTCCATGTTGTGGATCTCGTTGTTGTGATTCCAACGAACTTTGAATCATCGAATTTCGTTGTTGTTTGAACAAATTACCGCTATCACAATATTAATTACATTAAAATATATTTAAGCTATTTAATTAACTTAATTAAAAAGTTAACTACTCTGCTAATTGTTTCTTCCCAATCTAGAAACCCTTGAGTGAACGTCGACTTGCTTGGACCGTCGCCGCCTTGATTTCCGACCACCGGAAGACCCTCAGGAGCTGGCGAACGAAGCGCTTACCCCCACTCTATTATTGACAGAAATTTCAATAAATCTGGTGCCCTCTCTTGTCTACAATAGCTCACGAACGTCGGCATCTTTCTGGCGTGTTTCTGTCCATAGTAGTCACCAACAATGGATCAGGACCAGTCGAAATATAGGTCTTGCTGAGCTGAATACAATTGCTTTTGGAAGGGATCGAAATGGATAAACAGATTTGGAGATTTAAACGAGGAAGGATGATGAAATTCTGTCCGTCGAAATCGTTTGAAGCGGCTCCAGATTCGCGTTGACCAGGGTAATTAGGGTTTTGACCCTTCAAATATATATATATATATATATTAATTATAATATTATTTAATTCTAGTTTATTTAGTTTTTGTTTATGAACTCAAAATCAAACCCACCGACTGTTGCCCCCAACAAATTACCCCCATTTCGGACGCAACGGAATATTTATTGTAACCCAATTCGGCTGTTATGATCAGTTTCCACTAAATTTAAAATATAAATCATTATATTTTAAATTCAAATGCACAATTTAATTTACCGGGGCCACATACGAACTCCAAAAATTCCAGAAAAATAAATCTAGCTATGTTTAGACGATACAGTCCTAACAAAACTAATTTCATCAAATTTGGAGACCGTTTGAAAAACGGTCATTTTCCAGTCGATTAAATTCAAACTGAATTGACCAAACATGTTTAAATCCGCCACACTCACATATTGATTCCGAAAATTATGAAAATTGGAATCTAGCTATAATTTGACATTCCGGATCCAACAAAAGTGGTCTTGTCGAAAACGGAGGTCGTTTGCAAAATCGCTATTTTTAAGGGCTATATATTATATTAAATTCCATAGCGACTATTCTGAATCTGCTGGGCATAAATTTTTATTCCCATTATGAAATCCGGATTTTTCACATTTGTTGGAAAGATATGTTCAAAAAGATTCAAATATTTCTAGTTTTACTGAAATCCAGTTTATTTTGAATCGTGTACATTCATTTGAAACTTGAAATCGAATTTTCAAACTACCACGCCATTTCCAATTCCTTTTATAATTAAAATAAATATTTATAATCTAACTTCGATTTAAATAAATTTATACATTTTAATTCTATTCAAAATAAATTTCTAGTCGTTATTATTTAAAATAAATCATTTTTAATATTCAAAATTCATTAAAATTGCCAAATTAAAATTTTTAGATTGGTTCTGATTTTCCGGTTTGTTACAATCTCCCCACTTAAATCTTTTCGTCCTCGAAAAGGAACGGAGCTGAAAGTTGTTTAACTAACCAACTCAACTTTCATTCTGACGTTCATTCTTCAACTTTTTAGTTTCTAAGAATTTCCAAATTTCTCAAAAATTTGGCTAACACCCTAAATTTTTGAAAAATTTCGCCATAACCTCCTTTGTACGGCGAGGACATTTAAAACCGCAACTAGCCACGCAACTGCCCTCATCATCCAAAAAGAAGAAGAAAAAGCCAAGCGGCGAGCCAATCGTCTCATAAAATCGTCCAGACCCAATAAATTTGTAAACATGTACCTATTTGTCAGGCATACAATTTTATTCCTCTTCTCTAGCCTCCTTGTTGTGACCTGTTCACACATATATATGTACATGCATGCATTTCCAAACAATTTTCAGTTCAATTTCAGATTTGATACAATTTGGCTAAATTTACCTTTCTTTCATGTATTGGTTTTATTAGTTAACAAATAATCATGCAACACGAATAGCAATCAATTTGTGAACTAGCTTTTCAAATGCATAACTTTAATATATATTCAAAATCATCTTTTTGGTGCCAAATCACAACAATAACCCTATCTAGTTTTGGTTCTCACACCAGTCAATTGGAAATATATAGAAATCCCACTTTCGAAACTCGTACGCAAATACTGATGATACTATAGTAATCATCAAGATCGTCTCCGGGCGACTAGAGTGTGATTTTATACCTATCCAATATATTTGGGACTTTGTATACACATTTGCAAGGCGTATATGCGAAATATTTATATTGTCCAAATCAATTTAAAATAAATATTCAAATACGTATAATAAGGTTTAAATTTTCAAAACAAAAGTGGTTTTCAATTTTATTTTGAAAATAACACTCTTCCAACTCATTCTAGGATGCTACTGATCCTATCTCTAATGAGTCATTCTTATTGGATCAATCTCTGATGAATTCTTTCGTTCGGTTCTAATGTGCCTTGTTCTCAAGCTTTGTGAACCAAAGCTCTGATACCAAACTGTGACGACCCGAACTTCCCTGGCCTCCAAAAAGAAGAGAAATAATAGATGGTCTGAGAACACGACAAATCCGAACGCAAAGAGAAGAACATTTCATTGCTTATTACAAAAGTTCACATCAGAGTACTAGAATAACATAGTAATGAATAAATATTACACATTGTAAAATATCAGAGATTAAAATACATTACATAGCAGCGGAAAATAATACATAACACAACTGAAAGAGATAAACGGATACAGAGCATTCCGAATATAGCCCTAGCGGTAAACCAGGATCTTGTGAATATAATATCTGTAAAACCAAAACACTCGACTGCCCGTGTGGAAAATAGGGGCACCCGAGTTTGCAAGGGAAAAGCAAACTATAGGTCAGTCATGGGACTGGTGTGAGAACTAAAACAGTTATTTAAAACTTTAGTTTAAAATAAAGTAAATCAAGAGACCACGCCGTATAACATGGAATGGGTTTCCTCCCAAGACTACCAATTGATAAACAGTTATAAACAACGCAATGATTTCTGAAAAATGAGGCTATTATAAGACCCAGGTCCCATCACACAATGCAACGCAAGCTGGAGGATATGGTTTTCCCTTATAATAGCCAAACATGCTTGGTATGTTTAAAACAAATAATTTGATACTATAATATGTGTATAGTGTCAAAACAGCTTCAACTATAAATGTATCAATTATAGACGGCATGGGTACCATATATCATGTCGCTAATACGAGGCTCTACAATCAAAACTGAAATGTCACCTATTGGAAATTGGATTTCCATCTACTAGTCGAGGCCAGGGATGTCTCCTCACCGTTTCGAGGCACTCTAGCAAATGTCTCAGGACTACACACTCTGGGCAACCCTTGGATCGGTTGGGCCAGTCCTCCCTTACGTTTGAGGATTAGTTACTCCTGAACACACGTTTCTCGGTCCTGTCGAACCTATCCATCAGCTCCGTAGTAATATCCGGGGTGCCTCGCTATCCATGATCCACGTAGGTAAAAATATAAATGTCTGGGCTCCATACCATGACACCACCCATAGTTAGAAAGAAATGTCATGTTCTCCCAACGGTCCGATCCTCTTTTTGACTCATACCGAGGTGAGAGGCTCGCGAATTAACGCTATACACAAAGCTATGCCCTTTAAGGCCATGCTTTGATCATAAATGGCAAGACTCTGCTTTTCAACAAAAGTCTTGATCATTTGCATCTCAGCATGCCACATAGGCAATTCACGCCATGCAACTGATGTCTATTGATATATAACTTCGAGGTCGTACGTCTCAGAGAGGGGAGTTAAGCAATAGAATAAATTCTCCGTCGCTAAACAGATATATATTTATTAGAGATCAATCAACACAGAATAAAATCCAATGTCAGACACACATCCATTTACAAGTTCGTTCTAGGTCTGAACGAAACCGGAGGGACCTTATTCCTCATCCCATATGCCCAATACAGGAGAGAGGTCTTCGCATATCCGGTCGATCTCCAAGTACGTCTGGACGATCCAATTCAAATTTAAATCAAAATTGAATATTCCATTACATGACAATTTTATACATCTCATATATATGTTAAAAATAATATTTTTAACCAATTATTATTTATTTCATTCACACCTTATATATATATTTTTCATATTTCATATATATATATATCATTTTTATTTCATATATATAATTTTCACACTTCATATATATATTTTTCTCATTTCATATATATATATATATATCATTTTTTATTTCATATTTTTTTTCACGTTTCATGTATATATTTTTCATTTCATACATATATATATATATCTCATTTCATATATATATATATATTATTTTCATTTCATATATATATTTTATTCACACTTCATATATATTTTTCACATTTCATATATATATCATTTTCATTTCATATATATATTTTCACATTTCATATATATATATATATATATATATATATTATTTTCATTTCATATATATATTTTATTCACACTTCATATATATATTATTTTCATTTCATATATATATATTTCACATTTCATATATATTATTTTCATTTCATACATATATATATGTTTTCTTTTCATATATATATATATATTATTTTCACTTGATATATATATATATATATATATATATATTATTTTACTTCATATATATGTTATTTTCACTTCATATATATATATATATTATTTTCACATTTTTTATTTATAATACTTTCATTTCATATATATATTTTTCACATTTCATATATATAATATTTTTCACATCGTATATATATTTATAAGATTTTCACATCGTAAATATATATTTTATTCATACCGCATATATTTTTTTTTTATAATTTTCACATCGTATACATATATATATTTGTACAACACAATCAAATAAATCGTCCGTGGTCTGTGGTCGATAGGGAGGTGATCTAACAGGAAATAAATAACCGTACAAAAATTTATAGTGAGAGAAGTTCTCACATCCAGTTTCCACTCCGCCTAAAATTGTAGTTAGCCCCATTTCTGTTCCAGTTGACTCCATGTTGTAGATCTCGTTGTTGTGATGCCAACGAACTTTGAATCATCGAATTTCATTGTTGTATGAACAAATTACGGTTGTCAAAATATTAATTACATTAATATATATTTAAAATATTTAATTAATTTAATTAAAAAGTTAACTACGTTGCTAATTGTTTCTTCTCGATCTAGAAACCCTCGAGTGAACGTCGACTTGCTTGGACCATCGGCGTCTTGATTTCCGACCACCAAAAGAACATCAGGAGTCGGAGAACAAAGCGCCTACCTCCACTCTACTATCGATAGAAATTTCAAGAAATCCGGTGCCTCCTCTTGTCTTCAATATCTCACGAACGTCGGCATTTTTCTGGTGGGTTTCTATCCATAATAGTGACCAACAATGGATCAGGAGCACTCGAAATATAGGTCTTGCTGAGCTGAATACAATTGCTTTTGGAAGGGATCGAAATGGATAAACATATTTGGAGATTTTAACGAGGAAGGATGATGAAAGTCTGGCCGTCGAAATCTTTTGAAGCAGCTCCAGACTTGCGTTGACCAGGGTATACGGAGAAATAGGGTTTTGACCCTTCAAATGTATATATATTAATTATAATATTATTTAATTCTAGTTTATTTAGTTTTTGTTTCCGAACTCAAAATCAAACCCACCGACTGTCGACCCCAACTAATTACCCCCATTTCGGACGCAATGGAATATGTTTCGTAACCTAATTCGGTTGTTACGATCAGTTTTCGCTAAATTTAGAATATATTATATTTTAAATTCAAACACACAATTTAATTTACCGGGGCCACATACGGACTCCAAAAATTTCAGAAAAATAAATCTGGCTATTTTTAGAAGGTACGGTCCTAACAAAACTAATTTCATCGAATTTGGAGACCGTTTGAAAAACGGTCATTTTCCAGCCGATTAATTTCAAACTGAATTGACCAAACACGTTTAAATCCACTACGCTCACATATTGATTCCTAAAATTATGAAAATTGGAATCTAGGAATAATTTGACATTCCGGATCCAACAAAAGTGGTCTCATCGAAAATGGAGGTCGTTCGCAAAATCGCTATTTTTAAGGGTTATATATTACATTAAATTCCAAAGCGACTATTCTGAATCTTCAATTGGGCATAACGTTTTATTCCCGTTATGAAATCTGGATTTTTCACATTCATTTGAAAGATATTTTCAAACAGATTCAAATATTTCTGGTTTTACTGAACTCCGGTTTATTTTGAATCATGTACATTCATTTGAAATCGAATTTTCAAACTACCGCGCCATTTCCAATTCCTTTTATAATTAAAATAAATATTTATATTTTAACTTCGATTTACACATTCTAATTCTATTCAAAATAAATTTCTTTTTGTTATTATTTAAAATAAATCATTTTAAATATTCAAAATTCATTAAAATTGCCAAATTAAAATTTTTAAATTGGTTCTCATTTTCCGGGTTGTTACAATCTCCCTCACTTAAATCTTTTCGTCCTCGAGAATGAACGGAGCAGAAAGTTGTTTAACTAACCAACTCAACTTTCATTCTTCAACTTTTCAGTTTCTAAGAATTTTCCAAATTTCTCAAAAATTTGGCTAACACCCTAAATTTTTGAAATATTTCGCAATAACCTCCTTTGTTCGGGGAGACATTTAAAACCGCAACTAGCCACGCAGGGCCCTCATCATCCAAAAAGAAAAAGCCAAGCGGCTAGCCAATCGGCTCATAAAATCATCCAAACCCAATTAATTTGTAAACATGTACCTATTTGTCGGGCGTACAATTTTATTCCTCTTCTCTAGCCTTCTTGCTATGACCCGTTCACACATATATATGTATATGCATGCATTTCCAAACAATTTTCAATTCAATTTCAGATTTGATACAATTTGGCTAACTTTACCTTTCTTTCATGTATTGGTTTTATTACTTAATAAAATCATCATGCAACACGAACAACAATTAATTTGTGAATTCGCTTTTCAAATGCATAACTTTAATATATATTCAAAATCATATTTTTGGTGCCAAATCACAACAATAACCCTATCTAGTTTTGGTTTTCACACCAGTCAATTGGAAATATATAGAAATCCCACTTTCGAAACTCGAACACAAATACTGATGATACTATTATAATCATCAAGATCGTCTACGGACGATTAGAGTGTGATTTTATATCTATCCAGTATATTTGGGACTTCGTATACACGCTTGCAAGGCGTATATGCAAAATATTTATATACTTGATTGTCCAAATCAATTTAAAATAAATATTCAGTTACGTATAATTAGTTTTAAATTTTCAAAACAAAAGTGGTTTTCATTTTTATTTTGAAAATAACACTCTTCCAACTCATTCTAGGATGCTACTGATCCTATCTCTAACGATTCATTCTTGTCAGATATTACTAATCCAATCTCTGATGAATTCTTTCGTTCGGTTCAAATATGCCTTCTTCTCGAGCTCTGTAAACCAAAGCTTTGATACCAAACTGTGACGACCCGAACTTCCCCGGTCTCCGAAGAGAAAAGAGAGAACATATGGTTTGAGAACACGACAAATCAGAACGCAAAGAGAATAACATTTCATTTCTTATTACAACAATTTACATCAGAGTGCTAGAATAATAGAGTATGAATAAATATTACACATTGTAAAATATCAGAGATTAAAATACATTACATAGCAGCGGAAAATAATACATAACACAACTGAAAGAGATAAATGGATACAGTGCGTTCTGAATATAGCTCCAGCTGTAAACCAGGATCCTATGAATATAATATCTGCAAAACCAAAACACTCGACTGCCCGTCTGGAAAATAGGGGCACCCGAGTTTGCAAGGGAAAAGCAAACTACAGGGCAGTCATGGGACTGGGGTGGGAACTAAAAAAGTTATTTGAAACTTTACTTTAAAATAAAGTAAATCAAGGGACCACGCCGTATAACACGGAACGGGTTTTCTCACAAGACTACCAGCACATAAACAGTTATAAACAACGCAATGATTTTTGAAAAATGAGGCTATTATAAGACCCTGGTCCCATCACACAATGCAATGCAAGCCGTAGGATAGAGTTTTCCCTTATAATAGCCAAACATGCTTGGTACGTTTAAAACAAATCGTTTGATATTATAATATGTGTATTGTGTTAAAACAACTTCAAAAATAAATGAATCAATCATAGACGACATGGGTGCCATATATCATGTCGCCAATACTGGGCTCTACAATCAAAACCGAATTGTCATGTATTGGAAATTGGATTTCCATCTATGAGTCGAGGCCAGGGATGGCTCCTCACCGCTTCGAGACACTCTAGCAAATGTCTCAGGACTACACACTCTGGGCAACCCTTGGATCGGTTGGGCCGGTCCTCCCTTACGTTTGAGGATTAGTTACTCCTGAACACACGTTTCCCAGTCCTATCGGACCTATCCATCGGCTCCATAGTAACCGATATATCCGAGCCGCCTCACTATCCATCATCCAAATAGGTAAAAATATAAATGTCTAGGCTCCATTCCATGACACCACCCATAGCTAGAAAGAAACGTCATGTTCTCCCAACGGTCTGATCCCGTTCTTGGATAAAAATATAAATTATAATTTTCAAATCAAAATTTGTTTTTACTTTTTATTTTAAAACAACACTCTTCACACTCGTTCTAGGATACTACTGATCCTATCTCTAACGAGTCATTCTTAATGGATATTACTAATCTAATCTCAGATGAGTTCTTTCGTTTGGTTCTAATATGCCTTGTTCTCGCGCTCTGTAAACCAAAGCTCTGATACCAACTGAAGCGACTATTCTGAATTTTCAATTGGACATAACTTTTTATTCCCGTTATGAAATCTGGATCTTTCACATTCGTTGGAAAGATATTTTCAAACAGATTCAAATATTTCTGGTTTTACCAAAATCCAATTTATTTTGAATCCTGTACATTCACTTGAAATTTGAAATTGAATTTTCAAAATACCGCACCATTTCCAGTTCCTTTTATAATTAAAATAAATATTTATATTCTAACTTCAATTTAAATAAATTTACACGTTCTAATTCTATTCAAAATAAATTTTTAGTCGTTATTATTTAAAATAAATCATTTTAAATATTCAAAATTCATTTAAATTGCCAAAAAAAAAAAAAAAAAAAAATTGGTTCTGATTTTCTGAGTTGTTACAAACTTATCATTGAATAAGCCAAAACACACTAGCGTATTTTTAAATGGCGCCAATGTAATTCCTTTTTTTGCGTATATACCGGAGTTATTTGAAGCAATGCCAGTGTTTTTTATATAAAAAATAGCACCGATTTCATTTCATATGACGTCAGTGTATATTGATCAATTAAGCATGGAGTTTGTGAAAATAGGGTTATGTCTGTAATTAGTTTACAAGTAGCGCTACGCGAGTAATAAGTTTTGAAAAACAGGACCGAATAGAAAAGAAATTCTTAAAAAATATATATAGACAAACTGGAATGAAGTACATATTATTATAAGCAATAAAATGTGACAACAGGGTAGCTTAACATCAATGGCTGTGTATATTTCTTACACTAATGGTATCGATTTACGTAAGTATTTACAATAAAATTTTGAACTTTTAACGCTAATAAGACAGTACACAAAGTCTGAACCGCAAATGATTCACTTTCGATAAAGTAGAAAATACGTAAACTAATTTCATAACAACATACAACTCAAAGAACAAAGAACTGAAATTTCATAACTGAACCCAACATACGAAATTTTGATTACAACGGTTAGTAACTACGATTTATTACCAAATTTCATCAAGTGTATGTTCGAATTATATCACAGGTTGAAAATGACAGGACATATTAGTACATAGATCAGAAAAACTATATCAAAACAAAATTACTTTCATTGGATTAAAATATGACAATATTGATGATGAAATCTAGCATATGCAAAAGTTCTGCCGATTTGGTAGTATGCCATCATTCGCTGTAAAATCCGGTTGACTGTATTTAATCTCATCTTTGAAATGTTCTGATTATACTGAATTGAATTTGAAACAACTTCGATTATTTTTTACTTACAGAAAAATGAATATGGAATGATTTACAGTTATTTGAATTAAAGTGAGTGTACTGCAATATACTAGACTAAGAATCTGGACATGGCAAAGCAAACTATAGTTAGTACAAACACACAAATCAATATGTAATCCAATTCTGGAGTTTTAGTAACACATTGTAAAGAATTTTAGCGAACTAAATCTGTAAATATATATCAAATATGAATATAATGATATGCGACTCTAAATATTATTAAACTGTAGTAGAATAATCAAATCGAAGATGAGAATTGGTATAAATGGAGATTTAATTATCAGATTCAGCATAGTACCTAAAATCGAATGATCGATTTGAAAATGGAAAATTATCAATAACCAACACTTCAGAAGTTTACCATTTTAAGGAGATTTCAAATCGGCTCCATTTTTGATTCTCCAAAGAACCCGACCCTAGAATTAGCAATTTGGGGGAGAAAGAAAAAAAATGTTAGTGGGAATGAAAATGTTAGCGGTAAGAGAGGAAACGTAGCGGATACTGGATTAGAGAGTGGATGGACGCTTGAGATTTTGTTTTAACTGAAGGTGTGGATCGTTGAGGTGTAATTTATTTTTTTAATTTTTTTAATTAGAATATATCTATAGCTACTGCAATACACTTTTTTATCTATGCTAACACATTGAAACGTGCATTGCAATAGACAAAAAACAGCATAGCAACGACAACATTGTAGCTAACAATACCATGAATTTTCGTTGTGATAGGCCATCTATGACATAGTGAGAGTATTACTAAGTACTATAGTATATAATCTAGAGAATGAAGCTATATGAGGTACACACATGAATATTCTCTTGGGATAAAACCAATATGCATTTAAAAAACGAATAAATAACTCACTTATATGTACACAAAATTAGTATAAAGCAGTAAATACATGTGCCTCTAGGATAGAACAATACACAATATACAGTAATTATCAGGGGATACTGACTTAGAATATATATAATAAGAAATATACATTATAATGTTATACATACAGTGAGGTTATACAACAAAAATACACTTCTAGTAGCTAGTATCTATCACCTCAGTATACATAAGCCGATCTTATCGTTCATGCACCAGAATGTCTTAGATTGACCTGAGAATTATATAAGTAACACACAAACAAACTATATCTAAAATGTAGATGAAAAATTAGTAATGAGTTAAGCTCCCATCAAAATTATCAAGTACAGTATTAACCTCGAACCATGTGTACGGAAAATGTCATAACCCATATAAACCAAGTCAAACAATAAATCAACGAAAGAAATATCAAATGGGTGAATCATCCACGTATAAAATGCTAGTTGCGATCAAACTATGTTGTAATTACCAGATTGTCTTCGTAACCTATAATTTTATTTTGAATGCTAGGATTTGTATAAAATGGGTCTTGTTTGTATTGTTATGAATGAATGGGCCTCAATTTTTAACATTCTCTTGGGCCTTAAAATCTGGTTTTCATATTCTATAGGGCCATTTGTAAAATTCTGATAACATAACATGCATTTTGGTTGCTCAACTCTTGCCAAAAGAATGTGTTTCTGTTGACGACTCCAGTCGGTTTCCCTCCTGAACAAATTCCATATATATATGTTTGAAATATGTACATGACATTGATTGATTTGACACCTCGAATTAAAAAATCCTTTTAAACCAATTAATATTAAGTCATGGTGACGTCTTCCAATAAATACACTCATCAGTGCCAGAATCAATAGATGTAGATAATGCCAAAGCATTAGTGCACTATTCATTTTGGTTATATGCGATAGAGTAAATGTGATACTCAACTGTATAGTTGGGGTCTAACTTAACCAGGATGCCATAATAAGATTACGTGCTTAGAGACAAAGAGAATGAAATATTCGACATTTAAAATGAACAAAATTGTTCATCATGCTATCTACGAATTATATATGAGATATAATTAACATAAGATGTCTATCTAAGTCATTGTGTTTCGGGGATTAGCCAAAGCTAACTCAACACACGATTAGATATGGATCACTAAGATAATATATATATATATATATATATATATATATATATAGAGAGAGAGAGAGAGAGAGAGAGAGAAGTTGATTTGAGTGGGAGCATATATTATACTTTTATTATTAACATGCAATGTTCTATATAATTTTGATTGTCAACATTTGTATAAATATATTGCAAAATCATTTATCATTCTTTATTATCTGCTATAGATATTAAATAGCTAACAACTCCGATAATTTAATTTTGATCCTTAAGAAGGATAAACTGAATTAAATCAAATTTCTTGACTAACATCGAGATTTGAGGATTGTTCTCAAACAAAATTGAAACGTAATTGTTTTACAAATATATAAGATCTAAAAGGGAAAACTGAAGTATAACTTCAACCAAATAAGGTATAAATGTTATAACTATCTACTTATACATCTCTAGTATTAGATACTAGATATGTATCACATATGTGTATGTAAATTTGCAGAAATTGCAAAAGAAGTAGAAACATAAAGAGAGGAGAAGTGGATTTAATAATGAAAATGAAACAAATGTTGCTGCATTATCCATCGGAAACTGCTTCTTGGCCTAACTACCATCTTAATTAAAAAAATTGAAATATTTTTTCATGAAATTTCCATTTAAAATAAATGTTATACTGTATCTTTTTTAGACAAGTTTGAATTTCACTTTTAATAAAAGGACAATTGTTGTTCATATTATTTAAATGAAGTATCTTATGGAAGTACGCAATTAGTTAACGGTTTTAAGAATCCTTAACTTTAATATGCTTGATTATAATATAAATGTTGGGTGGATTAAATCTAATGATCCAACATACCTTGGTATTGTCAGTTATGCCATATAAATAAGAAACAAATATCAAAACTCCATAATGATGGAATTTGGAGGTCATTTGATTTTGAATCATACGAAGAATGCAAATCTTGTTTATTAGGCAAAATGACTGAAACACCTTTCACTAGATACAGTGAATGGGCTTGTGATGTATTTACCTTTATACATAGTGATGTATGTGGACCAATTAGTACATCAACTTGATATAGGTTTTATTACTTCAGTACAGTTACTGATGATATCAGTAAATATGGTTGTGTGTATTTTATCAAATACAAATCAGAATCCTTTGAAAAGTTCAAAGAATTCAAAAATGAAGTTCAAGACCAATTTTGAAAAAAGATAAAACTCTTCGAATAGATCGAGGAGAAAAATTAACCAGATAATTTAATAACTATCTAAAAGGGTGTGAAATTGTCTTACAACTCGCTCCACCTTGAACAACACATTGGAATGGTATGTCCGAAAGGAGAAGTCGCACCTTATTTGATATGGTACGATCAATGATGAGTCATACATATCTTCCAATAAATATTGGGGTTATCCCATTGAAATAATTGCACTAATATTGAATTATATTCCTACTAATTCGATCCTGAAGACTCCATATACGATATAAACAAAGAAACGTCCTAGTGTGTCTTTTATGAAGATTTGAGATGTGAGGCGCTTGCTAAACGCCTTGCCTCTGACAAGATTAGACCCAAATCTGATAAATATTATTTTGTAGAATATATGAAAGGAGTAAGAGGATATTAATTCTACAAATCCTATAAGAATAAAATGTTTATTGCTCGAGTTGGAACCCTTTTAAATGAGAACTAGTCTCTGAAATACCGATGGGAACAAAGTAGAACTCAAAACGTCTCGGGAACCACAAAGTACCATTAAACCTTGCGAGCACAAGGAAATTAGTGGGAGTGAAACAATAATCTTAATGTTATATATTGATAACAAATTACTTATTGTGAATGATGCTAGTTTAAACAAGAAATAGATACTGATTCTACAAAGGAGGATGTTTGGATTAAGAAGTTCATCATTGAACTTAGTTATATCCATTGTTGATCCGATGGTTTTACATTGTGATAACAATGGGCTATTGATCAGGCTTAGAACCTAGATCTCATTGTCGATCCAAACACTTAATTAAGAAATATAATTTCATCACTGAAATTGTTCACATATGAGGTTTACATATATCCAGAGCACCATATGTTGCAGACCCACTGACTAAGACTTTATCGCAACAGAAGTATGATAGTCACACTAATTTCATAGGTATACGATACATGATTGATTAACTCTAGTGCAAATGGGAGATTGTAAGAGTTTGTGCCCTAGAGCCAATCCATTTGATTTGATTAATAACATTGTTGATGTTATACTTATTTTATTTTGAATACAAGATTATGTTATATTATATTTACTGCGTGACATAAATATTAACATAAAAGAAGTCCTTAGAATAATAATATAGAATTATATAGTTTCAAGTAAATGACTTGAACATGAGATTATGTAATATAATGATAAGTATTATAATTCTTAAATGTCCCTAGTCAAGTTTTATTGTTTATATATGAAAACAATAAAACATTGAGACTAGTATGTTGATTGACTGATGATCATATCTCATTAATCATTAATATACGTGATATTATATCAATACATAAATACACATTGGAGAATAGCGTATTGGGCTGACCAAATGTGAGAAAACTTCATGGAATATGATTAATAGTATCATAAGTAATTCTCATAGTGACGGTGATGTAATGGTCCTCAGACCTGAAATCATTATATTTTTTATTCGAGGATATTTGTATTTTGATATCATCAAAAATTACCTTTAACCGAGTAAATGAAAAAGGTGATTATCGGATACATCTCAAGTTGATTGAAAAATATGAATAATATAAATTAAAATTAACCCTACAATATAAGTAAGATATCCATGGGCCTCTTGATTAGGTATGATCATGAAATGCATGGTCGTGCTCAAATATTGGTTTGCTTTATATAATCTACTCATTGATCAAGATAAAATGATCAAATTATAAAGAGGATGATACGTTCCATGATTTGAGTTGAATCTTGGATATATTGGTTAATAGGATTAAATTACGTTGAAATACTGGTCAAAGAAAAAGTTGTATCGAATCGTTGATTTTATTGTAACTTAGGTAACAGCGATGTATTACTAGATGTCACTCACTATTTATGATTTTAAATGCGATTTAAAATCATTGTCAGTGTTGTAATAACATATAGGTTCACACAACAAGAACATTTGAAAAGTAAGAACCGTTCTAAACAAATAAAATATCAACTGTTGATTTTTTATTTGTTTGAAATGGTATACGCCGTGTACTTCGATCTATCCTCTTAACTCTCGTATACATAAAGGAGGTGCCGACCCTTTTATAATCAATCTATCAGATAGAAATACGATATAACAAAATGGGGAAATCAAGCTAGTACCCAAATCTCTTCCTTTTTCCTTCGATCGGTTGGACGAAGTCAAGGAAGCGTTTGTGGATACCAATAGAGGCGCCTCCTTATGTAGAGCTCGGACTCAATTCATCTTTAGATCCAATTTGATTTGGTGAAAGAACAAAAAGCATTGAAAGTTATATAATTTGATTTACAAATTATTGCAAAGTTCCTGTTGAAATTTGGTTTAAATTTCGTTTATTCGACGTGAATTCGATCCAAATAACCTACACGCTTAACCAAATTTCATATACTTAATACATATATATTTTTGTATTGTCCACATGTGACTTAACCATTTCACCTTTCCATCTTCTCCATTATTAGAAAATTTGTACCAACATGAACATGAAGAAAAGGAAGAGAACAATTGCTCAAATAGAAAGGACTAATTATTATGAATTTATCAAAAGAAATATACCAAAATAACTGTAGCTTTTGAATTGTTGTTCACTACATTATTGATATAAGATATCTAAGTTAACATCGATCTGATTTGTGGAATCAAGCTAATGCAAGGGTGTAAATTGATCGGACCGGACTGGACGGAGGTGTGTTCAGTTTCTGTCCTAAAAAAATTGGGCCGAACGAAAAAAAAATTTGAACAAATTTTGTTGTCCTAATTCATGTCCTAAATAAAATTGGTCAGACACGGACATATGTTTTTTGGACACGGACACGATCGAACTCGGTCAAACATGGTTATTTATATCACATTTTATACATTTTATTAGATTTTCTCTCAATATATACCGAATAACAAAAAATTCGGATGAATTCGAACGAACATGGACTAGACATGATTTTTTCTCATACAAATTTTGTTGTTCGAACTCGTGTCTTAAATGAGAATTGGACGGACTCAGACGGACGTATTTCGGTCACGGACACAAACGGGCGTCGGACATTCGTACAAAATTTACAGCCCTAAGCTAATATTTCATGAAGGAATATAAAACCTTTACCGTAAATAAGTACAATGAACTATTTAAACTGGAAAAAATGAGGAAAAAATATATCAGTATGTCATGAAGATCGAACCATTTATATTATAGAATAGAACATGAACAAAGGTTCCACGTAACCATAATGAAAGGTGGAAATATACATGGAATAAAAAGAATAAAATGACAGAAAGGTACAAATTAATAAACTCATTTTTAATTTTATAATAGACATATTTATAATAAAAGTAGGAGTAGAGAATATGTATATAAAATTAATGAAACAAGTAGATCAAAAAGTAAATTATGGGATATCGTATGGAATCTAAGGGAAACAAAATAGTAAAGACCAAGCAGTAAAGAATCTTTGTCATTTTTCTAGATATATAATAGATAAATGGATATATAATTATTTGAGTTAGAATGATGGCATGAAGAAACGAAAATATTTAAATATTAATCAGTGAACTTGTAGTGGAATGAAGTACTTCTAGTGGAAAATGTGGGATTAAAAAATAAAACATTAATTATTACGAATTTATCAAGAAAAACTTGTATGTAGCAGAATGAACAATTACATATACCTTTTGAATTGAATTTTAAACTCGATGAGACTTATGAGTAAGTAATTATGTTCTCAACTTTAATATGATAGCATAGATGGTAAGTATGAAATCTAAAGTTGACGCATCAATTATTGTTATTGTTGTTACTTCATATTATTTATGTAATTGTTATTCTTGTTGAGACAAGTCTCATATCGGGGAATTTGTAAAATAAATCCATGACTATTAAGAGTCCACCCTTTACATTTCCAATTGGTTTTGTGATAATTTGGGGTTTTTAACATTATATCAGAGCAGGTTTAATTCGTGTGCACATAACTGCCACACTTATCCATGTCATCAAATAAGATCCATGTGTTAGGCTCAGGATATGCCACATGTGCGGAGGCGTGTTGAGACAAGTCCCACATCGGAAAATTTATAGAATAAATCTTGTATAACTACTAAGAGTTCATCCTTCACATTGCCAATTGGTTTTGTTATAATTTGGAGTTCTCTAACAATTCTTTAGTGCGTATAGCATTCACAATGAAAGTGTAACTTTTCTACAATAATAATATGTTGACTATTTGCAGTTATATGGTCAGTTTTTGTTAAAAAAGAATCAACCGATTCTTTACTAGAGGTGTAAATGGATAGGACCAGACCGGACCGGATGAAGGAATGTCCTAATACTGTCCTATAAGAGATTCGAATGGACACAGATCAAACAAATATTTAGTTCAAGCATTATTCGTACGAGCTGGACAACAAACGGATAATATTTAAACGGTGGTATGTCCAAATCTTTTTCTCTAAGAGAATTATACGAACACGAACTGAATACCTTAAAACCTCAGACCGAATCGAAGACTGGATAGTCCCGTTCAATATATAGCCTTGTAGTTTTTTGCATTTCAAGTTCCCATAGATTTATTGAATGTTTAGTTAATTTAATTTTCCATGCTGCTGTGAAGTACAAAAATATTAGTTTTGGAGAAGCATTTAAGGTCTAGAAGTGTTCTGAGCGATTACATCTGCATTGCACCTTGTCCAATCTGTCGTTGAATTCTAACATTGAAAATGGGACTAAAATGTCAACTTTGGCAGTGACTAAGATACGACTTGCAATGCATATACGCTTCCGCAATTTAACGGTCCGTTCATTTATCCTTTCCAGTTTTGAGTTGTCTGAATCTTTATTTATATAGAAATGTGAACGGTGATCTATACGTAGAAAATGAACATTTAAAATTTTTTATTTAACATATATTGAATAAAAACAATTTCTTTTTTCTTGTTTTGAAAAATAACGAGAAAACAAAAAATAATTCATAATTCCATCTTTATCTCGCCATCTCTTTGGCCACATTTATCTTTTTTTTGTTTCTTATGTTTTTCTCATATTTCATAATTGACATTGAAAATTAAAACAGAAAGTATAAAATAAATCAAACACTAATTTCTTTTTAAAATTGGTGGCCTCATAGTTGACGTATGCAGTGTCTAAGAGCATTCCCAACCGTGTGTCAGTTGAGAATCAACTGACCATAACAGAGAGTCTGTTGAGCTCATTTGAGTTGATTTGAAAACCCTCAATGTTATCAAAGCAACCCAACGTGTTGTTTGTAAAGTGCGCCTTAAACGGTTTATTTAAAGTCGGTTAACCTTTTTTTAGATTACCTTAACCCGTTTATTTTAAGTCGACTAAAATAGTTTTTTGCTTTGGTATTCCTTAACCGGTTTATTTTAAGCTGGTTAAGATCTTTATTTTCTCCATCGGGGGTTGGTTAGCCATGGTTGGGAGCATAGGCGACCCTGAGCCCGTGATAAAGGGGCTCAAGCACTAGGCAACGAACCCAGGTATAACATATGTAACACCCCGTAATTTTAAAAACATGACATAAGGGATAATTAAAGAAAACTTATTTTTTATAAGAAGAATTAAGGGAAACAGATTGTGCCATTGCGTTCGTCTCGGAATTCTACTTGGAATAGAGTCTGAGTTTGCATTAATCAAATATCATACGAAGAAGTTATGAAGCTTAGACGAATTCAAGAATTAGCAGAATTTAAATTAAAATAATAATTAAAAATCAAATATGAATTCAAAAATCAAAATCAGTTAAATCTTAGTGAGCGGGAAATCTCTCGCTCTAGGGTGTCGACCCCCATCTACCCATATCTGGCAGATGTGTTTTGGTGGTCTAAGGCTGATGTGTCCTTCTGGGATTGGCTGGATGACGTATTTTTCTGGTTTGGATGATTCAGATAGATCCTAATCTAATCTAAGGGTCCTAATTCACATAGAGCATCTATAAAATACCCCTAAACCTAACCCTAATCTCATTGTTATTCATCCGTGGCGCCTCCATGCTGCTCTAATCTAAATTAACCTAGCCTTTCTTCTCTACCAAAGCAAATCAGAATAGGAGTATTCAAATTGGAAGATAAGAATCAAAATCTACAACAACAGTTTAGCTAATCAAATTCAGAAATCAGAATTCAGATCTATCCTCTCTTCTAAATCCTATCGCTATGAGTCTATGTTACTTTCACATATAATTAAAAAGTAATCGTGATAGGATTGTAAATTAGATTTAATGATCATGCTTGTAAGTAAGACGAATCATATCAAGTTTTGTAGATTTCTTATCTTTCAGATTCATACCCAAATTACTGTTATCATATGCCTATTGGGTCTATTTTGTTGTTCTATGCTAGTTCATGTTTCATATGCCTATTTTATGCTAATTTTTGATGTCATAATTCTCTTCCCTTCTTCTTTTCCTTTTTCTTTATGAGATTAGGCTAACTTCGAGCCTAACATATTGCATTGAGATTTGCATACGAATAACGTTTGAACGATTGGGAAAAGTTTGGGAAAATATTTAATAATATGTAATTGGGCATAATTTGATTTGTAATCATGTAATTGATTTGGGGCATAAATTGTTACAATTTATATACATGGAATTATAGGCATGACTTGTATTGGAATTATAAACGTAACTTGAACTTGTAACGACCCGGATTTTGAGCGACTTTGGTTATCGACATAAGCTCGATGTCGATAACCAAAACATCGAAAAATCCCGGTAATTAATGAAAGAAATTAGAGGGTGAGAATAGATAAGATAGAAACTTAGAATAGAAGAAGAAGAAGAAGAACACAACATCAGAGTAACAGGAACCTCACAGCGGAACGAATAACATATAATAGATAACATAACTTTGAAATATAACAGTTATGTATACAATAGCACTTATCAGAGTACAGCACTTACAACACAGCGGAAATAACTATAGCTATATGATCTTGAAGCCTCCTGCTCCAAGCTCTCCAAGTATATCTGCAAGTTCCTGACTACTTGACTGCCCGTACTGGATAATGGATAATGGATAATGGATTTCCAACTATGACAAGGTATGGAACCACCTTCCGATCAGTGTACTCTAGGAACGATACACTGGAGTTCAACAAGAACATCTTGTAACTCAGCCACGCATGACCGACCACTCATTTTTTGGAGTGTATCGAATGTATATCACCAACGGTTGGGATCAGCAACCGTTCCCGTATATATATGGGATAACATTGATAGATTTAAGAAACAAATGAATATTCTCTAGATAGGTGATTATACACCCTACTTCGGTGCGACCGACTTAGCCATGATGCCTGCCCGATTTCTGTCATTTACCGGATGATGAGGCTAGAAGTTACGCATTATCATCACATCAGATTCACTTCGAATGCCACATTGTTAGATCCATCGAATATCACTAATTGACGTCTACAACCATACATTACGTGTCAGCTAAAAGAAGTTTCCTTCTCCGCTTCCACTCTTGGTACGGTTGAAGAAATCAATGTACGTGACCTTTCTGGAAATACTCTGTCAGACATTCATCCACACAAGTCATCCTCATTCACTTAGAATGTCACATCGTCATACCCGCCAAATCACAAATTGATTTATCCAAAAATAACACGGGTATACAGCTAAGAGAAACGAATTCCTTCGCCACCAACGTGAATACGTTTGAATAGATCAACTTACGCGATCCATTGGATATACTCTGTCGGACATTCGTCCATACAAGTTGTCCTGGGACTGGACAAACCGAAGGTACTGTTCCGTATATCCATCTTAGTCACTGTTATCTAAGACTTATACAACAGCCCTTGCACTTTACTCCGTCTTCAATTTTCTTTGGCATAAATTATTCGCAACGCTTATGCCAATACAGAGTGGTTCTTTGGATATTAATCCAACCGGTCTCTCCATATTAACAACGTTAAAATGGTCAAAAACTTCGATAGTCTGTGAGTTAACTATCGAGGAAAAACATGTGTGCAAACAACGATATTATTTCCAGATGGAAATTATACCAAATAAACATCATTTAACCCTAATTTCTTCAGTTCATTTATTTACTTATCTCCTGTTTCCCTATATTCAATATTTCTTATTTTCTAAGTTTAGAAAATATACATTATTAAAAATGGAAAACATTTCCATTTCTTGTTTTCTATATTAGAAAACATTTCTGGTTCTTACTTGAAAACATTTCCAAAACTCCTACGTTTGGATTAACTCTATTTGCTTAACTCTATTTGATTTACTTTATTTGATTTACTCTATTCACTTAACTCCTATCGAATAAACTATATTCGATTAACTCCTCCAACTCTATTCGAATAAACTATATTCGATTAACTCCTCCAACTCTATTCGAATAAACTATATTCGATTAACTCCTCCAACCCTATTTGAATAAACTATATTCCTTTCGATTAACAAATATTCTATAACTCACTTCGATTAACTAATAATCGATAACTCCTTCGAATAAACTATATTCGAAAATCTTTCCTTTCGATTAACAAATCGATAACTCCTTTTCGAATAACTAAATTCGATAACTCCTTTCGATTTAACTAATCGATAACTCCTTTCGAATAACAAGTTCGATAACTCCTTTCGAATAACTAATTCGATAACTCCTTTGTGTTTAACTCTATTCGAATAACTAATTCGATTAATTCTAACTGGTTAACTCTGACTGATCAACTCTAATTGATTTATTCTAACTGATTAACTCTACTGATTAATTCTAACTGATTAACTCGACTTATTCAACTTAACTTGATTTAACTCTTATCGAATAAATTATATTCGATTTAACTCCATTCGCTTGACTCTAGATCGCAGCAATCACAATGGTTACACCTGACTCTCTCAGGAAACATCCGACCACCTTAGGCTATTTACAGCCCTGCGAATTTCGCTAGCAGTCGTACGAGATGGCAACTTACCCTGAATACAATGTTTGACTAACTCTGTCTAAAATAACTATATTTGATTAACTCTAGTTCATTTTAACTCTAATCGATTTACTCTAACGGATTTACCTACCTGATTAACCCTAACTGATTAACTCTAACTGGTTAACTCTAACTGATTAACTTGACTGACTTAACCCAACTGGTTAACTCGACTTACTTAACCCAACTGGTTAACTCTACTGAACTGGTTAACTCTACTGAACTGGTTAACTCTACTGGACTGGTTAACTCTACTGAACTGGTTAACTCTACCGAACTGGTTAACTCTACCAAACTGGTTAACTCTACTGGACTGGTTAACTCTACTGAACTAGTTAACTCTACCGAACTGGTTAACTCTACGGAACTGGTTAACTCTACCGAACTGGTTAACTCTACCGAACCGGTTAACTCTACCGAACTGGTTAACTCTACCGAACTGGTTAACTCTACTGAACTGGTTAACTCTTATTCGACTAACCTCTATTCAAATAACTAAATTCGAATAACTCCTTTTAATTAACTCCTTCGAATAACTGAATTCGAATTACTCCTTTTAATTAACTCCTTCGAATAACTGAATTTGAATAACTCCTTTTAATTAACTCTTTCGAATAACTGAATTCGAATAACTCCTTTTAGTTAACTCCTTCGAATAACTGAATTCGAATAACTCCTTTTAATTAACTCCTTCGAATAACTGAATTCGAATAACTCCTTTTAATTAACTCATTCGAATAACTGAATTCAAATAACTCCTTTTAATTAACTCCTTCGAATAACTGAATTCAAATAACTCCCTTTAATTAACTCCTTCGAATAACTGAATTCGAATAACTCCTTTTAATTAACTCCTTCGAATAACTGAATTCGAATAACTCCTTTTAATTAACTCCTTCGAATAACTGAATTCGAATAACTCCTTTTAATTAACTCCTTCAAATAACTGAATTCGAATAACTCCTCTTAATTTGATTTATAAAGATTTCCCTTTTTATAACGTTTATTCATTTGAAAAGATTTACTTTTAAATAACGGTTCTTCACTTTAAAAATGATTCCTTTTATAACGTTTTCCTTTTTATCTCTATTTATTTTCTAAATATTTCCTTTATATATTAATTCTCCAAAATATTTTAACTCCTTAAATTTCCAGAAAATTCGCCATAACCTCCTTTGTATCGGGAGCATCGGGAAAATCCCCAAACCCGCCACACAGGCCTTTCCACTCCAAAGAAAATGTTTTGAAATTATTTTCTTTTTCTATGTATCTCCTATTTATAAATATTCTAATCTATAAATATTTCTTATTTATAAATATTCGAATGTATAAATATCTCTTATTTATAAATATTCCAGTTTATAAATATTCTGTTTTCAATATCACTTTGAAAATCCCCTTATCAACATCCCGTATGTTATGGTATTCAATTAGATCAAATCACGATGTTCAATATCGTCCCAGCACATATAATCGACCACGGATTCTATATCACCATATATGAATAAAAAAACAGTATTATAAATATTGAGGAACCCAGTTGGGTCCCTCCAACCTGTTTCCCTACATCCACAGATGTTACACAGTAAAATCAACATCACTTTCAGTTCAGTACTGATTATTCTGATAACAGCATCAATATATAAATATTTAAAGGTTTATATATATATATATATTCCACTAACTGACTAGCAGTTCAATCAATCAACCAACACACAGCAATCAACAGATGATTAACAGTTCTAAGAATACATTATTAAAAAAATATAACTGTTTAGAGTTGGTGAGTTTTACTCACAGTTGCACGTTAACCGTTGAATAACAGTTTGCGTTATTTGACTCAGTTGGACAAATTATTTCACCATAAATTGTAACGAGCTCGGATTCACTCCTGGTCAGTCTCATTGTGTAGTGCTCGTCCATACGATCCTAACGTGACTGACGGTTCGAATTTCTGATACAGTATGATAAAGATACGACATCAACAAGTTTATACACTTATAATTAAAAATAAACTTTAATTTCCTTAAATCCAATTGGGCTTAACCATTTACCTAGGGCCCAACACCATTTCTTCAGACCCGTTTCCACTGGCTTCATCTCCTCTGAACACCACACAGGAACTTACTGAACCGAAATACACTACTGCCATTTTCAAGTTCGATCTCCAACAATACCACATCAAAACTCCCCCGATCCACAAACAACCACCACCAAGCTAGTTCTCCTTCAATCCTCTCAAGATCCATACCCACATTCAACAACTCTGCATCATCCTCGACAACCCGTCGTCGCTCAGCAACCATGATTCCATCGTCGGTTTTATCAACCGAAACTACCAGAAATCTCACCGCAAATGCGGTTTCAATCCTTTAACCCAAATCCAACATCCTCAACGCGAGCTGATCACCACAAAAGAGCCAAAGTCGAACCCTAGCTGGTCGTTCAGCAAACCCAGCGAACCAAAAAGGACGTCGAACCCAAGAAAAACTACATCAAGAGAAAGAGCACCTCACCAGCAATCTAAAGACACTTGTTTTGGATTTTTAAACTTTTCTTTGAATTTGAATTTGATTTTCGAGGTCCGACTTTTGTTTCTGGAAGAACAAAATAAATCAGCGGCGCAAATTCTGGTTGTTGACCAACCTAGAAAATGAAATTAGGTTTTAAGGAATTAGTTAGGGGGTATATATAGGGTGTTAAAATATCTAGATATTTTTTATTAATATTTTAATATTTTATTTTAATCCTTTATATTCGTTTCTGACTTCTAAAAATTTGTGTGATCGCACACAATACTCAAAAATCACGAAACTGGACATGCAGCTACAATTTGACATTACGGTCCTAACGAAACTGGTTTCGTCGAATTCCGACTCCGTATGCTCACACAGCGTATTTTTAACTGTCAAAATACTGACTGTTTTTCACTCTAAAAATCTGTACGACCACAGAGTGACTCTAAAAATCACGAAACTGGAAATCTAACAATTATTTGATATTGCGGATCCAACAAAATTAGTTTCGTCGAATTCCGACTTCCTTTGCAAAAATGGCTATTTTTAAAGCTCTGGATGACCCATTTAAATATATAAATATATTTAAATATAATTAAATTAAATATAAATAAATTTATATTATCGTATATCTTCACATATGATATCGTACAGCTCCAGAATATCATATCAGAATTTACAGTTTGATATTTCAGATTCCAGATTATCTCGATATTCAATTTATATCGAAAATCCTTTTATAACGTATATAAAGCGTTACGAATTATAAAGAAATTCCACAGCGACTTTTCTGAAATTTGATTTGGACGTACATCAAAATCTACCCGACAAAATCCCGAATTTTCTCTTCCACTAGAAAGATATACTCCACCAGCTCCACACGTTTCTTGTTTCACAGAAATCCGGCTTAAAACGAATCCTGTATACTCAGTTGAAGTTCAAATCGCCAAATCGCGAACTGCAGCGCCATTTAGAGCTCGATTTTAATTATATTATAATTATACGTTCAAACTGTCGTCGATTGAATATATTCGTCAATATAATTCAACTCTAAGCTGAATTAAATCTAAGGGACGACCCCGTTCACAGAATATTGTGATTTCCAAAAAAATTGATTATTTCTGATTTAAATATATTATTTAATTATTATTTTAATTAAATATTCACTATAATTTAATTAACGACGATTTAATTCCCTAAATCACTATATATATAATTAAATAAATTAATTATAACCCTGGAAAATGCGGGTCATTACATTCTTCCCCACTTAAAATAATTTCGTCCTCGAAATTGCTAAGTTAGAGGACGACCCTATCCATTGGAATTCCTAAGATTTGCTTACCCCTTATTTCTGATTTCAACTGAACCAATTAATATCGATTTCAATATTAATTCCTTCCGACTAACTAAAAGTTTCAAAAATTCTGAAAATTTTCTAACACTTTAAATTTTCGGAAAATTTTGCCATAACCTCCTTTGTACAGCCCTATCGGTAAAACCACAACTCGCCTCTCTGGGCCATCTCCAACCCAAAAGAAAATCAAATAGCCAAGCGGCTTGCCCATTCGGCTCATAAATTCCAAACTCATATAAAATATAAACTTGTACCTTTTTGTTGGGCATATCATTATATCCCTACCATCTGTTATCAACTCGGCATATACAAATGCCATCCCAATCAACTCCAACCAAGTTATTCTTAACACAACCATTCGCTTATTCAAGCCGAATTCAATTTCAAATTTGAGTTTCAAATTCCAAACTCTCAACTTATCATTTCAAATCCAAATCCAGATTATTCTATAATCACTTCCAGTTTTTCTTAACCTATCATCTCAAGTTAAATTCTGGTTTATTATTTACTTTTACCATCCCATTCGAATTAACTTCACAAGTTAAATTATAATTTCTAGAACTTAAATTCCTGGGTAAATTTCAAATCAATTTGAAATCATACTGCCAATTCAAAACCTTTGAATTTTCTAAACAACTTGTTTTCTCAAAACAATCCAAATCAAAATCTTTGGTAGTAATCCACCACTTAGAACTCGAAAATCACACTGATGATACTGCGCAGTCATCATCGGAATTATTTTCCAGCGACCCAAGTGATTTCAATACTATATCATTTCAAAACCCTTACTAAATACATCCATTTTGAAAACATCTCAAAATCTCCCAAGAACTTAAAATTTCCTTATTTTAATTCCAAATCTGATTTAAATTCATATTTAATTCATCTTATTTCATATACTTTACTTATATGAATCTTGATTAGTTATTTATAACTATTTCACTTTTTATAATCTTATTCGATTATAATTACAACCAAAACATCCTATATATAATATTAATATATATTCGGGTAAAATTATTTCATTTACCCTCTTTCAAAACATACTGTGTCGACCCATCGTATTCAAGTGTTTATAAACTCCTACCGATACAGTGGATCAAACTGATCGACCAAAACTCATCAACAACTCGACCAATGAATCCCCACAATATAAAACATTTTTTTTTATATCAAATACAAATACGCACTCGTATATATATACTCAAACTCAATCTAGGGTATTACTAACCCTATCTCTACCGAGTCACGCCACAGAGCCAAGGTAATTCTTAACCTGGCTTTGATACCAACTGTAACGACCCGGATTTTGAGTTAAGTAGGCTTTGCAACCGTCCTCTCCCCATCCTCCAAAGTAGCAGGGTAATACCCCACCGTGACTTACATTGGTACCCCAGCACCACATTTTACGGCCAGCCTTTCGACTTCACAACCAACCCTCATTTTCGGGACATGTAGGGGAAAGAGTCTCCCGTTCGCCACCTAACGAAAAGCGAGAACCCCCTATCATGCGACACGTGCCCCAAGCACGCAACATGGACTGGTATGAGTAAAATAGTTTAAACAGGTATATGAACAAGTAAACGATATCTCATAAGACCACGCCGCAGAACGGAACGGGGTTTTCCCTTATGAGAATCCAAAATATCTTTATATCAAAAACCTTTTGATATTATAATAATGTCTATGTACAAATAGATATCAACTAGCAGAAACACTTTCATCTCACGTTCTACATATATAGTATACAATCAAAATCGCAAGCACGTATTGGATAATGGATTTCCAACTATGACAAGGTATGGAACCACCTTCCGATCAGTGTACTCTAGGAACGATACACTGGAGTTCAACAAGAACATCTTGTAACTCAGCCACACATGACCGACCACTCATTTTGCTTGAGTGTATCGAATGTATATCACCAACGGTTGGGATCAACAACCGTTCTCGTATATATATGGGACAACATTGATAGATTTAAGAAACAAATGAATATTCTCTAGATAGGTGATTATACACCCTACTTCGGTGCGACCGACTTAGCCATGCTGCCTGTCCGATTTCTGTCATTTACCGGATGATGAGGCTAGAAGTTACGCATTATCATCACATCAGATTCACTTCGAATGCCACATTGTTAGATCCATCGAAAATCACTAATTGACGTCTACAACCATACATTACGTGTCAGCTAAAAGAAGTTTCCTTCTCCGCTTCCACTCTTGGTACGGTTGAAGAAATCAATGTACGTGACCTTTCTGGAAATACTCTGTCAGACATTCATCCACACAAGTCATCCTCATTCACTTAGAATGTCACATCGTCATACCCGCCAAATCACAAATTGATTTGTCCAAAAATAACACGGGTATACAGCTAAGAGAAACGAATTCCTCCGCCACCAACGTGAATACGTTTGAACAGATCAACTTACGCGATCCATTGGATATACTCTGTCGGACGTTCGTCCATACAAGTTGTCCTGGGACTGGACAAACCGAAGGTACTGTTCCGTATATCCATCTTAGTCACTGTTATCTAAGACTTATACAACAGCCCTTGCACTTTACTCCGTCTTCAATTTTCTTTCGCATAAATGATTCGCAACGCTTATGCCAATACAGAGTGGTTCTTTGGATATTAATCCAACCGGTCTCTCCATATTAACAATGTTAAAATGGTCAAAAACTTCGATAGTCTGTGAGTTAACTATCGAGGAAAAACATGTGTGCAAACAACGATATTATTTCCAGATGGAAATTATACCGAATAAACATCATTTAACCCTAATTTATTCAGTTCATTTATTTACTTATCTCCTGTTTCCCTATATTCAATATTTCTTATTTTCTAAGTTTAGAAAATATACATTATTAACAATGGAAAACATTTCCATTTCTTGTTTTCTATATTAGAAAACATTTCTGGTTCTTACTGGAAAACATTTCCAAAACTCCTACGTTTGGATTAACTCTATTTGCTTAACTCTATTTGATTTACTTTATTTGATTTACTCTATTCACTTAACTCCTGTTGAATAAACTATATTCGATTAACTCCTCCAACTCTATTTGAATAAACTATATTCGATTAACTCCTCCAACTTTATTCGAATAAACTATATTCGATTAACTCCTCCAACCCTATTCGAATAAACTATATTCAAAAATCTTTCCTTTCGATTAACAAATATTCTATAACTCACTTCGATTAACTAATAATCGATAACTCCTTCGAATAAACTATATTCGAAAATCTTTCCTTTCGATTAACAAATCGATAACTCCTTTTTGAATAACTAAATTCGATAACTCCTTTCGATTTAACTAATCGATAACTCCTTTCGAATAACAAGTTCGATAACTCCTTTCGAATAACTAATTCGATAACTCCTTTGTGTTTAACTCTATTCGAATAACTAATTCGATTAACTCTAACTGGTTAACTCTGACTGATCAACTCTAATTGATTTATTCTAACTGATTAACTCTACTGATTAATTTTAACTGATTAACTCGACTTATTCAACTTAACTTGATTTAACTCTTATCGAATAAATTATATTCGATTTAACTCCATTCGCTTGACTCTAGATCGCAGCGATCACAATGGTTACACCTGACTCCCTCAGGAAACATCCGACCACCTTAGGCTATTTACAGCCCTGCGAATTTCGCTAGCAGTCGTACGAGATGGCAACTTACCCTGAATACTATGTTTGACTAACTCTGTCTCAAATAACTATATTTGATTAACTCTAGTTCATTTTAACTCTAATCGATTTACTCTAACTGATTTAACTACCTGATTAACCCTAACTGATTAACTCTAACTGGTTAACTCTAACTGATTAACTTGACTGACTTAACCCAACTGGTTAACTCGACTTACTTAACCCAATTGGTTAACTCTACTGAACTGGTTAGCTCTACTGAACTGGTTAACTCTACTGGACTGGTTAACTCTACTGAGCTTGTTAACTCTACCGAACTGGTTAACTCTACCAAACTGGTTAACTCTACTGGACTGGTTAACTCTACTGAACTGGTTAACTCTACCGAACTGGTTAACTCTACCGAACTGGTTAACTCTACGGAACTGGTTAACTCTACCGAACTGGTTAACTCTACCGAACTGGTTAACTCTACCGAACTGGTTAACTCTACCGAACTGGTTAACTCTACCGAACTGGTTAACTCTTATTCGACTAATCTCTATTCAAATAACTAAATTCGAATAACTCCTTTTAATTATCTCCTTCGAATAACTGAATTCGAATAACTCCTTTTAATTAATTCCTTCGAATACTGAATTCGAATAACTCCTTTTAATTAACTCCTTCGAATAACTGAATTCGAATAACTCCTTTTAATTAACTCCTTCGAATAACTGAATTCGAATAACTCCTTTTAATTAACTCCTTCGAATAACTGAATTTGAATAACTCCTTTTAATTAACTCCTTCGAATAACTGAATTCGAATAACTCCTTTTAATTAACCCCTTCGAATAACTGAATTCGAATAACTCCCTTTAATTAACTCCTTCGAATAACTGAATACGAATAACTCCTTTTAATTAACTCCTTCGAATAACTGAATTCGAATAACTCCTTTTAATTAACTCCTTCGAATAACTGAATTCGAATAACTCCTTTTAATTAACTCCTTCGAATAACTGAATTCGAATAACTCCTTTTAATTTGATTTATAAAGATTTCCCTTTTTATAACGTTTATTCATTTGAAAAGATTTACTTTTAAATAACGGTTCTTCACTTTAAAAATGATTCCTTTTATAACGTTTTCCTTTTTATCTCTATTTATTTTCTAAATACTTCCTTTATATTTTAATTCTCCAAAATATTTTAACTCCTTAAATTTTCAGAAAATTCGCCATAACCTCCTTTGTACCGGGAGCATCGGGAAAATCCCCAAACCCGCCACACAGGCCTTTCCACTCCAAAGAAAATGTTTTGAAATTATTTTCTTTCTCTATGTATCTCCTATTTATAAATATTCTAATCTATAAATATTTCTTATTTATAAATATTCGAATGTATAAATATCTCTTATTTATAAATATTCCAGTTTATAAATATTCTGTTTTCAATATCACTTTGAAAATCCCCTTATCAACATCCCGTATGTTATGGTATTCAATCAGATCAAATCACGATGTTCAATATCGTCCAAGCACATATAATCGACCATGGATTCTATATCACCATATATGAATAAAAAAACAGTATTATAAATATTGAGGAACCCAGTTGGGTCCCTCCAACCTGTTTCCCTGCATCCACAGATGTTACACAGTAAAATCAACATCACTTTCAGTTCAGTACTGATTATTCTGATAACAACATCAATATATAAATATTTAAAGGTATATATATATATATATATATTCCACTAACTGACTAGCAGTTCAATCAATCAACCAACACACAACAATCAATAGATGATTAACAGTTCTACGAATACATTATAAAAAAATATAACTGTTTAGAGTTGGTGAGTTTTACTCACAGTTGCGCGTTAACCGTTGAATAACAGTTTGCGTTATTTGACTCTGTTGGACAATTTATTTCGCCATAAATTGTAACGAGCTCGGATTCACTCCCGGTCAGTCTCATTGTGTAGTGCTCGTCCATACGATCCTAACGTGACTGACGGTTCGAATTTCTGATACAGTATGATAAAGATACGACATCAACAAGTTTATACACTTATAATTAAAAATAAACTTTAATTTCCTTAAATCCAATTGGGCTTAACCATTTACCTAGGGCCCAACACCATTTCTTCTGACCCGTTTCCACTGGTGTAACACCCTGAATTTTCTATTAACACTAAAGTTGCTAAAATATTAATAAGTGTGTAAGAGGGGGGATGTATCTAATATGAATATAAAAGTGTGTAAGAGGGGGGATGTATCTAATATGAATATAATAATATTAATAAGTGTGTAAGAGAGGGGATGTATCTAATATGTATATAAAAACAATAATAAGTGTGTAAAAGGGGGGGGGGATGTATCTAATGTGTACATTGTAGAATATATATATATATATATATATATATATATATATATTGCTGAGTGTTTGCTGAGTCACTTCTGACTCATTGCTGAGTCAACAAGATAAACCCCATCTTGTCTGAACGGCTGCGGTTATTTCTAGGTTAAATCTAATGGCCTAAATGAATTCTAAAATCTATAAATAAGTGGGTAGACCCTAAACCTAAATCACTTGTAAAATTAGAGAAGCTACCGTCATGCTGCTGCCATGGAGTTCAGCGTAGCCGTCACAAACTAAGAAGAGGAAGCCTAATCATCTACAACTAAATCTACACAAATCAAATCAAAAGATCTCTCTTTCTCTAATTCTTTCTTTTGTTGGTGAATATGATGATTCTCACAAGACTATTACAAACTAATTTGACTCAGTTATGAATGGATCACAAGAAAGTGATGTGATTTGTAATTGTAAATTCTATATATTGTGGATCTCTTATTATGTTATTATGTTGTCGTATGATGTAAATTATATATGTTATGTCATGCTATGTTGTAAATACTCTTATGCTATGTCGTGCTATGTTGAGAATCATGTCAAGCTATGTTATACTATCATACTATGCCATGTTATAAATCATGCTATATTATGTTGAAAAATCATGCTGTTGGATCATGCTTAAAGTTATGTTTTTTTTTCTTAATTTAAATGGATCTTGTTTATGGGAATTTGCCTATTAGGTTAGGTGTACCCATAAACTTGAAACTATAATTAAATAAAACTTGATTATGGGAATTTGCCTATTGAGTTAGGTGTACCCATATAAAACCATGTTGTTAAAAAATTAGATGATGTTGATTCACACATGTTCATATGTAAGTTTATGAAAATTGATTGAGATTATATTAGGTGAATTTTGAACAAGTTGACACCTTTAGGTCCATGACATGTATAATCTATGCAAGTTGGACATATGCAAGTTTCACCCCCTTATTATGATTCATTTGGTCACATATACATGTTGTTATTATGATAATCTCTTTTATGCTATGAGTTAGGCTATTCGAGTCTAACATATATTTTGCGAATAAACGTTCAAACGTGGGGTAGGGGTAATATTAGGAATTAATAAATTGGGTGCAATTTTGTAAGATTTTGCATACCATGAATGGATGTCCATAATTGAGTCAATTATGGACATTGTTAAAAATTGGAAGTAATTAATAATTCAAGTAGGGAATTATTAAAATTGGGGGAAAGTGGATTATTATTAATAATCAATGCTTAGGACACGAGGTTGGACCCGTTTGTGATGTAAACCTGCCCGGACCCGCCCGACAAATCCAGTAGTCACAAATGTCGGCCCAATGTGAGAGGTCCTAGGCCCAAACTAAAGCATAATAGTTGTAAAGACACGAGGTTAGACTCTTTTATGGTGTAAGACTGCCCGGACCCGCCCGGCAAATCCAGCTGCCATAAATGCCAGTCTAATGTGAGAGGTCTTTATGAGGTTATGGCCTTAATGAACTAAGAAATACTTAACCAGATAATCATGTAAGGTGGGACATGGGGGTTAAGTAGGTGCCTTGGGTGGCATGAGGAATCTGGTGGTTGCCTTTAGAGGCATTTGAAATACGATTAGACTTAACCAAACACACATGTAAATGAACATGACTAAGTGGGTTAAGTGGGATGGACTAATGGGGACAAGCTTAGGTAGAATGCTTATGGTAAATAGTCGGGGCCCATTTCAACCAGTATCCCAAAACGTATCTTTGTGGGCTCGACCCAAGTCGAGGACGGGACACGCATACTGGGTTTGACTATAAGAGGCCAAAACAGGGAGCGGTGGCAACGCAAGTCCAACGGGTTTCATATGCGTGTGTGGACCCGGGCTGGTAGGTAAGACGTTGTTGCATCGTGTAGGTATAAGCCGTGCATGTCCGTTGTATCAGGTTGCCACTTTAGGGGAGTGATACACCCCACTGTGGGGCCAACACGGGTATCTACGAGTTAGGGAGCCAATCGAATAATGGGAAGTAGGGTACACCTAGTGGAGATAGGGGCAGGCGGCACCTATGTAGTCAGCTAGGGGTACGTAAAGCCATTGGGAAAGTTTCTAAGTGAAGCTAAGTGGGGTGAATCTTTAGGGTGACTGGTGTGGTGCAGTATAGTGTTTATCCTTTAGTATTTAGGAGCGCCTATAACGTTGCCTTTAGCGATTGTCTATGTCCTTAATCTGCTCTTCATAGACATTTTCTTGTTTTCCAGCTTATGCCTTAGTCCAGTTATTTTGGTAATAGTATTGTAGAATTATCATATTCACCAGACTTTATGTCTGACCCCCTCTTTTCCATCCTTTTTCTCCCTTCAGGTCCGCAGGTTGGGCCAAGTTCTAGTGGAGTCTAGTTGGATCGCTTATCTTCTGGAAAGCTTGGACTGCTGAAGTAAAGTCCAACTTGTTATCTTTCTTTTTAATGGCTATTCATGTAATGGGATTATGTACTTGTTTTATCAAGATAGATATTGTACTTGACATTCAATATGGTGTTATGATGTAATCAAACATGTTTTGACTTCTGCTACAATGAAATAAAGTTTTTGAATTTCCAAGTACTATTTTATATCTATCTTGTTGTAATTTTACTGTTCCATATTCACTTAAAACCTCCATGGAAGTTAATGCATTCCCTTTGTGAGTGACATTAATGGACGTGGGGTGTTACACGTGGTATCAGAGCATAAGGTTACCAGAACAGATAAAAATTTTTTTTAGAAAAATATTTTTTTCTAAAGTATTTTTGGAAGAAGTGCTTTCAAAAAAAAAAACATGTTATTTAAGAGAGTTTTTATGAAAAACATAATCCCAAATAGCCACATCCTTATCTTTATCTTTCGAATTCTCCATTTTGAATCTTTCCTTTTTCGTTTCAGCATGGCTGAAGATCTTAATCTCCCAGAAGGTGTGACGATTCCAGGGTGGTTTAGGAGATACTTGGAGGCTAGGGCCACCACTGCAGGCCCAGCGGATACTCCTCCACCCCTAGTTGCACCCATTCCTCCTCCTCCTCCTCCTCCTCCTCGTGTTGACACTTTTGCAAAGACGTGCAAGGAATTCAAGGCTATGGGAGGAAAAACTTTTCAAGGGACTGAGACGTTTGTGGAGGCCAGAGATTGGCTTAAGGAGACTGAGGAATTGTTGGATATCTTTGAAGTGGAAGATGGGAGGAAAGTCCGTTTAGCTGCTTGGTTAATGAAGGGAGAGGCCTCGTTTTGGTGGAGGTCACTAACGGGGAACGTCCAGTTGATTCATGGGCGGATTTCAGACGAAGGTTTGAGGCAAAGTTTCTTTCAAGGGCAGAGGAGAACTTAAATATGGAAAAATTCCTGGCACTAAAGCAAGGGAGCTCATCAGTAAAGGAATATGTCAATAAATTTAATCAGTTAGCAAGGTTTGGCTTGGAGTTGGTGAACACGCCAGAGAAGAAAGCTTTGAGGTTCGTTAGAGGCTTGAATGAACCGTTGCAAGAGTTGGCTATGACCCACATCCCTATGGGAGCCACCTTTGAAAAGCTAGTAGAAATGGCACTTATGCATGAGGATAAGGCAGTTGAAAAGAAAGGGGATCAGAAGAAACCCCAACAGCAAAATAAGAAGGGTGGTAAAAACAATAATGGCAAAGGGAAGAAGAAATGCTTCAATTGTGGGACGCCTGGCCATCTCAGCAAAGATTGTAGAAAGAAAAAGAAGACTGGTTGTTTTCATTGTGGAGATGCGGGACATTTAGTGAAGGACTGTCCAAAGAAGGGGCAGAGGGCAGGGTCTACCTCGGGAGGACAGGTGCAGGCTCTTATGGCACCAGGGCAGCCAAGGGGGCAAGTTCAGGCTATTGCGGCCCCACCGCTGCAAGAAAGAGGTAGAACAATTTCTGTTGAAAGCTTAGTTTTTCTGTTTGATCATCCTGTCCGTACCTTATTCGATTCTGGCGCATCTCATTCGTTTATCTCTGCATCATTAGTTGAATCACTGCACTTGAACACCAGTTTAGTAGAGGATCCCTTGGTCGTTTCAAATCCAATTGGGGGTTCGGCTCATTTGACCATGATATGTTTGGATTTGAAAATCTCTATACTTAGCGTTGAATTTAGATGTGATGCTTATGTATTGGGCTTCACGGGCTATGGGCTAATTTTAGGAATGGATTGGTTGTCTAGAAATAGGGCCATTCTTGATTGTGAAAGGAGAGTAGTTAGGCTTGTGACTCGCCTTGGTAATGCTCTCGACATCTTTTGTAATCCCATAAATTCCGTAATGCTAAGTTATCTTGAATCGCTTGACGCGTCTGTAGAGAACCTGCGATCGGTAGAAGTGGTCCGGGAATATCCGGATGTGTTTGAGGAGGTGAAGGGCTTACTTCCAAGGCGGGAGATAGACTTTCGAATTTATCTTGTGGATAATGCTAAACCCGTATCTTTGCCAGTGCGCCACATGGCTCCTCGTGAAAGGAGGGAACTCAATAAGCAAGTAAAGGAGTTGCTTGAGAAGGGGTTCATAAGACGTAGTATATCGGAGTGGGGTGCTCCAGTAGTTTTTGCCACAAAGGCGGATGGGTCTCTTAGACTTTGTATGGACTATAGAGAACTAAACAAGCTTACTAAAAAGAACCGACACCCACTGCCGAGGATTGACGATCTCTTTGATCAGTTAGTTGGCGCCTCAGTGTTTTCGCAGTTGGACTTAGCCACTGGCTTTCATCAACTGAGAGTGGCTGAGGATAGTATAGATAAGACTGCTTTTAGGACTCCTGACGGATTCTATGAATGGCTAGTGATGCCCTTTGGTTTGACAAACGCCCCTGCATATTTTTTTGATTTGATGAGTAGGGTGTTTAGGGAATACCTTAACAAATTCGTGGTAGTCTTTGTGGATGACATCTTAGTCTTTTCTAAGAATAAAGAAGAGCACTCCCTACATCTTAGGGAAGTGTTGGAAACCCTTCGAGCACATAACCTTAAGGCAAAATTTTCTAAGTATCACTTCTGGAGGAAGGAAGTACGGTTCTTAGGGCACGTGGTTTCCAAAGAAGGGATAGCAGTGGATCCCGCAAAGGTGGTGGACATCCAAGATTGGAAGGTCCCTAAAAATGCAACCGAAGTAAGAAGTTTCTTGGGGTTGGCTGGCTATTATAGGAAGTTTATCAAAGACTTCGCAAAAATATCAGCTCCATTAACACGGTTAACGAAGAAGAACCTGGTTTTTACGTGGGACAAAGATTGCGATGATGCGTTCCAACGTTTAAAGAGAGCCTTAACTTCAGCCCCAGTCTTAGTGCTGCCAGACGGGAATAAACCGTTTACCATCTATACTGATGCTTGTGGGACGGGACTTGGCGCGGTCCTCATGCAAGAGGGAAGAGTAATAGCCTATGGTGGAAGGCAGTTGAGGGTTCATGAAAAGAATTACCCCACGCATGACTTAGAGCTAGCCGCAATTGTTTTCGCGCTTAAGTCTTGGCGTCACTATCTTCTTGGTGAGAAATTCGAACTGTTCACTGACCACAAATCATTAAAATACTTATTCTCTCAGAAGGATTTAAATTTAAGGCAGCAACGGTGGATGGAATTCTTAGCCTCCTACGATTTTGAAATAGCATATACCCCGGGCAAGGGTAACGTGGTGGCAGACGCCTTAAGTAGGAAAAGGTTGTCCTTGAGTCCGTTGTTTGTTGAACGACAAAGCTTAGAATTCATCTCTATGTTTGACTTTAGACCCTTCGTTGACTTAGTACCCGGTCTGTTAGCATCCTTGGAGGTTAGACCTACACTTCTAGGACGGGTTGGTGAGGCACAGCGAGACGACCCACGGTTGGTTGAGATAGTAGAAAAGCTCAAAGGGGGGGAGTCGTCAAGCCATCTTCGTAGGTATACCCTAGACGATAAGGGTTGGTTACGAAGGGATAATAGACTTTGTGTACCACAAGACGAAGACTTAAGGAAGGCCATTCTTGATGATGCTCATCGCTCAAAAATGACCATTCATCCCGGCGGGGATAAGATGTACAAAGATATGAAGCGGGTTTTCTTTTGGGCCGGTATGAAAAAGGATGTGGCCGAGTACGTCGCTAGATGCTTGGTGTGCCAACGAGTTAAAGCAGAACAAAAGAAACCCGGTGGGTTGCTTCACCCATTAGAAGTTCCACTATGGAAATGGGAAAGCATCTCAATGGATTTTGTGGATGGATTACCAAGATCAAGGAAGGGTAACACGGGGATTTGGGTTATAGTAGATAGACTTACTAAAAGCGCCCATTTTATTCCCGTGAAAAGTAAGAGGACTGCTCCGTGGTTGGCTTCTGTATACATTAAGGAGATAGTTCGTTTGCACGGTATTCCTTCTAGTATAGTAAGCGACCGTGACCCCATCTTTACTAGCGAATTTTGGAAGAGTTTACAAGAGGCGGTAGGGACTCAGCTATGTTTGAGCATCACATATCATCCTCAGACAGACGGCCAGACCGAGAGGGTGAATCACATTCTAGAGGATCTTTTAAGGCTTTGTATCCTAGACTTTGGGGGTACATGGGAAGAGCACCTTCCGTTAGTAGAATTCGCATATAACAATAGCTTTCAGTCTAGTATTGGCATGGCACCTTTCGAAGCTCTTTATGGAAGGCCTTGCCGTTCGCCTACATGTTGGTGGGAATCTACCGATAAAATCCTACTTGGGCCCGATATGGTTAGGGAAACCTCGGAGAAGATTGAGTTGATTCGAAGGAGGATGAAAGCAGCACAAGATAGGCAAAAATCGTATGCTGATAAGAGGAGGACAGATCTTGAGTTTGACATTGGGGACATGGTTTTTATCAAAGTATCTCCGTTACAGAATGTTGTTCGCTTTGGGTCCGTGGGGAAATTAGCACCAAGGTTTGTAGGGCCGTTTCCTGTAAAAAAAACAGGATTGGGAAGATGGCATATAGGGTGGAGTTGCCTGAGAAACTTAGTGGAGTACACGACGTATTCCATGTATCACATTTGAGGAAGTGTTTGCACAAGACCGCGGAGGTGGTAGAGCCGAGCTTGCTTAAAGAGGTGGAAATAGAGCGTGATGCAACAATTAGACGAGCTCCTACATGCATTCTTGGGTCGGAGATCAAAAAGTTGAGGAATCGAGAGGTCAGACTGGTTAAAGTGCAATGGGGAGATGATGAGAGCAACGCAACTTGGGAGACAGAAGAGAAGATGCGTTCGTTGTACCCTTTTCTTTTTGAGGGTATGTCTTTTAATTTCTCCTTTATCGCTTATCTTATCTTATCTTTAGTATGTCCTCTCATTAGTATCTTTGACCTTTAGTTAGGATAATCCTATGGTTGAAACATGTGTTTGAGACATGTTATGTATGATGGATGCAAAATAGATGCAAGTGTTTGCTAGTGGTTGCTCGTGGATGCATATACACACACTCTTTAGGCACTAGATCGGCTCAGTCACTACATATTGCATATTGCATATATATGGATGTATTTAGTAAAATGGATGAACGATGGTTGTATTATCATGTGGATGCTGCATTCAGATGATGGTTGTGCACGCATATAGAAGTATTATGTAGCATTAAGAATCTTTTGCATACATAATGGATGCATGGCACGATCATAGTTGCATTAAGGAGGTCAACTGAATCAGTGGACCGCCTGATTTTGCAATAGATACGGACATATACACACACTGTGCATTTAAACATGAAAGCATTAGAAGCCTGTAAGGACAATGGATGCCTGTGTATGATGGATGAGTACATGGACGTTTGGATGGTAGGATATACATTCTTCCAGACTTGAAGATTTCGGGGACGAAATCCTAAAAGGAGGGGAGAATGTAACACCCCGAATTTTCTATTAACACTAAAGTTGCTAAAATATTAATAAGTGTGTAAGAGGGGGGATGTATCTAATATGAATATAAAAGTGTGTAAGAGGGGGGATGTATCTAATATGAATAAAATAATATTAATAAGTGTGTAAGAGAGGGGATGTATCTAATATGTATATAAAAACAATAATAAGTGTGTAAAAGGGGGGGATGTATCTAATGTGTACATTGTAGAATATATATATATATATATATATATATATTGCTGAGTGTTTGCTGAGTCACTTCTGACTCATTGCTGAGTCAACAAGATAAACCCCATCTTGTATGAACGGCTGCGGTTATTTCTAGGTTAAATCTAATGGCCTAAATGAATTCTAAAATCTATAAATAAGTGGGTAGACCCTAAACCTAAATCACTTGTAAAATTAGAGAAGCTACCGTCATGCTGCTGCCATGGAGTTCAGCGTAGCCGTCACAAACTAAGAAGAGGTAGCCTAATCATCTACAACTAAATCTACACAAATCAAATCAAAAGATCTCTCTTTCTCTAATTCTTTCTTTTGTTGGTGAGTATGATGATTCTCACAAGACTATTACAAACTAATTTGACTCAGTTATGAATGGATCACAAGAAAGTGATGTGATTTGTAATTGTAAATTCTATATATTGTGGATCTCTTATTATGTTATTATGTTGTCGTATGATGTAAATTATATATGCTATGTCATGCTATGTTGTAAATACTCTTATGCTATGTCGTGCTATGTTGAGAATCATGTCAAGCTATGTTATACTATCATACTATGCCATGTTATAAATCATGCTATATTATGTTGAAAAATCATGCTGTTGGATCATGCTTAAAGTTATGTTTTTTTTTCTTAATTTAAATGGATCTTGTTTATGGGAATTTGCCTATTAGGTTAGGTGTACCCATAAACTTGAAACTATAATTAAATAAAACTTGATTATGGGAATTTGCCTATTGAGTTAGGTGTACCCATATAAAACCATGTTGTTAAAAAATTAGATGATGTTGATTCACACATGTTCATATGTAAGTTTATGAAAATTGATTGAGATTATATTAGGTGAATTTTGAACAAGTTGACACCTTTAGGTCCATGACATGTATAATCTATGCAAGTTGGACATATGCAAGTTTCACCCCTTATTATGATTCATTTGGTCACATATACATGTTGTTATTATGATAATCTCTTTTATGCTATGAGTTAGGCTATTCGAGTCTAACATATATTTTGCGAATAAACGTTCAAACGTGGGGTAGGGGTAATATTAGGAATTAATAAATTGGGTGCAATTTTGTAAGATTTTGCATACCATGAATGGATGTCCATAATTGAGTCAATTATGGACGTTGTTAAAAATTGGAAGTAATTAATAATTCAAGTAGGGAATTATTAAAATTGGGGGAAAGTGGATTATTATTAATAATCAATGCTTAGGACACGAGGTTGGACCCGTTTGTGATGTAAACCTGCCCGGACCCGCCCGGCAAATCCAGTAGTCACAAATGTCGGCCCAATGTGAGAGGTCCTAGGCCCAAACTAAAGCATAACAGTTGTAAAGACACGAGGTTAGACTCTTTTATGGTGTAAGACTGCCCGGACCCGCCCGGCAAATCCAGCTGCCATAAATGCCAGTCTAATGTGAGAGGTCTTTATGAGGTTATGGCCTTAATGAACTAAGAAATACTTAACCAGATAATCATGTAAGGTGGGACATGGGGGTTAAGTAGGTGCCTTGGGTGGCATGAGGAATCTGGTGGTTGCCTTTAGAGGCATTTGAAATACGATTAGACTTAACCAAACACACATGTAAATGAACATGACTAAGTGGGTTAAGTGGGATGGACTAATGGGGACAAGCTTAGGTAGAATGCTTGTGGTAAATAGTGGGGGCCCATTTCAACCAGTATCCCAAAACGTATCTTTGTGGGCTCGACCCAAGTCGAGGACGGGACACGCATACTGGGTTTGACTATAAGAGGCCAAAACAGGGAGCGGTGGCAACGCAAGTCCAACGGGTTTCATATGCGTGTGTGGACCCGGGCTGGTAGGTAAGACGTTGTTGCATCGTGTAGGTATAAGCCGTGCATGTCCGTTGTATCAGGTTGCCACTTTAGGGGAGTGATACACCCCACTGTGGGGCCAGCACGGGTATCTACGAGTTAGGGAGCCGATCGAATAATGGGAAGTAGGGTACACCTAGTGGAGATAGGGGCAGGCAGCACCTATGTAGTCAGCTAGGGGTACGTAAAGCCATTAGGAAAGTTTCTATGTGAAGCTAAGTGGGATGAATCTTTAGGGTGACTGGTGTGGTGCAGTATAGTGTTTATCCTTTAGTATTTAGGAGCGCCTATAACGTTGCCTTTAGCGATTGTCTATGTCCTTAATCTGCTCTTCATAGACATTTTCTTGTTTTCCAGCTTATGCCTTAGTCCAGTTATTTTGGTAATAGTATTGTAGAATTATCATATTCACCAGACTTTATGTCTGACCCCCTCTTTTCCATCCTTTTTCTCCCTTCAGGTCTGCAGGTTGGGCCAAGTTCTAGTGGAGTCTAGTTGGATCGCTTATCTTCTGGAAAGCTTGGACTGCTGAAGTAAAGTCCAGCTTGTTATCTTTCTTTTTAATGGCTATTCATGTAATGGGATTATGTACTTGTTTTATCAAGATAGATATTGTACTTGACATTGAATATGGTGTTATGATGTAATCAAACATGTTTTGACTTCTGCTACAATGAAATAAAGTTTTTGAATCTCCAAGTACTATTTTATATCTGTCTTGTTGTAATTTTACTGTTCTATATTCACTTAAAACCTCCATGGAAGTTAATGCATTCCCTTTGTGAGTGACATTAATGGACGTGGGGTGTTACAACTGGCTTCATCTCCTCTGAACACCACACAGGAACTTACTGAACCGAAATACACTACTGCCATTTTCAAGTTCGATCTCAAACAATACCACATCAAAACTCCACCGATCCACAAACAACCACCACCAAGCTAGTTCTCCTTCAATCCTCTCAAGATCCATACCCACATTCAACAGCTCTGCATCATCCTCGACAACCCGTCGTCGCTCAGCAACCATGATTCCATCGTCGGTTTTATCAACCGAAACTACCAGAAATCTCACCGCAAATGCGGTTTCAATCCTTTAACCCAAATCCAACATCCTCAACGCGAACTGATCACCACAAAAGAGCCAAAGTCGAACCCTAGCTGGTCGTTCAGCAAACTCAGCGAACCAAAAAGGACGTCGAACCCAAGAAAAACTACATCAAGAGAAAGAGCACCTCACCAGCAATCTAAAGACACTTGTTTTGGATTTTTAAACTTTTCTTTGAATTTGCATTTGATTTTCGAGGTCCGACTTTTGTTTTTGGAAGAACAAAATAAATCAGCGGCGCAAATTCTGGTTGTTGACCAACCTAGAAAATGAAATTAGGTTTTAAGGAATTAGTTAGGGGGTATATATAGGGTGTTAAAATATCTAGATATTTTTTATTAATATTTTAATATTTTATTTTAATCCTTTATATTCGTTTCTGACTTCTAAAAATTTGTGTGATCGCACATGATACTCAAAAATCACGAAACTGGACATGCAGCTACAATTTGACATTACGGTCCCAACGAAACTGGTTTTTCGAATTCCGACTCCGTATGCTCACACAGCGTATTTTTAACTATCAAAATACTGACTGTTTTTCACTCTAAAAATCTGTACGGCCACAGAGTGACTCTAAAAATCATGAAACTGGAAATCTAACAACTATTTTATATTGCGGATCCAACAAAATTAGTTTCGTCGAATTCCGACTTCGTTTGCAAAAATGGCTATTTTTAAAGCTCTGGATGACCCATTTAAATATATAAATATATTTAAATATAATTAAATTAAATATAAATAAATTTATATTATCGTATATCTTCACATATGATATCGTACAGCTCCAGAATATCATATCAGAATTTACAGTTTGATATTTCAGATTCCAGATTATCTCGATATTCAATTTATATCGAAAATCCTTTTATAACGTATATAAAGCATTACGAATTATAAAGAAATTCCACAGCGACTTTTCTGAAATTTGATTTGGACGTACATCAAAATCTACTCGACGAAATCCCGATTTTTCTCTTCCACTAGAAAGATATACTCCACCAGCTCCACACGTTTCTTGTTTCACAGAAATCCGGCTTAAAACGAATCCTGTATATTCAGTTGAAGTTCAAATCGCCAAATCGCGAACTGCAGCGCCATTTAGAGCTCGATTTTAATTATATTATAATTATACGTTCAAACTGTCGTCGATTGAATATATTCGTCAATATAATTCAACTCTAAGCTGAATTAAATCTAAGGGACGACCCCGTTCATAGAATATTGTGATTTCCAAAAACTTTGATTATTTCTGAATTAAATATATTATTTAATTATTATTTTAATTAAATATTGACTATAATTTAATTAACGACGATTTAATTCCCTAAATCACTATTTATATAATTAAATAAATTAATTATAACCCTGGAAAATGCGGGTCATTACAGAACTGAAAATTGTGGGCAATTGGAATATATGATATAATTCAGAACTTGAAATAGGATTTGAATAAAAGAAGAAATAATGAACGCCTAAGACACGAGGTTAGACTAGTTTGCAGTAGAAGTCTGTTCGGAACCACCTGGCATATCCAGCAACCGTAAACGGTAGTCTAATGTGAGAATTCAAAGGCAGAAATTAAATATGTAATAATGCAAAGACCCGAGGTTAGATTCGGATTGCAATATAAGACTGCCCGGAACCGCCCGGCATATCCAACAACCGCAAAACGACAATCTAATGTGGGAGGTCTTGCAAGATTACAATTACAATGAATTAATGAACACTTAACCAAGATAAGACATATGGTAGGACATGGGAATGATAAAATGGTTAAGTGGGTAACATGGGTAGCATGTGAAACATAATTAAAACACTTAAACAAGATAAGACATGTGATTAGACATGGGGATAGAGAGGGGTTAAGTGGGAATTCCTAGTGGGGACCAAGCTTAGGAGGGAAGCTTGTGTCAAGTGGGTGGACCCATTTGAACCATTAACCCATTTAATATCTATATGAGCTCGTACTAGGTCGGGGATAGGGACATGCTTACTGGGGTTGATTGTAAGAGGTCAATAAAGAGTTAGCGATGACAGTGCAAGTCCAACGGAGTCATGTGCGTGCGTGGGTCCGGGCTGGTAGGTAAGACGTTGTTGCATCGTGTAGGTATAAGCCGTGCATTTTAGTAGTATCGGGTTGCCACTTTAGGGAGTGATACACCCTACTGTGGGACCAGCATAGGTATCTACGAGTTAGGGAGCCAATCGAATAGGAGGGTACATTTAGTGGTGGTAGGTGCATGCCTATGATAGCAACTAGAGGTACATAATCAAATGGGAAGGGTAGTGGGTACAACTAGAGGGGATTGGAGCAAGTTGGCACCTATGATAGCAACTAGAGGTACACGAAGCTACCATCATTATATTTGTTTAAAAGCGGTCGTCTTTTAGTATGTAACTAGTATGATGGTACGGTGCAAAGCATATCTTATAGTTGTTAGAAGCGCAGTCAACGTTACATCTTGTTCATCTTGTTACCTTGTCATATCTGCTTATGTTGCAGTCATCTCTTATATCCAGTTTATGTTCTTATCCTGTTACTTTACTGATTATATTGTTAAAGTCACTAGACTCGCCAGACTTATGTCTGACCCCTTTTTATTTCGCCTCTTTCCCCCTCCCTCCCTTTAGGTCCTCAGGGTGGGACTAGTGGAGCTTGACTTGTATTTCTTTCTTCTTGAAGTACTTGGAAGTGTTGAAAGTAATGCTCAGCTTGATCTCTTTTCCATTATGGCTATTTGGAGTGTGATTAAGGTTTTACTTTTATGTACTCTAATAATAATTTTGCACAAGATGGATATTTGTGTACTTTGCTTTAGCATGTGGTTTTGATGTTGTAACCAAACATGTTTTGCTTTTCCGCTGCAATGAATAAATTTTGAATTTTCTTAAGTACCATTTTATATATCTATCTTGTGATATTCTGTTCTATACTCTTATAATACTCCATGAAAGTTAATGCATTCCCTTAGGGAGTGACATTAATGGACGTGGGGTGTTACACGTGGTATCGGAGCTGAAGGTTACCAGAACAGATAAAAGATTTTGAAAAACCATTTTCAAAAGCTTTTTTTAAAGAAGTATTTTCAAAAACATGCTTTAAAGAAGGTGTTTTCAAGAGAAAGGTTTTGGTTTATTATGAAAAACATAATCCCCAAAAGCCATATATCTATCTTTCGATTCCCTGTTTTGAATCTCTTCCATTTTCCTTTCAGCATGTTTGGGGAACCCGTTATACCCGAGGGCGTACAGATACCTGGTTGGTTCAGAAGGTATCTGGAGGCTAGAGCTACTGCCGCAGGCCCAACAGACGTTCCTCCTGCCCCAGCTGCAGCCGCTCCTCCTCCTCCCCCATATGTAGATTCTTTTTCTAAGATATGCAAAGACTTCCGTGCGATGGGCGGAAAGCCGTTTTATGGAACTGAGGCGATTGTCGAGGCTCGAAATTAGATCAAGGAAGTGGAGGATTTGTTTGGTATCCTTGAGATAGACGATGGAAGGAAGGTTCATCTAGCTACTTGGTTGATGAAGGATGAAGCTTCATTTTGGTGGGAAGTAACTAATGGAGGACATGCAGTGGAGACATGGAGGGATTTTAGACAAAGGTTGGAGCTGAAATTTCTTTCACAAGTAGAGAAGAGTTTATATATGGAGAGGTTCTTGGCTTTGAAACAAGGGAGTTTGTCTGTGAAGGAGTACGTTAACAAGTCTAACCAGTTAGCAAGATTTGGTATGGAATTAGTTAATACACCACATAACAAGGCCTTGAAATTTGCCAAGGGTCTGAATGAACCATTACACGGGTTGGCTATGTCCCACATTCTTATGGGGGCTACTTTCGAGAAACTTGTTGACATGGCGTTGATCCATGAAGAGGAGAAAGGTGCTAATGTAGATAAGGCACAGGATAAGAAAGGAGATCCAAAGAAGGTACAACAACAACAAAAGAAGGGTGGCAAGGATAACAAGGGTTCATAGAAAAAGAAGTGTCACAATTGCGGAATACCTGTCCATTTGAAGAAGGACTGTAGGAAGAAGAAGAAGACGGGTTGCTTCCAATGTGGTGAGGCAGGACATATGATTAAAGACTGCCCAAGTAGACAAGGACAAGGGCAAGGGCAGAGGACAAGATCTACTTTTGGAGGACAGGTTCATGCTCTCATGGCACCTAGACAAGAGAGAGGTAGAAACATTTCTGTTGAAAGTTTGATTTTCCTTTTCGATCATCCTGTACGTACTTTGTTTGATTATGGCGCTTCACGTTCGTTTATATCTGCTTCGTTAGTTGAAACACTGCACCTAAATGCTAGTCTAGTTATGGATCTCGTTGCTGTCTCAAATCCTACTGGGGTACGACTCATCTGTCTATGTTATGTCGGGATTTTAAAATATATGTGTATGGCGTTGAATTCGAATGTAACGCTTATGTGTTTGGCTTCACGGGCTATGGGTTGGTTCTAGGAATGGATTAGCTAGCCAGGTATGGTGCCATTCTCGACTGTGAAAAGAGGGTAGTTAGACTGTTGACTAGTTTGGGTAATACTCTCGATATTTCTTGTCACCCTAAGGGTTATGTTATGCTTAGCTACCTAGAATCTCTTGACACATCTACTGATGATTTGCAATCTGTTCGAGTAGTCAGTGAGTATGCAGATGTCTTTGAGGAGGTTAGGGGCTTACCTCCAAAACGAGAGATAGATTTCTGTATATACTTAGCGGACAATGCAAAGCCAGTTGCATTGCATGTGCGCCACATGGCTCCAAGAGAAAGGAGGGAGCTTAGTAAACAAGTAAAAAAGTTGCTTGAGAAAGGGTTCATAAGAAGAAGTATCTCGGATTGGGGTGCTCTTATTGTTTTCGCTACAAAGGATGATGGTTCGCTTAGATTGTGTGTGGACTATAGGGAGCTGAATAAGCTCACGAAGAAGAACAGACACCCATTGCCAAGGATAGATGATTTGTTCGATCAGTTGGTTGTTGCTTCAGTTTTCTCACAGTTGGACTTAGCTACAGGATTTCATCAGTTGAGGATAGCTGAGGATAGTATAGATAAGACTGATTTTTTAGGACTCCCGAAGGTTTCTTTGAGTGGTTCGTCATGCCTTTTGGTTTAATGAATGCACCCACATATTTTGTAGATTTGATGAGTAGGGTTTTTAGGGAGTTTCTAAACAAATTCGTGGTGGTCTTTGTGGATGATATCTTGATATTCTCTAGAAGCGAGGAAGAGCATGCCTTACTTCTTAGGGAAGTCTTATAGACCCTTTGAGCACATCAACTCAAAGCTAAGTTCTCCAAATGTTATTTTTGGAGAAATGAAGTGAGGTTCTTAGGGCACGTGGTCTCTAAGAAAGGGATAGCGGTGGATCCTATGAAGGTGGTAGCAATCCAAGATTGGAAGATTCCTAAGAACGCTATAGAAGTAAGAAGTTTTCTTGGTTTGGCGGGCTATTATAGAAAGTTCATCAAGGACTTTGCGAAGATATCAGCCCCACTTACACAGTTGACAAAAAAGAATTTGACCTTTTCTTAGGATGTTGACTGTGACGATGCTTTCCAACGTTTGAAGAGGGCATTGACAACAGCTCCAGTTTTAGTTTTTCCTGATGGGAGTAAACCGTTCACAGTGTATACCAATGCTTGCGGGACAGGCTTGGCGCAGTTTTGATGCAAGAGGGAAAGGTGATATGCTATGGTGGAAGGCAGTTAAAGGCCTATGAGAAGAATTACCCTACCCACAACTTAGAGTTAGCTGCTATAGTTTTTGCGCTTAAGTCTTGGCATCACTATTTGCTTGGAGAGAGGTTTGAGTTGTATATAGACCATAAGTCACTAAAGTACTTGTTCTCCCAAAAAAATTTAAACTTAAGGCAACAAAGATGGATGGAGTTCTTAGCATCCTACGATTCTGAGATTGCACAAGGGTAACGTTGTAGCTGACGCCTTGAGTAGAAAGAGGTTGACTTTGAGTCCTTTGTTTGTCGAGCGGTAGAGTTTAGAGTATATCTCTACCTTTGACTTTAGACCCTCTATCGATTATGTACTCGGTTTGTTGGCATCATTAGAGGTGCGACCTACGCTTTTGGGACAGATAGGTGCGGCACAGCGAGATGACCCACAACTGATAGAGATAGTATACAAGCTCATAAGAGGAGAGTCTTCGAGCCATCTTAGTAGGTATACTATAGATGACAAAGGTTGGTTGCGTAGAGATGGAAGACTTTGCGTATCACGAGACGAGAGTTTGAGGAGAACAATCCTTGAAGAAGCACATCGTTTTAAGATGACCATACATCCCGGTGGTGACAAGATGTATAGGGACATGAAGCGAATTTTCTTTTAGGCCGGAGTGAAGAAGGATGTGGCTGAGTTCGTTTCTAGATGCTTAGTGTGCCAGCAAGTCAAGGCTGAGAAAAAGAAGCCTGGTGGTTTGGTTCACCCTTTAGAGGTTCCACAGTGGAAATGGGAAAGTATTTCCATGGATTTCGTTGACGGGTTGCCGAGGTCAAGGAAGGGTAATACGGGGATTTTGGTAGTAGTAGATAGACTTACCAAGAGCGCCCATTTCATTCCCGTTAAAAGTAAAAGAACAGCGGCATGGTTAGCATTTGTTTATCTCCGAGAGATAGTTCGTCTACACGTCATACCTTCTAGTATCGTAAGCGATCGAAATCCCATTTTCAATAGTGAGTTTTGGAAGATCCTGCAAGAGGCGGTAGGAACGCAATTGTGCTTAAGCACCGCTTATCACCCTCAAACGGACGGCCAAACAGAAAGAGTGAATCGAATTCTAGAAGATCTTTTGAGGTTATGCATCTTGGACTTTGGAGGTACATGTGAGGAACATCTTCCATTAGTAGAGTTCGCCTACAACAAAAGCTATTAGACTAGTATTGGCATGGCACCTTTTAAAGCTCTGTATGGATGACCTTGCCGATCACCAACTTGTTGGTGGGAATCTACGGATAAGATATTGTTTGGGCCTGAGATGGTTAGAGAAACTTCATAGAAGATATACTTGATTCGAAGACGCATGAAGATGGCACAAGACCGACAAAAGTCATACGCTGATAAGGGACGAACTGATCTTGAGTTCGATGTTCGAGACATGGTTTTTATTAAAGTGTTAATGTAACGACCCGCATTCTACGCATCGGAGGGCCGTAGAATATTTATTTCATTTTCATACGAAGTTGTATGGTCGTGTAACTTTGGGGAACTACTATTGGGGTCATAATTTTCCTTGTTCACGATTTTTGCCGATTTTTAAATGACCATTTTGCCCCTAGCGAATCTTATTTTGCCCAAAACTTTTGATTGGCAAGGAGTTTTGACCTGAAAACACTTCCATTGGATTAGGATGATGGTTTAGGTTTCCGTAGAGTGATCACATTAGCCAAACGGACTTATCATTTGGGAGATATGACTGAAATAAGGTTTAGAATGTGAAAAACAGCTTAACCAGGCCTAATTAGGGTGATTAGCAGCTAGGCCCATAACCCATTTCGGGATTAGGGTTATGGGGAGGCTGAAATCAGTTAGGAAACAATTTATTTTCATTTTCTCAGCCGCCTAAAACCTTTCTCTAACCCTAGCAATGGCCTCCACCTTCTAAAATCATCCCAAATCACCTTCTAATCACTAATTAAGAAGATCTATATCAAATCAAGGCAAATCAACACCAAATTGGAGTTGGAGCTGTTGTGTTGCATAGGAAAACGACCCAAATCAAAGATAGTTTCTGATCTAAGTTCTATCTATGGCTAAGGTAAGTGATTTGCATTGTTTTTCACTAATTACGGCTAATTAGGGGTGAATAGTGTTAATTAGCGAAATTGTAACTTAGAATAATATTCAGAAATTCCAAAATATTATTTTAGGGCTCTGATAAAAATTTGGGTTAATTTCGATATGTTTTGCTAATCCTATCATTAGTTATAGTTAAACATGATTAAGGGGAAAACCATGGGTTTTGGGTATGTTTGATTCATATTGGCATGATTATTCATCATTTTGGTGTTTATGGTTGATTGTACATGTTGCTATGACTTTATGGTATGCTTTGTGATTGATTAGAAAAGTTAGAATGGTCTAAAACGCCGTCGTATGGTGTAAAAAAGTCGCTGGAAAAGTTGCAGAAAACTGTGCAGAAACCGGATCAGATCGGAGGGAGGAAGTACTACCCGGCCCGCTTGCGAAGCACCCCTTCCCACGAACCGCTGGTGGAGCCACGAAGCTTGAAGTTCTCCGACCCGAACCGCTTGCCCCGAATCGTGGAGCACCATGCAACTCCGACCAGACCTGGTGGAAGAAATACAGACCGATCCGAACCACTCTAGGGAGCACAACCCAAACTGCTTGGTGGACCACGAACCGTGCTTGTACCCCCGAACCGATCCGACGCTCTGGAGCAGGCGCAACGAACTGACCCGATCTGGAAGGAACTCATGACCCGACCCGGACGTGGAGAAGAGGACCGATCAGAACGGAGGTTTGTCTCCGAACCGATCCGGAGGAAACCAAAACCCGAGATGCAAAGGTAGTCCAAATGGGAAGTAGAACTCAGGATCCAGATGGGAACCGACGAGTTAACTTCATGAATTGGACTTTGCTGCGGGACGGGTGCAAAGGGGTTATCGATGTCTATAGCTTTGACTCACCACTGAGACAGATTAATGGCTATGGATCAGTGTAGTGGGTTGTTATGACTCCATGGGGCAAAGTGATCGTAGTAGGGCTATGAGCTAGTGCAGTGGAGTTGTCAATTTTTCATGGGCCAGAGTGGACATAGCAGAGTATTAGTGGTTACGGATCAGTGCAGTGGAGCCGTCATGATTCCATGGGGCCGAGTGATCGTAACACAGAATTGGATGATCAAAGTGGTAGATATCGTATGCTTTACGCAATGAGTGAGAGATGTGAGGATGATTGCTATGTTTGATGTTTTGTTATCACCATGAAACACACCCCCTCCCCATTATTTTCACACCATGTGTTAGTGTCACCTTAGAGTATTGTACATCCTATTGTGCTAACTCTTTGGTTGCAGATCCAGGTTCAGGTATGGTTATGTATACCTGTTATTGTTCTGTTTTGCTGCTTATCGCTCATACCAGACTTTTGTCTGACCCATAGTTTTATGTCTCTTCTTATTACTCTGGGTGCTCTTAAACGGGCAGACTAGAGACAGGTCGGGTGATTATGCATGAGTAGCTGTACCGGAGACAAGCAGGAGGCTTCCACGTATTATATATATATATATAATCTCCCTGTGTTGTTACTGGTCACTACTTTGGGCATTAGTAGTGTACCTCTTTCTTTTTCTTTAGAGACAGTATTTCAAAGTTGTAATAATGTTGGTTTGGATGATAAGCTGTATTTTGGATTTCCGCTGCTATGATGGTTAAGTTTTTAGCTTATAAACTGTCTTGCCTGTTTTATGTCAAAGTTATGTTATTATTATATTTTACCCCATGCGCTGTGAGACATTCTACAGCTTCCTTGTTAGTTCAAATTCCTTTCTTTGGCGACCGTCCTTTGCTGATTGGACATCGGTACAGCGCCGTAACACCCCATGGCCATTAATGTCACTCATAAAGGGAATGCATTAATGTCATGAAGCGTTGTAGTAGTATAGAACAAATAAATTACAAGAATAAATAAATAAAACACAGCGGAAGATAAAACTTATTTCATAGCATCACAACTTCAAAACAAGCTTACATAAGTAGTCTCCAAAAACCATTACAACAGGATCAATTGCCTTTTCCAAAAACTTCAAAGTACATAAAGAAGCAAATACTTAAATAACATAAATGCATAAATCCCCACTGAGCATAAGCAAAACCATAAAGATGAGAGAGTCCAAAGCGATAAACCTACTCTTTTCAAGCAACTGAAAGAAATCGGCACTAAGCTGTAGTATTCCCTCCTTGCAAACCTGAGGGGGGGGGGGAAAGAAAAGAGGTGGAAACAAAACGGGTCAGACATAAAGTCTGGCGAGTCCAGTAATTTTAACAAATAATAGGTAAGGTAAATGATCAAGACATAAATAGGTATCATTATATGGCTGTAGCATAGATAAGGTAGATAAAAAGGATGGACAAGATGATTCCGTTCCTAAGTACTAAGACAATCCTACACCTTAGCTAAGCGAACAGCCCTCCAAGTACTAACCCCGAAGACCGAAGTCAACATCAGACTAGCACCCAAAGGACTATCCAACTCAACCAACATGTATTTCGTTACACCGCACATTTGCTAAGTTACACCACATTACTTAGTTACACTGCACATCTACTAGTCTCTATTTACTAAAGGTTGATCCCTTCCCACTAACTGTACCCACATGACAAACTTGGTAGTTACTTGTACCTAGCTGCTATCATAGGTGCCGGCTTGCTCCTACCACCGCTAAGGTACCGTTACCCTACCCATTCGATCGGCTCCCTAAACCCCGTAGGTACCCGTGCTAGCCCCACAGTGGGGTGTATCACTCCCCAAAGTGACAACCCCGATACCAACATAAAATGCACAGCCATACCTACACGATGCAACAACATCTTTCCTACCAGCCCGCACCCATGCACGCACATGAACCCGTTGGACTCGCTTTGCCACCGCTATTCACATTTTGACCTCTTACATTCAAGTCTAGTAAGCGTGCCCCAACCCCGGCCTAGTACCGGGCCCAATTAGATACTCAAACGGGTTACTGGTTGAAACGGGTACCCCATCCGACACAAGCCTCCCACCTATGCTTGGTCCCCACTAGGTTTTTCCCCCACTTAACCATTTTAATTTAAATGTCCATGTCTTACACATGATATGGTTAAGTCCATACTTACATGTCATAATTTATATGTCTTATCTTATACCAGTTAAGTCCATATTTACATGTCACCCCACTTAACCCTCTAACCATACTCATGTCTTATTATGGTTAGTATTCCTTAATTCATTCCTTATGACGAACGGTGCATGACCTCCCACATTAGACCGAACGCTTTGTGACCGCTGGATTTGTCGGGCGGTTCCGGGCAGTCTTACGCCACAAACCGGGTCTAACCTCATTTCATTAACTGTTGCGCCTACAATTCATTCCTTTGACCTCTCACATTAGACGTCCAATTGTGGCAGCTGGATTTTCCGGGCGGTTCCGGGCAGTCTTACGCCACAATTGCGCCTAACCTCATGTCAAAGGTTTATTAATAATTGTATTTCACCCATATCCAATTTTCATGTCATGTATATCTAATTAAACATATAATCATGTTTATAATATTGTCTATTCCAAATTGTCACTAATTACATATTAATTAGCCTCAATTACAAATTTACAATTATAGGCAATTTCATCAATTCCATGTAATTCATACCCAAATATGCCAATTTCACGTATTATCCAATTATCCAAAATATCCAATTTTCCATATTTCACATATTCCCATCGTTCCCACGTATTTGCATTCACGCGTATTTTTAACATAGGCTCGAAGGTAGCCTAGATCCAAAAATAAAAGGAATAGGGATAAGAAGAGAGAATCAAATCACATAAAATTGGAATTAACACAACATCATGAAATAAAGCGGCATGTAAATTGGCATAGAGGCATAATGACAGATTCAACATGAATAAACTGATAAAGGTATGAACTTTACATAGAAACATAGGCATATGATGACATGAATCAAAAAGGTGAAGACTTGGATGAGATTTAAATTACATACATACATATGAATCCTCTTTACAACTTCATCATGTTACTTTTAATCCCATTATATTGTGAAAATCACCGTACTCACCTTTCGTGGTTAAAGAATAGAATTATGCACTGAAATTGGTGTAGAAACGTTGCGGTGTTGCTGATTTATCTTCTTGAATTGTTGTAGAAGCTCTAATCTTTAATTTGAGTTGAAGTTGAACACTTGAGATTTGATTTAGAGGCGGCGACTAGGGTTTAAGATAGAATTTGACAGCATAATGGTGTCATAGATAATATTTATGAATTAGGGTTAGGTCTTAGGGTGTATATATAGGTGTAGGAAGTTATTTAGGCCTTAGGATTAACCCTAGAACTGATCTGGACCACTCAGATGCCATATCAGCCCTAAGGGCGAATCGGGCCACAGGTTGGCAGCCAAACACCCAGGATTGACCTCTAGTCGACCCAGCGGGGCTTGGGTCGACTCAAACAATGGTGCGGTTCGGCTATTCCCCCTCCTGATTCGCTGTTTTGAACTTTTTTTTATATATATATCTATATATATATTTCTCTCATATGCATACAAACTTCATGGCTTAATAACTTCTTCATAATTAACCATTTTCACACTAAACTACTTTTTGAACTGCGTTCACACTAAGCCACTTTTTAGCCATTCCCCTAAAACAAAAATATGGCGCTAGCGGGGATCGAACTCTGTACCTCTTGTATGCAAGTCACATGTTCTAACCAACTGAGCTACTAAGTCTTTTGCTTACAAACCTTAGAACAATGTTAAACATCATTCTTTTCTCATTCCTCTTTTTCAAATAAATTATTCTTTAATTTGTTATTTTAATATTCTCAGAAAATACGGGGTGTTACATTCTCCCCTACTTAAAGGATTTCGTCCTCGAAATCTCTAAGTCAAGAAGAACGTATCCTACCATCTAATCATCCATCTACTCAACCATCAACCACTAGAAACCATGGTCCTTAAAATATTTCTAATGCTTTTCATGTACATATGCATAGTGTGTGTATATGTCCGTATACTGATGCAAAATCAGGCGGTCCACTGATTCAGTCGACCTCCTTAATGCAAATAATGATAGTGCCATGTATCCATCATGTATGCAAAGAACCCTATACATATCATTACTACATGTGTGCATAACCACTCATTTAAATGAAACATCCATATGATACACACATTCAACATACATTCATTTTACTAAATATATCCTTTATATGCAATATGCAATATGCAATATGAAAGTGACTGAGCCGATCTAGTGCCTAAAGTGTGTGTATATGCATCCATGAGCAACCACTAGCAAACACTTGCATCCACATGCATCCACCATACATAACATGTCTCAAACACATGTTTCAATCATAGGACAACCCTATCTAAAGGTCAAAGATACTAGTGAGAGGACATACTAAAGATAGAAAAAGTACAAGCTAAGCGATAAAGGAGATATTGAAAGACATACCTTCGAAAAGAAAAGGGTACAGTGAACGCATCTTCTCTTCCGTCTCCCAAGTAGCATCGCTCTCATCATCTCCCCATTGCACTTTGACTAGCTTGACCTCTCGATTCCTCAACTTCTTAATCTCCGACCCAAGAATGTATGTAGGAGCTCGTCGCATCACGCTCTATTTCCACCTCTCTAAGCAAGTTCTTCCAAAACTCGCTAGTAAAGATAGGATCGCGATCGCTCACTATGCTAGAAGGAACACCGTGCAAACGAACTATCTCTCGAATGTATACGAAGGCTAACCATGGAGCAGTCCTCTTACTCTTCACGGGAATGAAATGGGCGCTCTTAGTAAGTCTGTCTACCACGACCCAAATCCCCGTATTACCCTTCCTCGATCTTGGTATCCCATCAACAAAGTCCATCGAGACACTCTCCCACTTCCATTGTGGGACCTCCAATGGGTGAAGCAACCCACCGGGTTTCTTTTGCTCTGCTTTTACTTGTTGGCACACCAAGCATCTAGCGACAAACTCGGCCACATCCCTCTTCATACCGGCCCAAAAGTAAACTCGTCTCATGTCCAAGTACATCTTGCTCCCGTCGGGATGAATGGTCATCTTCGAACGAGGTGCATCATCAAGAATGGTCTTCCTCAAGTTCTCATCTCGTGGTACATAAAGTCTACCGTCCCTACGTAACCAACCCTTATCATCTAGGGTATACCTACTGAGATGGCTCGATGACCCCGCCCCCCCCTTATGAGATTCTCTACTAACTCAACCAACTGTGGGTCATCTCGCTGTGCCTCACCAATCCGTTCCAAAAGCGTAGGTCTGACCTCTAAGGATGCAAGAAAACCGGGTACAAAGTCAATGGAAGGTCTAAAGTCAAACATAGAGATAAACTCTAAGCTTCGCCGCTCAATAAACAACGGACTCAAGGACAACCTTTTCCTACATAAGGCATCTTCCACTACATTACCACTGCCAGAAGTATATGCTATCTCGAAATCGTAGGATGCTAAGAATTCCATCCACCTTTGTTGCCTTAAGTTCAAGTCCTTCTGAGAGAACAAGGATTTTTGCGATTTATGGTCTGTAAACAATTCAAATTTCTCGCCAAGAAGATAATGGTGCCAAGACTTAAGCGCGAAAACAATAGCGGCCAACTTTAGGTCATGTGTAGGGTAATTTTTCTCATGCACTCTCAACTGCCTTCCTCCATAGGCTATTACCCTCCCCTCTTACATTAAGACTGCGCCTAGTCATGTCCCACAAGCATCAGTATAAACGGTAAATGGCTCACTCCCATCTGGCAACACTAAGACTGGGGCTGTGGTCAAAGCTCTTTTTAAACGTTGGAACGCATCATCACAATCTACGTCCCACGTGAAAACTAGGTTCTTCTTCGTCAAGCGTGTCAATGAGGCTGATATCTTTGCGAAGTCCTTGATAAACTTCCTATAGTAGCCAGCCAACCCCAAGAAACTCCTCACCTCAATAGCATTTTTAGGGACCTTCCAATCTTGGATGGCCACCACCTTTGCGGGATCCACAGCTATCCCTTCTTTGGAAACCACGTTCCCTAAGAATCGGACTACCTTCCACCAAAAGTGACATTTAGAAAATTTAGCTTTAAGGTTATGCGCTCGAAGGGTCTCCAAAACTTCCCTAAGATGTAAGGCATGCTCTTCCTCGCTCTTAGAAAAGATCAAGATGTCATCCACCAAGACCACCACGAATTTATTAAGGTACTCCCTAAACACCCTACTCATCAAGTCAACAGTATGCGGGGGCGTTTGTCAAACTGAAGGGCATCACAAGCCACTCATAGAAACCGTCTGAAGTCCTAAAGGTAGTCTTGTCTATGCTATCCTCGGCCACTCTCAACTGATGGAAACCAGTGGCTAAGTCCAACTGCAAAAACACTGAGGCGCCAACTAACTGATCGAAGAGATCGTCAATCCTCGGCAGTGGGTGCCTATTCTTCTTAGTAAGCTTATTAAGTTCTCTATAGTCCACACAAAGTCTAAGGGACCCATCCGCCTTCGTGGCAAATACTACTGGAGCACCCCACTCTGATATACTACGTCTTATGAACCCATTCTCAAGTAACTCCACTAACTTGCTTATGGAGTTCCCTCCTCTCATGAGGAGCCATGTGGCGTACTGGTAGAGATACGGGTTTTGCATTGTCTACAAGATAAATACGAAAGTCTATCTCACATTTTGGGGGTAGACCCTCATCTCATCGAAGACATCAACATATTCACGGATTATACGAACAGAATGTAAATCATCATTGGATGCGTCAAGTGACTCAAGATAACTAAGCATCACCGATCCTCTTGGGTCACAAGAAATATCAAGGGTCTTTCCACTATGAGTCAACAATTTTACTACCCTTCGTTCACAATCTAGGATGGCACCATGTCGGGCTAGCCAATCCATCCCTAGAATCAACCCATAGCCCATGAAACCAAGCACAAAAGCATTACATTCAAAACCAACGCCTAAGATAGAAAATCTCACATCCCTACAAATCATGGATAAATAAGCCGACCCACCAATAGGATTTGAGACTATAATAGGATCCACAACGAGACTAGTATTTAAGTGCAGTGTTTCAACTAATGATGTATAGATAAACGAATGTGATGCGCCAGAATCGAATAAAGTATGGACATGATGATCAAACAAGAAAATCAAACTTTGGACAGAAATTTTTCTACCTTCTTCCTGTCCGGAGCCATGAGAGCGTGAACCTGCCCTCCCGAAGTAGAACCTGCTCTCTGCCCTTGCTTCTTAGGACAGTCCTTCACAGCATGACCCGCATCACCACAATGATAACAAGCGAACTTCTTCTTCTTCCTACAGTCTTTCTTCAAATGGCCAGGCATCCCATAGTTGTGACACTTCCTTTTTTCTTTACCACCTTTCTTTTGTTGTTGGGCTTTCTTTGGATCCTCCTTCTTATCTTGTGGCCTAAAAGTACTTACACCTTTCTCTTCTTCATGCATGTATGCCATATCAACAAGCTTTTCATACATAGCCCCCATTGGAATGTGGGACATAGCCAAACTGTGAAGCGGTTCATTTAGGCCCTTTGCAAACCTCAAGGCCTTCTTGTGAGGCGTATTCACCAACTCTAGCCCAAATCTCGCCAACTTATTAAATTCGGTCACATACTCCTTCACGGTCAAGTTTTCCTGCTTTAATGCCAAAAACCTTTCCATGTACATACTCTCCTCAGCTTGAGAAAGGAATTTCAACTCAAATCTTCCCCTAAAATCTTCCCACGTCTCTACAGCACGCTCTCCATTGGTAACCTCCCACCAAAACGAAGCTTCGTCCTTCATCAACCAAGCAGCCAATTGGACCTTCTTATAATCGTCCAAATCGAAAATGCCAAACAGATCCTCCATTTCTTTCAACCAATTTCTAGCTTCAACGAACGTTTCAGACCCACTAAAAGGTTTTCCACCCATCGAACGAAAGTCTTTACATATCTTGGAGAAAGCATCTCCACGCGGAGGAATGACTGGAGCTGGGGGAGGAGGAGGAACGTTAGCCGGACCCGCGGCAGCAGCCCTAGCCTCGAGATATTGACGAAACCAACCGGGTACATGAACACCCTCTGGTATCTCAGATGCTCCAGACATGCTGAAAAGAAAAAGAAAGAGTTTCAAAACAAGGGAAGCGAAAGAGAGATGTATGGCTTGCGGAGATTATGCTCTTTAAAGTAAACTTTCCTTGAAAATAGCTTCTTTAAAACAAGTTTTTGAAAATACTTTCTATGAAAATAATACTTTTGAAAACACTTTTCAAAACTTTTTATCTGTTCTTGTAACCATAGCTCTGATACCATGTGTAACACCCAATGGCCATTAATTTCACTCACAAAGGGAATGCATTAATGTCATGAAGCGTTATAGTAGTATAGAACAGATAAATTACAATAATTAATAAATAAAACACCGTGGAAGATAAAACTTATTTCATAGCATCATAACTTCAAAACAAGCTTTACATAAGTAGTCTCCAAAACCATTACAACAGGATCAATTGTCTTTTCCAAAAACTTCAAAGTACATAAAGAAGCAAATTGTAACAACCCGTATTTTCAATAACCTGTAATAACATAAATCGAGGCAGAATTTAATTCTAAAATGGGAATCAAGGGAAACGGGCTATGCCATTGTGTTCGTCTCGGAAAAATACGCGAAATAGAGTCCGAGTTTTCGAAAATCGGAGTCCGTATGACCAAGATATGGCCTCGCGAAGTTTCACGAAAATTCCCAAATTAAAGTATACTTAATTAAGTGAAATGGGTTGTGTAGATATATATATATATATATATATATATTGATATATATATATATATATATATAATTGAAAATTTAATAAATAAATATGCAAAAATGCTCAAAACAGCAAATTGGGAGAGGGGAATAACCGAACCGGCCGATTTTTGAAGTCGACCCGAGCCCGCTGGGTCGACTAGGGGTTAATCCAGGGTGTTTGGCTGTCAACCCGTGGGCCGATTCGCTCAAGTGCAGATTTTGCATTTGAATGGTTCTCATGGTCCATCTTTAATCTAAAGGCCCTAGATGGTTCCTACACTTGACTTCTTCCCCAAGACATGCTTTGATGGCTTGGATTGAATCTAGGGTTAATCCTATGGCCTAAAACACTTGCCTAATCTATAAATAAGACCCTAACCTACCCTAATTCATTCATAATTAAACCTAGTGACTAAACTATGGCAAAATGCTAGCTCTCATGGCCTCCACTAATTTTATGAAGAGGGTTGCATACTAATCACTCTCTAATCAACTTCTAATCCCTTCTTAGCATCTTAATCTTCTTCATTTGGTGTTCAAAGTTGCTAGTTGTGAGTTTCTATCACTTTGATGATCTTTTGGTAAACTAATTAGATGAGATGTGATGAGATTTATGGTTTTGTATGTGGGTTAATGAGCTTTGAATCATATGATATGATGTTAGCATTAATCTTATGTTTATGCATGTTGAGTATGTAAGCTTATGCAAGTTTAATATGATGTATGTTATGTTTGCATGATGCTAAATATGCAAGTTGTGGGCTATGTAATCATATGCATGTTATGCAAGTTCATGGTAATATGCTATGCAAGTTACATGTTTGTTAATATGCAAGTTGCATGTTTGTTAATATGCAAGTTACATGTATGTAAATATGCAAGTTACATGTTTGTTAATATGCAAGTTACATGTTTGTTAATATGCAAGTTACATGTATGTAAATATGCAAGTTACATGTTTCTTTATATGCAAGTTACATGTTTGTTAATATGCGAGTTACATGTATGTAAATATGCAAGTTACATGTTTATTAATATGCAAGTTCATGATGACACATTATGCAAGTCTATAAGCTAATATGCAAGTTTGTTATGCAAAATGAATATGAAAGTTATGTGACATATTATATGCAAGTTATGTGACATGTTATGCAAGTTCATATGCAAGTTATGTGTTTGTTAATATGCAAGATGGCACCTTTGAAACATGTTCATTCATATGCAAGTTGACACCTTTTATATGTGTTATATCATGAACGAAATTACGTGGGAACGATGGGGTAATTAAATGCATAAGTTAATAAGATTGTGTGAAATTAATATAATTATGCATAACACAAAATAAATAAACATAGTATGGGAATTTGCCTATTTGGTTAGGTGTACCCATACTATGTGTTGGGAATTTACCTATTGAGTTAGGTCTACCCCATGGGAATTTACCTATTAAGTTAGGTCTACCCATGTTAAGAAAACTTAATTAATTAGGGATAATTAATATAAAATTATGAGGGTGATTAATTAGGTGTAATTAATTGACTAAGACACGAGGTTGGACTCAGTTGTAGCGTAAAACTGCCCGGACCCAACCGGCTTAACCAGTTGCTACAAATGTTAGCCCAATGTGAGAGGTCTTAGGCACAAACTAAATACGTAATTAATGTAAAGACACGAGGTTAGACTCTGTTATGACATAAGGCTGCCCGGACCCAACCGGCTTAACCAGCGGTCATAAAAGACAGTCTAATGTGAGAGGTCTTTACAAAGGTTACGTTCTTAATTAATTAATTAAGAAACACTTAACCACATTAGCATGTAGAGGGACATGAGGGGTTAAGTGGGTGCCTCGGGTGGCATGAGAAAATCTAGTGGTTGCCTTGGGTGGCAATAGAAAATACGATTAGAATACTTAACCAAAATAGAACATGTAATTAAAACATGATTAAAGGGTTAAGTGGGATATACTAGAAAAAGGGACAAGCTTAGGTGGGTAGCTTGTGGAGGCCCATTTCAACCAGTAACCCATACGTATCTTTGTGGGCTCGACCCATGTCGAGGACGGGACACGCATACTGGGCTTGACTGTAAGAGGCAAACGGGTTAGCGGTGGCAACGCAAGTCCAACGGGCTTCATATACGTGAGTGGGCCCGGGCTGGTAGGTAAGCCGTTGTTGCATCGAGTAGATATAAGCCGTGCACCTTTAGTTTCATCAGGTTGCCACATTGGGGAATGATACATCCCACGGTGGGGCCAGCACGGGTATCTACGTTAGGGAGCCGATCGAATGGGAAGTAGCGTGTACACCTAGTGGATTGTAGGGCCCCGTGGCGCCTACTTGGTCACCTAGGGGTACGCAGGTACTAATTAGTAAATTTTATAAGTCCTTGGGTGGGATCAACCTTTAAGTTAGGAACGACTGGTGTGGTGCAGTTTAGTAATTTACCTTAGGAAGGGTAGATGCGTCTTTATCTTTTATCTTGGTTTAGTTAACTGCTTAGTATAGCCGTTCATCCCTATATGTTACCGTATATCAAGTTATGTCTTCTCTGGTTACTTTAACGATTGTATTGTTAAAGTTATAGGACTCACTCAGACTTATGTCTGACCCCGTTGTTTTTACCTTTTTCCCAACCCTCAGGTCCTACGGTGGATCCTAGCAGTAGTGGAGCTTGATCGGATTGCTGTCCCAGTCTTTAGGAGCTTGGATAGATGTAAAGCTCCAGTTATCCAGTTATCTTTTCTTTTGTTTTGGCTATTGTGTGAGAGTGGGATTATGTACTTCTTTATTTTGATGGATATTGTACTTGACCTTTATTGTGGTTTTATGATGTAACCAGACATGTTTTACTTCCGCTGTTATGAGATGATGTTTTAAAATTTCAAGTACTATTTATATCTGTCTTGTTGTAATTTTTCTGTTCTATATTCACTAAAATACTCCACCGATGCTATGGCATTCCCTTAGTGAGTGATCATAGCGGGAGTGGGGTGTTACACGTGGTATCAGAGCTTAAGGTTACCAGAACAGATAAAATTTTTGAGAAAAACTACTTTCTAAGAGTATTTTCGAAGAAAGTATTTTTAAAAGCATGTCTTCTAAGAGAAAAAGTTTTTGAAAAAGAAAAGCATAATCCCCAATAGCCATATCTTTATCTTTCGGAATCTCCTTTTTGAATCTTTCCTCTTTCGTTTCAGCATGGCTGAAGATCTTAACATCCCGGAGGGTTTAGTTATACCACTATGGTATAGGAGGTTGCAAGAGGCTAGGGCCGCGGCTGCGGGTCCGGCCAATGCTACTACACCAGAGACAACCGCTCCTCCTCCTCAGCCTAGAGTGGATAATTTTGCTAAGGTTTGCAAGGAGTTCAAGGCTATAGGAGGAAAACCTTTTCTTGGTTCAGAGACTTTCGTAGAGGCTAGAGATTGGCTTAAGGAAGTGGAAGAGTTGCTAGATATCTTTGAAGTGGAAGAGGGAAAGAAAGTCAAGTTGGCGGCTTGGTTAATGAAGGGAGAGGCCTCATTCTGGTGGGAGGTCACTAATGGAGAACGCCCTGTTGACTCTTGGGCAGATTTTAAGCAAAGGTTTGGGGCTAAGTTTCTCTCAAGGGCGGAAGAGAATCTGTTTATGGAGAAGTTCTTGAATTTGAAGCAAGGGAATCTCACGGTGAAAGAATATGTCAACAAATTCAATCAATTAGCAAGGTTTGGCATAGAGTTGGTGAATACACCGGAGAAGAAGGCTTTGAGGTTCGTTAGAGGCTTGAACGAACCATTGCAAGGAATAGCTATGACTCACATTCCTATGGGGGCCACTTTTGAGAAGCTTGTCTACATGGCACTTATGCATGAGGATGATAAGAATTCTAAGGCACCAGAGAAAAAGGGGGATCAGAAGAAACCGCAACAACAACAACAAGGCAAGGGCGGAAAAGGCAATGGTGACAAGAAGAAGACGAAGAAGAAGTGCTTCAATTGTGGAACACCAGGCCACCTCAGTAAGGATTGTCGCAAAAAGAAGAAGACCGGTTGCTTTCATTGTGGTGAAGCAGGGCATCTTGTGAAAAACTGCCCAAAGAAGGGGCAGAAGACGGGGTCTACCTCAGGAGGCCAGGTGCAAGCTCTTATAGCACCACCTCAGTCAGGGGGGCAAGTTCAGGTTCTCTCAGTTCCACCGATTCAGCAGAGAGGTAGAACTATTTCCGTTGAAAGTCTGGTTTTTCTGTTTGATCATCCAGTTCGTACTTTGTTTGACTCTGGCGCATCGCATTCTTTTATCTCATCATCGTTAGTTGAGTCACTGCACTTAGACACCAGTCTAGTTGATGATCCCTTGGTTGTCTCAAACCCAATTGGGGGCTCCATATATCTGTCTATGATATGTTTGGGTTTGAAGATTTCTATACTTAGCGTTGAGTTTAGATGTGATGCTTTTGTATTGGGCTTCACGGGCTATGGGTTGATCTTGGGCATGGACTGGTTATCCAGTAATGGTGCCGTTCTTGATTGCGAAAGGAGAGTTGTCAGGCTCATGACCCGCTTGGGTAACACTCTCGAGATCTCTTGCAATCCCATGGAATCTGTTTTGCTAAGTTATCTTGAATCGCTCGATGCTTCGGTCGAAAGTTTGTGTTCTGTCAGAGTAGTCCGGGAATATCCGGATGTGTTTGAAGAAGTAAAGGGTTTGCCTCCGAAGCGGGAGATAGATTTCCGAATTTATTTGGTGGATAATGCCAAACCAGTGTCTTTGCCAGTACGCCACATGGCTCCTCGTGAGAGAAGAGAACTTCATAAGCAAGTAGGGGAGTTGCTTGAGAAGGGGTTCATAAGGCGAAGTATATCGGAGTGGGGAGCTCCAGTAGTGTTTGCCACGAAGGCGGATGGGTCCCTCAGACTTTGTGTGGATTATAGGGAACTTAATAAGCTCACGAAGAAGAATAGACACCCATTACCGAGGATAGATGATCTCTTTGATCAGTTGGTTGGCGCGTCAGTATTTTCGCAGATGGACTTAGCTACAGGGTTTCATCAGTTAAGAGTGGCGGAGGACAGTATAGAGAAGACTGCTTTCCGGACTCCGGATGGTTTTTATGAGTGGCTAGTGATGCCATTTGGGTTGACAAACGCCCCCGCATACTTTGTTGATCTCATGAGTAGAGTGTTCAGAGAGTATCTGAATAAGTTTGTAGTAGTTTTTGTGGATGACATCTTGGTCTTTTCCAAGAATGAAGAAGAGCATGCCTTACATCTCAAGGAAGTGTTGGAGACTCTTCGAGCGCATAGTCTTAAAGCTAAATTCTCTAAATGCCATTTTTGGAGAAGAGAAGTGCGATTCTTAGGGCATGTGGTCTCTAAGGAAGGGATAGCTGTGGATCCCGCAAAGATAGTATCTAACCAGGATTGGAAAGTTCCTAGAAATGCTACCGAGGTAAGAAGTTTCTTGGGGTTGGCAGGATATTATAGGAAGTTCATCAAAGACTTTGCGAAGATATCAGCCCCATTAACCCGCTTGACGAAGAAGAATCTGGTTTTCTCATGGGATGTAGATTGTGATGATGCTTTCCGACGGTTAAAGAGAGCTTTGACCACCGCTCCAGTTTTAGTGCTTCCAGATGGGAGTAAGCCGTTTGTTGTTTATACCGATGCTTGTGGAACAGGATTAGGCGCAGTCTTGATGCAGGAGGGAAGGGTAATAGCCTATGGAGGGAGACAATTGAGAGTGCATGAGAAGAATTACCCTACCCATGATCTAGAGTTGGCCGCGATTGTTTTCGCACTTAAGTCTTGGCGCCATTATCTTCTTGGTGAGAGATTCGAGTTGTTCACCGACCATAAATCATTGAAGTACTTATTCTCTCAGAAGGATTTAAACTTAAGACAGCAAAGGTGGATGGAGTTCTTAGCATCCTATGATTTCGAGATAGCGTATACCCCTGGTAAGGGTAACGTGGTGGCAGACGCCTTAAGTAGAAAAAGGCTATCTTTGAGTCCATTGTTCGTGGAACGACGAAGCTTGGAGTTTCTTTCTTTGTTTGACTTCAGACCTTCTGTTGATTTTGTACCTGGTTTGTTGGCATCCTTGGAGGTTAGACCTACTCTTTTGAGACGGATTGGCGAGGCTCAGCGAGACGACCCACAGTTGGTTGTGTTGGTAGAGAAGCTTATAAGAGGGGAGTCGTCCAGCCATTTGGGTAGATACACCATAGATGATAAGGGATGGTTGCATAGAGACGGTAGACTTTGTGTACCGCAAGATGAGGGTTTGAAGAAGGCTATTTTGGATGATGCACATCGTTCAAGAATGACTATTCATCCCGGTGGAGACAAAATGTACCAAGACATGAAGAGAGTTTTCTTTTGGGCCGGTATGAAGAAAGATGTGGCCGAGTATGTGGCTAGATGCTTAGTGTGCCAACAAGTTAAAGTGGAGCAAAGGAAACCCGGTGGGTTGCTACACCCATTGGAAGTTCCACAGTGGAAGTGGGATAGTGTCTCGATGGATTTCATCGACGGGTTACCGAGATCGAGGAAGGGCAATACGGGAATTTGGGTTGTGGTAGACAGACTTACAAAGAGTGCCCATTTTATACCCGTAAAGAGTAAGAGGACCGCTCCATGGCTTGCTTCAGTCTATGTTAGAGAGATTGTTAGATTGCATGGCGTACCATCCAGCATTGTGAGTGATCGAGATCCTATTTTCACTAGTGAGTTTTGGAGAAGTTTGCAAGAGGCGGTAGGGACTCAGTTGTGTTTGAGCACCGCATATCATCCTCAGACGGACGGTCAGACCGAGAGGGTGAACCGTATCTTAGAAGATCTTTTGAGGCTTTGTATCTTGGATTTTGGAGGTACATGGGAAGAACATCTTCCTTTGGTGGAGTTCGCATATAATAACAGCTTTCAGTCTAGTATTGGTATGGCTCCTTTCGAAGCTCTTTATGGAAGGCCTTGTCGATCTCCTACATGTTGGTGGGAATCTACGGATAAGATCTTGCTTGGGCCGGATATGGTTAGAGAGACTTCAGAGAAGATTGATTTAATTCGAAAAAGGATGAAAGCAGCGCAAGATAGACAGAAATCTTATGCGGATCGGAGAAGGACGGATCTTGAGTTTGAGGTTGGGGACATGGTTTTTGTCAAAGTATCTCCATTGAGAAATGTTGTTCGCTTTGGGTCCGTAGGGAAGTTAGCACCGAGATTTGTTGGGCCGTTTCCTATTAAGGAAAGGATTGGACGGATGGCATATAGGGTGGAGTTGCCCGACAGACTTAGTGGTGTTCATGATGTATTCCATGTATCACATTTGAGGAAGTGCTTACATGAGACCGCGGAGGTGGTAGAGCCGAGCTTGCTTAGAGATGTAGAGGTAGAGCGTGATGCGACGATTCGACGAGCTCCTACTCGCATCCTTGGGTCAGAAACTAGGAAGTTGAGGAACAGAGAAGTTCAGCTAGTTAAAGTGCAATGGGGAGATGACGAAAGCAATGCTACTTGGGAGACGGAAGCAAAGATACGTTCTTTGTATCCATTTCTTTTTGAGAGTATGTCTTTTAACTTCTCCTTTATTGCTTGTCTAGTACTTATCTTATCTTTAGTATATCCTCTCGCTAATACCTATGACCTTTAGATAGGGTAAAACCTATGGTTGAGACATGTGTTTGAAACATGTTATGGTTGATGGATGCATATGGATGCAATTGTTTGCTAGTGGTTGCTCGTGGATGCATATACACACACATTAGGCACTAGATCGGCTCAGTCACTTCATGTTGCATATTGCATAAATGGATGTGGTAGTTAGATTGATGGATGTATCATGGCTGTGTTATCATATGGATGATGCATTTTTGTGTATGGTTGTGCACGCATGTAGAAATTTGTATGTGTCAATAGGGTTTCGCATACATATTGGATGCATGGCACTATCATGGTTTGCATTAAGGAGGTTTACTGTATCAGTAACCGCCTGATTTTCGCATTAGGTAAGTACATATACACACACTTTTGCATATATCCATCCAGCATTTAGAATCTTGTAAGGACAATGATTGCTCGTGGATGATGCTTTGAGTAGATGGATGATTGGATGGTAGGATACGTTCTTCCTAACTTGAAGATTTCGGGGACGAAATCCTTTAAGGAGGGGAGAATGTAACAACCCGTATTTTCAATAACCTGTAATAACATAAATCGAGGCAGAATTTAATTCTAAAATGGGAATCAAGGGAAACGGGCTATGCCATTGTGTTCGTCTCGGAAAAATACGCGAAATAGAGTCCGAGTTTTCGAAAATCGGAGTCCGTATGACCAAGATATGGCCTCGCGAAGTTTCACGAAAATTCCCAAATTAAAGTATACTTAATTAAGTGAAATGGGTTGTGTATATATATATATATATATATATATATATATATTGATATATATATATATATATAATTGAAAATTTAATAAATAAATATGCAAAAATGCTCAAAACAGCGAATTGGGAGAGGGGAATAACCGAACCGGCCGATTTTTGAAGTCGACCCGAGCCCGCTGGGTCGACTAGGGGTTAATCCAGGGTGTTTGGCTGTCAACCCGTGGGCCGATTCGCTCAAGTGCAGATTTTGCATTTGAATGGTTCTCATGGTCCATCTTTAATCTAAAGGCCCTAGATGGTTCCTACACTTGACTTCTTCCCCAAGACATGCTTTGATGGCTTGGATTGAATCTAGGGTTAATCCTATGGCCTAAAACACTTGCCTAATCTATAAATAAGACCCTAACCTACCCTAATTCATTCATAATTAAACCTAGTGACTAAACTATGGCAAAATGCTAGCTCTCATGGCCTCCACTAATTTTATGAAGAGGGTTGCATACTAATCACTCTCTAATCAACTTCTAATCCCTTCTTAGCATCTTAATCTTCTTCATTTGGTGTTCAAAGTTGCTAGTTGTGAGTTTCTATCACTTTGATGATCTTTTGGTAAACTAATTAGATGAGATGTGATGAGATTTATGGTTTTGTATGTGGGTTAATGAGCTTTGAATCATATGATATGATGTTAGCATTAATCTTATGTTTATGCATGTTGAGTATGTAAGCTTATGCAAGTTTAATATGATGTATGTTATGTTTGCATGATGCTAAATATGCAAGTTGTGGGCTATGTAATCATATGCATGTTATGCAAGTTCATGGTAATATGCTATGCAAGTTACATGTTTGTTAATATGCAAGTTACATGTTTGTTAATATGCAAGTTACATGTATGTAAATATGCAAGTTACATGTTTGTTAATATGCAAGTTACATGTTTGTTAATATGCAAGTTACATGTATGTAAATATGCAAGTTACATGTTTCTTTATATGCAAGTTACATGTTTGTTAATATGCGAGTTACATGTATGTAAATATGCAAGTTACATGTTTATTAATATGCAAGTTCATGATGACACATTATGCAAGTCTATAAGCTAATATGCAAGTTTGTTATGCAAAATGAATATGTAAGTTATGTGACATATTATATGCAAGTTATGTGACATGTTATGCAAGTTCATATGCAAGTTATGTGTTTGTTAATATGCAAGATGGCACCTTTGAAACATGTTCATTCATATGCAAGTTGACACCTTTTATATGTGTTATATCATGAACGAAATTACGTGGGAACGATGGGGTAATTAAATGCATAAGTTAATAAGATTGTGTGAAATTAATATAATTATGCATAACACAAAATAAATAAACATAGTATGGGAATTTGCCTATTTGGTTAGGTGTACCCATACTATGTGTTGGGAATTTACCTATTGAGTTAGGTCTACCCCATGGGAATTTACCTATTAAGTTAGGTCTACCCATGTTAAGAAAACTTGATTAATTAGGGATAATTAATATAAAATTATGAGGGTGATTAATTAGGTGTAATTAATTGACTAAGACACGAGGTTGGACTCAGTTGTAGCGTAAAACTGCCCGGACCCAACCGGCTTAACCAGTTGCTACAAATGTTAGCCCAATGTGAGAGGTCTTAGGCACAAACTAAATACGTAATTAATGTAAAGACACGAGGTTAGACTCTGTTATGACATAAGGCTGCCCGGACCCAACCGGCTTAACCAGCGGTCATAAAAGACAGTCTAATGTGAGAGGTCTTTACAAAGGTTACGTTCTTAATTAATTAATTAAGAAACACTTAACCACATTAGCATGTAGAGGGACATGAGGGGTTAAGTGGGTGCCTCGGGTGGCATGAGAAAATCTAGTGGTTGCCTTGGGTGGCAATAGAAAATACGATTAGAATACTTAACCAAAATAGAACATGTAATTAAAACATGATTAAAGGGTTAAGTGGGATATACTAGAAAAAGGGACAAGCTTAGGTGGGTAGCTTGTGGAGGCCCATTTCAACCAGTAACCCATACGTATCTTTGTGGGCTCGACCCATGTCGAGGACGGGACACGCATACTGGGCTTGACTGTAAGAGGCAAACGGGTTAGCGGTGGCAACGCAAGTCCAACGGGCTTCATATGCGTGAGTGGGCCCGGGCTGGTAGGTAAGCCGTTGTTGCATCGAGTAGATATAAGCCGTGCACCTTTAGTTTCATCAGGTTGCCACATTGGGGAATGATACATCCCACGGTGGGGCCAGCACGGGTATCTACGTTAGGGAGCCGATCGAATGGGAAGTAGCGTGTACACCTAGTGGATTGTAGGGCCCCGTGGCGCCTACTTGGTCACCTAGGGGTACGCAGGTACTAATTAGTAAATTTTATAAGTCCTTGGGTGGGATCAACCTTTAAGTTAGGAACGACTGGTGTGGTGCAGTTTAGTAATTTACCTTAGGAAGGGTAGATGCGTCTTTATCTTTTATCTTGGTTTAGTTAACTGCTTAGTATAGCCGTTCATCCCTATATGTTACCGTATATCAAGTTATGTCTTCTCTGGTTACTTTAACGATTGTATTGTTAAAGTTATAGGACTCACTCAGACTTATGTCTGACCCCGTTGTTTTTACCTTTTTCCCAACCCTCAGGTCCTACGGTGGATCCTAGCAGTAGTGGAGCTTGATCGGATTGCTGTCCCAGTCTTTAGGAGCTTGGATAGATGTAAAGCTCCAGTTATCCAGTTATCTTTTCTTTTGTTTTGGCTATTGTGTGAGAGTGGGATTATGTACTTCTTTATTTTGATGGATATTGTACTTGACCTTTATTGTGGTTTTATGATGTAACCAGACATGTTTTACTTCCGCTGTTATGAGATGATGTTTTAAAATTTCAAGTACTATTTATATCTGTCTTGTTGTAATTTTTCTGTTCTATATTCACTAAAATACTCCACCGATGCTATGGCATTCCCTTAGTGAGTGATCATAGCGGGAGTGGGGTGTTACACAAATACTTAAATAACATAAATGCATAAATCCCCACTGAGCATAAGCAAAGCCATAAAGATGAGAGAGTCCAAAGCGATACATCTACTATTTTCAAGCAATTGAAAGAAATCGGCACAAAGTTGTAGTATTCCCTCCTTGCAAACCAGAGGGGGGGGGGAGAAAAGAGGTGGAAACAAAACGGGTCAAACATAAAGTCTGGCGAGTCCAGTAATTTTAACAAATAATAGGTAAGGCAAATGATCAAGACATAAATAGGTATCATGATATAGCGTAGCATAGATAAGGTAGATAAAAAGGATGGACAAGTTGATTCTGTTCCTAAGCACTAAGACAATCCTACACCTTGGCTAAGTGAACAACCATCCAAGTACTAACCCCGAAGACCGAAGTCAACATCAGACTAGCACCCAAAGGACTATCCAACTCAACCAACATGTATTTTGTTACACCACACTTTTGCTAAGTTACACCACATTACTTAATTACACCGCACATCTACTAGTATCTATTTACTAAAGGTTGATCCCTTCCCACTAACTGTACACATATGACAAACTTGGTAGTTACTTGTACCTAGCTGCTATCGTAGGTGCCGGCTTGCTCCTACCACCGCTAAGGTACCCTTACCCTACCCATTCGATCGGCTCCCTAAACCCCGTAGGCACCCGTGCTGGCCCCACAGTGGGATGTATCACTTCCCAAAGTGGCAACCCCGATACCAACATAAAATGCACGACCATACCTACACGATGCAACAACGTCTTACCTACCAGCCCAGACCCATGCACGCACATGAATCCGTTGGACTCGCGTTGCCACCGCTATTCACATTTTGACCTCTTACATTCAAGTCCAGTAAGCGTGCCCCAACCTCGGCCTAGTACCGAGCCCAATTAGATACTCAAACGGGTTACTGGTTGAAACGGGTCCCCCATCCGACACAAGCCTCTCACCTATGCTTGGTCCCCACTAGGTTTTTCTCCCACTTAACCACTTTAATTTAATTGTCTATGTCTTACACATGCTATGGTTAAGTCCATACTTACATGTCATAATTTACATGTCTTATCTTATACCGGTTAAGTCCACATTTACATGACGTAATTTACATTTCACCCCACTCAACCCTCTGACCATACCCATGTCTTATTATGGTTAGTATTCCTTAATTCATTCTTTATGACGAACGGTGCATGACCTCCCACATTAGACCGAACGCTTTGTGGCCGGTGGATTTGCCGGGCGGTTCCGGGTAGTCTTACGCCACAAACCGAGTCTAACCTCGTGTCATTAACCTTTGCGCCTACAATTCATTCCTTTGACCTCTTACATTAGACGTCCAATTGTGGCGGCTGGATTTGCCGGGCAGTTCCGGGCAGTCTTACGCCACAATTGTGCCTAACCTCGTGTCAAAGGTTTATTAATAATCGTATTTCACCCGTACTGAATTTTCATGTCATGTATATCCAATTAAACATATAATCATGTTTATAATATTACCTATTCCAAATTGTCACTAATTACATATTAATTAGCCTCAATTACAAATTTACAATTATAGGCAATTTCATCAATTCCATTTAATTCATACCCAAATATGCCTATTTCACATATTATCCAATTATATAAAATATCCAATAGTATCCAATTTTCCGTATTTCACATATTCCCATCGTTCCCACGTATTTTCATTCGCGCGTATTTTTAACATAGGCTCGAAGGTAGCCTAGATCCAAAAATAAAAGGAATGGGGATAAGAAAAGAGAATCAAATCACATAAAATTGGAATTAACACAACATCATGAAATAAAGGGGCATGTAAACTGGCATAGAGGCATAATGACAGATTCAACATGAATAAACTGATAAAGGTATGAACTTTACATAGAAACATAAGCATATGATGACATGAATCAAAAAGGTGAAGACTTGGATGAGATTTAAATTACATACATACATATGAATCCTCTTTACAACTTCATCATGTTACTTTTAATCCCATTATATTGTGAAAATCACCGTACTCACCTTTCGTGGTTAAAGAATAGAACTATGCACTGAAATTGGTGTAGAAACATTGCGATGTTACTGATTTATCTTCTTGAATTGTTGTAGAAGCTCTAATCTTTAATTTGAGTTGAAGTTGAACACTTGAGATTTGATTTAGAGGCGGAGGCTAGGGATTAAGAGAGAATTTGACAGCATAACGGTGTCATAGATAATATTTATGAATTAAGGTTAGGTCTTAGGATGTATATATAGGTGTAGGAAGTTATTTAGGCCTTAGGATTAACCCTAGAACTGATCTGGACCACTCAGATGCCATATCAGCCCTTAGGGCGAATCGGGTCACGGGTTGGTAGCCAAACACCCAGGATTGACCTCTAGTCAACCCAACGGGGCTCGGGTCGACTCCAAAAATGGTGCGGTTTGGCTATTCCCCCTCCCGGTTCGCTGTTTTGAACCTTTTATATATATATATATATCTATATATATATATATATTTCTCTCATATGCATACAAACTTCATGGCTTAATAACTTCTTGATAATTAACCATTTTCACACAAAACCACTTTTTGAACTGCCTTTACACTAAGCCACATTTTAGCCATTCCCATAAAACAAAAATATGGCGCTGGCGGGGATCGAACTCTGTACCTTAGAACAATGCTAAACATCATTCTTTTCTCATTCCTCTTTTTCAAATAAATTATTCTTTAATTTGTTATTTTAATATTCTCAGAAAATACGGGGTGTTACAAGCGCATTTCCGGGAAATGTCGGTTGGTGTGGGGCGGACCGTCATAGTTGGTATCAGAGCTCTAGATTGCTTAGTTAACCTTGGGAAAGACACCAGAGAGAGATAGTATACATATATGAGAGCGCTTATTTGTGATATTTTGGTTTTCAAAAGTTATATATATATATATAATATTAGTATATCTAAGGATGGTGTCGCTCTGCACTGGCACCACTGAAGAGATGGTTAATCATTTTCTCCTTGCATATTGAGCTATGAGCCGATATTAGGAATGCTCCTGATATGAGGACGATGTTTACTGACTTTATGAGAGAGATGCTTAGGGATGTTCAGAGGGCAGCTCCTAATGCTGCAAATGGTGGTGGTGCAGCGGTGCAGGCGCCTAGGGCCGATTTCGCCAAGCTCTGTAAGGACTACACTAGTCTTGGTGGGAAGCCATTCCACGGAACGGAATCGGCTACAGGAGATCAGGATTGGCTCGATAGTGGTGAGCGCATCTTTGAGGACTTAGGAATTGATGATGCAATGAAGAGAAAGCTAGCATCGCGTCAACTGCAAGGACGGGCTATGAATTGGTGGAATGTTATTAAGGCAGCTACCCCTGAGGATCAAGTTACTTGGGATTAGTTTAAGGCCTGATTCAGTGATAAGTTTATCCCAGCTGCTCAGAAATCTGAATTGTTCAGGAAGTTCTTGGAGCTTAAGTAAAATGGCAGGGCAGTCTCGGAGTATATTGCTGAGTTCGATACTTTATCGAAGTATGGATTATCCCTTATTGACACTCCAGAGAAGAAGAATGTGAAGTTCATAACTGGTTTAGATCAGTACTTGGGAGAAAGGCTTATAAATCATATTGATGAGACTTTTGAATCGATTGTTGGGAAAGCATTGAGATCAGAGAGCCTTTATCCTAAGCCCAAGACTGAAGTCGCTGTTGCATCTGCAGAGGGGCCAAAGCCACAGCCAAGCGGTGGAGGCAAGAATAATTATCAGAATAAAAGAAAGCAGAGTCAGACCAAGGATGGTCAGAGAAAGAAAGACAAGAAAGAGGTAGAGTGCTTTAGCTGTGGCAAGAAGGGTCACTATGCTAAAGAATGTTGAGCAAAGCCAGCGGACATGAAGCGCTTCAACTATGGCCAAGTGGGACATCACAAGGAAAAATGTCAAGAAGATTATGAAAGCATATGCTATTAATGCTGTTCCTTCTTCGTCGAATGCCCTAACTACGGCAGAGAAAGGAAAGAATGTCATCATTCAAGGTATGCTTTCTGTTTATGATCTTCATGTTCGAGTACTATTTGATATTGGGGCTTCCCGTTCCTTCATATCTAGTGACCTGGTAGATAGGTTGGGATTGGAACCTGAGATAGTCGATAGACCTTTAGCGGTGATGAACCCGATTGGTGGTTCGACTAGCCTTAGTATGATTTGTCGTAATGCGGTCTTATTGAGTCACTGATGTATGTTTGCTTGTGATTGCTTTGTTTTGGGCTTTATTGGGTTTGGCATTATTTTGGGAGTCGATTGGCTCCAAAGATATGGGGTGGTGGTAGACTGTGAGGGATTTTCGATGACTATTAGGGTGGATGATGGGCGGAGGGTAGTGTTAAGTGGCCTACCTAGTGATGAGGTGATGGCTAGTTTTCTAAATTCCCTCGACATCCCGCAGGACGAGTTATCAGGGGTTCCCATTGCTGGCCAGTATCCGGATATCTTCAAGGAAGTGACCGGACTTCCACCACACCGAGAGATTGAGTTCCGTATTGATTTAGTGAAAGATGTCAGACCTATAGTGATGCCAATTTGTCGTATGGCACCAAGGGAGCAGAGAGAGCTCGGGGTGCAAGTAAGCGATCTTTTGAAGAAGGGATTTATTTAAAGAAGTGTCTCTGAGTAGGGAGCACAGTTGTATTTGCTACCAAGACAAATGGTTCCCTTCGTTTATGTATGGACTATCGCAAGTTGAATAAAGTGACTAGGAAGAATAAGTATCCTCTTCCGCAGATAGATGATTTGTTTGATCAACTGGAGGGAGCAAGGGTGTTCTCCCAATTGGACCTTGTGATAGGATTTCATCAGCTCTGAGTAGCAGTTGAGAGTATTCCTAAAACGACATTTCGGACATCGTCAGGATTCTATGAGTGGTTGGTCATGCCATTTGGATTGACCAATGCACCAACATATTTTGTGTATCTTATGAATAGGGTATTCAGGGATCAATTGAATAAGTTTGTTCTTGTGTTCGTAGATGATATCTTGGTTTACTCGAGGACATAGGAAGAACACAAGGAACATTTGAGGATAGTAATGGAGGTGTTGAGGAAACACCAATTGAAAGCGAAATTTTCTAAGTGTCACTTCTGGAGGAGGGAAGTGAGATTCTTGGGCCATGTTGTTTCAGAGAATGGTATTGCCGTGGATCCTGCCAAGGTGGTTACGGTACAAGATTGGTCTACGCCCAAGAATGCAACAGAAGTAAGAAGTTTCTTGGGATTAGCTGGATATTGTCGTATGTTTATCCAAGACTTCTCCAAGATAGCGGCACCTTTAACTCAGTTGACCAAGAAGAATCAATCTTTCGTCTAGGATAGAAATTGTGAAAATGCATTTAAGAGTCTAAAGGAAAAGTTGATGCGTGCACCAGTGTTAGTCATTCCTAAAGGGAATGAAGAGATGATAGTATACAGGGATGCATGTGGTACTGGACTAGGTGCTGTATTGATGCAAGGAGGTAGGGTTATAGCTTATGCAAGTCAGCAACTGAAACCGCATAAGAAAAGTTACCCTACCCACGATTTGGTATTGCCAGCGATCGTGTTCGCATTGAAGATGTGGATACATTATCTCTTAGGAGAAAGAATAGAGTTGTTTATCGATCATAAATCGTTAAAGTATCTTTTCTCTCAGAAGGATCTAAATCTCCGACAGCAAAGATGGTTAGAATTCTTGGCTTCTTATGATTTTGATATCGCATATACACTAGGAAAGGGTAATGCGGTAGCTGATGCATTGAATAGAAGACACGCCAGTTTAGGGGCTATGTTTCTTGAGTGGAAGTAACTAGAGTATATCGTAGAGTACGATTTCAGACCAAAGTGCGAATTGGATCCAGAGATGTTAGCAAGTTTGACGATCAGACCCACTTTGATTGAGCGGATCGGTTCCAGTCAGAGGGACAATCCTAACCTACTAGAAATCATCACCAAGTTAGAAATGAGTATCGACAGTGACGAGATGAACAAGTATGGGATCGATCGAGAAGGATGGCTTCGAAAGAATGGGAGATTAGTTGTACCCAATGTTAATTGATTGAGAGATAAAGTGCATAGAGAATGTCATCACTCAAAACTGACTACACATCCCAGTGGTAATAAAATGTACCGAGACATGAAGCAGACCTACTACTGGGACGGGATGAAAAGAGACGTTGGGAAGTTTATATCCAAGTGCATGAATTGCCAGCTAGTTAAAGCCAAGCAAAAGAAACCTAGTGGTTTGTTGCAACCATTAGAAATTCCCGAATGAAAATGGGAACAAATCTCAATGGATTTCATTGATGGGTTACCAAGGACTAGATCGGACCATGATAGCATTTGGGTGATTGTGGACCGATTGACCAGGAGTGCAAGGTTCATACCCGTCAAGTCGAATAGAACAGCAGCTAAGTTAGCAGAACTATATATGAAGTGGGTAGTGAGATTTCATGGAGTACCCAAAGGCATTGTAAGTGACTAAAATCCATTCACTAGTGGATTTTGGAACAGCTTACAAGAGGTTTTAGGATCAGAATTACATCTCAGTACCGCGTACCATCCTCAAACCGACGGTCAGACAGAGAGGGTGAATCGTATATTGGAGGATCTCTTGAGAGCTTGTATATTGGATTTGGAGGGTCTTGGGATGACCATTTGCATCTAGTGGAGTTCGAATGTAATAATAGTAATCAATCCAGTACTGGTATGTCTACATTTGAAGCTTTATACGGAAGACCGTGCAACTCACCATCATGTTGGTTAGAAACCGGTGAGAAATTTGTGCTTGGACCGGAGGTGATAAGAGAAACCTCAGATACGATCAAGGTTATCCGACAGGGAATGAAGGCTGCCCAAGATAGGTAGAAGAGTTATGCTGATAAGATACGAAGAGAATTGAAATTCTCTATTGGCGACTTGGTGTTTGTCGAGACTTCTCCGTTAAAGAGCGTGATTTGTAACAAACCGTATTTTTATAACGTGTTATAACCATAAATCAAGACAGAATTAATTTTTAAGATAAGAATCAAGGGAAACGGGTTACGCCAATACATTCGTCTCGAAATTCTGCTTGGAAACGAGTCCTAGTTTTCGAAAATCGGAGTCCGTATGACCAAGTTATGACCCTTCGAAGTTTTCAGAAATTTTCAAGTTCAGAACAGCTCAGAATTCGAATTCAAATTTCGAATTAAAACCCCATAACGGACTGGGCAGGAAATTTCCCGCCTAGGACCAGGTCGACCTGGGGGTCGACCATAGTGTCGACCTGCCCAGGACCAGGTCGACCTGGGGGTCGACCATAGTGTCGACCTGCCCAGGACCAGGTCGACCATAGAGTCGACCTGGGTGTCGACCTGGTTGCCGAGCCCATTTTTGAGTCAGAGTTCGCTCTGATGTCTCTAGTCCGATTTCTGTCTAAATTCGTTGGCCTGACCCTATATAAACAGCCCCTAACTCTAGTCTCTCTACACGAATTCTCTCTGACCTTATGCTGCTAAAACTCTGGTTGAAAAGTTAGAGAAAAGGGATTGCTTCTTCTCCAACAAGGCTACGTGTAGAGTATTGCTGTTAGGGGGATTTCTGTTAGACTCGAGATTATACATCGCCTCTTTGTTTTCTAATTCTCTAAACAGGATCTGTAAGCCCCAGTTACTTTTAGATCTAAACTTTAAACTTAATATGGACATGTTGTAAATCGATATTGAACCTAAGTATGATAATTATCTTGGATCTATCATTGTATATCTTGGATCTATCATTGTTCATTTTGGATCTATTATTTTGGATCTACTATTTGTTCACCTTGGATCTATTCATCTTGAATCTTGACTTGTAGGAATATTTGCATGAAAATGATTTGGGGCCTATACATGTTGTAGACCTAAAACCCTTAATGTCCATAATATTCATGCCTGTGATGTTGAAACAGTTGTTATTCACAAGTTTGGGGTTATTATCTTATGTCAACTGTTACCATGACTATCACTCTATTTTGCTAGATTTGATATTTGAGACCACTATTCAATATGCCAGTATTGTTGTAATCATTTATCTCAAGTTATACCATGCTTGGCTTGTAATCACTTTTGCCACCTTATGCCAGTTCTTTCTATGTTATTCCCTAATTAGATTTGTTTGTATCGATTCGAGTTTACGTGCGATGGGAATGTGATTGGGTAGATTAGGCAAAACCTGAATTTACTATGAACTTGAAACATGAACATTGTTATAACTTGAACCTGGATATGGACATGAACTTGACATGAAAACTTGAACATGGACATGACGTTAGAATTAATTTGAAAATGGCCAACTTGAGGTTGGGTTGAGTTTGCAGTGTAAATCTGCCCGGAACCGCCCGGCGAATCCAGTGACTGCAAACAATAGGATCCAATGTGGGTAGTTGGTCATATCGCACGTAAAACCCGAGGTTAGACTATGTTGTGGTGTAAATCTGCCCGGAACCGCCCGGCAAATCCAGTGACCACAACAACTAGTCTAATGTGAGAGGTTGGGGTGCATTAATGAATTAATGCCACATGATAGGGTTAAGTCATGAACCACTTGAATATACTTAACCAATTTGACACGATGATTTGATAGTGTTAAGTCATGAACCGCTTGAACACACTTAACCAACTTGATACATGATTTGGTATGGTTAAGTCACGAATTTGAATGACAACACTTAATCCATTAGAAACCCTAGTTACGCGGTCCTTTTCAGCAGTAACCCACTTAGATGTATCATGATACCCTAGGACTAGGCAGGGTAGGGCACGATTACTGGGCAGATTGTAAGCGACTAGAACGACGGCTGAGTAGGTGCGCCATTGTAGGTTCAGGAGGACTATGGTCGTGCACGTAGTCCGGAGTTGAAAAAGCAGGCATTGGGCACCCGTAGGTTTACACTGTGCGTGCTTGATTCGTGTTGGTGGTTGGCACCATAGGACTTGATACACCCTATGGTGGACCTAGCACAGGTGACTACATTTCGTGATTGAGCCGTATGACACAGACACATGACGAGCTAGAACTTGTAGGGAGCCGATCGATTAGTAGATCGTACTGTAGGACCCGGTAATGGGTAATTTCATGATATTGGGCCAAGGGATCATTTCATGGTTAATACTTGACATGGATTAGAATACTAGTACAGTTGGTGCAACTAATCTTGAATATTCGATGCTAGAATTGGTTTATCTTGTTATCTTAGTTATCATGCCAGACTTATCATCATCCTTATGTTTACTCTCCGTTTATTCATGTCTTGTTAACTTTACTAGTTTTTATACTGAAAGTCACTAGGGCTTACCAGTCTTTATGGTTGACCCTTTTTCTTTCGCCCCTTTTTCTTTCGTTTTCCCCCCCAGGTTCTCAGGGAGGAAACTCTAGCTCTTATCTTGGATTTAGCTTGCTTTCTGTCAGCTCATGTACGGTTTGGTCTTGAGCTATGCTATGGCTGCACTTCTGCTATTTTTGGGGAATAATTTATTTTTGTTATTTTAAGTTTATGCTTCTTTATCTAGAACTTGATGTAATGGAATAATGACAATTTGTACTTTGGATATATAAGGTTTTGACTCTTTTCTTTAAAGTAATGAGATTTGGTTTTTAATTTCTACCGCTGCTTTATTTATGTTTTGTCTTGTGATATCTCTGTTCATGTTTACCTAGATAATACTCCACCAAAACTAGTGCATTCCCTTTGTGAGTGACCCTAGCGGAGGTGGGGTGTTACATTTGGTATCAGAGCAGAAGGTTACCAGACTGGGCAAAAGTTTCAAAAACCTTCTGAAACTATTTTCAAAACCATTTATAAAGAAGCATTTTTCAAGAAAAGATTTATTTTTAAGAAAAGGCTATTCCCCAAAAGCCATTAGCTCTTTCCTTTGTTTCCTCATTTGAATCATTTTCTTTTCGTTTTTTAGCATGTCTGACCTTAACCTTCTTGAGGGAGTACCCGTACCTGGATGGTTCCAAAGGTACTTAGAAGCTAGGGCCAACGGCGCGGGCCCGGCAGACATCCCTCCTCCTTCTCCCCCAGTGGTCGCGGTTCCTCCCCCTCCTCCTCCTCCTGGTACCGCCTTCGCCAAAATATGCAAAGATTTTAAAGCAATGGGCGGCAAGAACTTTGTTGGAACTGAAACCTTCGTTGAGGCACGAAACTGGGTCAAGGAGACTGAAGACTTGTTTGTTATCTTCGATGTGGAGGATCATAAGAAAGTTTAGTTGGCAGCATGGTTGTTGAAAGAGGAAGCTGCATTTTGGTGGGAAGTCACCAACGCTACCAGGCCGGTTGAGACTTGGGCAGACTTTAGAGAGAGGTTTGGGCTTAAATTCTTATCGTCAGCAGAAGAGAACCTTCAGATGGAGAGGTTCCTAGCACTCAAGCAAGGGGACGTGTCTGTTAGGGAGTACGTGAATAGGTTTAATCAACTTGCTCGGTTCGGTTTGGACTTGGTCAATATGTCACATAAGAAGGCTGTACGCTTTGCTCAAGGATTGAACGAGCCACTACACAGTTTGGCCGTAACTCATATACCCATGGGGGCGACCTTTGAAAGCTTGGTGGATATGGCCCTACTTCATGAGGAAGACAAGAATATCAAGAAGGAGGTTAAGCCTAATGAGACTCAGAATAACAAGGTTGACTTCAAGAAGGGAGGCAACAAGAATAACAAGAACAACAACAACAATGCTAACAAACCACGTGAGACAAGGAAGTGCAACTTTTGTGGTATTACGGGACATCTAGCTAAAGACTGTAGAAGGAAGAAGAGAAAGTTGGGTGAATGTTTTCATTGTGGAGATACTGGACACTACAGTAAGGATTGCCCTAAGAAGCAAGGACAAGGGCAAGGGCAGACCCAGCGAGTAGGACCTTCTGGAGGGCAGTTGCATGCTCTCAACACCACTCCAGCTCTTGACCGAGGTAGTAATATTTCTGTAGAAAGCCTTGTTTACATTTCTGAATTTCCTGTTCGAACCTTATTTGACTCTGGCGCATCGCATACTTTTATTTCTTCTGATATTGTTGAAAATATGCACCTAAGTACTAGTCTAGTTGAAGATTCCGTTAGTGTTTCAAATCCAATTGGGGGCTCCGCTCATTTATCTATGATTTGTGTGGATTTGAGGATTTCTATCTTAAGCGTAGAATTCACGTGTAATGCTTATGTTCTCGGATTTATGGGATACGGTTTGATCCTAGGTATGGATTGGTTGTCCAATTATGGAGCCATTCTTGATTGTGAACGAAAGGTAGTGAGGCTCATGACTCGCCTTAGTAATACCCTTCAAATATCTTGTAACCCGAAGGGTCCGGTCATGCTGTGTTATCTAGAATCCCTTGACTCGTCCATCAACAATTTTCAATCTGTAAGAGTGGTCCGAGAATATCCAGATGTCTTTGATGAGGTGAAGGGGTTACCCCCTAAACGCGAGATAGACTTCCGAATTTATCTTGTTGATAATGCCAAGCCAGTTTCATTGCCCGTTAGACACATGGCCCCGCGAGAAAGAAGAGAGCTCAGTAAACAAGTTAAGGAGTTGCTTGAGAAAATTTTCATAAGATGAAGCATTTCTGAATGGGGTGCTTAGGTGGTATTCACTACTAAGGCGGATGGTTCGCTTCGTCTGTGCATAGATTATCGTGACTTAAACAAGCTGACGAAGAAGAATAGGCACCCACTGCCAAGAATCGACGATTTGTTTGACCAGCTTGTGGGAGCATCTGTTTTCTCTCAATTCGATCTAGCCACAGGATTCCATCAGCTTAGAGTGGCTGAGGATAGCATTGACAAAACTGCGTTTAGGACTTTAGATGGGTTCTTTGAATGGCTCGTCATGCCGTTTGGGTTAACGAATGCACCCGCGTACTTTGTAGATTTGATGAGTAGGGTGTTTCGGGAGTTCCTTAACAAGTTTGTGTGGTTTTTGTGGACGATATTTTGATCTTCTCAAAAGATGAAGAAGAGCATGCTAGGCATCCCAAGGAAGTCATGGATACGCTTAGAGCACACCAGTTAAAGGCTAAGTTCTCCAAATGCCATTTTTGGAGAAAGGAAGTTCGGTTTCTTGGGCATGTAGTTTCTAAGAAAGGCATATCCGTGGACCCCGCGAAGGAAGTTGCGGTGCAAGACTGGAAAATTCCTAAGAATGCAACGGAGGCGAGAAGATTTCTCGGTTTGGCGGGCTACTACAGGAAATTCATTAAGGACTTCGCTATGATTACATCCCCTCTTACTAAGTTAACTAAGAAGAACCTAGCTTTTGCATGGGACATAGAGTGTGACGTTGCTTTTCAAAGGCTTAAGAGAGCCCTTACTACAGCTCCAGTTTTGGCATTACCCGACGGAGGCAAGATGTTTACGGTGTACACAGATGCGTGCAGCACGGGATTAGGCGCTATCCTAATGCAAGATGGAAGAGTGATATGCTACGGAGGCAGACAACTTAAAGTTCATGAGAAAAATTATCCAATACATGACTTGGAGTTGGCCGCGATTGTTTTTGCGCTTAAGGCTTGGCGCCACTATCTTCTAGGTGAAAAGTTCGAGCTGTACACTGATCACAAATCACTTAAGTACCTCTTTTCGCAAAAAGATTTGAATCTAAGGCAGCAGAGGTGGATGGAATTCTTGGCATCATATGACTTCGATATAACTTATACCCCTGGCAAGGGTACGTGGTGGCGGACGCGCTAAGTAGAAAAAGGTTGACTTTGAGCCCCTTGTTTGTTGAAAGGAAAAGCCTTGAGTTTATAGCAACCTTTGATTTTACACCTGCTGTTGAGTCATTGGCTGCTACACTAGCATCTCTTGAGTTAAGACCTACACTCCTAGATCAAGCAGGGACTTCACAGAAGGAAGACCCACAGATAGTCGAAATCATGGACAAGCTGATTAGTGGTGAGACGTCAAGTCACCTCGATAGGTATGCCATAGATGACGAGGGATGGCTAAGGCGTGATGGAAGGCTATGTGTCCCACAAGTAGGAGACTTAGTAAGGAAAGTCCTCGAGGAGGCGCATCACTCGAAGATGACCATACATCCCGGAGGGGATAAGATGTACAGGAATGTGAAACGCAATTTCTTTTGGCCTGGAATGAAAAAGGATGTGGCAGAGTTTGTTTCGAAGTGCATGGTGTGCCAATAAGTAAAGGCCGAGTCGAAGAAGCCCGGTGGGCTATTACATCCTTTGGAGGTTCCGCAATGGAAATGGAAGAGTATCTCGATGGATTTCATGGATGGACTGCCTAGGTCAAGGAAGGGAAATATTAGCATATGGGTCATAGTTGATAGACTCACGAAAAGTGCTCACTTCATTCCGGTGAAAAGCAAGAGGACCGCATCACGGCTAGCGTCTATTTACCTTCGATAGATAGTACGGTTGCACGGGGTTACTTCTAGTATAGTTAATGATCGTGACCCGATTTTCACTAGCCTGTATTGGAATAGTCTGTAAGAAGCAATGGGCACGCGACTGAGTTTAAGCACGGCCTATCACCCACAGACGGATGGTCAAACCGAAAAGGTAAATAGGGTACTAGAGGATCTCTTGAGACTATGCATTCTTGATTTTGGTGGTACTTGGGAAGACCATCTCCCTCTCGTGGAGTTTGCATACAATAATAGCTACCAAGCTAGCATAGGAATGGCACCGTTCGAAGCCTTGTATGGAAGACCGTACAAGTCACCAACTTGTTGGTGGGAGACGACAGACAGGATTATACTTGAGCCCGACATGATAAGGGACACTTCTGAGAAGATTGAGTTGATACGAAGACGGATGAAAACGGCCCATGATAGACAGAAATCTTATGCGGACAAGAGAAGGACAGACCTAGAGTTCGAAGTCGGAGATATGGTCTTTATAAAAGTTTCTCCTTTACATAATGTGGTTCGTTTTGGAGCGGTTGGAAAGCTAGCACAAGGTTCGTAGGACCGTTCCCTATCACTGAGAGGATTGGGTAGATGGCCTATAAGGTAGACTTACCCGAGAAGCTGACCGGAGTACACAATGTCTTTCACGTCTCGCATCTCCGAAAGTGCCTACATGAGTCGGCCAAAGTGGTTGAGCCAAGCATCCTTGAAGGCATAGAAGTGGAGAAAGAAGCAACATTGAGGCGAGTTCCGATTCGTATCTTAGAAACGGAGATCAAGAAGCTTAGGAATCGAGAAGTCAAGCTAGTGAAAGTACAGTGGAGTGAAACCCAAGAAGACGCAACTTGGGAAACCGAAGAGAAGATACGCGCGCCTTACCCATTTCTTTTTTAGGGTACATTCTCGATCTCTTTTCCTATAAACTTGAAAACCTTTCGTATCATGCTTTTACTACCTATGTTTGCCTTGTTATCTTCTCGATCTTATCTTGAGAACCTTAGGTAGAACCATATGGATGTAAAATGTGATTGAAACATGTTATGGTTGATGTTTGCAAGTGGTTGCAAGTGATTTCTAGTGGATGCATGACACACATTAGGCACTAGATCGGCTCAGTCACATTTTCATGTTGCATATGCGTGAGTGCTTGTACTTGTACATGGATGAAACTTATTGTGCTATCACTTGGATGTTGCATATGAATGAATGTTATGTGCACTCATGTAGAGAATATTAATTATGTTAGGGATTTGCATACATGTTGGACTCATTACACTAACATATCTCGCATTAAGGAGGTTTACTGAATCAGTAACCGCCTGATCTTTTGCATTAGATAAGTACATATACACACACTTTCTGCATATGTTCATACAGCACTAGAAATCTTTTAAGGGCAATGGTTGCGTGTGGATGATGTTTTCAGTAGATGGATGATGGATGGTAGGATACGTTCTTCCTAACTTAGAGATTTCGGGGACGAAATCCTTTAAGGAGGGGAGAATGTAACAACCCGTATTTTTATAACGTATTATAACCATAAATCAAGACAGAATTAATTTTTAAGATAAGATTCAAGGGCAACGGGTTACACCATTACATTCGTCTCGAAATTCTTCTTGGAAGCGAGTCCGAGTTTTCGAAAATCAGAGTCCGTATGACCAAGTTATGACCCTTCGAAGTTTTCAGAAATTTTCAAGTTCAGAACAACTCAGAATTCGAATTCAAATTTCGAATTCAAACCGCAGAACGGACTGAGCGGGAAATTTCCCACCCAGGACCAGGTCGACCTGGGGGTCGACCATAGTGTCGACCTGCCCAGGACCAGGTCAACCATAGAGTCGACCTAGTTGTCGAGCCCATTTTTGAGTCAGAGTTCACTCTGATGTTTCTAGTCCGATTTCTGTCTAAATTCATTGGCATGACCCTATATAAACAGCCCCTAACTCTAGTCTCTCTACACAAATTCTCTCTGACCTTATGCTGCTAAAACTCTAGTTGAAAATTTAAAGAAAAGGGATTGCTTCTTCTCCAAAAAGGCTACGTGTAGAGTATTGATGTTTGGGGGATTTCTGTTAGACTCGAGATTCAACATCGCCTCTTTGTTTTCTAATTCTCTAACCACGATCTGTAAGCCCCGGTTACTTTTAGATCTAAACTTTAAACTTAACATGGACATGTTGTAAATCGAGATTGAACCTAAGTATGATAATTATCTTAGATCTATCATTGTATATCTTGGATCTATCATTATTCATTTTGGATCTATTATTTTGGATCTACTATTTGTTCACCTTGGATCTATTCATCTTGAATCTTGACTTGTAGGAATATTTGTATGAAAATGATTTGGGGCCTATACATTTTGTAGACCTAAAACCCTTAGTGTCCATAATATTCATGCCTGTGATGTTGAAACAGTTGTTATTCACAAGTTTGGGGTTATTATCTTGTGTCAATTGTTACCATTACTATCACCCTATTTTGCTAGATTTGATATTTGAGACCACTATTCCATATGCCAGTATTGTTGTAATCATTTATCTCAAGTTATGCCATGCTTGACTTGTAATCACTTTTGCCACCTTATGCCAGTTCTTTCTATGTTATTCCCTAATTAGATTTGTTTGTATCGATTTGAGTTTACATGCGATGGGAATGCGATTGGGTAGATTAGGCAAAACCTGAATTTACTATGAACTTGAAACATGAACATTGTTATAACTTGAACCTGGATATGGACATGAACTTGACATGAAAACTTGAACATGGACATGACGCTAGAATGAATTTGAAAATGGCTAACTCGAGGTTGGGTTGAGTTTGCAGTGTAAATCTGCCCGGAACCGCCCGACGAATCCAGTGACTGCAAACAATAGGATCCAATGTGGGTATTTGGTTATATCGCACATAAAACCCGAGGTTAGACTATGTTGTGGTGTAAATCTGCCCGAAATCGCCCGGCAAATCCAGTGACCATAACAACTTGTCTAATGTGAGAGGTTGGGGTGCATTAATGAATTAACGCCACATGATAGGGTTAAGTAATGAACCACTTGAATATACTTAACCAATTTGACATGATGATTTGATAGGGTTAAGTCATGAACCGCTTGAACACACTTAACCAACTTGATACATGATTTGGTAGGGTTAAGTCACGAGTTTGAATGACAACGCTTAACCCATTAGAAACCCTAGTTACGCGGTCCTTTTCAGCAGTAACCCACTTAGATGTATCACGATACCCTGGGACTAGGCAGGGTGGGGCACGATTACTGGGCTGATTGTAAGCGACCAGAACTATGGCTGAGTAGGTGCGCCACTGTAGGTTCAGGCGGACTATGGGCGTGCACGTAGTCCGGAGTTGAAAAAGCACGCAGGCATTGGGCACCCGTAGGTTTACACTGTGCGTGCTTGATTCGTGTCGGTGGTTGGCACCATAGGACTTGATACACCCTATGGTGGACCCAGCACAGGTGACTACATTTCGTGATTGGGTCGTATGACACAGACACACGACGAACTAGAACTTGTAGGGAGCCGATCGATTAGTAGATCGTACTGTAGGACCCCGTAACGGGTCATTTCATGATATTGGGCCAAGGGATCATTTTATGGTTAATACTTGACATGGGTTAGAATACTAGTCTAGTTGGTGCAGCGAATCTTGAATATGCGATGCTAGACTTGACTTATCTTGTTATCTTAGTTATCATGCCAGACTTATCATCATCCTTATGTTTACTCTCCGTTTATTCATGTCTTGTTAACTTTACTAGTTTTTGCACTGAAAGTCACTAGGGCTTTCCAGTCTTTATGACTGAACCTTTTTCTTTCGCCCCATTTTCTTTCGTTCCCCCCCAGGTTCTCGGGGAGGAAACTCTAGCTCTTAGCTTGGATTTAGCTTGCTTTCTGTCAGCTCATGTACGGATTGGTCTTGAGCTATGTTATGGCTGCACTTCTGCTATCTTTGGGGAATAATTTACTTTTGTTATTTTAAGTTTATGCTTATGTATCTAGAACTTTATGTAATGGAATAATGACAATTTGTACTTTGGATATATAAGGTTTTGACTCTTTTCTTGAAAGTAATGAGATTTGGTTTTTAATTTCTATCGCTGCTTTATTTTTGTTCTGTCTTGTGATATCTCTGTGCATGTTTACCTAGATAATACTCTGCCAAAACTAGTGCATTCCCTTTGTGAGTGACCCTAGCGGAGGTGGGGTGTTACTGGATTTAGCTTGCTTTCTGTCAGCTCATGTACGGTTTGGTCTTGAGCTATGCTATGGCTGCACTTCTGCTATTTTTGGGGAATAATTTACTTTTGTTATTTTAAGTTTATGCTTCTTTATCTAGAACTTGATGTAATGGAATAATGACAATTTGTACTTTGGATATATAAGGTTTTGACTCTTTTCTTGAAAGTTATGAGATTTGGTTTTTAATTTCTACCGCTGCTTTATTTATGTTCTGTCTTGTGATATCTCTGTGCATGTTTACCTAGTAACACTACCAAATCATCGTGTCAAATTTGGTATCATTTCTGATACCAAATGTAACATCCAAGTGATAGCATAACAAGTTTCATCCATGTACAAGTATAAGCACTCATGCATATGCAACATGAAAATGTGACTGAGCCGATCTAGTGCCTAATGTGTGTCATGCATCCACTAGAAATCACTTGCAACCACTTGCAAACATCAACCATAACATGTTTCAATCACATTTTACATCCATATGGTTCTACCTAAGGTTCTCAAGATAAGATCGAGAAGATAACAAGGCAAACATAGGTAGTAAAAGCATGATACGAAAGGTTTTCAAGTTTATAGGAAAAGAGATCGAGAATGTACCCTCAAAAAGAAATGGGTAAAGCGCGCGTATCTTCTCTTCGGTTTCCCAAGTTGCGTCTTCTTGGGCTTCACTCCACTATACTTTAACTAGCTTGACTTTTCGATTCCTAAGCTTCTTGATCTCCGTTTCTAAGATACGAATAGGAACTCGCCTCAATGTTGCTTCTTTTTCCACTTCTACGCCTTCAAGGATGCTTGGCTCAACCACTTCGGTCAACTCATGTAAGCACTTTCGGAGATGCAAGACGTGAAAGACATTGTGTACTCCGGTCAGCTTCTCGGGTAAGTCTACCTTATAGGCCATCTGCCCAATCCTCTCAGTGATAGGGAACAGTCCTACGAACGTTGGTGCTAGCTTTCCAACCGCTCCAAAACGAACCACATTGCGTAAAGGAGAAACATTTATAAAGACCACATCTCCGACTTCGAACTCTGGGTCTATCCTTCTCTTATCCGCATAAGATTTCTATCTTATACTTGGGTCGATACAAACAAATCTAATTAGGGAATAACATAGAAAGAACTGGCATAAGATGGCAAAAGTGATTACAAGTCAAGCATGGTATAACTTGAGATAAATGATTACAGCAATACTGGCATATGGAATAGTGGTCTCAAATATCAAATCTAGCAAAATAGGTTGATAGTCATGGTAACAGTTGACATAAGATAATAACCCCAAACTTGTGAATAACAACTGTTTCAACATCACAGACATGAATATTATGGACATTAAGGTTTTAAGGTCTACAACATATATAGGCCCCAAATCATTTTCATGCAAATATTCCTACAAGTCAAGATTCAAGATGAATAGATCCAAGGTGAACAAATAGTAGATCCAAAATAATAGTTCCAAAATGAACAATGATAGATCCAAGATAGACAATGATAGATCCAAGATAATTATCATACTTAGGTTCATTCTCGATTTACAACATGTCCATATTAAGTTTAATGTTTAGATCTAAAAGTAACTGGGGCTTACAGATCGTGGTTAGAGAATTAGAAAACAAAGAGGTGATGTTGAATCTCGAGTCTAACAGAAATCCCACAAACAACAATACTCTACAAGTAGCCTTGTTGGAGAAGAAGCAATCACTTTTCTCTAACTTTTCAACCAGAGTTTTAGCAGCATAAGGTCAGAGAGAATTTGTGTAGAGTGACTAGAGTTAGGGACTGTTTATATAGGGCCAGGCCAACAAATTTAGACAGAAATCGGAAAAGAAACATTATAGTGAACTCTGACTCAAAAATGGGCTCGGCAAATCCAGTGACCACAACAACTAGTCTAATGTGAGAGGTTGGGGTGCATTAATGAATTAATGCAACATGATAGGGTTAAGTCATGAACCACTTGAATATACTTAATCAATTTGACACGATGATTTGATAGGGTTAAGTCATGAACCGCTTGAACACACTTAACCAACTTGATACATGATTTGGTAGGGTTAAGTCACGAATTTGAATGAAAACACTTAACCCATTAGAAACACTAGCTATGCGGTCCTTTTCAGCAGTAACCAACTTAGATGTATCACGATACCCTGGGACTAGGCAGGGTGGGGCACGATTACTGGGTTGATTGTAAGCGACCAGAACGACGGCTGAGTAGGTGCACCATTATAGGTTCAGGCGGACTATGGTCGTGCACGTAGTCCGGAGTTGAAAAAGCAGGAATTGGGCACCCGTAGGTTTACACTGTGCGTGCTTAATTCGTGTCGGTGGTTGGCACCATAGGACTTGATACACCCTATGGTGGACCTAGCATAGGTGACTACATTTCGTGATTGGGCCGTATGACACAGACACATGACGAGCTAGAACTTGTAGGGAGCCGATCGATTAGTAGATCGTACTGTAGGACCCCGTAATGGGTCATTTCATGATATTGGGCCAAGGGATCATTTCATGGTTAATACTTGATATGGGTTAGAATACTAGTACAGTTGGTGCAACGAATCTTGAATATGCAATGCTAGACTTGATTTATCTTGTTATCTTAGTTATCATGCCAGACTTATCATCATCCTTATGTTTACTCTCCGTTTATTCATGTCTTGTTAACTTTACTAGTTTTTATACTAAAAGTCTCTAGGGCTTACCAGTCTTTATGACTGACCCTTTTTCTTTCGCCCCTTTTTCTTTCGTTCCCCCCCCCCCCACAGGTTCTCAGGGAGGAAACTCTAGCTCTTAGCTTGGATTTAGCTTGCTTTCTGTCAGCTCATGTAAAGTTTGGTCTTGAGTTATGCTATGGCTGCACTTCTGCTATTTTTGGGGAATAATTTACTTTTGTTATTTTTAGTTTATGCTTCTTAATCTAGAACTTGATGTAAGGGAATAATGAAAATTTTTACTTTGGATATATAAGGTTTTGACTCTTTTCTTGAAAGTAATGAGATTTGGTTTTTAATTTCTACCGCTGCTTTATTTATGTTCTGTCTTGTGATATCTCTGTGCAAGTTTACCTAGATAATACTCCGCCAAAATTAGTGCATTCCCTTTGTGAGTGACCCTAGCGGAGGTGGGGTGTTACATTTGGTATCAGAGCATTCGAAAATTGGAGTCCGTATGAGCGAGATATGACCCTCCGAAGTTTCATGAATTTTCAAAATCGAAAACAGCTCAGAAATCTAAATTCAAAATTTAAATTTCGAGTTCCAAAAAAAACGAAAAGAAAAAAAACGAAAAGAAAAAAAAACGAAAAAATGAAAATAAAAAAAAGAAAAAAAGAGAAAAAACAAAAAAAAAAAAATAAGAGAGAAAAAAAAGGAAGAAAAAAAGGCGAAACAAAATGGGTCAGTCATAAAGACTGAGTAAGTCCTAGTGACTTTCAACATAAAAATAGGTAAAGATAACATGGCATGAATAAACTGAAAATAAACATAAGCATGATGACAATATAAGCTACAGGCACGATAACTAAGAATAATATCATATGACTTCTGTCATGTATTACATTGCGAGGTTCCCATTCAAGATGAACTAAGTATAATTTTTGCAAGATCGCAAGATTTCTCTGCTTCACCGTTAAAATATTTCTATGATATCTATTTGCTCTGCACCACCCGTATTAGTATCCCAACCCGTGTCATGTGTTGACTATAAAATGATCCCTAGCCCAATGTCATGAAATGACCCGTTACTTGGTCCCACGAAACGATCTATTAATCGATCGGCTCCCTACAAGTCCTAGCTCGTTCATGTGTCTGTGTCATACAGCCCTATCACGAATGTAGTCACCTGTGTTAGGTCCACCATAGGGTGTATCAAGCCCTATGGTGCCAACCACTGACACGAATCAAGCATGCACAGGTAAACCTACTGATGCCCAATGCCTGCTTTTTCAACTCCGGACCACGTGCACGACCATAGCCCGCCTGAACCTACACTAGCGCACCAACAAAGCCGTCGTTCTGGTCGCTTATAATCAGCCCAGTAATCATGCCCCACCCTGCCTAGTTCCAGGGTACCATGATACATCTAGTGGGTTACTGCTGAAATGGACCGCGTAACTAGGGTTTCCGTCCAATAGGTTAAGTGTTGTCATTTAAATTCATGACTTAACCCTTATCAGTCTAGCATGTCAAGTTGGTTAAGTGTTGTCATTCAAGTTTGTGACTTAACCCTACGAATCATGTGTCAAGTTAGTTAAGTATATTCAAGCGGTTCATGACTTAACCCTACCAAATTATCGTGTCAAATTGGTTAAGTATATTCAAGCGGTTCATGACTTAACCCTACCAAATATTCGTGTCAAATTGGTTAAGTATATTTAAGCGGTTCATGACTTAACCCGATCATTTACATTAGATAAATCAAGTCTAGCCTAAATCATCGTGTCGAATGTAATGTCCATTTTAAAAATAAGATTTTCTAGTATACTCCGCTAGGGTCACTCACAAAGGGAATGCACTAGTTTTGGCGGAGTATTATCTAGGTAAACATGCACAGAGATATCACAAGACAGAACATAAATAAAGCAGCGGTAGAAATTAAAAACCAAATCTCATTACTTTCAAGAAAAGAGTCAAAACCTTATATATCCAAAGTACAAATTATCATTATTCCATTACATCAAGTTCTAGATAAAGAAGCATAAACTTAAAATAACAAAAGTAAATTATTCCCCAAAAATAGCAGAAGTGCAGCCATAGCATAGCTCAAGACCAAACCGTACATGAGCTGACAGAAAGCAAGCTAAATCCAAGCTAAGAGCTAGAGTTTCCTCCCTGAGAACCTGGGGGGGAAAACAAAAGAAAAAGGGGAGAAAGAAAAAGGGTCGGTCATAAAGACTGGTAAGCCCTAGTGACTTTCAGTATAAAAACTAGTAAAGTTAACAAGACATGAATAAACGGAGAGTAAACATATGGATGATGATAAGTCTGGCATGATAACTAAGATAACAAGATAAATCAAGTCTAGCATCGCATATTCAAGATTCGCTGCACCAACTGTACTAGTATTCTAACCCATGTCAAGTATTAACCATGAAATGATCCCTTGGCCCAATATCATGAAATGACCCATTACGGGGTCCTACAGTACAATCTACTAATCGATCGGCTCCCTACAAGTTTAAGCTCGTCATGTGTCTGTGTCATACGGCCCAATCACAAAATGTAGTCACCTGTGCTAAGCCCACCATAGGGTGTATCAAGTCTTATGGTGCCAACCACCGACACGAATCAAGCACGAACAGTGTAAACCTACGGGTGCCCAATGCCCGCTTTTTCAACTCTGGACTACGTGCACGACCATAGTCCGCCTGAACCTACAATGGCGCACCTAATCAGCCGTCGTTCTGGTCGCTTACAATCAGCCCAGTAATCGTGCCCCACCCTGCCTAATCCCAGGGTATCGTGATACATCTAAGTGGGTTACTGCTGAAAAGGACCGCGTAACTAGGGTTTCTAATGGGTTAAGTGTTTTCATTCAAATTCGCGACGTAACCCTACCTAATCATGTATCAAGTTGGTTGAGTGTGTTCAAGCGGTTCATGACTTAACCCTATCAAATCATCGTGTCAAATTGGTTAAGTATATTCAAGTGGTTCATGACTTAACCCTATCATGTGGCATTAATTCATTAATGCACCCCAACATCTCACATTAGACTAGTTGTTGTGGTCACTGGATTTGCCGGGCGGTTCCGGGCAGATTTACACCACAACATAGTCTAACCTCAGGTTTTACGTGCGATATGACCAATTACCCACATTGGATCCTATTGTTTGCAGTCACAGGATTCGCCGGGTGGTTCCGGGCAGATTTACACTGTAAACTCAACCCAACCTCGAGTTGGCCATTTTCAAATTCATTCTAGCGTCATGTCCATGTTCAAGTTTTCATGTCAAGTTCATGTCCATATCCAGGTTCAAGTTATAACAATGTTCATGTTTCAAGTTCATAGTAAATTCAGGTTTTGCCTAATCTACCCAATCGCATTCCCATCGCACGTAAACTCGAATCGATACAAACAAATCTAATTAGGGAATAACATAGAAAGAACTGGCATAAGGTGGCAAAAGTGATTACAAGTCAAGCATGGTATAACATGAGATAAATGATTACAACAATACTGGCATATGGAATAGTGGTCTCAAATATCAAATCTAGCAAAATAGGGTGATAGTCATGGTAACAGTTGACATAAGTTAATAACCCCAAACTTGTGAATAACAACTGTTTCAACATCACAGGCATGAATATTATGGTCATTAGGGGTTTTAGGTCTACAACATGTATAGGCCCCAAATCATTTTCATGCAAATATTGCTACAAGTCAAGATTCAAGATGAATAGATCCAAGGTGAACAAATAGTAGATCCAAAATAATAGATCCAAAATAATAGATCCAACATGAACAATGATAGATCCAAGATATACAATGATAGATCCAAGATAATTATCATACTTAGGTTCAATCTCGATTTACAACATGTCCATTTTAAGTTTAAAGTTTAGATCTAAAAGTAAATGGGGCTTACAGATCGTGGTTAGAGAATTAGAAAACAAAGAAGCGATGTTGAATCCCGAGTCTAACAGAAATCCCCCAAATAGCAATACTCTACACGTAACCTTGTTGGAGAAGAAGCAATCCCTTTTCTCTAACTTTTCAACCAGATTTTTAGCAGCATAAGGTCAGAGAGAATTTGTGTAGAGAGACTAGAGTTAGGGGCTGTTTATATAGGGTCAGGCCAACGAATTTAGACAGAAATCGGACTAGAAACAACAGAGTGAACTCTGACTCAAAAAGGTCACTCACAAAGAGAATGTCCTAACTTTAGTGGAGCATTATGGGTACTAGAACAGGAATATTACAAGACAGACATATATAAAACAGCGGAAAGTAAAGTGGAAGTACTTCAAATCATTTATTAAATATAATTGTTTAAAATAAAAGCCCATCAACTTCCAATACCCAATTACATAGCTAAAATATCTGTCTTGCTAAAAAACAAAGAAGCATAAAAATAAATTGTGATATTCCCCAGGTTCGCAGGGTGGGAATACAGCTTAGTTCGGAACTTACCAAGCTCCAAGGCTCTTTCATGTATGGCTTAGATTTCCCTTCCGTGTGACACAGACACATGAACGAGCTAGGACTTGTAAGGAGCCGATCGATTAATAGATCATTTCGTGGGACCAAGTAATGGGTCATTTCATGACACTGGGCTAGGGATCATTTTATAGTCAACACATGACACGAGTTGGGATACTAGTACGGGTGGTACAGAGCAAATATATATTATAGAAATATTTTAACGGTGAAGCAGAGAAATCTTGCGATCTTGCAAAAATTATACTTAGTTCATCTTGAATGGGAACCTCGCAATGTTATACATGACAAAAGTCATATCATATTATTCTTAGTTATCGTGCCTGTAGCTTATCTTGTCATCATGCTTATGTTTATTTTCAGTTTATTCACGCCATGTTATCTTTACCTATTTTTATGCTGAGAGTCACTAGGACTTACTCAGTCTTTATGACTGATCCGTTTTGTTTCGCTCTTTTTCTTCCGTTTACCCAGGTTCGCAGGGTGGGAATACAGCTTAGTTCGGATCTTACCAAGCTCCAAGGCTCTTTCATGTACGGCTTGGATTTCCCTTGGCTATGGATTGCTTTGCTTTATTGGGGAATATCACAATTTATTTTTATACTTCTTTGTTTTTGAGCAAGACAGATATTTTAGCTATGTAACTGGGTATTGGAAGTTGATGGGCTTTTATTGTAAACAATTATATTTAATAAATGATTTGAAGCACTTCCACTTTACTTTCCGCTGTTTTATATATGTCTGTCTTGTAATATTTCTGTTCCAGTACCCATAATGCTCCACTGAAGTTAGGGCATTCCCTTTGTGAGTGACCTTAACGAATGTGGGGTGTTAAATTTGGACCCTTGAAATTTCTTCATTGTGAACGAAGGGTAGTGAGGCTCATGACTCGACTTGGTAATATCCTTGAAATTTATTGTAACCCGAAGGGTCCGATCATGTTGTGTTATCCAGAATCCCTTGACTCGTCCATCGACAATTTGCAATCTGTAAGAGTGGTCCGAGAATATCCAGATGTCTTTGATGAGGTAAAGGGGTTACCCCCTAAACGCGAGATAGACTTCCAAATTTATCTTGTTGATAATGCCAAGCCAGTTTCATTGCCCGTTAGGCACATGGCCCCGCGAGAAAGAAGAGAGCTCTGATACCAAATGTTACACCCCACCTCCGCTAGGGTCACTCACAAAGGGAAAGCACTAGTTTGGGCGGAGTATTATCTAGGTAAACATGCATAGAGATATCACAAGACAGAACATAAATAAAGCAGCGGTAGAAATTAAAAACCAAATCTCATTACTTTCAAGAAAAGAGTCAAAACCTTATATATCCAAAGTACATTATTCCATTACATCAATTTCTAGATAAAGAAGCATAAACTTAAAATAACAAAAGTAAATTATTCCCCAAAAATAGCAGAAGTGCAGCCATAGCATAGCTCAAGACCAAACCGTACATGAGCTGACAGAAAGCAACCTAAATCCAAGCTAAGAGCTAGAGTTTCCTCCCTGAGAACCTGGAGGGAAAACGAAAGAAAAAGGGGCGAAAGAAAAAGGGTCAGTCATAAAGACTGGTAAGCCCTAGTGACTTTCAGTATAAAAACTAGTAAAGTTAACAAGACATGAATAAACGGAGAGTAAACATAAGGATGATGATAAGTCTGGCATGATAACTAAGATAACAAGATAAATCAAGTCTAGCATCGCATATTCAAGATTCGCTGCACCAACTGTACTAGTATTCTAACCCATGTCAAGTATCAACCATGAAATGATCCCTTGGCCCAATATCATGAAATGACCATTACGGGGTCCTACAGTACGATCTACTAATCGATCGGCTCCTTACAAGTTCTAGCTCGTCATGTGTCTATGTCATATGGCCCAATCACAAAATGCAGTCACCTGTCCTAGGTCCACCATAGGGTGTATCAAGTCCTATGGTGCCAACCACCGACACGAATCAAGCAAGCACAATGTAAACCTACGGGTGCCCAATGCCTGCTTTTTCAACTTCGGACTACGTGCACGACCATAGTGTCACCAACCCAGGACCAGGTCGACCATAGAGTCGACCTGGGTGTCGACCTAGTTGCCAAGCCCATTTTTGAGTCAGAGTTCACTCTGATGTTTCTAGTCCGATTTCTGTCTAAATTCGTTGGCCTGACCCTATATAAACAGCCCCTAACTCTAGTCTCTCTACCCAAATTCTATCTGACCTTATGCTGCTAAAACTCTAGTTGAAAAGTTAGAGAAAAGGGATTGCTTCTTCTCCTACATGGCTACGTGTAGAGTATTGCTGTTTGGGGGATTTCTGTTATACTCGAGATTCAGCATCGCCTCTTTGTTTTCTTATTCTCTAACCACGATCTGTAAGCCCAAGTTACTTTTAGATCTAAAATTTAAACTTAATATGGACATGTTGTAAATCGAGTCTATCATTATATATCTTGGATCTATCATTGTTCATTTTGGATCTATTATTTTGGATCTATTATTTTGGATCTACTATTTGTTCACCTTGGATCTATTCATCTTGAATCTTGACTTGTAGGAATATTTGCATGAAAATGATTTGGGGCCTATACATGTTGTAGATATAAAACCCTTAATGTCCATAATATTCATGCCTGTGATGTTGAAATAGTTGTTATTCACAAGTTTGGGGTTATTATCTTATGTTAACTGTTACCATGACTATCACCCTATTTTGCTAGATTTGATATGTGAGACCACTATTCCATATGCCAGTATTGTTGTAATCATTTATCTCAAGTTATACCATGCTTGACTTGTAATCACTTTTGCTACCTTATGCCAGTTCTTTCTACGTTATTCCCTAATTAGATTACTACTTAGTTCTCCTAACTAATGTTTACCACTTAGTTTCCTGAATCGTGGAACGCAAAAACTAGTGAACGTCCATCTGATCTTAAGGGAGGCTCAAACGAGCTGGGTGATGAAGCATGCGACTTCAAGGGGACGTGAGGGTACTCTTGGTATCCCTCTATGAGGCTGTAGATGATCCGCCTGGGCTCACAGAGGTTAAGGTCTGCGTCAGAAGAACCAAGGTTATGCCTTGGTTGCAATATAAGGCAACCTAAAGACTAGGATGGACCAGCGTGATTCGACGAGACCAGTAACCCTGTAATAGCAACTCGTCGTCTACCTATCGTCTTGAGTCAATCGAGATACGTGAAGCGAAAAGGCAGAGAACTCCAACAGACCATATACTTGCTATCTAGTTATGGGTGTAGATGGCCATAGGTTAGTTGGGGGCATATAGGGCCTACGTATAGTTCTCATTTTTCAAGGTGTGCCTTTCATTAGTTGAGGGAGGGGTCAGGTGGGACCATAGCCACTGGAAAAACAGACCTTAGCATCTGCATCGACAGATATCTGAAAGCTCCCGACCGAGTTCCGTGCTTCTTGATTTGCCATGCCACGAGACTCGGGTCGCACATGTAGAGGACATGTGCATCTAGACAGCAATAACGATCCACGACACATACGTGAGGGAAGTCTAGGAACATATACCACTCTGGGTAGTGTGTTCTAGACTAGGGGGCATCGTTCGACAGGTAGCATAATCCCAAGTTGGACCTAGGTCGCATAAACCCTGAATCCGAGAAGCATTAGATAAGTCGCGTAAACCCTAGTTGAATCTAGGAAGCGCTCGATAGGAAAACCCTAGATTAGATCTAGGTAATAAATAATAGATGTATGCCTGAAGGAAACCACAATTACAGGGATTGGGATCACGTTATCGTTTTATACAGATTACTAGTTGGGACACTAGTTAGGTGGTGCAAAGATATAGAAATCAGAACAACAGAGTAGTAGCGAAGCAGAGAAAGAGTAGAAGCGCATTCAGTTATCCGCGCATTTAGTTTATCTTGCCTTATAATGTCTTATGCTTATCTTGCATAAGTTATCTTGTTTTCTGGTATTGTCCTGTTCTCAGTTTATGAATGTCATGGTCTTTGTTCTTGTTTTCGTGCTAGAAAATAACTGAGCTTATTGAGACATTATGTCTAACCCCGTTTTCTTTCGTCTTCTTTTCTTCCGTTCCCCCCGGTAGTCAGGAAGGGAATTGCTCAGCTTAGTTTGGACCATTATTCTTTCCGAGCTTGAAGACTCTTTGATGTGCTGCTTTGGACTCTCTTTTCCACTGCTATGGCTGGCTAATGCTACACTGGGGAATATAAATGTTATTTTATGCTTCTTTATTTTGTAAGGCAGATGATACTCTGGTATTGGAAAGCAATTCTTGCACAAACTATTTTATCAATAAAGTAAAGTCTAATTTTCCGTTGTTTTAATTTTGTCTGTCTTGTAATTTATCTGCATCTTTTACCTTAAATGCTCCACAGAACTTAGTGCATTCCCTTTGTGAGTGACACTAACGGATGTGGGGTGTTACACGTGGTATCAGAGCTCTGATACCAAATGTAACACCCCACCTCCGCTAGGGTCACTCACAAAGGGAATGCACTAGTTTTGGCGGAGTATTATCTAGGTAAACATGCACAGAGATATCACAAGACAGAACATAAATAAAGCAGTGGTAGAAATTAAAAACCAAATCTCATTACTTTCAAGAAAATAGTCAAAACCTTATATATCCAAAGTACAAATTGTCATTATTCTATTACATCAAGTTCTAGATAAAGAAGCATAAACTTAAAATAACAAAAGTAAATTATTCCCCAAAAATAGCAGAAGTGCAGCCATAGCATAGCTCAAGGACAAATCATACATGAGCTGACAGAAAGCAAGCTAAATCCAAGCTAAGAGCTAGAGTTTCCTCCCTGAGAACCTGGGGGGAACGAAAGAAAAAGGGTCAGTCATAAAGACTGGTAAGCACTAGTGACTTTCAGTATAAAAACTAGTAAAGTTAACAAGACATGAATAAACGGAGAGTAAACATAAGGATGATGATAAGTCTAGCATGATAACTAAGATAACAAGATAAGTCAAGTCTAGCATCGCATATTCAAGATTCGCTGCACCAACTGTACTAGTATTATAACCCATGTCAAGTATTAACCATGAAATGATCCCTTGGCCCAGTATCATGAAATGACCCATTACGGGGTCCTACAGTACGATCTACTAATCGATCGGCTCCCTACAAGTTCTAGCTCGTCATGTGTCTGTGTCATACGGCCCAATCACGAAATGTAGTCACCTGTGCTAGGTCCACCATAGGGTGTATCAAGTCCTATGGTGCCAACCACCGACACGAATCAAGCACGCACAGTGTAAACCAACGGGTGCCCAATGCCTGCTTTTTCAACTCCGGACTACGTGCACGACCATAGTCCGCCTGAACATACAATGGCGCACCTACTCAGCCGTCGTTCTGGTCGCTTACAATCAGCCCAATAATCGTGCCCCACCCTGCCTAGTCCCAGCGTATCGTGATACATCTAAGTGGGTTACTGCTGAAAAGGACCGCATAACTAGGGTTTCTAATGGGTTAAGTTTTGTCATTCAAATTCGTGACTTAACCCTACCAAATCATGTATCAAGTTGGTTAAGTGTGTTAGTGGTTCATGGCTTTACCTTATCAAATCATCGTGTCAAATTGGTTAAGTATATTCAAGTGGTTCATTAATTAACCCTATCATGTGGCATTAATTCATTAATGCACCCCAACCTCTCACATTAGAATAGTTGTTATGGTCAATGGATTTTCCGGGCGGTTCCGGGCAGATTTAATCCAGAACATAGTCTAACCTCGTGTTTTACGTGCGATATAACCAACTACCCACATTGGATCCTATTGTTTGCAGTCACTGGATTCGCCGGGCGGTTCCGGGCAGATTTACACTGCAAACTCAACCCAACCTCGAGTTAGCCATTTTCAAATTCATTCTAGCGTCATGTCCATGTTCAAGTTTTCATGTCAAGTTCATGTCCATATCCAGGTTCAAGTTATAACAATGTTTATGTTTCAAGTTCATAGTAAATTCAGGTTTTGCCTAATCTACCCAATCGCATTCCCATCGCACGTAAACTCGAATCGATACAAACAAATCTAATTAGGGAATAACATAGAAAGAACTGGCATAAGGTGGCAAAAGTGAATACAAGTCAAGCATGGTATAACATGAGATAAATGATTACAACAATACTGGCATATGGAATAGTGGTCTCAAATATCAAATCTAGCAAAATAAGGTGATAGTCATGGTAATAGTTGACATAAGTTAATAACCCCAAACTTGTGAATAACAACTGTTTCAACATCACAGGCATGAATATTATGGACATTAGGGGTTTTAGGTCTACAACATGTATAGGCCCCAAATCATTTTCATGCAAATATTGCTACAAGTCAAGATTCAAGATGAATAGATCCAAGGTGAACAAATAGTAGATCCAAAATAATAGATCCAACATGAACAATGATAGATCCAAGATATACAATGATAGATACAAGATAATTATCATACTTAGGTTCAATCTCGATTTACAACATGTCCATTTTAAGTTTAAAGTTTAGATCTAAAAGTAACTGGGGCTTACAGATCGTGGTTAGAGAATTAGAAAACAAAGAAGCGATGTTGAATCTTGAGTCTAACAGAAATCCCCCAAATAGCAATACTCTACACGTTGCCTTGTTGGAGAAGAAGCAATCCCTTTTCTCTAACTTTTCAACCAGAGTTTTAGCAGCATAAAGTCAGAGAGAATTTGTGTTGAGATACTAGAGTTAGGGGCTGTTTATATAGGGCCAGGCCAACGAATTTAGACAGAAATCGGACTAGAAACATCAGAGTGAACTCTGACTCAAAAATGGGCTTGGCAACCAGGTCGACACCCAGGTTGACTCTATGGTCGACCTGGTCCTGGGCAGGTCGACACTATGGTCGATCCCCAGGTCGACCTGGTCCTGGGCGGGAAACTTCCCGCCCTGTCCGTTCTGGGGTTTGAATTCGAAATTTGAATTCGAATTATGAGCTGTTCTGAACTTGAAAATTTCTGAAAACTTTGAAGGGTCATAACTTGGTCATACCGACTCCGATTTTCGAAAACTCAGACTCGTTTCCAAGCAGAATTTCGAGACGAACATAATGGCGTAACCCGTTGCCCTTGATTCTTGTCTTAAAAATTCATTCTGTCTTGATTTATGGTTATAACATGTTATAAAAATTACGGGTTGTTACATTCTCCCCTCCTTAAAGGATTTCGTCCCCGAAATCTCTAAGTTAGGAAGAACGTATCCTACCATCCATCATCCATCTACTCAAAAAATCATCCACAAGCAACCATTGCCCTTAAAAGATTTCTAGTGCTGTATGAACATATGCAGAAAGTGTGTGTATATGTACTTATCTAATGCAGAAGATCTGGCGGTTACTGATTCAGTAAACCTCCTTAATGCGAGATATGTTAGTGTAATGAGTCCAACATGTATGAAAATTCCTAATATAATTTATAATCTCTACATGGGTGCACATAACATTCATTCGTATGCAACATCCAAGTGATAGCATAACAAGTTTCATCCATGTACAAGTATAAGCACTCATGCATATGCAACATGAAAATGTGACTGAGCCAATCTAGTGCCTAACGTGTGTCATGCATCCACTAGCAATCACTTGCAAACATCAACCATAACATGTTTCAATCACATTTTACATCCATATGGTTCTACCTAAGGTTCTCAAGATAAGATCGAGAAGATAACAAGGCAAACATAGGTAGTAAAAGCATGGTACGAAAGGTTTTCAAGTTTATAGGAAAAGAGATCGAGAATGTACCCTCAAAAAGAAATGGGTAAAGCAAGCGTATCTTCTCTTCGGTTTCCCAAGTTGCGTCTTCTTGGGCTTCACTCCGCTGTACTTTAACTAGCTTGACTTCTCGATTCCTAAGCTTCTTGATCTCCGTTTCTAAGATACGAATCAGAACTCGCCTCAATGTTGCTTCTTTTTCCACTTCTACGCCTTCAAGGATGCTTGGCTCAACCACTTCGACCGACTCATGTAAGCACTTTCGGAGATGCGAGACGTGAAAGACATTGTGTACTCCGGTCAGCTTCTCGGGTAAGTCTACCTTATAGGCCATCTGCCCAATCCTCTCAGTGATAGGAACGGTCCTACGAACCTTGGTGCTAGCTTTCAAACCGCTCCAAAATGAACTACATTGCGTAAAGGAGAAACTTTTATAAAGACCATATCTCCGACTTTGAACTCTTGGTCTGTCTTTCTCTTGTCCGCATAAGATTTCTGTCTATCTTGGGCCGTTTTCATCCGTCTTCGTATCAACTCAATCTTCTCAGAAGTGCCCCTTATCATGTCAGGCCCAAGTATAAGCCTATATGTCGTCTCCCACCAACAAGTTGGTGACTTGCACGGTCTTCCATACAAGGCTTCCAACGGTGCCATTCCTATGCTAGCTTGGTAGCTATTATTGTATGCAAACTCCACGAGAGGGAGATGGTCTTCCCAAGTACCACCAAAATCAAGAATGCATAGTCTCAAGAGATCCTCTAGTACCCTGTTTACCCTTTCGGTTTGACCATCCGTCTGTGGGTGATAGGCCGTGCTTAAACTCAGTCGCGTACCCATTGCTTCTTGCAGACTATTCCAAAACTGGCTAGTGAAAATCGGGTCACGATCACTAACTATACTAGAAGGAACCCCGTGCAACCGTACTATCTCTCGAAGGTAAATAGACGCTAGCCATGATGCGGTCCTCTTGCTTTTCACCAGAATGAAGTGAGCACTTTTCGTGAGTCTATCAACTATGATCCATATGCTAGTATTTCCTTTCCTTGACCTAGGCAGTCCATCCACGAAATCCATCGAGATACTCTCCCATTTCCATTGCGGAACCTCCAACGGATGTAATAGCCCATCGGGCTTCTTCGACTCGGCATTTACTTGTTGGCACACCATGCACTTCGAAACAAACTCTGCCACGTCCTTTTTCATTCCAGGCCAAAAGAAATTGCGTTTCATATCCCTATACATCTTATCCCCTCCAGGATGTATGGTCATCTTCGAGTGATGCGCCTCCTCGAGGACTTTCCTTACTAAGTCTCCCACTTGTGGGACGCATAGCCTTTTATCACGCCTTATCCATCCCTTGTCATCTATGGCATACCTACCGAGGTGACTTGACGTCTCACCACTAATCAGCTTGTCCATGATTTCGACTATCTGTGGGTCTTCCTTCTGTGAAGTCCCTACTTGATCTAGGAGTGTAGGTCTTAACTCAAGAGATGCTTGCGTAGCAGCCAATGACTCAACAGCAGGTGTAAAATCAAAGGTTTCTATAAACTCAAGGCTTTTCCTTTCAACAAACAAGGGGCTCAAAGTCAACCTTTTTCTACTTAGCGCGTCCGCCACCACGTTACTCTTGCCAGGGGTATAAGCTATATCGAAGTCATATGATGCCAAGAATTCCATCCACCTTTGCTGCCTTAGATTCAAATCTTTTTGCGAAAAGAGGTAATTAAGTGATTTGTAATTAGTGTACAGCTCGAACTTTTCACCTAGAAGATAGTGGCGCCAAGCCTTAAGCGCAAAAACAATCGCGGCCAACTCCAAGTCATGTGTGGGATAGTTTTTCTCATGAACTTAAAGTTGTCTGCCCCCGTAGCATATCACTCATCCATCTTGCATTAGGATAGCGCCTAATCCCGTGCCGCACGCATCTGTGTACACCGTAAACATCTTGCCTCCGTCGGGTAATGCCAAAACTGGAGCATTCCCTTTGTGAGTGACTCTAGCGGAGGTGGGGTGTTAAATGTGGTTCGTTTTGGAGCAGTTGGAAAGCTAGCACCAAAGTTCGTAGGACCGTTCCCTATCACTGACAGGATTAGGCAAATGGCCTATAAGGTAGACTTACCCGAGAATCTGACCGGAGTACACAATGTCTTTCACGTCTCGCATCTCCGAAAGTGCTTACATTAGTCAGCCGAAATGGTTGATCCAAGCATCCTTGAAGGCGTAGAAGTGGAAAAACAAGCAACATTGAGGTGAGTTCCGATTCGTATCTTAAAAACGGAGATCAAGAAGCTTAGGAATCGAAAAGTCAAGCTAGTTAAAGTACAGTGGAGTGAAGCCCAAGAAGATGCAACTTGGGAAACCGAAGAGAAGATACGCGTGTTTTACCCATTTCTTTTTAGGGAACATTCTCGATCTCTTTTCCTATAAACTTGAAAACCTTTCGTATCATGCTTTTACTACCTATGTTTGCCTTGTTATCTTCTCGATCTTATCTTGAGAACCTTAGGTAGAACCATATGGATGTAAAATGTGATTGAAACATGTTATGGTTGATGTTTGCAAGTGGTTGCAAGTGATTTCTAGTGGATGCATGACTCACATTAGGCACTAGATCGTCTCAGTCACATTTTCATGTTGCATATGCATGAGTGCTTATACTTGTACATGGATGAAACTTGTTATGCTATCACTTGGATGTTGCATATGAATGAATGTTATGTGCACTCATGTAGAGATTATAAATTATGTTAGAAATTTGCATACATGTTGGACTCATTACACTAACATATCTCGCATTAAGGAGGTTTACTGAATCAGTAACCACCTGATCTTTTGCATTAGATAAGTGCATATACACACACTTTCTGCATTTGTTCATACAACACTAGAAATCTTTTAAGGGCAATGGTTGCTTGTGGATGATGTTTTGAGTAGATGGATGATGGACGGTAGGATACGTTCTTCCTAACTTAGAGATTTCGGGGACGAAATCCTTTAAGGAGGGGAGAATGTAACAACCCGTATTTTTATAACGTGTTATAACCATAAATCAAGACAGAATTAATTTTTAAGATAAGAATCAAGGGCAACGGGTTATGCCATTACATTCGTCTCGAAATTCTGCTTGGAAACGAGTCCAAGTTTTCGAAAATCGAAGTCTGTATGACCAAGTTATGACCCTTCGAAGTTTTCAGAAATTTTCAAGTTCAGAACAGCTTAGAATTCGAATTCAAACCCCAGAATGGACTGGACGAAAAATTTCCCGCCCAGGATCAGGTCGACCTTGGGGTCTACCATAGTGTCGACCTGCCCAGGACCAAGTCGACCATAGAGTCAACCTGCGTGTCGACCTGGTTGCCGAGCCCATTTTTGAGTCAGAGTTCACTCTGATGTTTCTAGTCCGATTTCTATCTAAATTCATTGGCCTGACCCTATATAAACAGCCCCTAACTCTAGTCTCTCTACACAAATTCTCTCTAACCTTATGCTGCTAAAACTCTGGTTGAAAAGTTAGAGAAAAGGGATTGCTTCTTCTCCAACAAGGCTGCGTGTAGAGTATTGCTGTTTGGGGGATTTCTGTTATACTCGAGATTCAACATCGCCTCTTTGTTTTCTAATTCTCTAACCACGATCTGTAAGCCCCAGTTACTTTTAGATCTAAACTTTAAACTTAATATGGACATGTTGTAAATCGAGATTGAACCTAAGTACGATAATTATCATGGATCTATCATTGTATATCTTGGATCTATCATTGTTCATTTTGGATCTATTATTTTGGATCTACTATTTGTTCACCTGGGATCTATTCATCTTGAATCTTGACTTGTAGGAATATTTGCATGAAAATGATTTGGGGCCTATACATGTTGTAGACCTAAAACCCTTAATGTCCATAATATTCATGCCTGTGATGTTGAAACAGTTGTTATTCACAAGTTTGGGGTTATTATCTTATGTCAACTGTTACCATTACTATCACCCTATTTTGCTAGATTTGATATTTGAGACCACTATTCCATATGCCAATATTGTTGTAATCATTTATCTCAAGTTATACTATGCTCGACTTGTAATACTTTTGCCACCTTATGCCAGTTCTTTCTATGTTATTCCCTAATTAGATTTGTTTGTATCGATTCGAGTTTACGTGCGATGGGAATGTGATTGGGTAGATTAGGCAAAACCTGAATTTACTATGAACTTGAAACATGAACATTGTTATAACATGAACCTGGATATGGACATAAACTTGACATGAAAACTTGAACATGGACATGACGCTGGAATGAATTTGAAAATGGCCAACTCGAGGTTGGGTTGAGTTTGCAGTGTAAATCTGCCGGAACCGCCTGGCGAATCCAGTGACTGCAAACAATAGGATCCAATGTGGGTAGTTGGTCATATAGCATGTAAAACCCGAGGTTAGACTATGTTGTGGTGAAAATATTCCCGGAACCGCCCGGCAAATCCAGTGACCACAACAACTAGTCTAATGTGAGAGGTTGGGGTGCATTAATGAATTAATGCCACATGATAGGGTTAAGTCATGAACCACTTGAATATACTTAACCAATTTGACACGATGATTTGATAGGGTTAAGTCATGAACCGCTTGAACACACTTAACCAACTTGATACATGATTTGGTGGGGTTAAGTCACGAATTTGAATGACAACACTTAACCCATTATAAACCCTAGTTATGCGGTCCTTTTCAGCAGTAACCCACTTAAATGTATCACGATACCCTGGGACTAGGTAGGGTGGGGCACGATTTCTGGGCTGATTGTAAGCGACCAGAACGACGGCTGAGTAGGTGCGCCATTGTAGGTTTAGGCGGACTATGGTCGTGCACGTAGTCCGGAGTTGAAAAAGCACGCAGGCATTGGGCACCCGTAGGTTTACACTGTGCGTGCTTGATTCGTGTCGGTGGTTGGCACCATAGGACTTGATACACCCTATGGTGGACCTAGCACAGTTGACTACATTTCGTGATTGGGCCGTATGACACAGACACATGACGAGCTAGAACTTGTAGGGAGCCGATCGATTAGTAGATTGTACTATAGGACCCCGTAATGGGTCATTTCATGATATTGGGCCAAGGGATCATTTCATGGTTAATACTTGACATGGGTTAGAATACTAGTACAGTTGGTGCAGTGAATCTTGAATATGCGATGCTAGACTTGATTTATCTTGTTATCTTAGTTATCATGCCAGACTTATCATCATCCTTATGTTTACTCTCCGTTTATTCATGTCTTGTTAACTTTACTAGTTTTTATACTGAAAGTCACTAGGGCTTACCAGTCTTTATGACCGACCCTTTTTCTTTTGCCCCTTTTTCTTTCGTTTTCCACCCAGGTTCTCAGGGAGGAAACTCTAGCTCTTAGCTTGGATTTAGCTTTCTTTCTGTCAGCTCATGTACGGTTTGGTCTTGAGCTATGCTATGGCTGCACTTCTGCTATTTTTAGGGAATAATTTACTTTTGTTATTTTAAGTTTATGCTTCTTTATCTAGAACTTGATGTAATGGAATAATTACAATTTGTACTTTGGATATATAAGGTTTTGACTCTTTTCTTTAAAGTAATGAGATTTGGTTTTTAATTTCTACCGCTGCTTTATTTATGTTCTGTCTTGTGATATCTCTGTGCATGTTTACCTAGATAATACTCCGCCAAAACTAGTGCATTCCCTTTGTGAGTGACCCTAGCGGAGGTGAGGTGTTACATTTGGTATCATAGCCTATATCCGTCCAACATGCTAAGTATATTCAAGCGGTTCATGACTTAACCCTACCTAAACTACGATATACGTGCGATGGTATACGGTGGGAAATATTGGAATATTGCCTAGTGGAATATATGTGTTTGGTAGAATCGAAGGCATAATATGAAAATTGGATGTTTGGGGATAATTTACCATTAACATGAAATGGGGTAAGTTTGGGTATTATCATTATAATGGTTGTTGCGTGATTGAGACTAATATATGTAATTTGACATGGATCTTGATATATGTAATTTGGCTAGGACTTGTTATAGGTAAATTGGTGTAAACGTGATATACATGTAATTTTGGGTATAAAACTTGATCAATGTAAATTGAGCATAGCTTTGTAAACATGTAAATCATGAACCTTGACATTTGTAAGACGACATGAAACTTGATATATGTGTAAATTGGCATAAACTTGGCATACATGTAAAATGGCGTGAATGGAACATATGTAAATTTGGTATGAATTGGGCATATGTAATACTGACATGTAATCTAGAACTTGGGCGTACATTAATTATGTAAAATATGGAGTAGAAATATATATATGATAATTTATGACTTGGTAGAGGTCTAATATGAAAGCGCCTAAGTTGGGTTTTGGTTAGTTGGCATGTATTGTAAATAAAAGGCTATAACTTGGCATAACCTTATAGTGAATTAAGGTAAGAATTTGGAAATACGTTTTGGGGGCAAAAACGTGAATTATGAACTTGATAATTGGCATATAACTGGAAATACGAACGTGGTTGAAATATGAACATGAATATGAATATGAACACGAATGTGAACATGGCTAACTCGAGGTTGGGTTGAGTTTGCAGTGTAATTCTGGCCGGAACCGCCCAGCATATCCAGTGAATAATAAGATCCAATGTGAGAAGTTAGTCATATCGTGCTTAAACCCGAGGTTAGACTGAGTTGTGGTGTAATTCTGCCCGGAACCGCCCGGCATATCCAGTGACCGCAACAACAAGTCTAATGTGAGTGGTTGATGCATTAATAATTAATTAATGCCAATAAACTGACATGTTAAGAATGGAAAGGTTAAGTAATATGACTAGACTAACGACACTTAACCAATATGACATGAATAGGTGGGTTAAGTAAACCTGAACATGAACCGCTTGAATATACTTAACCAATTTGACACGATGATTTGGTAGGGTTAAGTCATGAACCGCTTGAATATACTTAACCAATTTGACATGATGATTTGGTAGGGTTAAGTCATGAACCGCTTGAATATACTTAACCAATTTGACACGATGATTTGGTAGGGTTAAGTCATGAACCGCTTGAATATACTTAACCAACTTGACACATGATTCGTAGGGTTAAGTCACGAACTTGAATGACAACACTTAACCAACTTGACATGCTAGACTGAAAAGGGTTAAGTCACGAATTTAAATGATAACACTTAACCTATTGGACAGAAACCCTAGTTACGCGGTCCATTTCAACAGTAACCCACTAGATGTATCATGGTACCTTGGAACTAGGCAGGGTGGGGCATGATTACTGGGCTGATTATAAGCGACCAGAACGATGGCTGTGTTGGTGCGCCAGTGTAGGTTCAGGCGGGCTATGGTCGTGCACGTGGTCCGGAGTTGAAAAAGCAGGCATTGGGCATCAGTAGGTTTACCTGTGCATGCTTGATTCGTGTCTGTGGTTGGCACCATAGGGCTTGATACACCCTATGGTGGACCAAGCACAGGTGACTACATTCGTGATAGGGCCGTATGACACAGACACATGAACGAGCTAGGACTTGTAGGGAGCCGATCGATTAATAGATCGTTTCGTGGGACCAAGTAATGGGTCATTTCATGACATTGGGCTAGGGATCATTTTATAGTCAACACATGACACGGGTTAGGATACTAGGACGGGTGGTGCAGAGCAAATAGATATCATAGAAATATTTTAACGGTGAAGCAGAGAAATCTTGCGATCTTGCAAAAATTATACTTAGTTCATCTTGAATGGGAACCTCGCAATGTTATACATGACAAAAGTCATATGATATTATTCTTAGTTATCGTGCCTATAGCTTATCTTGTCATCTTGCTTATGTTTATTTTCAGTTTATTCATGCCATGTTATCTTTACCTATTTTTATGTTGAAAGTCACTAGGACTTACTCAGTCTTTATGACTGACCCGTTTTGTTTCGCCTCTTTTTCTTCCGTTCCCCCCCCTCAGGTTCGCAGGGTGGAAATACAGCTTAATTCGGATCTTAACAAGCTCCAAGGCTCTTTCATGTACGGCTTGGATTTCCCTTGGCTATGGCTTGCTTTGCTTTATTGGGGAATATCACAATTTATTTTTATGCTTCTTTGTTTTTGAGCAAGACAGATATTTTAGCTATGTAATTGGGTATTGGAAGTTGATGGGCTTTTATTTTAAACAATTATATTTAATAAATGATTTGAAGTACTTCCACTTTACTTTCCGCTGTTTTATATATGTCTGTCTTGTAATATTTCTGTTCCAGTACCCATAATGCTCCACTGAAGTTAGGGCATTCCCTTTGTGAGTGACCTTAACGGATGTGAGTGACCCTAGCAGATGTAGTCAAGGTTACTGCTGAAATGGACCGCGTAACTAGGGTTTCCGTCCAATAGGTTAAGTGTTGTCATTTAAATTCGTGACTTAACCCTTATCAGTCTAGCATGTCAAGTTGGTTAAGTGTTGTCATTCAAGTTCGTGACTTAACCCTACGAATCATGTGTCAAGTTGGTTAAGTATATTCAAGCGGTTCATGACTTAACCCTACCAAATCATCGTGTCATATAGGTTAAGTGTTGTCATTTATGCTCTGATACCAAATGTATAACATTGCGAGGTTCCCATTCAAGATGAACTAAGTATAATTTTTGCAAGATCGCAAGATTTCTCTGCTTCACCGTTAAAATATTTCTATGATATCTATTTGCTCTGCACCCCCCGTACTAGTATCCCAACCCGTGTCATGTGTTGACTATAAAATGATCCCTAGCCCAATGTCATGAAATGACCCATTACTTGGTCCCACAAAACAATCTATTAATCGAACGGCTCCCTACAAGTCCTAGCTCGTTCATGTATCTGTGTCATACGGCCCTATCACGAATGTATTCACCAGTGCTAGGTCCACCATAGGGTGTATCAAGCCCTATGGTGCCAACCACCGACACGAATCAAACATGCACAGGTAAACCTATTGATGCCCAATGCCTGCTTTTTCAACTCCGGACCACGTACACGACCATAGCCCGCCTGAACCTACACTGGCGCACCAACACAACCATCGTTCTGGTCGCTTATAATCAGCCCAGTAATCGTGCCCCACCCTGCCTAGTTCCAAGGTACCATGATACATCTAGTGGGTTACTGTTGAAATGGACCGCGTAACTAGGGTTTCTGTCCAATAGGTTAAGTGTTATCATTTAAATTCGTGACTTAACCCTTTTCAGTCTAGCATGTCAAGTTGGTTAAGTGTTGTCATTCAAGTTCGTGACTTAACCCTACGAATCATGTGTCAAGTTGGTTAAGTATATTCAAGCGGTTCCTGACTTAACCCTACCAAATCATCGTGTCAAATTGGTTAAGTATATTCAAGCGGTTCATGACTTAACCCTACCAAATCATCGTGTCAAATTGGTTAAGTATATTCAAGTAGTTCATGACTTAACCCTACCAAATCATCGTGTCAAATTGGTTAAGTATATTCAAGCGGTTCATGACTTAACCCTACCAAATCATCGTGTCAAATTGGTTAAGTATATTCAAGCGATTCATGACTTAACCCTACCAAATCATCTTGTCAAATTGGTTAAGTATATTCAAGCGGTTCATGAATTAACCCTACCAAATCATCGTGTCAAATTGGTTAAGTATATTCAAGTGGTTCACGACTTAACCCTACCAAATCATCGTGTCAAATTGGTTAAGTATATTCAAGCGGTTCATGACTTAACCCTACCAAATCATCGTGTCAAATTGGTTAAGTATATTAAGAGGTTCATGACTTAACCCTACCAAATCATTGTGTCAAATTGGTTAAGTATATTCAAGCGGTTCATGTTCAGGTTTACGTAACCCACCTATTCATGTAATATTGGTTAAGTGTCGTTAGTCTAGTCATATTACTTAACCTTTCCATTCTTAGCATGTCAGTTTATTGGCATTAATTAATTATTAATGCATCAACCACTCACATTAGACTTGTTGTTGCGGTCACTAGATATGCCGGGCGGTTCCGGGCAGAATTACACCACAACTCATTCTAACCTCGGGTTTAAGCACGATATGACTAACTTCTCACATTAGATCTTATTATTTGCAGTCACTGGATATGCCGAGCGGTTCCGGCCAGAATTACACTGCAAACTCAACCCAACCTCGAGTTAGCCATGTTCACGTTCACGTTCATATTCATATTCATGTTCATATTTCAACCACGTTCATATTTCCAGTTATATGCCAATTATCAAGTTCATAATTCACGTTTTTGCCCCAAAACGTATTTCCAAATTATTACCTTAATTCACTATAAGGTTATGCCAAGTTATAGCCTTTTATTTACAATACATGCCAACTAACCAAAACCCAACTTAGGCGCTTTCATGTTAAACTTCTACCAAGTCATAAATTATTATATATATTTCTACTCCACATTTTACATAATTAACGTACACCCAAGTTCTAGATTACATGTCAGTATTACATATGCCCAATTCATACCAAATTCATATATGTTCAATTCACGCCGTTTTACATGTATGCCAAGTTTATGCCAATTTACACATATGTCAAGTTTCATGCCGTCTTACAAATGTCAAGGTTCATGATTTACATGTTTACAAAGCTATGCTCAATTTACATAGATCAAGTTTTATACCCAAAATTACATGTATATCACGTTTACACCAATCCCATAACAAGTCCTAGCCAAATTACATATATCAAGATCCATGTCAAATTACATATATTAATCCGAATCGCGCAATAATCATTATAATGACAATACCCAAACTTACCCCATTTCATGTTAATGGTAAATTATCCCCAAACATCCAATTTTCATATTATGCCTCCGATTCCACCAAACACATATATTCCACTAGGCAATATTCCAATATTTCCCCCGTATACCATCGCACGTATATCGTAGTTTAGGCCTAGGTCCGAAATTGACCTAGGTTCATCAAAAGAAAATAAATAAGGGGAGGTAGAAGTTGCAATAAGAACAAGATCAAAGAGAAAATAGCATAAATCATCATGATAGGCATAAAGATTACAACTTGATGATAACATCATTATGAATCAAGAAAACTGCTGAATAGATCATAAACTTGGCATGAGAATAAAGATAGACAAGTCTCAAAACTCAAGATTCAAGAAGCAACAGAAATAGATCTGAATCGATAAACATACTTAGATCCAATTCCACTTTATTTCATGTCCATATTATAATTAAATATTTAAATCTAAAAGTAACTAGCACTTACAGAGCAAGGCTAACGAATTAAGAACCGAAATTGTCACAGAACGTTGCAGTGACATTGTTTTATCCTCTCGAATTTTTGTAGAGGCTATGTTCTTTGATTTGAATCGAGTTTGAATGCTTAAGCTTTAATTTGGAGGCGGCAGCCATGGTTCAAGAGGTAAATTAGCAGCATAACAGTGTAAGAATGATTTGTATGATATTATTCTAGGGTTAATCTAAGGGCCTAAAGTGCCATTCCTATGCTAGCTTGGTAGCTATTATTGTATGAAAACTCCATGAGAGGGAGAAGGTCTTCCCAAGTACCACCAAAATCAAGAATGCATAGTCTCAAGAGATCCTCTAGTACCCTATTTACCCTTTTGGTTTGACCATCCGTCTGTGGGTGATAGGCCGTGCTTAAACTCAGTCGCGTACCCATTGCTTCTTGCAGACTATTCCAAAACTGGCTAGTGAAAATTGGGTCACGATCACTAACTATACTAGAAGGAACCCCGTGCAACCGTACTATCTCTCGAAGGTAAATAGACGCTAGCCATGATGCGGTCCTCTTGCTTTTCACCAGAATGAAGTGAGCACTTTTCGTGAGTCTATCAACTATGACCCATATGCTAGTATTTCCCTTCCTTGACCTAGGCAGTCCATCCACGAAATCCATCGAGATACTCTCCCATTTCCATTGCGGAACCTCCAAAGGATGTAATAGCCCACCGGGCTTCTTCGACTCGGCCTTTACTTGTTGGCACACCATGCACTTCGAAACAAACTCTGCCACGTCCTTTTACATTCCAGGCCAAAAGAAATTGCGTTTCATATCCATGTACGTCTTATCCACTCCGGGATGTATGGTCATTTTCGAGTGATGCGCCTCCTCGAGGAATTTCCTTACTATGTCTCCCACTTGTGGGACACATAGCCTTCCATCACGCCTTAGCCATCCCTTGTCATCTATGGCATACCTACCGAGGTGACTTGACGTCTCACCACTAATCAGCTTGTCCATGATTTCGACTATCTGTGGGTCTTCCTTCTATGAAGTCCCTACTTGATCTAGGAGTGTAGGTCTTAACTCAAGAGATGCTAGTGTAGCAGCCAATGACTCAACAGCAGGTGTAAAATCAAAGGTTGCTATAAACTCAAGGCTTTTCCTTTCAACAAACAAGGGGCTCAAAGTCAACCTTTTTCTACTTAGCGCGTCCGCCACCAGGTTACCCTTGCCAGGGGTATAAGCTATGTCGAAGTCATATGATGCCAAGAATTCCATCCACCTCTGCTGCCTTAGATTCAAATCTTTTTGAGAAAAGAGGTACTTAAGTGATTTGTGATCAGTGTACAGCTCAAACTTTTCACCTAGAAGATAGTGGCGCCAAGCCTTAAGCGCAAAAACAATCGCGGCCAACTCCAAATCATCCAGTGACTACAAATAATAATATCCAATGTGAGAAGTTAGTCATATCGTGCTTAAACCCGAGGTTAGGCTGAGTTGTGGTGTAATTCTGCCCGGAACCGCCCGGCATATCCAGTGAGCGCAATAACAAGTCTAATGTGAGTGGTTGATGCATTAATAATTAATTAATGCCAATAAACTGACATGCTAAGAATGGAATGGTTAAGTAATATGATTAGACTAACGACACTTAACCAGTATGACATGAATAGGTGGGTTAAGTAAACCTGAACATGAACCGCTTGAATATACTTAACCAATTTGACACGATGATTTGGTAGGGTTAAGTCATGAACCGCTTGAATATACTTAACCAACTTGACACATGATTCGTAGGGTTAAGTCACGAACTTGAATGACAACACTTAACCAACTTGACATGCTAGACTGATAAGGGTTAAGTCACGAATTTAAATGACAACACTTAACCTATGGACGAAAACCCTAGTTATGCGGTCCATTTCAGCAGTAACCCACTAGATGTATCATGGTGCCCTGGAACTAGGCAGGGTGGGGCACGATTGCTGGGCCGATTATAAGCGACCAGAACGACGGCTATGTTGGTGCGCCAGTGTAGGTTCAGGCGGGCTATGGTCGTGCACGTGGTCCGGAGTCGATTTGGTAGGAGAGGCAAGTTAGCACCAAGATTTGTAGGTCCATTCTCAGTTCTCGAGCAAGTTGGAAATTTGGCATATAAAGTTAAGATGCCAGACAAGATGGTAGGAGTTCATAACGTATTTCATGTTTCCCAGTTAAGGAAGTTCGTGCACGACCCCGATATGACTATTTCACCGAATCAGTTGGATGACATCGAAGTAGAACCCGAGGCGGTTGGGAACCGCAAGCTGATCCGTATTGTCGAGAGCGATACGAAGCAACTTTGGAGGAAGGCGGTGAAACTGGTCAAGGTTCAGTGGGGCGAGAATGAGAGTGACGACTTGGGAAACACAAGAGAGCATAAGGGAATCGCATCCAGAACTCTTTTCCTGGTAAGATTTTAATAGTGATAGTTTCTTCCCTTGTTAGTAAAGCACAAACTAGGGTAGGCTTGTTGTGTTTGTTGTGTATGTTTGATTGTTTATGAATAACTGATAGGCATGTGGAACACCTTTGTATGTTTTTGGTTATGGAATTTCGAGGGCCAAATTTCTTAAGGGGGGGAGAGTGTAACGACCTGCATTCTACGCACCGAAGGGCTGTAGAATATTTATTTCATTTTCATACGAAGTCGTATGGTCGTGTAACTTTGGGGAACGACTATTGGGGTCATTTTCCATATTCACGATTTTTGTCGTTTTTTAAATAACCATTTTACCCCTAGTGAATCTTGTTTTACCCGTAACTTTTGATTGGTAAGGAGTTTTGACCTGAAACCACTTTCATTGGATTCAGATGATAGTTTAGCTTTCCGTAGAGTGGTCACATTAGCCAAACGGACTTACTGCTTGGGAGATATGGCTGAAATAATGTTTAGACGATGAAAAACAGCTTAACCGGGCCTAATTAGGGTGATTAGCAGCTAGGCCCATAACCCATTTCGGGATTAGGGTTATGGGGAGGCTGAAATCAGTTAGGAAACGATTTATTTTCATTTTCTCAGCCGCCTAATACCTTTCTCTAACCCTAGCAATGGCCTCTCCACCTTCTAAAATCATCCCAAATCACCTTCTAATCACTAATTAAGAAGATCTACATCAAATCAAGGCAAATCAACACCAAATCGGAGTTGGAGCTGCTATGTTGCATAGGAAAATGACCCAAATCAGAGATAGTTTCAGATCTAAGTTTTATTTGTGGCTAAGGTGAGTGATTTGCATTGTTTTTCACTAATTACGACTAATTAGGGGTGATTACTGTTAATTAGCGAAATTATAACTCAGAAAAATTTGGAAAAATATTCAGAAATTATTAAATATTATTTTAGGGCTCTGATAAAAAATTGGGTTGATTTGGATATTTTTTCTAGTCATGTCATTAGTTATAGTTAAACATGATTAAGGGGAAAACCATGGGTTTTGGGTATGTTTGATTCATATTGGCATGATTATTCATTATTTTGGTGTTTATGGTTGATTGTGCATGTTGCTATGACTTTATGGTATGCTTTATGATTGATTAGAAAAGTTAGAATGGTCGAAAACGCCGTCGTATGGCGTGAAACAGTCACTGGAAAAGTTGTAGAAAACTGTGCAGAAACCGGATCGGATCGGAGGGAGGAAGTACGACCAGACCCGTTCTTGAAGCACCCCTTCCCACGAGCCGCTGGTGGAGCCACGAAGCTTGAAGTTCTCCGACCCGAACCGCTTTCCTCGAATCGTGGAGCACCATGCAACTCCGACCCGACCTGGTGGAAGAAATACATACCGATCCGAACTACTCTAGGGAGCACGACCCGAACCGCTTGGTGGACCACGAACCATGCTTGCACACCCGAACCGATCCGATGCTCTGGAGCAGGCGCCACGAACTAACCCGATCTGGAAGGAACTCGTGACTCGACCCGAACGTGGAGAAGAGGACCGATCAAATGGAGGCTTGTCTCCGAACCAATCCGGAGGAAACCAAAACCCGAGATGCAATGGTAGTCCAAATGAGAAGTAGAACTCAGGTTCCATATGGGAACCAATGAGTTAACTTCATGAGTTGGACTTTGCTGCGGGACGGATGCAAAGGGGTTATCAATGTCTATAGCTTTGACTCACCACTGAGACGGATTAGTGGCTATGGATCAGTGCAGTGGGGTTGTTATGACTCCATGGGGAAAAGTGATCGTAGCAGGGCTACGAACCAGTGCAGTGGAGTTGTCATGACTCCATGGGGCAGAGTGGACACATCATAGTATTAGTGGTTACGGATCAGTGCAGTGGAGCCGTCATGACTCCATGGGGAAGAGTGATCGTAACAAAGAATTGGGTGATCAAATGGTAGATATCGTATGCTTTACACACTGAGTGAGAGATGGGAGGATGATTGCTACGTTTGATGTTTTGTTATCACCATGACACACAGCCCCTCCCCATTATTTTCACACCATGTGTTAGTGTCACCTTAGAGTATTGTACATCCTGTTGTGTTAACTCTTTGGTTGCAGGTCCAGGTTCAGGTATGGTTATGTATACCTGTTATTGTTCTGTTTTGTTGCTTATCGGTCATACCAGACTTTTGTCTGACCCGGTTTCTTTTGTCTCTTCTTATTACTCTTGGTGCTCTTAAACGGACAGACTAGAGACATGTCAGGTGATTATGCACGAGTAGCTGTACCGAAGACGAGCAGGAGGCTTCCATGTATAATATATATATATATATATATATATATATATATATAATCTCCCTGTGTTGTTACTGGTCACTACTTTAGGCATTAGTAGTGTACCTCTTTCTTTTGCTTTAGAGATAGTATTTCAAAGTTGCAATAATGTTGGTTTGGATGATAAGATTTATTTTGGATTTCCGCTGCTATGATGGTTTAGTTTTCAGCTTATGCACTGTCTCACCTGTTTTATGCCAAAGTTATGTTATTATTATATTTTACCCCATGCGCTGTGAGACATTCTATAAGTTCCTAGTTAGTTCAAATTCCTTTTTTTCTTTCTTTGACGTCAGTCCCGTGCTGGTTGGACATTGATACAGCGCATTTCAAGGAAATTTCGGCTGGTGCGGGGCGGGCCGTCATAGTCACCATTGACGAATGCAGTTCGTTTTGGATATGTATGGAAATTGGCTCCAAGGTTCGTAGGGTCATTCCCCATTACAGAAAGAATTGGACAGATGGCCTACAGAGTGAAGTTGCTTGAGAAGCTTAGTGGTGTTCATGACGTATTTCATGTGTCGCATTTGAGAAAGTGTTTACACTATACCGTAGAAGTAGTATGCTTAGAGAAGCGGAAGTAGAGCGAGATGCCACAGTTAGACGAGTTCCTACATGCATCCTTGGATCGGAGGTCAAGAAACTACGCAACCGAGAGGTCAATTTGGTTAAAGCCCAATAGGGAGATGGTCAAAGAGACGCAACTTGGGAGATTGAAGACAAGATATGCTCGTCGTACCCTTTCCTTTTTGAGGGTATGTTCTTAACTACTCCTTTTTCTACTGCTTTGTTTATACTTGTTCTATCATTTAGTGTATCCTCTCGATTATATCTTAGACCCTTAGGTAGAAAATCCTATGGTTGTAAACATGTGTTTGAGACATGTTATGTTTTGTGGATGCAAGTGGATATAAGTGTTTGCTAGTGGTTGCTCGTGGATGCATTTACACACACACCAGACATTAGATTGGCTCAATCACCTTCATATTGCATATGAATGAGTGTACATATTTAAAATTTAAGGATGTATATTTAATGTGTTATCATATGGATGTTACATTTGAATGAACGGTTGTGCACTTATATAGGAATGATATGTATCATTAGGATTCTTTTGCATACATAATGGACGCATGGCACTATCATGTTTTGCATTAAGGAGGTCAATTGAATTAGTAGACCGCCTGATCTTTGCATTAGATAAAGAACATATACACACACTTTTGCATATGTTCATATAACCTTAGAAATCTTTTAAGGACAATGGATGCTTGTGGATGATGGATGAGTAGATGGATGATTGGATGGTAGGATACATTCTTCTTAACTTGAAGATTTCGGGGACGAAATCCTTTAAGGAGGGGAGAATGTAACACCCCGTGATTTTAAAAACATGACATAAGGGATCATTAAAGAATACTTAATTTTTACAAGAAGAATTAAGGGAAACGGGTTGCGCCATTGCGTTCATCTCGGAATTCTGCTTGTAATAGAGTCCGAGCTTGCGTTAATCGAATATCATATGAAGAAGTTATGAAGCTTAGAAGAATTCAAGAATTAGCAGAATTTAATTTGAAATAATGGTTAAAAATCAAAAAAGAATTCAAAAATCAAAATCGGCTAAATATGGGTGAGCGAGAAATCTCCCGCTCTAGGGTGTCGACCCCCCTTGGGGAGTAGACATAGGTGTCGACCCCCCTAAAGGGGTGTCGACCCCCCTATAGGGGTGTCGACCCCCATCTGCCTAGATCTGGCAGACGTGTTTTGGTGGTCTAAGGCTGATGTGTCCTTCTGGGATTGGTTGGATGACGTATTTTTCTGATTTGGATGGTTTAGATGGATCCTAATCTAATCTAAGGGTCCTAATTCACCTAGAGCATATATAAAATACCCCTAAACCTAACCCTAATCTCATTGTTATTCATCCATGGCGCCTCCATGCTGCTCTAATCTAAATTAACCTAGCTTTTCTTCTCCACCAAAGAAAATCAGAATAGGAGTATTCAAATTGGAAGATAAGAATCAAAATCTACAACAACGGTTTAGCTAATCAAATTCAGAGATCAGAATTTAGATCTATCCTCTCTCCTAAATCATGTCGCTGTGAGTCTATGTTACTTTCACATATAATTAAAAAGTAATTGTGATAGGATTGTAAATTGGATTTAATTAATGATCATGCCTGTAAGTAAGACGAATCATATCAAGTTTTGTAGATTCCTTATCTTTCAGATTCATACCCAAATTATTGTTATCATATGCCTATTGGATCTATTTTGTTTTTCTATGCCAGTTCATGTTTCATATGCCTATTTTATGCCAATTTTTGATGTCAAAATTCTCTTCCCTTCTTCTTTTCCTTTTTCTTTATGAGATTAGGCTAACTTCGAGCCTAACGTATTGCATTAAGATTTGCGTACGAATAACGTTGGAACGATTGGTAAAAGCTTGAAAAAATATTGAATAATATGTAATTGGGCATAAGTTGATTTGTAATCATGTAATTGATTTGGAGCATAAATTGGTACAATTTATATACATGGAATTATATGCATGACTTGGATTGGAATTATAAACGTAACTTGAACTGGAAATTGTGGCAATTGGAATATATGTTATAATTCAGAACTTGAAATTAGGTTTGAATAAAAGAAGAGATAATGAACTCCTAAGACACGAGGTTAGACTAGTTTGCGGTAGAAGTCTGCCCGGAACCGCCCGACATATCCAGCAACCACAAACGGTAGTCTAATGTGAGAAATCAAAGACAGAAATTAAATACGTAATAATGCAAAGACACGAGGTTAGATTCAGATTGCGGTATAAGACTGTCCGGAACCGCCCGGCATATCCAGCAACCGCAAAATGGAAACCTAATGTGGGAGGTCTTGCAAGATTGCGATTACAATGAATTAATGAACACTTAACCAAGATAAGACATGCGGTAAGACATGGGAATGATAAAAGGGTTAAGTGGGTAACATGGGTAGCATGTGAAACATAATTAAAACACTTAACCAAGATGAGACATGTGATTAGACATGGGGATAAAGTGGGGTTAAGTGGGAATTCCTAGTAGGGACCAAGCTTAGGAGGGAAGCTTGTGTCAAGTGGGTGGACCCTTTTCAACCAGTAACTCATTTTAGTATCTATATGAGCTCGAACTAGGTCGAGGACAGAGACACGCTTACTGGGGTTGATTGTAAGAGGTCAATAATGAGTTAGCGATGATAGTGCAAGTCCAATGGAGTCATGTGCGTGCATGGGTCCGGGCTGGTAGGTAAGACGATGTTGCATCGTGTAGGTATAAGCCATGCATTTCAGTAGTATCGAGTTGCCACTTTAGGGAGTGATACGCCCTACTGTGGGACCAACACGGGTATCTACGAGTCAGGGAGCCGATTGAATAGGAGGGCACATATAGTGGTGGTAGGTGCATGCCTATGATAGCAGCTAGATGTACATAATCAAATGGGAAGGGTAGTGGGTACAACTAGTGGGGATAGGAGCAAGTTGACACCTATGATAGTAACTACAGGTACACGAAGCTACCATCATTATATTTGTTTAAAAGAGATCATCTTTTAGTGTGTAAATAGTATGATGGTACGGTGCTGAGCATATCTTATAGTTGTTAGAAGCGCAGTCAACGTTACATCTTGTTACACTACAAGAAAAATACCCTATTGCAACTAGCTATTTGCAACAGGCGTCAAATGACAGTTGCAGTAAATGATATTTAGCAACAGGCCTTTTGTAGCTGTTGCAATAGATAAGATTTAACAAAAGGCTTTTTCCTCCTGTTGCGAAAAGCATATTTCTCGCAACAGTGCTTTCATACCTGTTGCAAAACATACTTTTCGCAACAGCTCTTTCATTCCAGTTGCAATAGAAATGTTATTTGCAACTAAACTTTCAAACTAGTTGCAAAAAATATATATTTAGCAACTGTCTTCGCCACTTGCGGTATGTAATTTTTTTTGCAACTGGTAAAGCCACTTGCGAAAAACGTACTTTTGAAAATTATTTTGTCTCTAAGTAACATTCGGTTATAATATAAAAAGTATAATAGTTAATATATATATATATATATATATTGAAAATTTAAATATATGTATGTATGCGTGTATATATACTAGTACTTAATATTTATCATAGTTTAATAATTTATTTACTAATTAATGAACAATTTATAATTTATAATCAATAGTTATTAATAAAAAAATTATAATTTATAAACATAGTATAATTACTAATAATTTATAATCACTAATTGTAATATATGAATATAATTATTAATAAATAATATTATATACTGGTGGCATACGATAGTTGCAATAGACGAATTTTAGCAACCGCGCTTTCTTACCAGTTGAAATACACATATTTTTAACAGCTATCTTTTCGTGAAAATTGCAATAAACATATTTTTAACTTAATAATTATAACTGATGGATATATTTAATTTTTGGTATTTAAAATAATAATAATTATTAAATAGTTTATAATTAATGCTAGTTTAATGTTTAATAACTAATATTTATTATTCAATATTAATTAGATTTATTTAATAACTTCTCTTACATGAGCTTTGCAAATATTATTTTATAATAAACTTAATTTTTTGTTGATTAGAAAATGTCCAAGGAATATAATTCAGAACCGCTTCACACTGATGCAAAAATTGGAAGGCGGGATGCAAAAATTGGAAGGCGGGCTCCGGAAAAATTTCAGGTCTGCTTCATACTAATACTTCGTGCCCGCTTCGTCTACGTTTTCCTATTCGTCTGCCTTTCCCAATTCCTCATTCTAAATCCAATTCCAAGCCCTTCTGAAATGGCAACAAGAGCTTCTGCCAACCGCATCGTTTTTCTCTCTTCCTTTTTTCTATACGAATCACTTCTCTTCATCTCGTCCTCCTCCTCCCATCTTTACTCTTGCATTCGACATGCCAGAAATTTGCTGAAGCAATCGCTTTGGGTCACATAAAAGTTTAGGGCACCGCCTGCTACTGACCCCGGCCTCCTCTATCCCGTCAATGTCCTACTTGCCGCTATCGAGCTGCCCGTGCCCAATCCCAAATCAGTTCTTTGATCCAATTTAAAATCGTTGAGAAACAGAGCAAGTTCAATGAATCATGGACGGTGCATAGGGAGCGTCAATTCTTATATCAATTTTGGTAAGGCTAATCAAAATTTTGTTTTAATTTCCAATTGTCCTTTTGTGTTTATTATCAGTGAAGTACAAATTTACAAAATAGTTTAGTAACTGACAAAATATAAACCCAAACTATGTCTACCTATATATATTTTTGGAAATATGGTGTAGTGTGGTTATTGTTGAGGTAGGATATATTATTGCTGTAGGGAAGTCTTTGTACACCATAGAAAAACAAAAGATGAGAGCATTTATGTAGATACGATGCTTTTGTTGTGGAGCGTTCCGTTTAGTGCATGACCTGCATGTTGTAATTTGGAGTTATACTCCTATGCCTTTAGACGTTGGTCACCCCAAGCTCGGGTCTTCTCCTCCCCAGCAAACCCGAGTCCATTGTGTCGTTCACCAGTGACTTGAATTGACGCAAAATTGGCTACAAATCACCTTTATGCAGAGAGCACTCCAAGCACTCGTGGAAATGCCACAAAGAATCCGCCAATGACAACTTACTGCTGGCCTTTGCATGTCATCATTTTTTATTTATAAATCTGTGGAGACTCATTTTCCCTTCTGGTGTGTCGGAAGTTTCCCTAAATCTATGCTCAGGTGAGTTCGCTCACGCTTAATCAGGTTCAGGTATATTAATTTGTGCTTCATATCTTTCACGTAATTTTGTTTTGAGCTGCTTTCTTTGTGATAGTTGATGAAGATACATTTGTAGTTTTTGGGTGCCTTTTCCTGTACAAGAACAGTTTTTGGCTCTTGAACTAATTTGCAAGTTAAGCATTGATGCATATTTAGAATTCAAAAGTTTTTCATGTAGCAGAAAAGGGTCCTAATTATTGGTTATCAAACCTCATTATCATTTTAGCGTAAGCATATGCTTACGATTTAAACTTTTTACAAGTCGCTACTTTGTTCCGCATTGAATATAATTGGTTTATGCCTGCCTTGTTACTGTTCTTTCATTTGGGTTGGTTGCTGTTTTCTTTGATTTCATCCTGAGATGTTTGACAGTATTTTCGAGTGAGTCATATAATACTTTGGTCATATGTCACTATTTATTACTATGTCACCTAATTAGCAGTGCACTCCTTATGCATGCACTCAATATTATGTCATCTCCTTACTGCATGAGCCCAAGGCCATCTTTCTAAGAACCGAACCCCTGTTCATGGCTATATCTCCTCTTGATTGCCGCACTTGGTTTAATAAAAGAGTGCCTACATGCTGAAAACATTACACACATGGACTGTCATCTATATTTATGGCACTGTCGCATTTCATATACATGTTTGTTGTTACAGTTAGGGATGTTATCAATTTTTGTTATTTGGTTAATGCAGTTTTGGAAAAGCGATTGATTGTATCTAATTCCAGACTGATGTAATGTTTGCTGCATTACATTATACAGATTTGACCAGGTTTAATGAAGGTGACTGGTACTTGGATCTGATTCTTTAGTTTCCAGCTTTGAAATTTTGGTATGATTGCAAGTCACGAATATAATATTTTGTGAATATATGAAATATGATAAGCACTGATCCATGTGTTTGTTTGTGAAAATGTGCAGCCTGAAGGAAAAAGCCCAATGGTTCTATGATATGGATTAATATACGACTAACTACCATTTAATTCATTCATTTCATTCAATTTAAAGAAGGCTCCTGCGTTTGTAGAAGAAACAAAAGATGATTACTCTATAAATAAGAAGGATTTGTATACAAGCTAGTCAAAGGTAACAATGTTAGGATACCGGGTTTTTCAAACTTTTCATCCATCTCGCCAAATAACAACAACAATGGACAGAGGAGGTCATGATCCAGTTTTCACCACTTCGCAATTAGTTCCACCAATCGAAAGGTAGAAGTTTGCTGCATGCTGCTTATGCTTTAGTGTATAATTTTATTTATTTTGTGTTCATTGAAAGGTATAATATATCATCCGGCTATTATTGTTTGCTTTTTCCAGTGCAGTTTTTAATCTCTTTTCGAAGAACATGAATGGTGATAAGAACAGTTTTGTATTAGAGAGGAATGGAGACAGTTGAGCCATACAACGTGAGAGTGGCACAGTTAACGGATAAGATATTTGAATTGAGGAATAAGCTTGGAGGAGCAGGAATGAAAGACGAAGGGATATTTATGCCTCTAGGTAAGGGAGCGGAAGGGAGGATCCTAGGCAATGTGATAGCAGGAAATGAATATTCTATAGCGTATGATAGAACTTCGGAAGAGATTCTAAAGATCGTGTATGGGGAATGGACTGCGAAGACGCCGAGTGGGTTTTATCCCAAGGGCGGCGATGGGAATATTGCTAAGTCGCTTAGGTCTTAAAGGGAGGGGATGTTTGCACTGAGTTTGTACTTTTTGCAGTGTCTTTGTGGTGATGAATATTGCTAATTCGTTTAGGCTTTTATTGTTGTAATTGTTTGTACTATAAAAACCTTGTTAAAATAAAAAATTTATTTGTTTATTTCATTCTGTGATATACACTACTATTAAAATAAATACATTTAATATGTAATATCTATAAGCTGTTTTTTTTATAGATTTATGAATCTATTGCAACAGGCATATACTGTTGCAAAATGATTTGTTGCAACAGCAAAAGCCTGTTGCAAAAAAGTATACCGCAACATCTTATTGCAACAGGCAGAAAATGTTGCGGACTTTTTGCAACTTGGGCTATACCAAGGGGCGCAGGCCTGTTGCAATAAGTCTACTGCAACAGATATCGCCTGTTGCGAAAAGTGTTTTTTGTTGTAGTGTTACCTTGTCATATCTTCTTATGTTATAGTCATCTCTTACATCCAGTTTATGTTCTTATCCTGTTACTTTACTGATTATATTGTTAAAGTCACTAGACTCGCAAGACTTATGTATGACCCCTTTTTGTTTCGCCTCTTTTCTATCCTCCCCCCCTCTCCGGGTCCTCAGGGTGGGACTAGTGGAGCTTGACTTGGATTTCTTTCTTGTTGAAGTACTTGGAAGTGTTGAAAGTAATGCTCAACTTTATCTCTTTTCCATTATGGCTATTTGGAGTGGGATTAAGGTTTTACTTTTATGTACTCTGATAATAATTTTGTATAAGATGGATATTTGTGTATTTGGCTTTAGTATGTGGTTTTGATGTTGTAACCAAATATGTTTTGCTTTTCCGCTGCAATGAATAAATTTTGAATTTTCTTAAGTACTATTTTATATATCTGTCTTGTGATACTCTGTTCTATACTCTTATAATACTCCATGAAAGTTAATGCATTCCCTTAGTGAGTGACATTAATGGACGTGGGGTGTTACAGCATAAAACTGAATCGCGTATACCAGTAATTAAAAAAATGAACACGCAAGCACAAAAAGAAAAAGACGGAGAAGAAGGCAACATACGAACGGAACGACTGAAAACAAAATCGAGGAGAAGGCGGTTGATTGGCTGAAAACAAAATCTCTTCAATCTTCATACTTTGTGCAAAAAGCGTCAAGCTTTGGAGAAAACAATTTCAACATCTCAGATCTGATTTTAGTTAACCCTAATATTTAAATTATCCAATTTAGTTTAGTTTTAGGTTAGCGGCTAGAAAATGTTGAGACACGAGAATTTCGATTGATAACAACAAAATAAAGATCAATGGAAATCATGACATGGAGCTAAGATTATGGATATGTAGATGTTTAAAGGGAGACAGAGCTTATATACAGGGGGAGATAGCAATAAAGATTAAAATATCAAGCTATATTGTCATCAATCAAAAAGAGGGAGAATGTTGAGTCAACGGTTTCAATGCTTATTTTGATTAATGACAAGAAGGAGCTTCATGATCGACAAAAAGAAGATTCAATGGTTTCATAGGTTAGAAGTTGGTTATTTAGAGTATTTTATGTTAAAATCTATCCTCAAATAATCATACTTCTCATTGCTTTCAAAATTATGCATGAAAACTCGTTTTTACTGTATATTGACAAAAACAGGTCAACCTGTTAAAAATAACAGGTCAACCTATTTTTAAAAATAACAGGTCAACCTGTTAAAATTAACAGGTCAACAGCTTTTTGAAATAACGGTCAAAAACCTGTCAACCTATTAATTTTTCCTGTCGACCTATTTTTGAATTTCATGAAGAGTCATCTTCTTTCTTGAAAAGTTGCATCCATTTCTCTTCATTAAAAATCACTCCTTTTGATTGCAACTTTTCACTAATAATTACAACTTCTCATTTGCTATAAATACATCATCTTTCATTCATCCAAATCACCAATTCTTGCTCTGATTTCTGATCTTACTTTCTAAATACTCTTGCATTCTAAAAAGCTCCCAAATTCAAGTTACTTATTGAATCCTTGATAATATTTCTCATATTTTGATTCAACAAGCAACTAACTTCCTTCAAATCTTCGCATTCAATTCATATACTTGAGGATAAGATTATACGAAGGTTGTACTCAATCATTGACTAATCAGTGTTGAAGAAAGAACACATTCAAGGTCAAACTCTTGTAATTGTCTTGTGGGTAAGCTTGTAGCCCGTGAAATCAAGTGGGTAAGCTTATAGCCTGTGAAATCAAGTGGGTAAACTTGTAGCCCGTAAATCAAGTAGTTGTGAACCTGTTCCTCCAGGTGAAGCGAGAGTGTTGTTTAGTGAAAAGCCGAAGAGGAGCTTCGGGACTGGACGTAGGACTGGAGGTCCGAACCAGTATAAAAATCCTGGTATCGTTACTCTACTTTATTTTACTTTACTGCATTTATAATTATTTGTGATATATATATTGTTTGCGAATATTTATTCGCATAACTATTGAATAGCTTAAGTTATCACATACATTCCGCATAGCCATATTATAGATCCTGCACAAGTCGTTTACAACCGACATTTTCAATTGGTATCAGAGCCTGGTGTTCTAGAGATCGTAACAACATCTTAGAACAAATGGCAATAAAGAAGTCTAGTCAAGGGATTGGAAAGTGGAAGAGCAACAAAGCCGAATCAAGAGAGCAAGGAAGCAAATGTCTCATGGCTAACGTCAGATCACAATCGGTATGTGTAGATTCATTATTTAAAGATCTTTTATTAGACCATGAAAAATTATTGAAACTCAATACAGTCGTTTTAGCTATGTCAAAAAATTACAAGCAAGAAAATTCCAAATTAAAAGAAGAAAACAATCTATTGGTAAAACAAGCCAAATGTTTTGAAAAAACCTTAGAAGAGCTTGTTTCTCAAAAAGATTTCCTTCAAAAAGAAAATGAGCGACTAGAAGATAAAAACAATGTTCTTTTAAAGGAAATCGATCTTTTGCAAAATAAAAATATATCATTAGAAGATTCTTTAAATAATTCTAGTTCTTTAATTTCGTCTCTTGAAAAAGAGAATAGAGCTTTAACTGAAAAGAATTTAGAACTATCTAAAGAATGTGAGTTTTTGAAGGTGAATAATAATATTTTGCAAAATGAAATTTCTGACTCAAAAGAAAATTTTGAAAAGTTACAATCTTCTTTAGATAATTCAGAATCTCAAATTTTAGGTCTCAAAACTGAGAATGGTACTTTAAAAAGGAAAAATTCTGAATTAAATAAGGAAATTGATGATTTAAAGAATAACAAAATTTCTTTTGAAAATGTCAATAGCGACTTTGGAAATAAATTTGATAAAAGTGCAAATAAGTTCGCAAAATTTAATAAAGGTCAAAATGATTTAAATATGATTTTATCTAGATCTCGACCTTTACATGACAAAAGTGGTTTAGGATATAATAAAACTAATCTTAGAAATAGTACTAGATATGCTTTCGTGTACAATAAAAATATTACTGCTAGTACTAATGCTCATCCTAGATCCAATTATTATAGAAATTTGAATACTTCTATGACTAGAGATCTGTATAATAGATCTAGAAGTATGAAAAGGAATATCAATAGAGATTACTTAAGTATTTGGGTTCCTGTAAGTTGGAAAAACAGAGAAAAATATATTGATGATTATTTTGATTCAGTAGTTAATAATGAAAATTTTATCTTTAAAGGTTCCATTAAACCCTCTTGGGTATGGTTACCTTCCATCTAACTCATGGACCCAAACAAAGCAAGTGGGTACCAAAAGTATACATGTCATATAATTTTTGCAGGTACACCACAACAAAGAGAAGGCTATTCGGTATCTCTAAATATCTTTGAAAATTTAGCTTATCAAAAAGCACATGTTTCAATATTTCATCGTCATCGAGGACTCAAAATTCATGGGATAGGAATTACAACAAAAATGAAGGCAGAAGCGGAAAATATTCTCCATGGGAACCAAGAAAATAATTTTAATATATCGAATCTAAGGAGATATTTTATATTCCTTTTAATATTTGTTTTATTTCTTTCTTCATGTATTTAATATATATTATAAAATGTTGTTTGAGTTTGATTTTTTTCAAAATAAGGCAGAAAAACAATTTTTGACAAATTAGGTCGACCTGTTAAAAAATATAGGTAGACCTGTTTTGAATATTTTCAATCCAGAGAAGAATTAGGTCGACCGGTGGCAAAATATAGGTCGACCGGTCATACAGGTCGACCGGTCAAAAACTATAGGTCGAACGGTTTTGAATATTTTCAATCCAGAGAAGAATTAGGTCGACCGGTGGCAAAATATAGGTCGACCGGTCATACAGGTCGACCGGTCAAAAACTATAGGTCGACCGGTTTTAATACATGTAGTTTCTAGAGACTTTTTAGGTTGACCGGTTCCGAAATTCATGTCGACCACTGCTGTTTTAGCAACAAAATAGGTCGACCGGTTAGAAAAAACGGGTAGACCGGTTTTGCCTTATTTCCTCTATCTCAAACCCGAGAGTTTTTAGGTCGACCGCCTTGATTTTATAGGTCGACCGGTCTCTCTGGAAAAAAATAATTATAAAGACACGTCATTTCAAATTCCAAACTCAAACACCATTTCTTATACTATTTTAAAACTATACTACTCTCGATTATTGAGGTTATTATGATATTTATTCTTTTTAATCGATGACAAAGGGGGAGAAATATTTTACATATACTATTTAAAATATATGTGCTTAATATGGTAAAAGTATATGTGTGCTAACATTTGTTAATGCAGGAATCAAAAGGTAAGATTATTTACTAACAAATGTTGTAGAAATTCAGGGGGAGCTTTATATTCAAAGGGAGAAAATCCAAGGTGTTGTCATCAATCAAAAAGGGGGAGAATGTTGAGACACGAGAATTTCGATTGATAACAACAAAATAAAGATCAATGGAAATCATGATATGGAGCTAAGATTATGGATATGTAGATGTTTAAAGGGAGACAGAGCTTATATACAGGGGGAGATAGCAATAAAGATTAAAATATCAAGCTATATTGTCATCAATCAAAAAGGGGGAGAATGTTGAGTCAACGGTTTCAATGCTTATTTTGATTAATGACAAGAAGGAGCTTCATGATCGACAAAAAGAAGATTCAATGGTTTCATAGGTTAGAAGTTGGTTATTTAGAGTATTTTATGTTAAAATCTATCCTCAAATAATCATACTTCTCATTGCTTTCAAAATTATGCATGAAAACTCGTTTTTACTGTATATTGACAAAAACAGGTCAACCTGTTAAAAATAACAGGTCAACCTATTTTTAAAAATAACAGGTCAACCTGTTAAAATTAACAGGTCAACAGCTTTTTGAAATAACGGTCAAAAACCTGTCAACCTATTAATTTTTCCTGTCGACCTATTTTTGAATTTCATGAAGAGTCATCTTCTTTCTTGAAAAGTTGCATCCATTTCTCTTCATTAAAAATCACTCCTTTTGATTGCAACTTTTCACTAATAATTACAACTTCTCATTTGCTATAAATACATCATCTTTCATTCATCCAAATCACCAATTCTTGCTCTGATTTCTGATCTTACTTTCTAAATACTCTTGCATTCTAAAAAGCTCCCAAATTCAAGTTACTTATTGAATCCTTGATAATATTTCTCATATTTTGATTCAACAAGCAACTAACTTCCTTCAAATCTTCGCATTCAATTCATATACTTGAGGATAAGATTATACGAAGGTTGTACTCAATCATTGACTAATCAGTGTTGAAGAAAGAACACATTCAAGGTCAAACTCTTGTAATTGTCTTGTGGGTAAGCTTGTAGCCCGTGAAATCAAGTGGGTAAGCTTATAGCCTGTGAAATCAAGTGGGTAAACTTGTAGCCCGTAAATCAAGTAGTTGTGAACCTGTTCCTCCAGGTGAAGCGAGAGTGTTGTTTAGTGAAAAACCGAAGAGGAGCTTCGGGACTGGACGTAGGACTGGAGGTCCGAACCAGTATAAAAATCCTGGTGTCGTTACTCTACTTTACTTTACTTTACTGCATTTATAATTATTTGTGATATATATATTGTTTGCGAATATTTATTCGCATAACTATTGAATAGCTTAAGTTATCACATACATTCCGCATAGCCATATTATAGATCCTGCACAAGTCGTATACAACCGACATTTTCAGAATTATGATTGTATACTTTAGGATGGCAATACCGATTGTTGATGTCTTTCAATTACTTTGTTTTTAGGTATATCACAATCCACAATTGTTATAAATAATTGCTTTTAATCTATTTAGCTTGTGTTAAATTTTACAGTATTCAATGTTAGGCAATAACAATTTAATAAACAATGTCTTATTAGGAAAAAAACCCGATTCAAATTGAAGTTGGTTTGTATTTTAGCTTCCAAAGTCATGATTATAACACCACAAAATAAAAATGAAATGAGTAAATCAAATCATGATTATAGCTGACTACTCCTAATTTGTTTTCTTATTTCAACCAATAAAAGAAAGATTTTTTTTTCTTATTTCAACTAATAACATTTTTTTTTCTTATTTCAACTAATAACAATTTTTTTTTCTTACTACAAATATTGATTTTTTTTTTTAAACAGGAGTCATATTTTCAATTTGAAAATAAAATAAAAGGTAGTTGCAATATTTTCAATTATGTTTTTCATAAATGACCAAGTTATTCATATCATAATTTGCAGATATATGGAGAGTGTGGCTTTCTAGTGGCACAAAAGAAGCAAATGTTGATTTCTAGTATTTGAAATAGCTTAAGTCTTATATATAAAATTTCTTCATATTTAGACTTATTATTTATGAATTTTTGCATTGTGACCACGTTATTTTTATTTATAATGCATGCATTATTAGTCCATAATAGCAGTTTTGAATTTTCCAATATTAATGTTTTACAATATGAAAATTATTTAGTATCGTAGTGAATTATTTTAATCTTGAGGGCATCATTTAGCATACCGCACTGGACATCATAAGTCTCAGGACCGTCTTTGGTTGGGAATACAGTTCGAAAGGACTATACCAGTGAATACTATCAAACTCACGCATGATAGGTCGTACCCATGGTTTGAATATGAATACGGCTCTTGCATGACAGGCAGTACCACTGAACCGAAGAATATGAATACATTTCGAAAGGTCTTCACGGTTTTCTTTCGTCAATTTCTTGGGCAATAAAGACTGGAAAAATTAAGGCAGCGTTTAGTTGAAAAAGAGTTTTGAGTCTTCAAAATTAATTACAAAACATTAAAGGTATGAAAGGAGGATTGATAGAATGAAAGAAAGATGGAGGTAACCGCAAAGAGGATGTAGCAATAATGGAAAAAAGAATTGCTCTTCGTGTTTCTCATCAATCTCAAAACATTATAAATAGATAAAAGTTGTTTTTTATTTTGTATGTTAATTTTATTTTTGAAAATTGTTGTTTTCCGTAATATACATGCACCATGCACATTTTTGTATGAACGAAAACCCAAAACTTAAAATGGTAAACCAAACACTGTCTTCAATTGTGGAAAGATATCTTCCCATTTTCAGTTGATAACGAACTTCTACCCATTAAATCTGTTCTAAGCAACTCTAGCTTCTTCTTCAAAGTTAAGATACGCAGAGTAAATACATATGTAGTATTAAGTTCAGACCATGAATTTATTTTTCATCATTCCTGTTATATTCAGTATCTCAGATCGGACAAATCTCCTAAAAAAAAAAAAAAAAAAAAACTTTCTTCTATTTTAAGCCTCAATTAAATTTTATTACAATAAAATGGACTTTGTTTTACGTAAATATGAATTGACCAAATGTATTTTTATTCTAGAAAAGATATACTAAATTGCAGGTTTGGATTATGCAGCATTAATTTAGTATAAAAAATAAATGCATTTGTGTTTTATTTTAGAATGTGCAAGTATTGAAAATATTTCTTGTACCTGAACATTAATAGATTGCGCAAGTATAAAATGCATTAAAAAGACGTATTTTTGTAATAAGTTTTGACTGACGTCTAAATTAGCTTATTTTTCCGGTCTTACGTTGGAAGTTTGCCCTGTACGATTTGAATGATTTGTTCAGAAATAATAATACTACATACGAACGTTGCTTGGAGCATATTTAGCATCAAAGGAACGCTTTCAAAAGTAAAACAAATTCACTTCACAAATTAATCACTCAAAAAATAAATGAAGAAGCAACCACCATATGGGAATAATGAAAGAAAAAAGCAAGTCTTGCCTCTTAATTTTCATCTATTTCATTAATATAAAATGAGCCGTGGCTCAAATATGAGCCAGAAGCAATAACATATTTACTGCACCCTCTCCAACTGGGTTTAACACAATCAATTATTGAACTGTGTATACATCACACATCTACACTATCTACAGAGCCCTCATGTTCAACATATCAAACTCATAAAGCTCCTGCAGTGAAACATTGTAAACACCAAAGAGCAAATAGGACGAAGTGTCCTCATTTAGAATAGTCGTAAAGTGCAACCTGTAAACCCGGTTCATCCCAATGTGCTTCGTATCGTCTAACAAATGCCCTCCTCCACCAGACTTCAAATGCTCTTTGCAAATTAGGGCAGTCATTTCCTCTTTTCAAGAACTGGTCGAGCCACCCCATCAACAAAATCTCTTGTTGCTGCATCGACAACGTTAGAATAGTTCTACATAAACCATCTTCCACTGCATTTTTATCCATGCCTTTGCTGACTCTCTTCATCCATCCAAAATCATCATACAAAGCATCTAGCCAAACATCTAGCAACTCGTATTTCATGTTTCTAGGTAATATTATCTCTCCTCTACCGACCGAAACACATAGTTGAGCTGTTATTCTACTTATCTCGAATCTGTGCATGCTTGGTATTTTCTTATGAAGACTTGCTAGCCTTGTTTGGCCTGCCCAAATTGAAACAAACTCATCTACGTATTTCTTGAGTATCATAATTTCAACAAGCCAATGTATGTTTTCAGCATGTCGAGGTATGTTTCCCATGGATTCAGCATCGGCAATGCACATATGAAGAGATCTGATGCATTCATCGCACAAGTAGTAAAGTGTTTCCTTCGAAATGTCATTTTGGGTTTTGGCTTCTCTTATCAAACGCAGTATTAACGATTTCATATCACGGCGGGCTTTCTCGTCTTTTGCTTCAAGTACACCGATGAGAAGCTGCGAAAAGATGTCTTCCTCTCTTGATGAAGTGGCTGGTGATACAGAAACCCTTTGGAGAACTTCAGTTATCCACTGGTGATGATTGAGATGAGTGAGAGTGGAGACTATTTCTTTTTCTTGATCTTCGGACCATGGAAGTGCTTCTAGGATTTCTAAGCACGCGAATGCTCCTGCATCGAACATGATGGCTGCAGAAACCTATAGACACATTATATTCTTTATAAACCCCCTAAGGTTGGCCTGTATAGGCATCACTCAGAAGTAGGTAATGAAGGTACATGAAGGTGAAGTCATTAGGTGGATTTATTATTCACAACCTCTTCTGGAGTAATGCTGATATTTGTGTCTTTTAACTGTTCTACCATGCTACGATGTTTAGTGACAGCTGCAAATCGTTTGCATCAAACTTTTCAAAATGTCCTCTTATTCAGATACAGAAATAATAATTTGTTGAGAGTAATGTGTAAGAAAAGATGGAAACATAACATTGATTTCAGCTTTTTATTGCATGATAAAGCTGCTTCAGATTGTTAATAAATAAAATAGCATGCCATTTGTTAGGTAACAGCTGAACAAAAAATTTATAACAGAAGAAAGAGAAAAAAATTGTTCATAACAAATATAAGAATCATTGGTTTAATATAGTAAGAAAGCTCAAAATTCAAAAGATAGCAAATTCAAACAAATTTTAATTTCAAACCAAAAAAATACAACATTACACGTGTGTGTGTTTGCAATGACAAGCCTGAAGATTTTATAAAATATAATACATCATACTTTTCTTCAAATTAAGATACAGTCAAATTTCAAGTTTATTTTTTTCTCATGTGATAGGGATAAATCTAAAATGGAAAAATCAAAAGCATAAAGAAAATTTTGAACAACTTTAAAATTGAGATACGACAAGTCATTTTAAGTTTTTTTGGGGTCAGAAAACAATGTTCTGTTCAGAATATTATATGCTAATATAAGAACGATTCGTTTGTTATTTGATAATTCATTTATTTTAAGAATCAGCACTCAGTTTTATACATTTTCCTTCCGATCCTCAAAATCTGCTGCATAGGCTAAGAAGAAATTTTAACAAATAATTGAATGTGTACAAAAGTAACCATTCATAAAATAATATAATATAGTTTTATAATGTGAACTAAGTAACCAAAGTCATTTTGGTCAAGCAAGGCATGTTTATAACTTGTACCGGTAAATTTTATGTGAAACACAACGTACGCTTATTTTTCGTTCAGACATATGAAAGTTCTAATTTTTAAACTAGTTGCGAAACTTATGGTATTACAATATTTTGATATAAAACTCCAACTTAACGTATTTTTAAAAACAATTTTTTTAAGGTTATGAAATGGATTCCTATTCCTGAGAAAAAATGTCTCCGTATTTTAATTAGAAGTGACATGAAAATGATACCTTTGATTGGATACCAGTTTACATCGGAAATTACTACCTTTTTCTTACATTGTCAATTTACATTTTTTTCTTCTTCTTCTTAGTTTCAATATCATTACTCACAACCTTTAATATGTTATTCTTTACAGGATCATTTTACATTCAACGACTCAATAAAGGTGGAACCCAGTGCACAAGGCTCCCTCGTGCAATAGCGGGCTCTGGGGAGGTCGATTCAACAACTCAATATTTTACTTATTTGATTATTTAACTCTCTAACTTCAAGTACATTAATTTTGTATCAAATTTACTTGTACATAATTTATTTTATTACCTTCGTATTCTTTAAATGAATTTCCAATGTTTTGACAGTCATCATTCTTCCAAAATGAAGAATGTTAAAAAACAATTTCAAACTATGCACTCTTGGTCTATTATTATTTTACGGTTACTAATAGAATATTTTATAAAATATAGTTTCTGAAATTTTGAAACTACTTATTACTACGCAGATTCTTTTTCCCTAATCTTGAAATATGTAGGCTTAGGTTTGTTTGTTCTGAAGTTCAAAATTTTAAACATTAACCATTCAAAAATTACTTAGAAATATTTACAATCTTCATCTTATTGTTCTACAAAACTAAAAAATAATTAGTACTGGTACTTAATTGGAAGAAAACTGAGATTATTTCAGCTTAATATTTAGTTTACATAATAATAACTATTATGTTTACCTATTCTGGTTTCAATGAATAATTCCTTTATGCATTTTTCCTATAATTTCATTTATTTTTTCCCTTTAAAGTCGCCTTCTTAATTTATAGATTTTATGTTAAAAAAATCTTTTAATTATAAGTCAAAATTAATTTCTTTGTTTGTTTTTAAAGAATTCTCATATATTTCAAGACTGTGTAAACTGCTTTTCTACAGATAAATCTGAAATTTTCTTCTCGGTTTTTGGGTTTATTACATGCCTTTGCACATATCAAGCCATTAAAGTGCAGCTGTCAATGTTCGAACTCTTTCCCTCTACTGAGGAGCTAGGAACTCTTGCCAACCGCAGTAGAGTTGCAAACTTTGATGCCAAAAAATGAGAAGAAAACTTTTATACATCTTCATAACCCTTTCCTTTTCGGGCAATAATGACAAAATTTGAGAACAAACCTGAACTAAAATAAATAAATAAAAAAAAAAAAAAAAAAAAAAAAAAGAAGAAGAAGAAGAAGATTATACCCCTTTTTAGTTCTTTTCTCTCTCTTTAGACTGCAACATTTCTTTGATCATTTTTAACAATAAAGATTATAGTAAAATTAGACATTAATTCCTTAAATATATCATATTGGTTTTTTTTTCCAAAAACAGTACTGTACATACACATATCCGTCTCACATACTGAATTATTGTGCCTATAAAAGAAGTTTATGATCTTTAAATAGTAGAATTACCTTAGACAAGACAATGAAATACAGACGAAAAACAGTAGCAGACAATGGCTATGACAAAAATGGCATAATCCAAATATCACTACCCAAAAAACATCCACTTGAGTCTAAAAGTAAAAAACTGAACATTTTTACTCCCAAATTAAAGACAAATCAAAGCTTGAAGAAAACGAAATCGGTCTTTAGTTACAAAAATTAGTAACTGAATTTCAGTTTTAAATATGTTGCAAAAACTTAAAATACATAAAAACCGAATATGAGTTATTAATTCAGCAACTGACTGTTGTTTAAACTAATGAATTTAGGACCACTAAGATTTTTGTTCCGTTTTTAAAATCCAACGGTTAGATTTTATATTCAACCTGTCAACCTGATAATGTATAATACTCTTAAAATTCAAAATTATTTTCAGTTCTAATAAATCATTTTTGAATTCGTGACGTTCCCACTTATTCCTTACATTAAGGTTCAATAAATCTACTATCTGCTAGCACTCTTTCTGTTCTTATTTTTTCGTTTCTTTCTCGTATTCCATACTGCTTCCTCCACATCAGCGTCTTCTCCATGTCATACCCACTCCAAGTTACCCATAAAATCGCATGCACACAAAATCAAAATCAAACACTTCCCTCATTGTACTATATCCAAATCCTCTTTCTTCAAGCACCTTTGTTTTATACCCAAGTACGCTTCTTCAAGCAACTATACGTCTACATCTCCACGCCATAAAACACAATCTAATTCCATCCAAATTAGTATAAATGAATAACGTGAAGCACCAGTCACTTCATAATAGAATGGCATGCCTCACTACTAAAGGAATTCTAGGAAGCAGCATAATTATCTAAAAAGTACGAGGAGTGATAAGGGCAAAGATCTCAACTGGAATCACCATACTTATCTAACAAGTATGAGAGGGCGATTCAAACTAACAGTTCCAGATCTAGGATATTCTGCCTATTGGTGATGCAAAGTGAATTTGGATGTGGTGACTGGTAACTAATCAGAGAGTGAACAAGCGGTTGTAGCAGTTCCAAAACAGTCTTGATTAAAGGACAAAGAAGAACCACACGTGAGTTAGTTTCGATGAACGCGTTCAAGCAGATCGTGGTTTGTGGACCAAAAATCATGGAACCGGTTGTTTGACTGGCCTTTAGAATTTGGGTCTATAGTCATGTTAAACGCTCAACAGTTGATTTCGGTTCCCAATGTATCAACTAGCTACTGCTATATGCTATTTTTCGAACCAAAATGTTGCTCTAATGTTGAATAAGAATTAACAACAAGAGCTGGCTGCTGCTCCAAGCAAAACTCAAAATTTAAGATCTGAGCTTCAAAAAGACGACGAAGATGGCAACCCAGGCGTCGTACATTACGTTTGGATTCAGAATCTAACTGAAGTAAAGTTGTTGTTACATTAACTCCCATTGTGGAAGGAGGAGTTACGAATGTGACATGTGCACACAAAGCCCACAAACGTAATTACTCTTTGGTATGGTGTCAATAGCGATGTACAAGTGAACATGTTTCAATCTAATGTTTAGGCATGCTAATAGGTAGATGCAGTGTAAGTGGAGATGGAACGAACTGATACTTGCAGCATTGTGCGTAAAACAGACGCGATGCCCACGCTATCTGTTTCAAATTTTTGTCGGACTGTTTGTTTCAAATTTTTGTCGGACTGTATGTTTTAGGTTTTATAATTGGACTGGTTTGAGTTGAATTTGTGAATAATGAGATTGTGGCTGTAGGGGTTGTGTATTTGTGTTTGTTGCATTGTATTAATGCATGTATTATATTTGATAGTCACAAATAAATGAACCTTTTTTAAGAAAAAAATGTGTGTGTATACGCGTGTATATATAACATGATTATTTTTAATAGAGATTAGAATAAATAAAACAAGAAATTTACTTTCTTAGATTTATATAATTTGAGACCGATTGAAACTACCGTTCAGTCCTTAAATTTCAATATTTAACTATACTTAAGACACAAATTTCAGTTTTTAATATTTAAGACTGAAGGGACTTGAGAAATAAAAATAGTAATTTCAGCCTTAAGTTGGTCTTTATTTATCTATTTTTTTAGTGTATTGCATTCAAACCGGCGTAATGTTTCTAACCAATAGCAACCCCAAAAAAACGTAGAGGTGTTACACATTGTTGTTTATTATGTACACATAAAAACAATCAACCATGAATAGAAACTATAAAATGGTGTAGGTAGCTAGTGTATATTTCTTTATAATCAGCATATATTTCTGTATATGCCTTTGCATAATATGTTACACAGAATATATATTATCGTATTCAGCTGGGATCAGTATTATGCATTAGGTTATAAAACAACGCATTGCAGTACAACCGTAAAAATTTGGAAATCCAGCTTCTTTATCTTTGCTTAAAAACCTAGTTTTTCCTTTAGCTTCAACCCACAATCTAATGAAATTTGCTAAGAAAAATGAACTAAAAAGAAATCCAAAATTCTCACCTTGAGCAATCCAATAACTCTACCGATATCTTCGCCGGCCAATTTCTTCTTCAAATCACCGCAATGATACATCAAAGCAACAACTTGAGCATAAATTTCCACATCATCGCACTCTGAAATCTCAACAACCCCGCCTTTCTTACCCAAATTCTCCCTAAAAAACTTCGAATTCTTGGCCAGGACTTTCCGGTGCAGATTTATGCAAACCCTAACCCCGTCATTCGAACTGATCCACAGTTCAACATTACGGGCACCGAAGACATCGGATTTCTGATCGGGTAGAAGAATACTTCGAATCCTATCTTCGATTTTGACCCGTTTAAGTTGCTGTGCGTTCAGGTGAGAATTTTGAGTGGCTGACTCTTGGGCGATAATGTTATACAAAGAGTTGGTCGTGGACGGGTGAGAAGTGGGAGCATTTGACTTGGAAGGAGTTAAGGATGGGGAAACGAATCCTTGTTTTATCATGCTCGATACTTCCCCTGATTTTAGCAGAGTTTCTGCTTCTGTCATTTTAAAGATTGAGTCGGGTCGTATTTTCACAGAACAAATCTGGAATTGCACAGGAGAAGGTTGGTGAAATGCAATCATGCAACAGAGCCACCCGCAATATACTATGATGATACGATGATGTGACAAAATGAAAATGATAACCCAACTTGGAAATAATATAATGTTTTATCAATACCAAATTCAATATAAAAGCCACCAACTTCCAATATATATATTGTAAAATATATTGAATTACAACCAACCACCAAATTTTTAAAATCGGATATTGAATACATAAATAAGTTACTATTAACTCGGTTTTTACCGTATTAAAGTTAAAACATATCGAGATAAAGTAAAAAAGACTTGAAATTTGGCCAAAGCACTCAATAGTCAATATAACACAAGAAGGGATCCCAAGAAAAACGATCTAAGAATATTTTTAACTACTTGAATCGACATTAATCTATGTTGTATGAGTCGGTATTGATCCAAATATATATGATGTGACTCATTATGACCACTTCCATCGCGCTCCATTCGATTCCATCATTAGCATACCTACCAAGTTTGATAGTGATCTGTGTGTCTAACTCAAGTTTTAAATGGCTCATCCAACTTAGAATGCAACTCAAATCAACTCAACTATGAAGTACTATTAAATAAGGTCTAAAAGCAATGGAACTTTACAAGAAGCATCACAACAAAGTATAAAACACAGAAGATACCAAGTCCCCGAAGTTTATGAATTAGATTGAGTATTGATTCATATTTTATGGGTCGATGTCGATCCAAATCCTTGACTCGTATTATCTCCACATTTCCAGTGTGGCTTCAAGACAGTTCAAACTTTTTAGTACTGTGGTTTTGTCCAATTCGTCTTTGAACTCCTTTAAATACCAGATTACTTATGATATAAAGAAAAATTGAACATTGCTTGCCTATACATTATTGGAATCAATCTTCAAGCCCCTCCTCCCTCAAATTAGCAACCAAAGAGACTACTGTGACTCTTCAATCAGCTTGTGTGTTTGAAGTTATCTTTTAAACCATTTGTACTCAAACTACTTGTAAATAGCAACTAGTGAATAAAGAATCTTCACGGTGACGTAGGTTTCATTAACAGACCACCCTAAAATATAGTCTTCCCGTTTCTAATTTATTTATTTCTAATTTATTTTATTAGATTATTTGTTGCACATTCATATCTATACCTAAATCTACTCAAATTATCTTCAAAGACCGATGTTTTAAACTCCATTGGGTGTTGATTCCAATTTTATAGTTAAAATTTGGTGTTTTCACCGAGAATCGAACATGATGCATATATTTAAGTTATCTATTATACATCTACAAAGTCTAAAAGTTAGACCTATGGTTTGAGCCTTGGAAATTGCTGACTGCTTGTTAATTAGAAGAGAAAATGCTTTCAAAGAAGAATCCTATCAGATTTGATGGTGGAAAATCCAGATCCTCTATAATGGTATGAGGGAGTGTCAATACACCGCGGCTAATATGAAGATCAATAATCAAAATGGAAACTCTTCCCAAACAGATACCATCACTATAAGGAATTGGATATAGTTGCAGAGAACACGAGTCAATGGATAGAAACTATAATAACATGTATTACACACAAATGTGCGTAAAATATTGGCTATTATTTTTATATGAGCTCGTATGATCATATAATTTTTGGGAATGGCTAATAAGGTGTAACACCCCGCATTTTTAATATAATTAAAAATGAAATAAAATTAATGAAAATATGCTTATATAGGTAAATAATGGTGATGTATAATGAGAATTAATTAATACATGGAAGGAAAGAAAAATTAATTCGATAATAGTGTGTGTAACGAAGAAGATAGTAAAATAAGGATATTTAATTTAAATATCAGTAATTAAGTAAAATGGACATCATCATTGCGTTTCTCTCGAAATTTTACATAAAATAGAGTCCGAGTTTTCGAAAATCGGAGTCCGTATGAAGGAGTTATGACCTCCCGAAGTTTCAGCGAAAAATCAGAAAACAGCCCAGCCCAGAACAGAAGAAAAAAATGACCAGGTCGACCATAGTGTCGACCCCCCTTGGGGAGGTCGACCTGGAGCGGGAATTTTGGTCCAGAAGCGGGAAATTCGCCCCAGAAGTTGTCCAGGTTCATTTTTGAGCACTTGGATGAGTTTTTGGGTCTGGTACGTTGGTCTAACACCTATATAAACATCCTAGGCTCATTGTAAACTCCACAACAATTCGTGGCAAGGCCATGGATCTCTTCTAACTTGATTTCTTCTTCCTCTTCAAGCTATTGATCTAAATAAATCTTAGATCTATTCTTCTCTCTTTTCTTTACAACATCTATTCTTAAAATTAAAAAGAACGAGATCTAGAATTACTACAACCATGAATAAAAAGAAAAGAGGCTTAGATCTAAATCACTGCGCAAAGAGAAGGAATTCAGATCTGCAACCTACGCCGCATATGAAATCAAAGATAAATTGAATTGGACATGAAATCTATCAAAGATGAATCAAAGACAACAAAAGGGGGGAAATCAGTTCGAAGATTAATCTCGTTCCTATTTTGAAGATGACAAACACTGTGAGTGGAGTTATAATACACTTTTTGTGTAAAATTATGATTTATCATTCAAACATTCCCTATGTAAACGTGAAATGAAATTATTGTGGAAATTGGATCTGTAATGTTTAATATTGTCATGTGTTCGCTTTTAATTATTATGCCTACGATTATGTCCTCTTTTATTCTCCCTCTTTTATCTTTTTATGACTAGGCTATCACGAGCCTAGCTTTATTATGAAATGAATACGACGGAATGATTATTGCGAACTAAAAAGGGGAACACTTGGTTTTGGGCTATGACATGAACTGGAGGGTTTGGTTATAAATTACAAAGAGTGTTGGGCATAATATAACATTGACAAAACCTGAATGCGTAAACCAAATTTAGAATTATATGCATGAACATGATTTGGGGTTTGGCGTAGAATTGACATCATTGATTTAAGCATGAAATTGACTTATGGATTTGTTAATGGGCACATGTCTCTAGAATAAAACCTGTACTATAACTTGAATTTTGATAAGAACACAAACTTGATATGAATTGACATCTGGAATTTGACATGAAGTTTACATCTAGAACTTGAACATGAAATTGACATGAATATGAATTATGAATTTAATGATAGACGTAACCTGTTAATAGGATTACAAGCATGAATATAAATTGGGGGTTTTTAGGTAAAGCTTGGATTTGGGGAATTGACACTTGACATCTAGATTGAACTTGATACTCGAATTTTGGCACTATTGAAATGCATTGAACATGAATATGGTTGAGTAATTTATGTAATGTAAATAGGGACAAAATTATGAAACTTGAAATATGACATGTAGAATATGCTTATGAACTTGACATCTAAAACGAACACGAACATGGCATAAATTGGTAGTTGACATTTATAAGAACATGCTTGTAAGTTGGGTAATTGGCATAACATGAACTTAATATTTCTGACATGATTATGAACTTGACATATGCCAATTAGAATAGACATGAACCAAACATGAAACGTGGCTAACTCGAGGTTAGTATGAGTTTGCGATGTAATCCTGCCCGGAACCGCCCGACCTAACCAGTGGTTGCAAACAATAGGTCTTAATGTGAGAAGTTAGTCATATCGCGCTTGAAACCCGAGGTTAGACTGAGTTGTGGTGTAATTCTGCCCGGAACCGCCAGGCATAACCAGTGACCACAACAACAGGTCTAATATGAGAGGTTATGGTGCATTAATAATTAATGGCACATGATTCGTAGGGTTAAGTCATGAATTCAAAGACAACACTTAACCAAATTTGTGAATGAACATTATAAGGAGATGGGGTTAAGTCGACACGAACATATGAACAAAACTTAACCAAAAACGGAAATAGGGAATGTTAACTACCTATTATAAATCGAAGTTGAAATAGTCAAAGGGTTAATTAGGGGGTAAACCTGTCCTAGGGACAGAGAAAGATTATGACTTAAGATGTAATGTAAGACCTGAAGGGTGGGATAACCTATAATATGGGGTAAGCTAAGCAAGAACTGTGGGAAAACACCCATGCGCTATCACCGAATAAAAGAGAACTTAAGTTATGCTGGAATTCATAGGAAAACCTTAGTCAACAAGTTGAATTATAAAGCGAGAATATGTGGTCTGATGTCTAAGGTAACGAGAATTGACTAAGTAAAACAACGAGAATGATAACAAAGTAACAAGCCTTAGTTAATAGGAAGTAAGCAGTAAACCTTAGTTAAGAAAACGGTCGAGAACGGGAACTAAGTTGTAATCCTTAGTTAAGGGGACTAAGTGGTAAACCTTAGTTAACAAGATTAACGGGAAAGGAAACTAAGTGGTAAACCTTAGTTAAGAACAACTAAGTAATAATTCTTAGTCAAGGAAACTGAGCCAGTCCATAAATAGATGAATAACCCGATACGGTAGATTATCGCTTAACAAACACACGAGAAGGAGCGAACGTTTATCTGATTTCGAGAAAGGCTCCAGTGGACTGGGTTACAAAGCACGTAGCTTCGGGGAACGTGAGGGTACTCTTGGTATCCCTCTGTGAGGTTGCAGATGATCTGCCTGGGCTCACAGAGGTTAAGGTCTGCGGTAGGAGAACCAAGAGTATGCCTTGGTTGCAATATACGGCAACCTAAAGACTAGGATGGACCAGCGTGAGGCGGCGATATCTTGTTTAGCCCTGTGATAGCACTCGTCATCTGCCTACCATCTTCAGTCAATCGTAGTACGTATACGGAAAGGCAGAGAACTCCCAACAGACCATATACTTGCTATCTAGTTGTGGGTGAGGCTGGCCAATAGGAAAGTGGGGCATAGGTGGCAGGAGTACAGTTCTCGTGCTTGATTTTCTTGGATTGCCTTTCATTAGTTGAGGGAGGGGTCACGTGGGACCATAACCACTGGTAGAAAAACAGACCTTAGCATCTGCATCGGCAGATAACTTAAAGCTCTCGACCGAGTTCCGTATTTCTTGATTTAGCCCTGTCATGGGACTCGGGCCGCACATATAGTGTACATGTGCACCTAGACATCGGAAACGATTCGCGATACATACGTGGGAAAAGGGCGCTGTTCGACAGGTAGCATAACCCTAGTAGTCCTAAGTGGCATAAATCCTAATCGAATCTAGAAAACGTTCAATAGGTAGCATAATCCCTAGTGGTCCTAGGTGGCATAAATCCTAGTTGAACACTCGATAGTTCATGATAAGGAAACCTATCCAGATCAAGGGTGGTAGTCCAAACGATTTCAAGAATGGTGGCACTATGTTGAAGTAGCATAGAATTACGTGATAAAGCCCGTACGATATACGGTAAGGGACTGTACGTATACATGGAAAGGATCATATGAGTTGGGGAAAAATTACATATACGATGTATTAGGTTAAGTCTACTAGTAAGTGGATGAGAATGACATGGGTTTGGCCTTGGGTGCTAATATTGTGAATAACCTAATAAACAAGAAATTATAACTGAACGGTATATGTAGGGTTACACAAGAGTTTATTATAGTCCAGTCACACAGAACTTATGTTCTGACCCCCTCCTCACAACATGCGCAGGTTAGGTTCATGACAGAGATAGTATTGTTTGACTACTGGCTTGGCAGTATTATTATTAAGGTAATGCTATTTTGAATAAATTATATTTTATTCCTTCCGTTGTGAGCTGCTTTTCGAACTCTGACATGTTTCTTTCTCTCTGTCTTTTCTGCAGGATACCAGAGCACCCAACTCGGGGTCCGATGGATTGGATTTTAAAAAAATTCGGTCTGTCGAAACCCGGGTTGTTACATCTGGTATCAGAGCTTCGGTTTAGTGGTCTTAGGGCGATAATGAGTGAACGTATTTGTATTTTCTAAAATATAAATATATTATATATAAAAACCTAAATCCATATAGTAGCCCACTAGACATGTAAAGAGTTGGGATATTGGTTTGTACACTAAAGGCATGGACATAGAAATTTTGGAAACAATTAGGTGGTTGTGAAAGTGTACAATATGACTTGGAGCTAGAAAGTATCCCATAGAATGGAAACTGTAATATTAGTATCTCAGAGTAGTGGGTCTAGAAGTAAAACCTTAGAAATTAGAGAAAAAAAAAGGTTAAAGTGTGAAAATGGATTAGGAATATATATAGTCGAGAAAATTGAATTTGTGAAAGTACCTAGGAAAGCCTGGTTGAGTGGAAAACCCGCTTTGAGTCTGACCCAATAATAAACTTTTAAGAACTTGAATTTGTAAAAGAGTTTGTGGTATTTTCTGAGTTTTGATCTTAAAAGTATCTTGATGTTTGAAAAGTGCATATTGGGTTTTAAAATAAAGTGGGGTATATTATGTAAAACAACGATTTCTTGTTTTGAAAGAATTCTCTCATGAAAAGGAGCATATATATATATATATATATATATATATATATATATATATATATATATATATATATATATATATATAGCTCACTAGTTCTCATATATGAAAATCTTGAAAGGAAAATGTTGTATTTTGTAAAAGGAGTTTTTGAAATCTCTATTCTATTAAATTTTGATTATTGTTAAAATTTTGGGTAAACAAATTTCCCGTAGAATGCATAAGCATTGAGACCTAGAATTGTTGCTTGAGAAAAAGAAAAGGATAGGCTAGTAATACACAGCATGGACTAGTAGTGACTACTAGGTGATGAAGGGCAAGCAATTATATAGACCCTGTTAGGTGGACTCGCGATTGTCAGAGGTAATAAAGTCTTAAGATCCTTGGCCCATAGTTGTAGCTGTGTAGGATACTGTTTGACTAGAAAACGGAAAAGCTTATTTGAAAAGGATAAATAAATAATATAAACATGAGAAACTGGCCTAAGTCAAATAAGCTAAAGAATAGCCTAACTAACAAGAAAACAATAAATTCAGTAAAGCAACAAAACAAGACGGGGGAAAGAAAATGAAAATCTCAAGAAAAAGATGAATAAATATGAAATTATTTCAAGATAAAGTCGAAAATACGAGAAAGAAATTTTCTTATGTGGTTGTGCTTGGACAAGAAAATAGGAAATCTTAATAGAATAGTTATATAAAAATCCAAGTACAATTAGAAAAGAAAAACGGAGGATGTGAATTTTTCCGTTTTATACCTTTTCGTAACATAAGAAATCGAATTTGGAAAATTAGATTTTTCTAAATCTCGAATTAAAAGATGGTTGGTAGGGTTTTGGATGCAAAAATTGGATGAACTATGCTCTTATTCTATAAGAGTATGGGAAAATTTGAATGGAAAATGTTTTGATTTTTCAAAAATATTGCATCCATATAGAACTGCAAGTATATTTAGGATGTGAGCATCATGTTTTGAAAAGTTTTTTAAAGTTTGCATACATATAGGTGGATCCAAATTAGGCATACATGCTTTACTATAATGTACTTCACTTTGCACATGTGCACAATGTTGCAACAATTGGATGAACACTAATTGGATGTTGCGAGGGATTATCTATTTTACTCTTATCGAATTTCGGGGACGAAATTCTTTAAGAGTGGGAGAATGTAACACCCCGCATTTTTAATATAATTAAAAATGAAATAAAATTTATGAAAATATGCTTATATAGGTAAATAATGGTGATGTATAATGAGAATTAATTAATACATGGAAGGGAAGAAAAATTAATTCGATAATAGTGTGTGTAACGGAGAAGATAGTAAAATAAGGATATTTAATTTAAATATCAGGAATTAAGTAAAATGGACATCACCATTGCGTTCCTCTCGAAATTTTACATGAAATAGAGTCCGAGTTTTCGAAAATCGGAGTCCGTATGAAGGAGTTATGACCTCCCGAAGTTTCAGCGAAAAATCAGAAAACAGCCCAGCCCAGAACAGAAAAAAAAAATGACCAGGTCGACCCCCAGGTCGACCATAGTGTCGACCCCCCTTGGGGAGGTCGACCAGGAGCGGGAATTTTGGTCCAGAAGCGGGAAATTCGCCCCAGAAGTTGTCCAGGTTCATTTTTGAGCACCTGGATGAGTTTTTGGGCCTGGTGCGTTGGTCTAACACCTATATAAACATCCTAGGCTCATTGTAAACTCCACAACAATTCATGGCAAGGCCATGGCTCTCTTCTAACTTGATTTCTTCTTCCTCCTCAAGCTATTGATCTAATTAAATTTTAGATCTATTCTTCTCTCTTTTCTCTACAACATCTATTCTTAAAATTAAAAAGAATGAGATCTAGAATTACTACAACCATGAATAAAAAGAAAAGAGGCTTAGATCTAAATCACTGCGCAAAGAGAAGGAATTCAGATCTGCAACCTACGCCGCATATGAAATCAAAGATAAATTGAATTGGACATGAAATCAATCAAAGATGAATCAAAGGCAACAAAAAGGGGGAAATCAGTTCGAAGATTAATCTCGTTCCTATTTTGAAGATGAAAAACACTGTGAGCGGAGATATAATACACTTTTTGCGTAAAATTATGATTTATCGTTCAAACATTCCCTATGTAAACGCGAAATGAAATTATTGTGGAAATTGGATCTGTAATGTTTAATATTGTCATGTGTTCGCTTTTAATTATTATGCCTACGATTATGTCCTCTTTTATTCTCCCTCTTTTATCTTTTTATGACTAGGCTATCACGAGCCTAGCTTTATTATGAAATGAATACGACGGAATGATTATTGCGAACTAAAAAGGGGAACACTTGGTTTTGGGCTATGACATGAACTGGAGGGTTTGGTTATAAATTACAAAGAGTGTTGGGCATAATATAACATTGACAAAACCTGAATGCGTAAACCAAATTTAGAATTATATGCATGAACATGATTTGGGGTTTGGCGTAGAATTGACATCATTGATTTAAGCATGAAATTGACTTATGGATTTGTTAATGGGCACATGTCTCTAGAATAAAACCTGTACTATAACTTGAATTTTGATAAGAACACAAACTTGATATGAATTGACATCTGGAATTTGACATGAAGTTTACATCTAGAACTTGAACATGAAATTGACATGAATATGAATTATGAATTTAATGATAGACGTAACCTGTTAATAGGATTACAAGCATGAATATAAATTGGGGGTTTTTAGGTAAAGCTTGGATTTGGGGAATTGACACTTGACATCTAGATTGAACTTGATACTCGAATTTTGGCACTATTGAAATGCATTGAACATGAATATGGTTGAGTAATTTATGTAATGTAAATAGGGACAAAATTATGAAACTTGAAATATGACATGTAGAATATGCTTATGAACTTGACATCTAAAACGAACATGAACATGGCATAAATTGGTAGTTGACATTTATAAGAACATGCTTGTAAGTTGGGTAATTGGCATAACATGAACTTAATATTTCTGACATGATTATGAACTTGACATATGCCAATTAGAATAGACATGAACCAAACATGAAACGTGGCTAACTCGAGGTTAGTATGAGTTTGCGATGTAATCCTGCCCGGAACCGCCCGGCCTAACCAGTGGTTGCAAACAATAGGTCCTAATGTGAGAAGTTAGTCATATCGCTCTTGAAACCCGAGGTTAGACTGAGTTGTGGTGTAATTCTGCCCGGAACCGCCAGGCATAACCAGCGACCACAACAACAGGTCTAATGTGAGAGGTTATGGTGCATTAATAATTAATGGCACATGATTCGTAGGGTTAAGTCATGAATTCAAAGACAACACTTAACCAAATTTGTGAATGAACATTATAAGGAGATGGGGTTAAGTCGACACGAACATATGAACAAAACTTAACCAAAAACGGAAATAGGGAATGTTAACTACCTATTATAAATCGAAGTTGAAATAGTCGAAGGGTTAATTAGGGGGTAAACCTGTCCTAGGGACAGAGAAAGATTATGACTTAAGATGTAATGTAAGGCTTGAAGGGTGGGATAACCTATAATATGGGGTAAGCTAAGCAAGAACTGTGGGAAAATACCCATGCGCTATCACCGAATAAAAGAGAACTTAAGTTATGCTTGAATTCATGGGAAAACCTTAGTCAACAAGTTGAATTATAAAGCGAGAATATGTGGTCTGATGTCTAAGGTAATGAGAATTGACTAAGTAAAACAACGAGAATGATAACAAAGTAACAAGCCTTAGTTAATAGGAAGTAAGCAGTAAACCTTAGTTAAGAAAACGGTCGAGAACGGGAACTAAGTTGTAGTCCTTAGTTAAGGGGACTAAGTGGTAAACCTTAGTTAACAAGATTAACGGGAAAGGAAACTAAGTGGTAAACCTTAGTTAAGAACAACTAAGTAATAATTCTTAGTCAAGGAAACTGAGCCAGTCCATAAATAGATGAATAACCCGATACGGTAGATCATCACTTAACAAACACACGAGGAGGAGCGAACGTTTATCTGATTTCGAGAAAGGCTCCAGCGGACTGGGTTACGAAGCACGTAGCTTCGGGGAACGTGAGGATACTCTTGGTATCCCTCTGTGAGGTTGCAGATGATCCGCCTGGGCTCACAGAGGTTAAGGTCTGCGGTAGGAGAACCAAGAGTATGCCTTGGTTGCAATATACGGCAACCTAAAGACTAGGATGGACCAGCGTGAGGCAGCGATATCTTGTTTAGCCCTGTGATAGCGCTCGTAGTCTACCTACCATCTTCAGTCAATCGTAGTACGTATACGGAAAGGCAGAGAACTCCCAACAGACCATATACTTGCTATCTAGTTGTGGGTGAGGCTGGCCAATAGGAAAGTGGGGGCATAAGTGGCAGGAGTACAGTTCTCGTGCTTGATTTTCTTGGATTGCCTTTCATTGGTTGAGGGAGGGGTCACGTGGGACCATAACCACTGGTAGAAAAACAGACTTTAGCATCAGCATCTGAAGATAACTTAAAGCTCCCGACCGAGTTCCGTATTTCTTGATTTAGCCATGTCATGGGACTCGGGCCGCACATATAGTGTACATGTGCACCTAGACATCGGAAACGATTCGCGATACATACGTGGGAAAAGGGCGCTGTTCGACAGGTAGCATAACCCCTAGTAGTCCTAGGTGGCATAAACCCTAATCGAATCTAGAAAACGTTCAATAGGTAGCATAATCCCTAGTGGTCCTAGGTGGAATAAATCCTAGTTGAACACTCGATAGTTCATGATAAGTAAACCTATCCAGAACAAGGGTGGCAGTCCAAACGATTTCAAGAATGGTGGCACTACGTTAAAGTAGCATTGAATTACGTGATAAAGCCCGTACGATATACGGCAAGGGACTGTACGTACACATGGAAAGGATCATACGAGTTGGTTAAAAATTACATATACGATGTATTAGGTTAAGTCTACTAGTAAGTGGACGAGAATGACATGCGTTTGGCCTTGGGTGCTAATATTGTGAATAACCTAATAAACAAGAAATTATAACTGAACGGTATATGTAGGGTTACACAAGAGTTTATTATAGTCCAGTCACACAGAACTTATGTTCTGACCCCCTCCTCACAACATGCGCAGGTTAGGTTCATGATAGAGATAGTATTGCTTGACTACTAGCTTGGCAGTATTATTATTAAGGTAATGCTATTTTGAATAAATTATATTTTATTCCTTCCGCTGTGAGCTGCTTTTCGAACTCTGACATGTTTCTTTCTCTCTGTCTTTTTTGCAGGATACCAGAGCACCCAACTCGGGGTCCGATGGATTGGATTTTAAAAAAATTCGGTCTGTCGAAACCCGGGTTATTACATAAGGGCATTCCCATATTATAAAATTTTGTCAATTTTTTCTATGACTATTTTTCCTTTGATAAATCTTGTTTAGCTCATAACTTTTGATTGATGTGGAATTTGAAGCTAAAACCATTTCCACTAAATCGGGGTGATGGTTTGACTTTCCAAAGAGTTGTAACATATAGTTGTTTTAAGTTTTGGTGTGTTTTAAACAGCATAAATGTATAATCAAGAGTCTTTAATGGTAGGATCCATGATTAGTTTCAAAATTAAGATATGAGGAAGCTGACATATGTCATTTGTAACAACCCACCCGGAATGGGCCTAAATTCCGATCTAGAAAAGGCCCATTTAAACTTAGAACCGTTCTAAATAGATTGTTGGTTCTTATAAGAAAATACTAAAAAAGGCCTAATAGAGTAATCTAAACGAAATCGGAGTCTCACGCAACGAACGGGATAAAATATAATATCTAAAAATAGATGTATCATAAATTTAAACGACCATTAATGTCAGATACAACAAGTCTAAATAGATAAAAAGGTACGTCAATAATTATCCTAATACATAATGATAACAACAACAATAATACTGTCATAAATAATTAAAGCCTTCATCGTAGGGCTCCACCTCCAAACATCACTAATCATCACTGATCCAAGCATCCTCACCTACTAATATGTTTATGTTTAGAGGAGGGAGCTCAGGACATAAAGTTCTGGTGAATGAAAAACATATAAGTTTAGGAATGACTATTTCTTATATTCAACAGTGTAATTTTTTCATGTTATGTCTACGCAAACAAACATACACAACTAAACATATGAGGCAGACGTCCCTATAGTCACTTAAGGCCTACATGTTAATCTAAGGTTAACATTCTTACAGTCACTGAATACCCCATGAGGTGGGCTATACCTAGTCATTTAAGGTCATTACCAAATTTATTAAGGGTAGACATTCTTACAGTCACTTAATAACCTACGGCGGACCCCTAGTCACTTACGACCTCGTCCCTAACATCCACGTAAATAAATATATATACTTTCCTTGTAGGTCGAGAAATAGTAACAACCACTTAATGCTAGGTTTAGGTAGGAACACAACTTCATTTAAGACCCTCCTAGCGGACCATCTTATTACTATCTACCTGCCCCTATGGGTGAACTCCTAGCCACTTAATACTTTCCTTAGACGGTGGTTCCTTTAGGCCATTTATATAAATCGTCCTTAGATTAGCCCTCACTAAGCCATTAGATAAGAAGCAGACATTACTTGGAGAACTACCAACTCATACGCTATCGTCTATTAGGACCATTTAATACCTTATAAGAGAAAGGCGGACCCAATGACCACTTAAAACCTAGAAGGGCGGGTCCCATGACTTTGTTCCGGAACCAGAGAGTGAAACTTAGGAATGGACCTAGTTCTAACCACTTAATACCCAACAAGAGGCAGGTCAACCATTTCATACCTTTGCCAAGGCAGACCTACTTCCACACACAAATATATATACACACACTTGACATCTCATATTAAACTGACCACTTGTAGATGTTGGATTTTCTGGGAGGTTTCGGGTAGGCTTTTACTACAAGTTGGGCTTAACCTCACATCTTAGTGTACTAATTATAATGGCCTATTACACTTTATACCTCTCACATTAACCAGTCTTACTTGTTGATGTTGGATATACTAATCGGTTCAGAGCAGACTTCTACTGCAAGTAATGGTTAACCTAATGTCTATGTGTCATTAATTATAATTAAAGTCATTAACTCACACACATGCATATAAATTCCTATGTGGACATTCAAATTCTAATTTCTAATTTAAACGTATTTAGTACACATTAATATTACATTTAATTATGCTATAAATATATAAATAAATAGGCATGAATTAAGCACACAAGAATAATGACCTAATATGTTTGAAATGTCAATGCTAAAAATCACAATTAAAGTATACAAGTTAATTTCCCTATCAATTAACATGGTCCAACATGCATATTCTTAATGTATGATAACAAGGGAAATAACAACACATATGAATAAAACTTGCAACTGAGGCTTGAATAGTTATTTAAATAATAAAAATATAAACAATGTGCAATAAATCCAATTACATATGTAAAAACCTTGCTTTTGGCTTCACTTTTAATTTGTATTGCATACAAAAACTTAAGACAATATATTGTAAACAATATGTTCAAATCAATCTATTTGAAATATATGTTTAAACCTATTCATTTTGAATATACAAATCTCACAATTTAGCACACAAACATATATGGACATTAAAAATAAGAATCAAGAATCAGAACCAAAAACTAAGAATTTTACAATACCCTAAGCCTAAATTTCCATTATCCAAATAGTACAAACCCAAATACATTACTTTTGATTGACCATTTCAACAATAAATAAAATATAGGATTTGGAGAGTTTATAGCATTTTATTTTCGTTTAATCCAAATCTCATACGGGCATAATAATCTAAATCCAAACTACAAAAGATAGAAAATAGAAACTTATTGGGATTCCAATCATAGTGACTTGAGACTGAACAATAACAAGATATGCGCAAAATTAGATTGTACTGGATGTTCTTAATGTTGGTGGATTCCAATCATATTTAGTTAAAATATACGGCGTTAGCGTGATTACTGCATGTTGGTGGATTTGGAAGGAGAGGAACAGACGAGTATTTCAAAATAAACGAAGAACGGTGAGCGAGATTATCAGGCTAATTGAAGTAGAAACTGCGTTAATAATTCGAACTAGAGGAAGGGGACTTACTACATCAGAGGAAGTACGACAATTTCGTACTGGAGGAATGGATTGAGAGGGTTGGCAGGAATCACGGCTAGCAGCTCAAAACCTAATGCCGCCATGAATTCGCTAGAGAAGATGAAGCCGTTCACCATTTTGGGAAGGAATTAGTTGAACTAATGTTTTTGGCTGCGGTGTCTTTTTATGTTCCACATTTGTATAGATGATGTGTTGTCGTGTTTTGATACGCATCGAATTCTTTATTATAGGCTGAAACATGCCTTAATAAAATTATACCAAGTTTCAAAAAAAAAAAAAGATTTAGATCTAACGCTTAAAAATCATTCCCCAATCCTTCTATTAATATATATGTATAAGAATCAAGTGAATCATTGTTAGCCTACTTTGTGAACTAGGCTACACTAAGATTAAAAGATAAAAAGAATGAAGAATATTTTTTAGTCAAGTCGGATCGGATCGGAATTCCTTGGTAGAGGCAGCAGAGCGTAGAGCAAAGAAGGAAGGAGCGCAGGCCAAACCGGATCGATTCGGGTAACCCCGATCCGCTCCCCTAATCTGTAATACTTCCGATCCGAACCCAGAGAATTGAAGCAGCAGTGGTTACAGCCCGTGTGTCCTCAAGACCCGGAGCGGTAATACCCACGTTCTCCCCACGTTTGCCACTAATCTGATGCGCTGTTGCCACCATATTCCATCCGAACCCGACAATGATGGGATGGAGACCACGTGTACCCGACCCGGAGCCACTTCAGAGGCATTTTCCACCTATAAATACACCTCCAAGGCTCATTTCAAAGGATCTTTTGGCATTTTCAGAACTCAAACTCCTTTACTATTCGAATTTCATCAACTTATTCAGATTACAATCATCTTTTGAATCATATTGTGAAGGAAATTGAGTGAATCAATGTATTATATAAGTGAGAATTGAGTTAAAATCGTTGTTGTACTTGCATTCAAGACATCAATCCAAAGAGTCGAAAGTGGACGTAGGCTATTTAACGCCGAACCACTATAAATTGTGTGTTTTCTCCGTTTTTTCATTTCATTTCAGTAGAATCATTACTTGTTTGGGTGTTAGAGCCAATTTTGGATCTAACATTTTGGTGCTTTCACTGAGAACTTTTTGAATTCTTTACTTTTTGGGATTATCATTCTACTATTTGGACCTTCAAAGTTCAAGGAAGTTAATCCTCCGTTTTTGACATCTTTAAGTACATGTTGGTTAATCACTGAAGAATTGGAAATTATGGCCAAAGGAAAAGGCAAGGAAATCCAAAGTAATTGAGAGAATGAAGATCAGCAAATAATGGTTGTGACGAGGTCGCGTGGTCAAGTTTCTGGAGCAGGCCGCTCCGGTCAGGAAGGACCAATCCGGACAGATGACCCTGATCTGATCCGATCCAACGACGTTGAAGCCACCCATTCTCCCCATCCGAACCGGTCCGGCCGTATCACTCTGCTCTGATCCGACCTGAATCAAAGTGAAGCTGGAACTTCTACTCGAGCTCCTGTCAATGCTCCGATTCCAGCCGCTATGACCAATGATCAGCCTAACCCATCTGCACCCGTCACACAAGGAGATTTTTCATGCTTTCTTGAAATGCTCCAGAGTACTAAGGAGGCATTGGAATCCCATAAACGTGAAAGTCTTCGCATGCAAGAGAACATGATCGCCATGAGTAGGGAACTCAAGGAGCTCCGAAGGCAAAAGACACCTTCCCCAACACGTCGCCTTGCTGTAGATTATTCATCTTCTTCAGATGAGGGACGTCCTCATGAAAGAAGACCGCTAGAGCGACCTCAGAATCTTGATCAGTTAACTTTTGGATCTTTAGGATCCCACGAAGACTGTGCTCATGTGTTAGGGCCTGATGACCCAAGCTTGAAAGAGCCTATGTTGTTGCCTATGCGTGGATATCATGTTCTACCCAGGGATCCTAACATTACTAATCCTACGCAACAGCAACTTCTTCAGCCCCTCCCTCCTGAGATCGACCGGGAGCGTAGGGAGCAATGCAGAGCAGCCGCCGCTAGAAACAGGAGGTTATCCCCTAATCAGGAACCCAGGGGTAATCCGAATATCAGACCTGGAGAACCTGTGTGGACATTAACAAATGCCGATGTGTGGGCGATGGTACGTCAGATTATGTCCGAAAGCCGATGATACACTAATGAGGACTGGGGCATTGAGCAGAGTCATACCCCCTTCACAGATGATATATTGGACTTCCAGTTCCCTCGGCGATTGAACTTGCCACAAATGGATCGATATTTAGGGAGAACGGACCCGAGACAGCATTTGATGAGGTACGCATGGTTCATGAATGCCGCAGCAGCTCCGGATGCTATAAAATGCAAGGCCTTTCCAATTTACCTAGAAGACGTGGCATTAATGTGGTTCACCCGACTCCCTCCACGATCAGTGTCAAACTTCACAGAATTAAGTGAGCGCTTTATGAACCAGTTTTGACTTCACGCCCGCAAATCCAAAAGCGTCATAGAGCTGTCAAGGATTAAACAGGCTCCAGGTGAATCTCTGAAATCATATTTGGACCGCTTCAACCTGGCCGTCACCGAAGTTAGTGACCCTCATGAACCCACTATTCTGATGGCTTTAATAGAAGGAGTTGACCCGGACATAGAATTTGGGGATTATTTATCTGGGAAACCGCCCCTACTAGGGAATTGTTCTATGAAAAAGTTAATATTCGCTTAAGGCGAGAAGAAGCTCATGCAAATAGGAAGAGAAAGTCTGAAGGGGCCTCGAGGGAAGGTGTCCAAAGTAATGTTGCTGTGAAACAATCTGGTGACAGTTCAGGGGAGGTTGAAGTGAACGTCGGTAACCAGAACGGAGGTAACAACAGCAAGAATGGAAACGACAATAGGAGAAGTAGGAACCTAGGGAATAATTCCAGCAAAAGACCTCGATTCCAAACTTTTGAAAACTATTCGCCATTGAATGATACCTTGGAAAACATTTATTTGGATACATATAGCATATTGCAATACAAAAAACCACCACCTAGAGACTCCACTGAAAAAGAGATCGCAACGGGAAAGTTTTGTTTGTTCCATGGAACCCACGGTCATTCCACCAACGAATTCCGTCATTTGAGAGATATAGTTGAAAAACTGTTGTGGGAAGGGAAGTTAGACAAGTACAAGGTTGCCCCAAGGGACCGGGGGCAAGCCCCGAACCAAGACCAGCCTACTTCAAAACCCACAGTCCAGTAGAAAGGTAAGGGAATCGTTATTAATACCATTATAGGCGGACCCAACCTAGCTAGTCGTAGTTTCAAAGCAATGGATCAGTGCGTCAATGCCGCCAAGCACTTTGAGGTAGGAGAATGCAGTAACCTCGAAGACATTACTCCAGTAAAACAACAGATGACAATGTCAGACAACGTCATATTCCGTAGTAGAGATGATTCCGGAATTCAATCCCCAACTAAAGATCCACTGGTAATTACCACGACCATCGGCCCTGCTTTAGTCCATAAAGTGTTGGTGGACAATGAAAGTTCGATCAATATCCTCTTCAAGAAAGCTTTTGAACAAATGAGACTTGAAGCAAAAGATCTAAAGCCCTGCGAAAGATGGATATGTGGCTTTAATGGGGTGTCGACGGCTCCGATGGGCTACGTAGAATTACTAGTGACATTAGGGCAGGGAGATCGCCAGAGAGTGAGGATCCTGCCATTTGTAGTTTTGGATGTAGAGTCACCCTACAACGCCTTCCTAGGCCGACCGGCCCTTGCCGAGTTTAGGGCATGTATTGCACCTTGGTGCTTGCTGCTTAAATTCCCGACTGACGCAGGAATTGGGGTGATAAAAGCGAACAAGCTACGGGACGAGCTTGTTACATGATGGAGTTGAAAATGCTAATAAAGGGGTTGAATATAGAAACTAAGGACGATTCTCCCCCTTCGAAGGAAAACTCAACATAACAATTATGGGGTCCAACCCCAAGAGAGTCGCCCTTAGATATGCTCGAAGATATAGATCCCAGAGAGGATAGAGAACCCGAGGATAGGAAGGTGACTCCCAACGAGATAACAATAGATATACCTATTGATGAGATAGATTCGGCAAAAGTACTAAAGATCGGTTCGCAACTAGATCCAGTTCGAGCGAAAGAGTTGGCTGATTTCTTAAGAGCAAATCTGGATGTGTTTGCCTGGACTCACGCTGACATGTGTGGGATTTTGCCTGCCATTATGATCCACTCTTTATGTATTAATCCAAAGCACCCACCGGTCAAACAGAAGAGACGGATGTTAGGCTCAGAGCGGTCAGCAGGTTTGAAAGAAGAGGTAGAGAAATTAAAGGATAATGGATTCATTAAGGATTCGAAATATCCCGACTGGATATCAAATCCTGTCCTGGTTAAAAAATCTAATGGGAAGTGGCGTACATGTATCGATTTCTCTGACTTGAACAAGGCTTGCACGAAGGATAGCTTTCCTCTTCCCAGAATTGATCAGCTAGTAGACTCGACGGCTGGACACGAGCTTTTATCCTTTATGGATGCCTATTCGGGGTACAATCAAATTCCCATGTACATACCAGATCAGGAGCATACAAGTTTCATCACAGACTTGGGGTTATATTGTTATGTGGTAATGCCATTTGGATTAAAGAATGCAGGAGCCACGTACCAGTGTTTGGTCAACCGCATGTTCTATAATCAAATCGGGAAAACCATGGAGGTTTACGTGGATGACATGCTTGTGATGTCTAAACGATCTTCCGACTATACAAGGGACTTAGCTGAAATGTTTGATATTCTTCAAAGGTATGGAATGAAGTTAAACCCCCTAAAATGCTTGTTTGGGGTCACATCTGGAAAATTCCTTGGGTTTATCATGAGTTCTCGAGGAATTGATATAAATCCTAGTCAAATAGCAGCAATAAGGAATATTGAAGAACCACGAAAGATCAAGGATGTTCAAAGCCTAGCCGGAAAAGTTGTTGCATTGAGCAGGTTTATCTCCAAAGCCACAGATAGGTGTGTACCTTTCTTCGATCTAATAAAATGAGGAAAACGAAATTTTGAGTGGACCCCTGACTGTGTGGACGCGTTCTAGAATTTATTAGACTTATTAGAAATGCCTCAATATTATCAAAACCCGTGGAACATGAGGATTTGTTTGTCTACCTAGCGGTATCATCTCATGCCGTCAGTACAACATTGGTATGTGAAGAGGATAAAGTCCATAGGCCTGTATACTACGTGAGCAAGAAGCTAGCTGCTGCAGAACGTAATTATCCGAAGATAGAAAAACTTGCTTATAGCCTCCTGATTGCTTCCCGCAAACTTCGTCAGTACTTTCAGGCTCACCTAATAGTTGTATACACCGATCAACCTTTAAGACAAGTGTTGCAAAAATCCGAAGCATCGGGGCGGTTACTTAAATGGAACATCGAGCTAAGTCAATTTGATTTAAATTTTCAGCCACGGAAATCAATAAGGGGGCAGGCATTGGCCGACTTTATAGCTGAATTTACAATTCCCGAAGAGGAAACGGTGGGTGACAAGGTAGTTACTTTGGACCAAGAGTTAGAGCTTAGTCCGTGGAAGCTATATACGGACGGAGCCAAAAATGATCGAAGGTCCGGCGCCAGAGTTATTTTAATAACTCCTGAAGGACAATCTATTTACTATGCATTACGATTAGAGTTTGCTGCTACCAATAACGATTCCGAGTATGAAGCCCTGATTGCCGAGCTGAAACACGCCAAGGAACTGGGGGTGAAGACACTGGATATATGTTGCGATTCCAAGATAGTTGTATGTCAGGTTCAGGAGGAATTTATTTCTAAAGGGCCTCGACTCGTTACTTATCTCAAAAAGGTAAAGGAGTTGTTTGGTAGTTTGGAGCATTACAACATAACGCATATTCCAAGATCAGAAAATCAGAAAGCAGATCGGTTGGCAAAGCTAGCAAGTTCTGATAATCCCAAAGAAACTGAAATGGTTCCGATAGAGGTTTTGGAATCATCGAGTTTCGACCTGATGGAAGTGGAACTAGCCTTGGAAGTTGGTCCAGAGAGAGAATCATGGATGACACCGATCAAGAATTTTCTCAAGAATGGAACTCTCCCGTTGAAGAAGAGCGAAAGACGAGCTGTAAGACATAAGGCTGCAAGATACATTTTACAGGACGACGTCCTTTATCGCCTGGGGTTTTCAATGCCCCTACTACGGTGTATCGCACACGATGACATCAAACGTGTACTACAAGAAGTACATGAAGGTGAGTGTGGGGACCACACCGGGGGCCAAATCCTAGCAAAGAAAGTATTATGGTATGGATATTTTTGGCCTACCGTGAATAAAGACACGGCTGATTATTCACGATGCTGCGACAGATGTCAAAGATTTGCTAAGATTCCCAGAGCGCCTCCGACTCAGCTCAAGTCGATGGTAAGCCCATGGCCGTTTGCCATGTGAGGGATTGATATTATTGGAGTGTTACCTATTGCGAGAGAGGGAGCTAAGTACGCAATCGTTGTCGTGGATTATTTCACGAAATGGGTGGAAGCTGAACCTTTAACAACGATCACGGCAAGAAAGGTGATCAGTTTTGTGGTCAGAAACATTATCTGTCGATTTGGGATACCGAAAACCATCATAACTGATAATGGGACACAGTTTGATAGCGTTGAATTCAGAAACTTCTGCCAGAAGTACAAGATTGATAAACAGTACACTATTGTGGCTCACCCGCAGTCAAATGGCCAGGTCGAAGCAATAAACAAGGTCATTAAATATATTCTCAAGAAGCGGTTGGAGCGGGCCAAAGCCAAATGGGTAGATGAGTTGCCACTAGCTTTGTGGGCCTACAGGACAACCTTTGAGACGGCCACCGACCATACTCCCTGTTCACTTTCCTTTGGGTCAGAAGCAGTAATCCCGGTAGAATTGGAAGTCCCTTCTCATCGAGTTGCGTACTATGACCCGATGAAAAATAGAACACTCCTCCTAGAGTCTCTTGATATGGTTGAAGAAAAAAGAGACGAAGCAGACTTGCATGCCTCAAGACATCGACATCAAGTAGCACATTATTATGACCGGAAAGTTCGCTTCAAAACCTTTGAACCAGGAGACTTAGTATTGAAGCGAGTCTTCCCGCCTTCGACCCAATTGGGTCCAAAATGGGAAGGGCCATACACCATCCAACGAAAGCTTGATACATGAGCATTCAAGCTAACGACCGTGGACGGTGAAGAGATTCCCATAGCTTGGAACGTGCATCACTTACGACGATACCTGAGCTAAATATGAAATGTCTTCCTTTTTGTTTTTATAAGCTATGTAAAAAGGCACGACTTGCCTTAGAAATTTTGTTTATATGAACACAGGATTATGAAGTGGATGTAGGCTACGACTTAGCTGAATCACTATAAAAATATCGTGTGTCATTTATTTTCCTGCATTATTTATATTTTTAACCATTATTCTGTCATGACAATGAAATACAAAACACTAAATTAAATTTCAAAAATTGGAGACAACCCATGTGCAGGAGCAAATAAAATGGTTGTTTGCATGATAAGATGCAAAGAATGGGAAGATGACATTCCTAACTCTAACTCTCATGAAACAAGAGAGAGTATAAAGGACGGGAAGACGACGTCCCTTGAGGCGTGAAGGTGCACCCCGATAAAAGACCGCCTCGGTAATACTCTAACCTGGTTATAAGATAGGAGAGTATAAAGATACTAAAAAAGAATAAGCATCAATGAAAAAAGAATATGGCCCCCGTCATATAATCGGGGACAACTGTATTTTGAATTTAATCAATCTTGAATAAGGCTCAATCAGTTATCCAAGATTGATTGGGGCATATATATGTACACATGTTCCCCTTAATAACGACTTTATTATATAACTGTGATATGACATGCTGTTCATTTGCATTTTTACCGAAATGTTAAATTTACGGATATCAGATATTGCAGGGAACAAACCACTTTATTCACAAATATGTGAGTTTATACAGGAAGGCTGAGCAAAAAATGTGAGGGTCGCACTCACTACAACAATAGCGGACCAGTAGAATATCAAAATAAATTAAAACAAAGCACATTATCACTTGGGCTTTGGAGCAGACTTGGATTTTTTGGAAGCCTTAAGAGCATTTCTAGCTTCTTTTTCAGCATCAAACATGAGACGCTTTAGCCTTTTCTTCTCTGCAGTTGAAGTACCAGAATCGATAGATTTCTTCCTAGGAGTCGGAACACTGGAATCAAGAGAAGATTTTTTAGCAAGCACTTTTGTAATTGACCTAGTTGAAAGCTTAACAACTAACCTCGATCCAGGATCCACCACTGCAAGGGGCTTAAGGCTTTCGGGGTTTAAGTCCTCGACTTTCTGCTGCATGCGCTTGTCTTGTTCGGCTTTCATTTCAGCCAAAGTCATGTCATCAGCATTTTTCGAATCCCCAGTTATAGAAATATCAGGATCTTCTTCATGCCTCTCATTACCATCGTCGTCTTTCAAGGCATCTCTCATTTCGTCATCATGAGAAGTGTCGGCCTTAGACGGTTTAGCTCCCCCTCCGGATTCGACGATGGTGGCTTATCCTGTCCTCCCTGAGTCTTTTCCACAGATTCTTCCCCAATGGAGGATCCTCGAGGCTCATCAGTCTTCTTGGCTGGTTCAACACCTACAGAATGAGAAGCAACAGTTATCAACTTAGGAGAAAATAAAGGATCCTCGATCGATTGCCCAATGATGTGATGAAAGGTGGAGACCGCCTTGACAAATTGAGGTGAAAAGGTAGAAATACCTTCTGATGAATTCTAAATTGGGGCGGCTACCATATCTGACGCTGATTCGGGTATAGGAGATAAAAGAGACGCTCTAGGAATTCCCAAATTCTCGAGATCATATCCCTCAACTCCAGTAGTTTCGGCGGTAGCAGAAGAAGAACCAACTTCAAGGATATTCTTTTGTTTGGCCAGGCGTTTCTCCTCCTCCATGGCAGTAGCAATAAGACGACGCCCCTCGGCCAGACGTGCCGGTTCATCATCTCTCAGTTACTTCTCCATGAGTTTGTCTTCATCAACGAAGTCTACCTTAAGTTCCTCTTTTTCCCATTCGATGATTTGACTGCATACGTGAACTAAGGTAGTCGGATAGTCTTCGATCCATGAGATGTTTCGGCGACGAATTATGTGTGCAAAGAATTCAATCATTAGTTTGCCAAAGCCATGCAATTCTTCTTGAGCCTCTGATAGCTGTTTATGGGTTTCTTCAGCAGACTTAATAGCGCTATCCACATTCCCCTCAGCTAGGGCAGCCCTAGTCTCGGCTTCCATTAACTTGGACTCCAAGTCAGCATTTCGTTTCTCCAGCTCGGCATTCTTCCTCGCTAACTCGGCCTTTTCTTGCTTAAGAGTATTGTAATCTAGTTGCATCTTGACACTGTTTGACTTAGCGTCTTCCGCTTGTTTCTTCAACTCCAAACGTTCTTGACTGTGAGATTCCAGCAAGTCATGATAATGCTTTTGTAATTCCTCATATTGCTGTTTGAAGTTGTTGGCATCTTGTTGAGCAATGACGACTTGAGCCTGTGTATCTTCTAAGTCCTTCTCCAGATTTTTCAAAGCATTCTCATCAGAATCTGTAGCCTTCTTCATTGCATCAACGTCTGTAATTAAGGCCTGAATGATTCTGGAGAGATTGCGTGAATACTTGTACATCTCCGAGTATTGTTTATCAACTGCATCAATCTTTGCTTTAGCCTCATCTGCCTACTTTGAAGAAATTGGCTCAAGTGCAGGTAAGAAATTTAGTTTCTCAAAGTAGTGATCTGGGAACTGCTTCTCCAGATATGCCAGCTTAATTTTGGAATCAGCATCTAGTGGTGGGGGCTTGCAGTATGATAGTTCAATGTGTTTCCGCTTAGCAGGGACAATGGTTGCATCGCCTTTTCCAGATCGCTTCTCAGAAGCTTTGTGTTTGTCTTGTGAATCAGTGTGTTTCAGTGGGCTTTTTTCTCGATTATATTTGTCTAGGGGAGAAGTTTGATCTTTGGATTGCGATGTGTCTTCCCCACGATGACTCTGGTGGCTCTTATACCTGTCTGGATCCGACCGGACAGGAGAACGAGAGCGTGAGGTGTGTGGTCAATGAGAATCATGAGGCCTTCTGTCATCTCTGCCCCGGTTATCACGGCGATCATGCTCGGTGTCGGAAGGAGGTCTAGATATGCTACGGCGAATTTTCCTAACATCATAGTAAGGGCGAGACATTGTACCTGCACAACATTATAAGTGTAATTCAGAATCAATGCTCACATAAGACATGAGTGCTGTGACGTGCGGTGCTAGTGTGTTATGTGCATCCTAAGTGGTGTTCCCCCAACAAACCTGAGTCTGAAGCCAGACTAGCATGAGCGGGCTCTTTGGCCTTCACGGGAGTAGTCTCCTCTGAAGATGTGAAGGTTAAAGGATTCGTGCCAAAGTCCTCTGAAGTATAGATAGTTTCGGGCAGGGGAAGATTTCCTATACCCTTAAATGTGGAATCGTCGGTATAGGAGCATCTCCTTGAGAAGCATCTATTAGCAGCTCTTTAGGGGATGTTGACTTCTCAGGAGAAATAGCGTCATCAGGGACATTATACCCTTCTCTGTGCTTTTCAGCTATGTTGGCTAACTCATCGTCCTGAGTTGAGGATGGAGAAGGTGGAGTCCGAAGAGGTATTGTTGGACCTTTTGAGCCCTCGCCCGTCTCAGGAATAATGTCGACCGGAGGTATGTATACATATGGACCCGTCCCACGACCTATACTACGGGTAATAGATAGTAACCCGTGAATATGGAGATACTCATCTTTAAGAACTTCGTCGATGGTTAGGAACTTTTGATCGCCATTGAGAAGCCGATGCAAACGATCAAAGTATAATTGATCTGATATTTGCTTTGGGTTATCAACTGCGAATGAAAAAGAAAGCAAATTAATGCGTTGGCATGAGCATTTAAAATTGAAATCTAAAAGGTCAGTTCTTTACTTGATTTGGTCCATCTCCTGGCACACCCCGGCTGCTGTCTAATATAAAACCATTCAAGTTTAGAATCGCCAACCTTGCTGCTAAATGGAACAGTAATAATTTTCCTTTTCGGGACTGATTCAAAATATGAGAAGGAGGGAGTCTTTTGAGTCTGATGCTTGAAATTATAAAAAAAGTGGACATTATCGAAGGTAGGCTCTATACCTAAAACTTCTTTGTATGCTATATACAAGGTGTATAAATAAGCATAAGAGTTGTGATGGTATTGCATGGGGGCAATCCGCATCTGTCTCAGAAAATCGACGACAAAAGGCGGAAACGGTGGAATAGCCCCAACTAGACACATCAACCGGGTAATTGCCATAAATCCTTCCGGTGGATTGTTGGAGCGATATGTTTTCGATGGCACCAGGGTATCTCTTTTTAATATTCCATGCTTTAGACATGTTCGGACAAGTTTATCCTCATCGATCGTCGACTCAACAGTATCTTTGGGTAACTCCAATATAGTGGCAGTTTCAAACTCATCAGGAGCATGATCATCTCCTATCCCTCCTTCCTCTTCATCACCAAGAGAAACTTCACTATTAGAGGGTATTCCACTATTGTGTGCTTCCACTTCATAATCTGAGCCCTCATCATCCCATTCAGGGTCTGAGGGAGAGGATATGTCATCGAGAGTGAGTTTCTCGGAAGTTTCTGCAACTTCTCTCTTTTCTACTAACCTAGATGAACGTCTCTCTGTCATGATCGCTAAACTACTGAAGAAGCAATAACATAAGTTAGAGTAAGATAGCCCGTATCCCCCCGTGTATGTGTGTGAACTAAAGTGTGTGCTATGTGTGCAAAGGATGCAAAGTAAACACATGAGAGCATAATGCAAAAGTTTGACAAAGTAGTAATATGTTCACAATAGTCTTAAATGTTCGCTCATGTTTATAAGGCACTATCCTAATTGTTCATTAAGTTGTAGATCACGGCAAGTAATAACTGAGCCAGTTGAACAGATTTTTGTGCATTAAGTTAGATGAGTTCTGTTCGGTTCGGATGTGTATTTTGGGATCGGATCAGGGGCAGAATCACGTTTCGGTTTGAAGTAAAAGTTAACGCCCTATATGCAAATTGGATCGGTTTGGGAATGGATATTCTGAGTGGTCCGTATCGTCTTGAGTACCCATGCTTTTCTCTCTTTGCTTTTCATTCCGACCCGACCCGGTTGAGTAAGCCTTGTTTTCCTTTTACCCTTCACTTTTCAATCCAATCCGATCTAGTTAGTTGAAACCCCTATCCTCTTCACTCTTATGTCTCTCCACCCGAACCAATCCCAAATCCTCCTCTTTTCTTCTTCTTCTTCTCCATCCTTCCTCTTCCTCAGCCGACACCAAACCCAACTTTGTGCCAAGAACTAAGTCAAAACCAAATGTTCATACATTGGCTTGGCCAGTATTAGGCTCTGGTCTCCTCTGTAACTGCCTCGAGATGGTGACAAGGTCATCGAAGACGATGGCGATGGGAGGAGGTTGTGTGTGATGACCCGTATTCTACACATCATAGGATCGTAGAATATTTATTTCTTTCCCATGTGAAGTCGTATGGTCATGTAACTTTGGGAAACATCTATTAGAGTCATTTCTCATGCTTATGATTTTTGTCGATTTTTAAATGACCATTTTGCCCCTAGTTGGTACTGTTTTGGCCATAACTTTTGATTGGAAAGGAATTTTGACCTGAAACCACTTCCATTTGATTCGTTTGATGGTTTCTCTTTCCGTAGAGTGGTCACATTAGCCAAACGGACTTACCGTTTGGGAGATATGGCTGAAACAAGGTTTGGAGTGTGAAAAACTGCTTAACTGGGCCAAATCGGGTGATTAGTGAGTAGGCCCATAACCCATTTCGGGATTAGGGTTATGGGAGGGCTGAAATGAGATGGAGAATCATTCCATTTCAGTTTTCTAGCCTCCACTTATCACCAAGGATCCCTAAAAATGGCCTCCAACCTCTAAATCACCTCCAAATCACCTTTAGGTTAAGGATTTGGCTTAGCAACCCCTAATCAAGGAAGATCTTCACCAAATCAACATAGGAGCTGCTGTTGGCATTGATATTCACGTCAAATCAGAGAATTATTTCAGATCTTAGTTTATTTTGTGGCTAAGGTGAGTGATTTGCATAGTTTTACACTAATTATGGTTAATTAGGGGTGATTAGTGCTAATTAGCGAATTTAAGCATGATAAAATTCGGGAAAAATATTCATAAATTCCTAAATGATGTTTTAGACCTCTGATATGAATTTGGGTTAATTTGGTTAAGTTTTGCTAATCCTATCATTAGTTTCACCTAAACATTCTTAAGGGGAAATATGGGATTTTGGGTATGTTTGATCCATTTTGACCTATGATATTGATGTGAATGATGTCTGTGGTTGATTATGCATGTTGCTATGACTGTATGAAATGCTTTGTGATTGATTTCAATAGTTAGATTGGTCGAAAACGTCGTCGAATGGCGTAAACCCTTGCTGGAACAGTTTCAGAAAACAATGCAGGGTTCGGATCGGATCGGATAAGGGGGCTCGGATCGGATATGTGGAACTGAACAAAGAATCTGATCGGATCGGAACCCAACACTTGGAAAAGTGGCAAAAAGGAAGGCCACGCTAGCTGAACTGGGATCGGATCGGATAGAGGAAGACGGATCGGATCGAAGAGGACGGATCGGATCGGAAATACAAAGACGAATCAGAGCAGGAGCAAGAAAGCGGATCGGATAGGAGCATATGAAGGGGAGCATGAAGACGGATCGAAAGCGTGAACCAAGAAGGACCCGACCCGACCCGAAAGGAAGCACCGACCCGACCCGAAGAAGAAGAAGCAGCTGACTCGAACCCAGAGGAATGCCGACCCGAACCGCATCAGAAGGGGGACCCGACCCGAACGAATAAAAAGCACCGACCCGAACCGATGACCTGAGGAAGAACCCGACCCGACCCAGTATTGACCAATAACCCGAGATGCAAAGATAGTCCAATAAGGGAAGTTAGAGCTCAGGATCCCGAAACCAGTTGGGAACCAACGAGTTCACTTCATGGTTGGACTTTGCTGCGGGACGTGTGCTAAGGAGTTGTCGACGTTCATAACTTCGATTCACCACTAAAAGGAATGATGGGCTACTTATCAGTGCAGTAGGGTCATTACGACCTGAGGGGAAAGGTGATGGTAGCAAGACTACGTTATCAGTGCAGTAGGGTCATTATGACCTGAGGGGCAAGGTGATGCGTAGTAAGACTATGAGCTAGCGCAGATGGGGTGAATAACTCCATGGGGAAAGTGGACATAGTAAGGATTGGTAAGGCTATGAGCCAGCGCAGATGGGGTGAATAACTCCATGGGGCAAGTGGACATAGCAAGGAATTAGTGGCTACGTTATCAGTGCAGTGAAGCCATTTATGACTTCATGGGGCAAAGTGATCGTAGCAAGGAATGTTGGGTGATCGAAGTGGTGAACATCGTATGCTTTATGCACTGAGTGAGAGATGTGAGGATGGATGCTATGTTTGATTGTTTGCCATCCCTATGACATGCACACCTCCCCCACCTCCGTATCTTTACACTGTTTGATATGATACCTTAGAGTGTTGTACAGTATGTAGTGCTAACTCTTTGGTTGCAGGTCCAGGTTCAGGTATGTTTTAGTCTACCTGTTATTGTTCACTTTAGATGCTTATCGCTCATACCAGGCTTTATGTCTGACCCAGAGTTTTATGTCTCCTCTTATTACTCTGGGTGCTCACATGAGCAGACTAGAGACATGTTAGCTGGTGATGTGCGAGTAGCTGATCCGGAGGAGGGCAGGAGGCTTCCACGTATGATATATATATATATATATATATATACACACACACACACATTCTCCCTGTGTCGTTGGTGGTCGCTACTTGGGCATTAGTAGTGTACCTCCTATATCTTGTTTTGCTTTGAGACAGTTTGAAAGTTGTAATAAGCTGTATTCTGAATTTCCGCTGCTATGATGTTTAGTTCTGATTTTCAGCTTATGCATTGTCTCTCCTGTTTTATGTCAAGTATATTATTATTATATTTTGTTCTATGCGCTGTGAGACATTCTACAGGATTCTTGTCTGTTCATATCCTTCTTCCTTTTTCCTTCTGGCGACCCGTTCCGTGCTAACTGGACATGTGTACAGCGCATTTTTGGAGTAAATGTCGGTTGGTGCGGGGCGGGGCGTCACACTTGGTATCAGAGCTCTAGGTTGCGGAGTTAACCTAGGGAAAGACACTAGGGAGAGATAGTACGTATATGAGAGCGCGTATTTGTGATTACTTTGGTTTTCAAAAGCTATGTATGTATATACTATTAGTAGTATAAAGATGAAGTCGCACTGCACTAGCACCACTGTGGGGTCGTTAATCGTTTCCCTTTTTACAGATTAACGATGAGCCGAGAGACGAGGGGTGCTGGTAGAGGGACCAACCAAGGGAATGCCGCTGACATGAGGGCTATGTTTACTAACCTCATGAGAGACATGCTTAGAGAAGTGCAAGGGGCAATTCCCAATCCCGGAGTTGGTGTTGGCCCAGTAGTGCAGGCGCCTAGGGTCGATTTCGCCAAGTTGTGCAAAGATTACACTAATCTTGGTGGGAAGCCGTTCCACGGAACGGAGTCGGCCACAAATGTTCAAGATTGGATGGATAGCTGTGATCGTATCTTTGATGACTTGGGTCTCGAGGATGCGATGAAGAGAAGGCTAGCGTCTCGTCAGTTGCAAGGGCGAGCGATGAATTGGTGGAATGCTATCAGAACAGCTACTCTAGAGGACCAAGTTACTTGGGATCAGTTCAAGGCTCGCTTTAGCGAGAATTTTATCCCAGCTGCCCAGAAGTCGGTGTTGTTCAAGAGGTTCTTGGAACTCAAGCAGAATGGGAGGGCAGTTTCTGATTATATCGCTGAGTTCGACACTTTGTCGAAGTATGGACTGTCTCTTATTGATACTCCTGAAAAGAAGAATGAGAAGTTCATTACTGGTCTGGATGGGTACTTGGGGGAGAGGCTTATTAACCACATCGATGAGACTTTTGAATCGATCGTGGGAAAAGCTTTGAGGTCAGAGAGCCTTTACCCTAAGTCAAAGACTGAGGCTGCATCTGCAGAAGGGCCAAAGCCGCAAGCAGGCGGTGGAGGCAAGAATAGCTCTCAGAATAAGAGGAAGCAGGACCAATCTAAAGGTGGCCAGAAAAAGAGTAAGAAGGATGTTGAGTGCTTCAGCTGTGGAAAGAAGGGCCATTATGCTAAAGAATGTCGGGCCAAGCCAGCGGAAAGGAAGTGCTACAACTGTGGTCAAGTGGGACATCAGAAGGATAAGTGTCCGCAACCTCTTAAGGAGAGGCAGATTGTGAAAGCATATGCTCTTGATGCTGTTCCTTCTTCGTCGAATGCCCCAACTGCGGCGGAGAAAGGAAAGAATGTTGTTATTCATGGTATGCTTTCTATTTATGATATACCAGTTCGAGTTTTGTTTGATACTGGGGCTTCCCGTTCCTTCATATCTAGTGACCTGATAGATAGGTTGGGACTGGAACCCGAGATAGTCGATAGACCATTGGTTGTGACGAACCCGATTGGTGGTTCGACTAGCCTTAGTATGATTTGCAGGAATTTGGTCTTATCGAGTCATGGATGTATGTTTGTATGTGATTGCTTTGTTTTGGGCTTTACTGGGTATGGCATTATATTGGGAGTCGATTGGCTCCAAAGATACGGGGTGGTGGTAGACTGTGAGGGCTTTTTGGTGACAGTGAGGGCGGATGATGGGCGGAGGGTAGTGTTTGGTAGTCTACCTAGTGATGGGGTTATGGCTAGTTTTGTAAATTCCCTCGACATCCCGCAGGATGAGTTGTCAGATGTGCCCGTGGTTGGCCAGTATCCGGACGTCTTCGAGGAGGTGACCGGGCTTCCACCACACCGAGAGATTGAGTTCCGTATTGATTTAGTGAAAGATGCCAGACCTATAGTGATGCCACTTCGTCGTATGGCACCAAGGGAGAAGCGTGAGCTTGGGGTGCAAGTCAGCAATCTTTTGAAGAAGGGATTTATTAGAAGGAGTGTCTCCGAGTGGGGAGCACCAATTGTGTTTGCCACTAAGGCAGATGGTTCCCTTCGTTTGTGTGTGGACTATCGCAAATTGAATAAGGTGACAAGGAAGAATAAGTATCCTCTACCGCGGATAGATGATTTGTTTGATCAGCTGGAATGAGCTAGAGCGTTCTCCCAGTTGGACCTCGCGACAGGATTTCATCAGCTTCGAGTAGCAGATGAGAGTGTTCCGAAAACGTCATTTAGGACGCCGTCTGGATTTTATGAGTGGTTGGTTATGCCATTTGGGTTGACCAATGCACCAGCCTATTTTGTGGATCTTATGAATCGAGTATTCAGAGATCAATTGAATAAGTTTGTTCTTGTGTTCGTGGATGATATCCTTGTTTATTCAAGGACAGAGGAGGAACACAAGGGGAACTTGAGGATAGTGATGGAGGTGTTGAGGAAACACCAATTGAAAGCGAAATTCTCTAAGTGTCATTTTTGGAGAAGGGAAGTGAGATTCTTGGGTCATGTTGTTTCAGAGAGTGGTATTGCCGTGGACCCTGCGATGGTGGCTACGGTACAGGATTGGCCTACACCCAAGAATGCAACAGATGTAAGAAGTTTCTTGGGATTAGCTGGATATTATCGTAAGTTTATCCAAGACTTCTCCAAGATAGCAGCACCGTTGACTCAGTTGACTAAGAAGAATCAGTCCTTCGTCTGGGACGGAGTGTGTGAGGATGCCTTCAAAAGTCTAAAGGAGAGGTTGACGCGTGCGCCAGTGTTAGTCATTCCTAAAGGGAATGAAGAGATGACGGTATACACAGATGCTTGTGGTACCGGACTAGGTGCAGTATTGATGCAAGGAGGCAGGGTTGTAGCTTATGCTAGTCGACAGCTAAAGCCGCATGAGAAGAAGTATCCCACCCATGATTTGGAATTGGCAGCGATTGTATTTGCGCTGAAGATGTGGAGACACTATCTCTTGGGAGAAAGATTTGAGCTGTTTACCGATCATAAATCGTTGAAGTATCTCTTCTCTCAGAGGGATCTGAATCTCCGTCAGCAGAGATAGTTAGAGTTCTTGGCTTCGTATGATTTTGATATCACGTATACACCTGGGAAGGGTAATGCGGTAGCCGATGCCTTGAGTAGGAGACATGCCAGTTTAGGGGCAATGTTTCTTGAATGGAAGCAACTGGAGTATATCGCGGGGTTTGATTTCAGACCTAAGTGCGAATTGGATCCAGTTATGCTAGCTAGTTTGACGATCAGACCCACTTTGATAGAGCGGATTGGTTCTAGCCAGAGGGACGATCCTAACCTATTAGAAATCATCTCCAAGTTAGAAATGGGAGTTGATGAGGAGATGAATGCGTATGGGCTTGATCGAGATGGATGGCTTCGAAAGAATGGAAGACTAGTTGTGCCCAACGTGAATGGTTTGAGAGATGAAGTGCTTAGAGAATGTCATCACTCAAAACTGACTATACATCCCGGTGGTAATAAGATGTATCGAGACATGAGACAGACTTACTACTGGGAAGGGATGAAAAGAGACGTTGGGAAGTTTATATCCAAATGCATGAATTGCCAGCTAGTTAAAGCTGAGCAAAAAAAGCCTAGTGGGTTGTTGCAACCATTAGAAATTCCCCAATGGAAATGGGAGCAAGTCTCGATGGATTTCATCGATGGCCTACCAAGGACTAGATCGGGATATGATAACATTTGGGTAATTGTGGATCGATTGACTAAGAGCGCAAGATTTATACCAGTCAAATCGACTAGAACGGCAGCCAAGTTGGCCGAATTGTATATGAAGTGGGTAGTGAGATTTCATGGAGTACCCAAAAGCATTGTGAGTGACCGAGACCCGTTGTTCACTAGTGGGTTTTGGAAGAGCTTACAAGAGGCTCTAGGGTCAAGATTACATCTCAGTACCGCATATCATCCTCAGACCGATGGTCAGACGGAGAGGGTGAATCGTATATTGGAAGATCTCTTGAGAGCTTGTATATTGGATTTTGGTGGATCATGGGATGATCAATTGCATCTAGTAGAGTTTGCATATAATAATAGCTACCAATCCAGTATCGGTATGGCTCCATATGAAGCTTTGTACGGAAGACCGTGCAACTCACCATCATGTTGGATAGAGACTGGCGAGAAGTTTGTGCTTGGACCAGATGTGGTAAGAGAAACTTCCGATAAGATTAAGGTCATTCAGCAACGAATGAAAGCTGCTCAAGATAGACAGAAAAGCTATGCTGATAAGAGGAGAAGAGACTTGAAATTCTCCGTTGGTGACTTAGTGTTTGTCAAGATCTCTCCGTTGAAAAGCGTGATACGATTTAGCAAGAGAGGCAAGTTGGCACCAAGATTTGTTGGCCCATTCCCTGTTCTTGAACTAGTCGGGAATTTGGCATATAGAGTTGGCTTACCAGAGAAAATGGCGGGAGTTCATAATGTATTTCATGTTTCCCAGCTGAGGAAGTTCGTTCACGACTCAGATGTGACTATTTCACCTGATCAGTTAGAGGACTTTGAAGTAGAACCCGAGGCGGTTGGGAACCGCAAGCCGATTCGTATTGTGGGGCACGATACGAAGCAACTTCGAAGGAAGGCGGTGAAGCTAGTCAAGGTCCAGTGGGGCGAGAACGAGAATGATTGTACTTGGGAGACAGAGGAGAGCATTAGGAAGGCATATCCAGAACTCTTTGCCTGGTAAGATTTACTTCGTAATTTAGTTTTTCCGCATGCTAGGATAGACTTGTTTAGCTTGTTTTGCATATTTGATTGTTGCTTTATGATTGATAGGCATGCGGGAACCTTTGTATATGTTTGGATTAGGGAATTTCGGGGGCGAAATTTCTTAAGGAGGGGAGAGTGTGATGACCCGTATTCTACACATCATAGGATCGTATAATATTTATTTCTTTCCCATGTGAAGTCGTATGGTCATGTAACTTTGGGAAACATCTATTAGAGTCATTTCCCATGCTTATGATTTTTGTCGATTTTTAAATGACCATTTTGCCCCTAGTTGATACTGTTTTGGCCATAACTTTTGATTGGAAAGGAATTTTGACCTGAAACCACTTCCATTTGATTCGTTTGATGGTTTCTCTTTCCGTAGAGTGGTCACATTAGCCAAACGGACTTACCGTTTGGGAGATATGGCTGAAACAAGGTTTGGAGTGTGAAAAACTGCTTAACTGGGCCAAATCGGGTGATTAGTGAGTAGGCCCATAACCCATTTCGGGATTAGGGTTATGGGAGGGCTGAAATGAGATGGAGAATCATTCCATTTCAGTTTTCTAGCCTCCACTTATCACCAAGGATCCTTAAAAATGGCCTCCAACCTCTAAATCACCTCCAAATCACCTTTAGGTTAAGGATTTGGCTTAGCAACCCCTAATCAAGGAAGATCTTCACCAAATCAACATAGGAGCTGCTGTTGGCATTGATATTCACGTCAAATCAGAGAATTATTTCAGATCTTAGTTTATTTTGTGGCTAAGGTGAGTGATTTGCATAGTTTTACACTAATTATGGTTAATTAGGGGTGATTAGTGCTAATTAGCGAATTTAAGCATGATAAAATTCGGGAAAAATATTCATAAATTCCTAAATGATGTTTTAGACCTCTGATATGAATTTGGGTTAATTTGGTTAAGTTTTGCTAATCCTATCATTAGTTTCACCTAAACATGCTTAAGGGGAAATATGGGATTTTGGGTATGTTTGATCCATTTTGACCTATGATATTGATGTGAATGATGTTTGTGGTTGATTATGCATGTTGCTATGACTATATGAAATGCTTTGTGATTGATTTCAATAGTTAGATTGGTCGAAAACGTCGTCGAATGGCGTAAACCCTTGCTGGAACAGTTTCAGAAAACAATGCAGGGTTCGGATCGGATCGGATAAAGGGGCTCGGATCGGATATGTGGAACTGAGCAAAGAATCTGATCGGATCGGAACCCAACACTTGGAAAAGTGGCAAAATGGAAGGCCACGCTAGCTGAACTGGGATCGGATCGGATAGAGGAAGACGGATTGGATCGAAGAGGACGGATCGGATCGGAAATACAAAGACGAATCAGAGCAGGAGCAAGAAAGCGGATCGGATAGGAGCATATGAAGGGGAGCATGAAGACGGATCGAAAGCGCGAACCAAGAAGGACCCGACCCGACCCGAAAGGAAGCACCGACCCGACCCGAAGAAGAAGAAGCAGCTGACTCGAACCCAGAGGAATGCCGACCCGAACCGCATCAGAAGGGGGACCCGACCCGAACGGATAAAAAGCACCGACCCGAACCGATGACCTGAGGAAGAACCCGACCCGACCCAGTATTGACCAATAACCCGAGATGCAAAGATAGTCCAATAAGGGAAGTTAGAGCTCAGGATCCCGGAACCAGTTGGGAACCAACGAGTTCACTTCATGGTTGGACTTTGCTGCGGGACGTGTGCTAAGGAGTTGTCGACGTTCATAACTTCGATTCACCACTAAAAGGAATGATGGGCTACTTATCAGTGCAGTAGGGTCATTACGACCTGAGGGGCAAGGTGATGGTAGCAAGACTACGTTATCAGTGCAGTAGGGTCATTATGACCTAAGGGGCAAGGTGATGCGTAGTAAGACTATGAGCCAGCGTAGATGGGGTGAATAACTCCATGGGGCAAGTGGACATAGTAAGGATTGGTAAGGCTATGAGCCAGCGCAGATGGGGTGAATAACTCCATGGGGCAAGTGGACATAGCAAGGAATTAGTGGCTACGTTATCAGTGCAGTGAAGCCATTTATGACTTCATGGGGCAAAGTGATCGTAGCAAGGAATGTTGGGTGATCGAAGTGGTGAACATCGTATGCTTTATGCACTGAGTGAGAGATGTGAGGATGGATGCTATGTTTGATTGTTTGCCATCCCTATGACATGCACACCTCCCCCACCTCCGTATCTTTACACTGTTTGATATGATACCTTAGAGTGTTGTACAGTATGTAGTGCTAACTCTTTGGTTGCAGGTCCAGGTTCAGGTATGTTTTAGTCTACCTGTTATTGTTCACTTTAGATGCTTATCGCTCATACCAGGCTTTATGTCTGACCCAGAGTTTTATGTCTCCTCTTGTTACTCTGGGTGCTCACACGAGCAGACTAGAGACAGGTTAGCTGGTGATGTGCGAGTAGCTGATCCGGAGGCGGGCAGGAGGCTTCCACGTATGATATATATATATATATATATACACATTCTCCCTGTGTCGTTGGTGGTCGCTACTTGGGCATTAGTAGTGTACCTCCTATATCTTGTTTTGCTTTGAGACAGTTTGAAAGTTGTAATAAGCTGTATTCTGAATTTCCGCTGCTATGATGTTTAGTTCTGATTTTCAGCTTATGCATTGTCTCTCCTGTTTTATGTCAAGTATGTTATTATTATATTTTATTCTATGCGCTGTGAGACATTCTACAGGATTCTTGTCTGTTCATTTCCTTCTTTCTTTTTCCTTCTGGCGACCCGTTCCGTGCTAACTGGACATGTGTACAGCGCATTTTTGGAGTAAATGTCGGTTGGTGCGGGGCGGGGCGTCACATTGTGACGTCAAGGTCAAACAAACACCATACCCAAATCGTCCAAATTAACCATAAACCCTAACTGAAAACAGCTATTACGAAGTTAATTGAGGTTATAAACCTACCTATTTGTTTGATTCAAATATTAGCGTGAAAATTCTCTAAGTTTTTGAGAACTAGGGTTTCGATGTAAAACCTAGAAGATGAGAACGATTAAAGAAAGGGAGGTAGAAGAAGAAGAGCATTAGACTTATATAGGTTTAAGATGGCTCTTTGTATTCCCAGCCTTTAACTCCATTCGGACTAGAATACAAGCCCATGTATGTACATTTGGCCCATTAATTTAGTAGTAGAGGGTTAAAAGAGGAGTCGTTCGGACCGGTGGTACTTTCCCCTTGATCTTACCCTGGGTTCGGACCGGAAGCCAAATCCCAATGAAATCATGCACTTTAATTTAGCATGCAAATTAAACTCAAAGAAAAATATACAAGAATTCTACCTGGAAGAGTCACTGGACATCAAGAAGAAATTTCAGAATTATGTGAAATGAAGAAAATAATTTGCATATTTCACGGTGTATATATAAGTAGCAAGAGACATGACTTAATGACACAACGCATCCCAACGAATGAATGGAAGCGACTATTCAATAGTTCAAATTCAGAAACTAGTGAGCAAATAATGTCAAAGTACGCTCCATCTTCAATAGAAGCGTCCTTTGAGGGGGCAAAATGTTAGCCTACTTTGTGAACTAGGCTACACAAAGATTAAAAGATAAAAAGAATGAAGAATATTTTTTAGTCAAGTCGGATCGGATCTCCTTGGTAGAGGCAACATAGTGTAGAGCAAAGAAGGAAGGAGCGCCGACCAAACCGGATCGGTTCGGGTAACCCCGATCTGCTCCCTTAATCTGTAATACTTCCAATCCGAACCCATAGAATTGAAGCAGCAATGGTTACAGCCCGTGTTTCCTCAAGACCCAGAGCAGTTATACCCATGTTCTCCCCACGTTTGCTACTAATCTGATGCGTTGTTGCCATCATATTTCATCCGAACCCGACAATGATGGGATGGAGACCACGTGTACCCGACCCGGAGCTACTTCAGAGGCATTTTCCACCTATAAATGCACCTCCAAGGCTCATTTCAAAGGATCTTTTGGCATTTTCAGAACTCAAACTCCTTTACTATCCAAATTTCATCAACTTATTCAGATTATAATCATCTTTTGAATCATATTGTAAAGGAAATTGAGTGAATCAATGTATTATATAAGTGAGAATTGAGTGAAAATCGTTGTTGTACTTGCATTCAAGACATCAATCCAAAGAGTATAAAGTGGACGTAGGCTATTTAACGCCGAACCACTATAAATTGTGTGTTTTCTCCGTTTTTTCATTTCATTTCAGTAGAATCATTACTTGTTTGGGTGCTAGAGCCAATTTTGGATCTAACAATCATAATCTTATATATATATATATATATATATATATATATATATATATATATTTAGGAACTTGAATCTATATTAATCTAGAACAGAGAGAATAGAATTGAGGTTATAGGAATAGAAGAGTATCATAATCTCATGTTTAGAATTAGCTATGGCAGAAGGAGAATACGGAGGCGCGGGGAGGAATGAGAATAGGGTTTAGAGTGAGGCTTGGAAGTCATATTTATAGTTGAAAGTGTGAATATAGGCCGTTGGATTATTTAGATTTAATCTGAATGTTCTAACTGATGCAATTTATATAAATCTCCTAGAAAAATACACACTTACCACCACTCCACCCAGGAGGGTAGTCGACCCCCGCAAATAGGAGCGGTTGACCCCTTTCTGGGGTCGAGCCAGCAGACTTAATTCTCCTGTGACGATGTTTTCTGTTAATTTCTGAATTAATTGCTTTGATTTGTTCCCTTATGTTGATTATCTTTGTCCCCTTTGCATATGAATATATACGCACAAATTCAAATTCTCTTGGAATATTCATTTATGACAATCGATAATTAAATATATTCCATATTTAAACCTTGTGTGTTGATATTTACGCATAACGAGTTTTATTAATATTTCTTTCATACGGATTTCTTTTTTAGCAATAAAATATGAAAACAAATCAGAATCTCACCACAAACGCAATAACAATACTTTCATGGCCTAATTCCATTTTCAGCTCATTAATATTATATTTTGTTCCACTACATGTGAGACTTTGTGTTGTGTTGGTTCTTCTTCTTCTTCTATTCTAATATTTCTTTCTTTCTTATCTCATCCTCTAATTTATTTCTAACAACTATCTGGTGTTTTCGATACTTGAGTTCTGGTAATTAATACGGGATTCGTATATTATTGTCGGAATTCGGGCGTCGAATTCCTGCATGTCGTTACAGTGGTATCAAAGCATAAGGTTTAGTAATAACCTTGGCTCTGTGGCGTAACTCGATAAAGATGGGGTTAGTAATACCGTAGATCGAGTTGAGCGTGTGTGTGTATATATGAGAAAGTATTTGTAGATTTATAAAAAAATTGTATTGTGTTATTTGATCGTTTCGATGTTGAACTAGCAACTAACACAATATTGTTTTGTAAAAAGGGTAAATGATATAATTTTACCCAAAATATATTTTTGTATAGGAAATAAATAATTTTATTAAATTATTGAGATATTGGTGAGTTTGATTGGTTTGAATGAAATTCGAATTGGTTTATGAATTGGAATGGTTTAATATAACCAGAAGAAATTTCACGAATAGAGTTTGTGAATAAGAAATTTTATATGAGATTGAATAAACCAGAGTTTGGTTAGAAAATTCGATTAGTTAATTGGATTAAAATTTTGAATTTGAATCTTAACTTGGCTAAGTGAAGTTAAGAATGGTATTGAAATTAAATGAAATTGATTTGGAATTTGGAAATTGAATGAATAATAGTTAAATAGAAATCAATCGAATATTAATCGATTGATGTTCAAGCATGTTAAACCAATTAAATATTAATACTGGATGTACATTCAATTGATTTGATTAAGTTGGTTGTGCATGGATTGTTGAATGATTATTGATTGTTTGTTAAGAAGGTTAAATAAAAATACATCAAAAGTTAAATGAATTAAAGCTAAGAAAATGAAGTCCAGAATTATAAATCGGAATGAAGCCGCATATGAAATAAAATTGGGTAATATAACCTTGTATTGTATAAACTGAATTGATAATTCATGTTTAGTTCTCGGAATTTGTGAAGTTATACTTGTTAGTCAATGAAATATTATTTGGAATTCCATTTACTTGTGACTTACATGTTAAATGAGTTAAGTACAGGTGCCAAAAGGCTAGAGGATTGATTTTAGTCAAATACATCTTAATAAATTGAGCAAGTACGCTCAATAGCGCTTGTATAAAGTACGCCTATGCGAAAATATAAATTTTGGTTTTGGTTTTTGTTTTCCGACCTTGTGGGTCGATGTATATATATTTATTATTCCTACGATATCGCATATGTCACTCCGTACAGGGAAGACTCTACCGATTTTTTCTGAAAATTTAAAGTATTATAAAATTTTCGATATTTTTGAAAATTAATATTAATAATAATGAATTTATTTTAGATCTTGAATGGGTTTATAGCATTTTTCTTACCTTAGTTATTTCAGAGACGAAATTCTTTTAAGGGGGAAGAATGTAACGACCCAGATTTTTTGGTCATTTGAGTTGGATATTTTAATACTATATTTGGAATATTAATGGATTTTAATATTGAATTCATTTATTAAAACGAAGTTGAATGTTAATTTATATATAATTATAAATCGAGCTCGTAATGGCACAGTAATTCATAATATTGAGTTTTGAACTTCAATTGAATATATAGGATTCGATATAAGTCAGAATTCTGTGAAACAAGAAATGTTTGAATCTTGTTGATTATAATTTTCTAATGATAGAGAAAAATCGAGATTTCAGTTTATATATTGTTAGTTATGTCCAATTCAAATTTTAAAGTAGTTGTTATGGAATTCATTAATAAACGATAACGTTATTTAATAAATTTAATAAGTTTTTTTTAAATTGGGTACCGTTTTAACTCCGGATTGTTGATATTAAGTAGTATAATTCATATTGGGTTATATTTGGAGATGTGTGATATTTCCAGTTGGATATATATGATAATAACAATTTATAATTATTTAATTGAATTATTTTGGAATTTAATTAATGACACGATCCGAACTTCCCCGGTCTCCGAAGAGAAGAAAAAGAACAGATTGTCTGAGAACAAGACTAATCGGAACACAAACAGAAGAACATTTCATTGCTTATTACAACAATTTACATCAGAGTACAAGAATATACAGAGTATGGATAAATATTATACATCAGAAAAATATCATAGATTTAGAAATTACAATGCAGCGGAAAATAATACAAAACACAACTGAAAGAGATACACGGATACAGAGCTTTCCGAATATCATTCCAACTATAAACCAGGATCCTGTGAATATAAATCTGCAAAACCAAAACTACTATCTGCCCGTGTGGAAAATAGGGGCACCCAGAGTTTTGGTTAAAACAATAAACTCCAGGTCAGTCATGTGACTGGTGTGAGAACTAAAACAGTTATCGAATCTTTACTTTAAAAATAAAGTAAATCAAGGGACCACGTTATATAACACGAAACGAGTTTCCTCCCGAGAATACCAGTGCAGAAAACAAACAGTGCAATGCTTTTTGGAAAAATGAAGCTACTATAAGACCCAGGTCCCATCGCACAATGCAATGCAAGCCGGAGGATAGGGTTTTCCCTTATAATAGCCAAACATGCTTGGTACGTTTGAAACAAATCATTTTGATACTATCATAAGTGCAAAGTGTATAAAACAATTTCAAATATAAATGTATCAATCATAGGCGGCATGGGTACCATCTATCATGTCGCCAATACTAGGCTCTACAATCAAAACTGAAATGTCACATATTGGAAATTGGATTTCCGTCATGAGTCGAGGCAAGGGATGTACTCCTTTCTGCTTTGAGACACTCTAGCAAATGTCTCGGGACTGCACACTCTGGGCAACCCCTGGATCTTGTAGGGCCAGTCCTCTCTTACGTTTGAGGATTGGCAATTCCTGAATACACGTTTCCCAGTTCTATAGGACCTATCCATCGGCTCCGTAGAGACCGATATAATCGAGGTGCCTCACATTCCAACAACCACAAAGGTAAAAATAATATAAATGTCTGGGCTTGCAAAACCCCGACACCACCCATAGCTAGAAAGAAACGTCATGTTCTCCCTGCTATCCCTTATCCCATTTTTGACTCATACTGAGGTGTGAGGCTCGCGAATAAACGCCATACAAAAATCTATGCTATATTAAAGCTATGCCTTGATCATCAACCACAGGACTTTGTTTTTCAACATTTCCCGTTAAATCTTAATAAAAAGATTTATTAATTTCAAATCACATTTGACTGTAAATTAGGTTAAAGAACGAATGTCGTTAAAAACACAGTTCACAATAAACCCAATTCACATCCCATTTTATTCCAATTAAATGTTAATTAACTGGAAACTCTAATAATCTTAATTAAAAGATTTATTCTTTTCACACGGGGTTTAAGAACATTGTTATTTAAGACACCACTCACGACAAATCCAAAATCCAAATTCTTTTATTCAATTCCAATTAAATATTAATTAAATGGAAAACTTCAATAAATCTTAATTAGAAGATTTATTCTTTCCTCAACTGGGCTTAAGAACAGTGTTAATGAAGACACCATTCATGACAAACCCAAAATCCAATTCAGTATTAAATACAAGGCTCTGGATAGAAATTATATCGGCTTATTTTCAATATAAAATTCTGAAATCAACAAATATTGTATTGGAAATAACGATATATATATATCTTCCAAATTCCTCCACAATATCCTTATAATCACGGAATCCAATATCGAAATATTCCGATGATAATTTCGATTCAAATCCATTCCAATTCATATATTGGAAATTCTGGTTATTTTAAAAACCATTTCAAATCCAATTTATTTATTTTAAAATATTGGATTTATAATTATAGTTCATTTTGATAAAAATGTATTTTTATCTTTTCAAATATGGAATTTTTCATCTCAATTCTTTCCAAATAATTTATTATAATTTTACACAAATTATTGATATTTTTAATAATTTTATCAAGGCCCATACAGTCGATTTCCATAAACGGTCATCGAACTGCACTTACAACGACCTTTTTCAAATTTGATTTGGACATAATTCCAAATCCAACCGTTATATTTCCAATTTCTTATATTCGTTGGAAAGCTCTTTTTGATACGAACCCAACGGTTCTATTTTAGAAGAATCCGACGGTCGGATCTCCCGTAATGTCAATTCGAAGTCAACGGTCGAAATTTGCGAACTGCCGCGGCGCGGCGCATTCTATTCAGGCCATTATATATATATATATATAATGTTATATACATATTTCATCGATTTCCATTTAAAACGTATTTTATAAATCGTTTTAAATTTGTTTTCAAAACGATTTCAAATTCATATTCAATTTTAAATCAAAATTGAATATTCTATATCATTAATATATAAATGATAATATTTTCAAAACATTAGATTTTAAATCACTTCCATTTCGATATTCATTAAAAAAATGAATAAAATCGGGCTGGATAGCTACACGCTACCCATCCGTCTTCCTAAAAAAAAATCGATATAAGTATCGTTCACGTCTAAATGACATAAATCTAATCAACATGGCTATATATATTTAAATATTTTTGTGTCCATCCCAAATCAGACATTAAAATCAGATTTTGATCATTTATTGAATATTATTTTAAAATATTCGTTATTTTAAAATATTCATTCTTTCTGAACTGAAATCAGACACAGTCAATTACCATATAATGTTATTTATATGGATTTCATACAACACATGTATAGAACAACAATGATAAACAATCAACCATCATCCAGAGTGCATTACATAACTGCAGAAGCGTTAAATATGAATAATCAACGCTTATAACAGCCCGTCAACCAAACGATTGACATTCAACTAAATATTGGGATTATTGTATGTTCAATATCATCCCAATACCCGTATGGGGTTTTCAAACAACAAACACTGATTATTATTTGTGCAGTTGGGCGATGCGTAAAATATATCGTCCCAATCCGTATCAGTCAAATGTGTGTACATAAACAAATCGTCCGATTTATAAATGAATATTAATTTTATTCATATACACGTTAAAAATTATATTTTTAATGATAAAACATTTATTTCAACACCTGAATATTTTCCATTACACATCACAATCAATTTTGACAACACATTATAAATTCAAACAAGTCGTCCATGGTCCGTGGACGACGGGTGTCGGGTGCTGCTAATGCACCGTCTGCATCCTAGTATATATTTTAAGTAGAAAATAAAATTAAAGTGAGAAGTTCATACCTTTGGGATCCACTCCTCCATTCTATATTTCTGAACGGTTTGGATTTGGAATTGTTTCCAGTCCTTATAATTTGAAATAAATCATTTTAAATATTCAAAACTCATTAAAATTACAAAAATAAAAAATTTAAATTGGTTCTGATTTTCCGGGTTGTTACAATCTCCCCTACTTAAAATCTTTTCGTCCTCGAAAAGGAACGGAGCTGAAAGTTGGTTAACTAACCAACTCAACTTTCAGTTTGGCTTTCATTCTTCAACTTTTTAGTTTCTAAAAATTTTCCAATTCTTCAAAAATTTGGCTAACACCCTAAATTTTTGAAAAATTTCGCCATAACCTCCTTTGTACGGGGAGACATTTAAAACCTCAACTAGCCACGCAGGGCCCTCATCCATCCAAAAGAAAAGAAAATGCCAAGCGGCCAGCCTTAGGCTCATAAAATCATTAAAAGAAAAAGAAAATGCCAAGCGGCCATCCTTAGGCTCATAAATCTTTAAAAGAAAAAGAAAATGCCAAGCGGCCAGCCTTAGGCTCATAAATCTTTAAAAGAAAAAGAAAATGCCAAGCGGCCAGCCTTAGGCTCATAAATCTTTAAAAGTAAAAGAAAACTAGTAAACACGTACCTATTTGTCGGACATACAATTTTATTCCTCTTCTCAGTTTCCCTGTTATGACCTGTTCATGTATATACATGTATATGCATGCAATTTTCAACTCAGTTCGATATTTGATTCAATTTGGTTTCATGGTTCAAAAATTTAATTAATCAAACCAAATATCAAACAACACAATCAGAAATCCATTAGTTGATTATCTTTTCAAATTCATAATTTTTTATATATATAAAAATCCATTTTTGATGCCAAGTCACAACAATAGACCCTATCTAGTTTTGGTTCTCACATCAGTCAATTGGAAATATATAGACATCCTACCTTCGAAACTCAGGCACAGACTCTGATGATGAGGCCTCATCATCAGGATCATCCTTGGGCGAGTAGAGTGTGATTCAATATCTATCCAATATATTAAAACTTCGAATACACGTTTGCAAGGAGTATATGCAAAATCTTTATATACTCGATTGTCCAAATTCAATATAAAATAAATATTCAAATACGTATACAATGGCATAAGTTTTCAAAACAAAATTCGTTTTCATTTTTATTTTAAAAAAAAACACTCTTCACACTTGCTCTAGGATACTACTGGTCCTATCTCTAACGAGTCATTCCTTATTGGATATTACTAATCCAATCTCTGGTGAATTCTTTCGTTCGGTTCTAATATGTCGTGTTCTCGAGCTCTGTAAACCAAAGCTCTGATACCAAGCTGACACGACCCGAACTTCCCCGATCTTTAAAGAGAAGAGAAAGAACGGATTAACTGAGAACAAGACTAATTGGAACACAAACAGAATAACATTTCATTGCTTATTACAACAATTTACATCAGAGTACAAGAATATACAGAGTATGGATAAATATTATACATCAGAAAAATATCAGAGATTTAGAAATTACAATGCAGCGGAAAATAATACAAAACACAACTGAAAGAGATACACGGATATAGAGCTTTCCGAATATCGTTCCAGTTGTAAACGAAGATCCTGTGAATATAAATCTGCAAAACCAAAACTACTAGCTGCCCGTGTGGAAAATAGGGGCGCCCAGAGTCTAGGTTAAAACAATAAACTCTAGGTCGGTCATGTGACTAGTGTGAGAACTAAAACAATTATCAAATCTTTACTTTAAAAATAAAGTAAATCAAGGGACCACGCCGTATAACATGGAATGGGTTTCCTCTCGAGAATACCAGTGCATAAAACAAACAGCGCAATGCTTTTTGGAAAAATGAATCTACTATAAGACCCAGGTCCCATCACACAATGCAACGCAAGCCGGAGGATAGGGTTTTCCCTTATAATAGCCAAACATGCTTGGTACGTTTAAAACAAATCATTTTGATACTATCATAAGTGCATAGTGTATGAAACAATTTCAAATATAAATGTATCAATCATAGGCTGCATAGGTACCATCTATCATGTCGCCAATACTAGGCTCTACAATCAAAACCGAAATGTCACGTATTGGAAATTGGATTTCCATCATGAGTCGAGGCAAGGGATGTACTTAGGTCTATCAATGGATACTGTCGGATACAGATAGTGCTATATCCGTATTCGTATCCGAAATCATTTTCGGATATCGGATATCCGTATCCGTGGATATGGACGGATATCGGATAATTATCCTATCCGCCAACGATCGATAAATCATGAAATATAAATGAAAATTTATAGTTTAACATAATTGTTTTTCTTTGAAAAAAAATAATGTGTGATCCTCCAATAGGAAGAGAGCACACATATGTATATATATAAAGGGAAAAAGGATAAGATACAATATCCAAACACCGACCCAAAACATGATTGCCAAAAGACAGTAGAGGATAATAGATAGATAAGTTCCGGCAAGGCCACCACCCATCATACTTTAACATCGAGTTCCGGCAAGGCCACCACCCGATATTAAGTATATCTATTTCCTTACATATGGCAATCAAAATAATAAACAATGAGGATAAACATTCCCCTAAAACACACACTCCAACATTGAATACATATATGGCTAAACAAGCAATAAATCTCAATCCCGACAGCGCTCCCATAAGCTCCCCAGCTAAGTCCATAACCTGTAATCTGAAATACTAAAAAAGACCATCAGTAACAAACCTGTATATATGAGTATATACCCATACATATATATTTAAATGTATATGTACATAACTGTATAATCAATTATACTTATATGTACATATTTAACATATATATATGTATAAACATATAATCATATATACCATGAAAAAAGAGGAAAATGGAATAGCGTATATGAAGAAAGTTCAAACAAGTACCAATTAACAGCAGAGACGAAAGGTATTATTTCTGAAATATCTAGTGAATCTAATAAATAGTCCCAAATTTGATCTAACATTATACAAGAAACAACCAAAACGTAAGTTACTAAAAAGCTTATAATGTAGGTTAGACATCCAATCCAGACTAAATCTTACAATACTAGTAGTTAAATTAACAGTAGAATCATACTTAGAATGGATTAATCTCTGGTTTCTTTCTAACCAGATAAACCAACACGATATTACTACTAAAGAGTCCAATATGTATCTCTGCTTTGTATTAAACCTAAATCTAATATAATTCCAATAATCTACACAATCATTTAGAGCATTAAATCCATCAAATGTAAAAATTTTCAGGATCGTGTTAAGCATAGAAAAAGTGTAATGACAGGAAAAAAAATAAATGATTCACGTGTTCCTCACCAATATAACAAAAACAACATTTACTATTAATTAAGATATTCTTCCTTTTCAAATGCTCAATCGTATTAAGCTTCTTATGTATGATCAACCACATAAGAAACTTAGATTTGGGGGGAGCATTTGCCTTCCATAGGAATTTAAAAGGAAATGTGGAAACTCCAGAGAAGTTAATAAAATTGTACATAGAGTTAACCGTATAGACTAATTTCTTATCTAAGCTCCAACTCGGAGAATCCCCGTGTTCGTCCAAATTGTACATATCTAACTTAGCTTTAAGCAGTGCTAATTGTCTTAACAAATCTTCTTCTAAAATGTTATCAAAGGAAAACACCCACGGAGGGCTTAGATCCGCCCTAAAAGCATCTTTTATAAATGCATTCTTAAAATTACAATTATCATAAAGCTTGTTGTATTCGATTTTTAGCGGCACATTAGAGATCCAGGGATCATGCCAGAAAATAGTAAGATCCCCAGAGTGTACTATTACTTTGTAACCTATTCTGAAAAAGGGAAAGCAATTTAAAATGGATTTCCAAAAGTGTGATAGTCTACTTTCCCATACACCACTATTTCCAATAAGAAACTCCCCACTAGAATAATAAGATTTAACTACAATAGACTTCCACGATGCTATCACCTCAGGACTTCTAAATTTCCATAGCCATTTGGCAAGCATGGAAGAATTAAAATTGTATAAATTTAAAATGCCCAAACCCCCATCCTTTTTAGGTTTACAACAGATGTCCCAATTAACTAGACATTTGTGAACTCTACCCAAATCATCACCATTCCAAAGAAAGTTACGTCTAATCCTATCAATCTTCTCTATAACCCATAACGGAAATTGATGTACAGCCATCCAATATGAAGGAATAGCTGATAACACCGAGTTGACTAAAACTAACCTACCTGCTCTTGACAGGAATCTGTTATTCCAACTAAGTAATCTATTATTGATCTTATCAATGATTACTATCCAATCTTCTTTTTTAAGTTTTGAAGGTCTAATCTTAAAACCTAAGTAGTCAAAAGGAAATTTCATAATGGAACAATTTAAGGTATTGGCTACCAATGTCTCCACGTTATCAACATCATTAAAAACCATGACCGCACTTTTATCAAAATTAATCCTGAGACCGGATAACATTTCAAAACAGTAAAGTATAAACTTAAGGGTAATTATGTGCTTAGGCAGGTGTGAAGAGAATAATAATGTATCATCCGCAAATTGGAGAATAGATAATTCATTATTAAATTCCTCATTCCCAACACTACCCAGTAACCCTACCCTACCCGCTCTTTTAATAATTCTAGCAAAGACATCCACCGCTAAATTAAACAGAAAAGGCGATAAGGGGTCACCATGTCTAAGACCCCTCTTAGATTGAATCTTCCTACCGACTATCCCATTAACAACTATATTAGAGCACCCAGATCTTAACAATAATAAGATCCAGTTGGTCCATCTTACACTAAAACCTCTAGCAAGACATAGTTCACATATGAAGTCCCAATCTATAGAGTCAAATGCTTTCTCAAAATCTATCTTTAAAATGGCACATGTAATGTTATTCTTACAACAGACATTAATATATTCTTGTACCGCTGCCACTCCATCAACAATATTCCTACCTTTAATGAAGGCAGTTTGAGAACAATCAATAAGAGCATTCATCTTAGTACTAAGCCTATTAGCTAATAGTTTAGATATGATCTTAACAGAAACATTAATAAGAGAAATGGGCCTAAAATCTTTTAGAGAGTTTGCACCCTCTCTCTTATGAATAAGGATAACGTTTGCGATATTAAAACTACCTAAGCGCAATTCACCATTATAAAATTCATTAAATAGATTTATTATATCTGACTTTAAGACTTCCCAGAATTGCTTATAAAAATTGACTGAAAATCCATCTGGACCAGGAGCCTTGTCACTAGGCATATCACATATTGCCTTCCAAATCTCCTGCTCCGTAAAAGGTTCGTCTAAACTATCAAGATTGGTCCTATCTACGCATGGATATAACTCACTCCACCTTACATTAATTCTCCTTTTAATCTTTGCCCCAAATATTTGTTTGTAGTAACTGGTGAAGGCTTCATTTAAATCCTTTTGTGCAATCAATTCTACATTATTAACAAAAATGGAATGGATCATATTATCACGTCTCCTTTTATTAGCTACACTGTGAAAAAATTTGGTGTTATTATCCCCTTCCTTAATCCACTGTATTCGAGATCTTTGTCTCCACATGACCTCTTCTTTTTCTAAAATCAATTTGAGATCTTGTTTAAGATTACAGTATTTCTCTTTTTCAGCTAGATTAAGGATCCTTGACTCACTAATTTTATCCAAATCTAACAATCCACACATGATCTTATTCTTCTTAATTCTTACGTTACCAAACACAAATTTATTCCAACGCTTAAGAAAAAATCTCAACTTACCTAACTTAGCGACAAAAATCTTAGCACTATTTCCTCTATATAAATTATTGAAATAAAATAAAGACTTCCACTTTACCGAAACTAGATTTGTGAAACTAGAATCAAGTAGCCACATTTTCTCAAATTTAAAACTGTTACTAATGGTTATATTCGATTCACAAGTAAGTATAATTGGACAATGGTCGGAGAGCAAAAAAGGTAGTCCTTTGACACTACAAATCGAAAATTTATCTTCTACCATAGAATTAATAAAAAATCTGTCTAATAATGCAAAAGAAGGGGTATCACGAACATTCGACCAAGTGAATGATCCATTATTCATATGAATCTCTATCAAATTATTTTCTAAAATAAAATCGTTGAATTCCTCCATATCGGAGAAATCCCCTTCACGGGGTGATCTCTCCCTTAGAAATCTAGTGACGTTAAAATCACCCCCTACAATCCAAAGATTGGGGGATTGATTTCTGAAACTAGAGACTTCATCCCACAAAATTCTCCTCTCCAACTTAGTATGGGGGCCATACACATTGGATATACACAAAACAGAATCATCGGAACGTGAAGCTAATATAACATTTAAAGAATGAGTCTTTATAGACTCCTGCATGAGTCTATATTGATTCTCTTTCCAACCAATCATGAGTCCACCAGCAGTACCTCTTGTCGGTAGACACACCCAATTACGGAAAGTTGTCCCACCTAGTCTAAGATAAAATCTAAAATCTAAAATCAGGACACTCAATTTTAGTCTCTTGCAATAAGATAATATCAATGTGATTATCTCTGAAGAAAGATCTAACTTCAGCACATTTTTTAGGTTCGTTTAAATAGATTTGAGTAACTAACATGCATTTAGTTCATATGATATAAACCTTCGACTTAGTAAAGCAATAAAAAAATCTGATTCATTGTACTAAAATACAAATAATTTTTAGCATAATGTTAAAAATATTCGGACAGATAATTTTCGGATGTGGATATCTATGTATCCGTATCTGCATCTGTTTTTTCGGATATCGGATAATTATCCGCTTTTCGGATACAGATGCAAATGGATATAGGATTTTTGGGGTACCTGTTGCCAGCCCTAGATGTACTCCTTTCCGCTTCGATACACTCTAGCAAATGTCTCAGGATTTCACACTTTGGGCAACCCGTGGATCTTGTAGGGCCGGTCTTCTCTTACGTTTGAGGATTGGCAATTCCTGAACACACGTTTCCCGGTCCTATAGGACCTATCCATCGGCTCTGTAGAGACCGATATAACCGATGTGCCTCGCATTCCAACAACCACAAAGGTAAAAATAATATAAATGTCTGGGCTTGCAAAACCCCGACACCACCCATAGCTAGAAAGAAACGTCATGTTCTCCTTGCTGTCCTTATCCCCTTTTTGACTCACACCGAGGTGTAAGGCTCGCGAATCAACGTTATACACAAAGCTATGCTATATTAAAGTTGTGCCTTGATCATCAACCACAAGACTTTGCTTTTCAACAAAGGCCTTCATCATTTGCATCTCAGCATGCCACACAGGCAATTCACGCCATACGACTAATATCTATCGATATATAACCTCTGAGCTCGTACGTCTCAGAGATGGGCGTTAAGCAAGAGGATAAATTCTCCTTCGCCAAACAGATATATATTTAATAGAAATCAATCAACATAGAATAAAATCCAATGTCAAACACACATCCATTTACTAGTTCGTTCTGGGCCTGAACGAAACCGGAGGCACCTTATTCCTCGTCCCATATGTCCAATACAGGAGAAAGGTCCTCGCATATCCGGTCGATCTCCAAGTACGTCTGGACGATCACCGCTTATTACCTCGTCTTGGGTGTACAGCCCAATCATGACATCTAATCATCCAAACAATGTGAAGACCTCCGGTCTTCAACCACCATCTTCATAGTCGACTTATAGTCGAATCAGTTATTCAGAATGTGTATAAATCCGGCCTTTCCGAATAACTCGCGTATATAATAAATAAGTGCAATAAAAACACAACATACACCTCATTCCAATTCTGAATATTCTTTTATTTAAATATTAATATCCTTTGGGAAAGGTTCCCACTAATTTTATTAAAAATAAATTCTTTAAATTTATTCTTTAATCTACCTTTGGAGATCAGTTTAACCCAAATTAAGGTTTATCCAAACCAGTCGGGATTAGCGCACCTTACCGAAGTAATCATTTGTTTAATTTCCCAATCTCAACCTATTCATCCCCTGGAGCAAAACTGGTAATACTCCATAACTAACACCACGGTGTTATCGGTAAAATTAATTATCATTTCTCGTTCAAATCTAATTAAAGATTTAACTATCGCTAGGAGCAAAACTGGCGATACTCCATTCTCGATCTTTTCCCAAATTTGATAATTTAAATTATCAATTTCCATTTTAATCTAATTAAAGATTCATTAAGACTCCATAGTTTTAATCTTCCCAAAAATCAATATTAATGATTATTTAACTTTGGAAACACAAACATGTCGCATCGACAATCTACACCGTACTATTGATTTTTGCCGACATATAACCTCTGAGCTCGTACGTCTCAGAAAAGGGTGTTAAGCAAGAGAATAAATTCTCCACCACCAAACAGATATATATTTAGCCGAGATCAACCGTACAGTTCGAAATACAATGTTAGACATGTAATCATGTCTTTAACTGGGTTAAAGAACTAATGTCATTTAAAACACAGTTCACGATAAACCCAAACTCACACTCCATTAATCATGGAATCTTCACGGGAAACAGATGAATATATATAATCGATATCAATTTCCGTCTCCGACTAATAATATAAATGGAATAACGACAAAGCCTTTAAAATTCCATATATATTAACAGTCTTCCTCCACAGAAGCTCATTTCGATTATTATCAAATCGAATTCCATTCAATTCCAATTTAATATATTAAATTGGAAAACTTTACTTTGGAAAATTTCCATTAAATCTTAATAAAAAGATTACATTTCACCGTAAATCGGGTTAAAGAACGAATGTTGTTAAAAACATAGTTCACAATAAACCCAATTCACATCCCATTTTATTCCAATTAAATGTTAATTAACTGGAAACTCTAATAATCTTAATTAAAAGATTTATTCTTTTCACACGGGATTTAAGAACAGTATTATTTAAGACACCACTCACGATAAACCCAAAATCCAAATTCTTTTATTAAATTCCAATTAAATATTAATTAAATGGAAAACTTCACTAAATCTTAATTAAAAGATTTATTCTTTCCTCAACTAGGCTTAAGAACAGTGTTAATGAAGACACCATTCACGACAAACCCAAAATCCATTTCAATGTTAAATACAAGGCTCTGAATAGAAATTATATTGGCTTATATTCAATATCAAATTCTGAAATCAACAAATATCGTATTGGGTATAACGATATATATATCTTCTAAATTCCTCCACAATATCCGTATAACCACGCAATCCAATATCGAAATATTCCGATGATAATTTCGATTCAAATCCATTCCAATTCATATATTGGAATTTCTGGTTATTTTTAAAACCATTTCAAATCCAATTTATTTATTTTAAAATATTGGATTTATAATTCTAGTTCATAACTAGTTCATTTTGATAAAAATGTATTTTATCTTTTCAAATATGGAGTTTTTCATCCCAATTCTTTCCAAATAATTTATTATGATTTTACACAAATTATTGATATTTTTAATAATTTTATCAAGGCCTGTACAGTCGATTTCCATAAACGGTCATCGAACTGCACTTACAATGTAACACCCCGAATTTTCGAATAATCAGATTAACTAAATTTCAGAATACTTAATTTCAAATGTGGTAATTAAGGTAAATGGGCCGTTCCATTGCGTTCGTCTCCGAATTCTGCTTGAGATGGAGTCCGAATTTGCGTAAAACGGGTACCAGATGAAGGAGTTTTGGACGAATGAAGTTTGGTGGCAAAATAGAAAAAAAAAATTGCACCGGCGCACTTGGGAAGTGCGCCAGTACAAATTTTCATTTGCGCACTTCCCAAGTGCGCCCCGGCCGAGAGAAAACCTGCACAGCCTTCTGGTTCAGTCTGACCCATGTTCTGACCCATTGCTAAGTCCTTTCTGACTCCTTGCTGAGTCATTAGGGCTGAGGTGTCACCCTATCCCGACTGAGTGGTTTTGATTAACCTTAAGATCATCCGACGGCTATAATTAAATAGAAATTCTATATAAACATGTGTAGACCCAAACCCTAGAATCAAATCAAAAATTAGATCAGTAGCCGTCATGTTGTCACTCGAAACCCTAGGGTAGCCGCCACCAACTAGAAGCAAATTAAAGACAACAATTAAATTCAAATCAAGCTTAAAACTACAACAATTAAATTGTCTACAACAAGGGAATGCTAATCAATTACAGAATTCAGAACCCAGAACTCAAGACCGGTGAGTTCTAGTCACTTTTAGGTTTAAATAAATAAAAGTGAATCGTGGTAGACTATGATTTAGGAATATGTTGTTTGTAGTTATGCAAGTTTATTGTTATTGTGGATCATGGAAATTATGTAAGTTATTGTGTGACGAATTCATGAGTCTATGCAAGTTATTATTATGAATCTATGCAAGTCGTTATCATAAATCTATGCAAGTCGTTATCATGAATCTATGCAAGTCGTTACCATGAATCTATGCAAGTTTATTATTGTGAATCATGAAGTTATGCAAGTTATTATGTTGAGAAACTATGAACCTATGCAAGTTACCTATGCAAGTTGTTGCGTTGTTAATTCATGAATCTATGCTAGTTGTTATGTTATGAATCATGAACCTATGAAGCTACCTAAGCAAGTTGATAAGTTGTTAATTCATGAACCTATGATAGTTGTTATATTGTGGATCATGAACCTATGTAAGTCACCTATGCAAGAAGTTATGTTATGAATCATGCAAGTTGTTATATTGTGAATCATGAACTCATATAAGTTGTTGATTGTGTTGAGAATCATGAACCTATGTTAGTTGTTAATTATGTTTTAATTTATGAACCTATGCAAGTTGCTATGAATCCATGCAAGTTGTTAATTATGTGGAGAATCATAATTATATGCGAAGTTATCATGTCATTTTTCATAGTTGTCATGCTTATGCCAAAAATTGTACTGAAAACGACCACCTTGTCATTCCCATTATTTTATTGTTATGGCAAGACTATTTTGTAGCCTCGATGACGCCAAAAACGCAAGCGGTTGCGCTAGTTAAGAAGCGGGGAAAAAGGGGAATTTGTAATAGGCATAATTTACTTAGTGATTATGTAAATTGGACACATGATTCTGGTAAGGAAACATATAAATAATTACCTATTATGACATGGGTAAAATTGGGTAAAAATGGTATAATTTGAATATGACCATTTATGGATAAGAAATCCAAATTGTTAATAAGATAGGTATTGACACCTATGAAAGAGGAAAGGATTAATTAATTAACTTAATTAATCAAAAGAAGAATGTTTAAGCAATTAGAGTCTGAAGATTTAATATTGAGAATTGGCATAAAATAAATTTATGAGGAAGATTGGTATTATTTTTCATATCATAAATAGATGGACATAATTGAGTCAATTATGGCCATAGTGAAATTTGGAATTAATTGATAATTTGAATAGGGAAAGTAATTCAAATTGGGGGATGATTAATTAGGAGTAATTAATCGTATAAGACACGAGGTTAGGCTCGTTTGTGGTGAAAGACTGCCCGGACCCGCTCGACAAATCCAGCTGCCAGAAATGCCAGTATAATGTGAGAGGTTTTAGGCATAAATTAAATACGTAACAATTGTAAAAACACGAGGTTAGGCTCTTTTGTGGTGTAAGACTGCTCGGACCCGCCCGGCAAATCCAACTGCCACAAATGCCAGTCTAATGTGGGAGGTCTTTATAAGGTTACGGTCTTAATGAATTAAGAAACACTTAACCAGATAAACATGTAGTGGGACATGAGGGGTTAAGTGGGTGCCTTGGGCGGCATGTGGAATTAAGTGGGTGCCTTGGGTGGCATGTGAAATACGATTAGGTGTCTCAATAATTAATTAATGCTGATTAAAGACAAATATGGATGATAAACAGAAGTTTGGTTGAGTGAGTGATTCTCTGGGTAACGATCTGATGTTGATCTCGGTCTTGGGGTTGGTACTTAGGGAGTTATTCTCTTAACCAATGTATCTGTGGACTAAGGAGAACCTAATCATAGACTAAGTGAAAGGGTTAAAACCAGCTTAACCAATATAACCATAATTGGACATGGTAATAAGAAAAGACTACTTAACCTAACTTAATACATGTGGACTGTATGATGATAAACATAAGTTAGGGTTAAGTAAAAAGAATTGGATTGTGGGTGGGTTAAGTACAACTGATGGGTAGATGGGTAATATTTATATATAGGCCCACAAACTTAACCATTAAATAATCAGGATTAAATCAATGGGTGGGTTAAGTACAACTGATAGGTAGGTGGGTAATATTAGTATATATAGGCCCACAAACTTAACCATTAAAAAGAGGGTTATGTAATTAAAGACACCTAATGGTATACATAACCGGGGCAGAATAGTAAAGTTATGTATTAAAGACACCCTTAGGGGTATGCATAACTAATGGGGATAGGTAGAGTTATGTATTACAGACACCTATGGGTACGCATAACCGATAGGTAGAGAATAGGGGTTATGTATTAAAGACACCTATAGGTACGCATAACAAATTGAGGGCTATGTAAGTAAAGACACCTTAGGGTACACATAGTCAGTAGAAAACCTAGTGGGAAATACTAGAGGGGACCAAGCTTAGGTGGATAGCTTGTGTCAAGTCATGGTGGCCTATTTCAACCAGTAACCCATACGTATCTTTGTGGGCTCGACCCAAGTCGAGGACGGGACACGCATACTGGGCTTGACTGTAAGAGGCCAAACCGGGTTAGCGGTGGCAACACAAGTCCAACGGGTTCATATGTGTGTGTGGACCCGGGCTGGTAGGTAAGACGTTGTTGCATCGTGTAGGTATAAGCCGTGCATTGTTGGTTGTATCGGGTTGCCACTTTGGGGAGTGATACACCCCACTGTGGGGCCAGCATGGGCATCTACGAGTTAGGGAGCCGATCGAATGGGGAAGGTAGTGGGTACGACTAGTGGAGATAGGAGCAGGCGGCACCTATGACAGCAGCTAGGAGTACAACTACCATATTATGGACTTTGTAATTAGAATGGGGAGGGTAGTGGGTACCACTAGTAGAGATAGGAGCAGGCGGCACCTATGACAGCAGCTAGGGGTACACGAAACTACCACCATCGTGATCGTTAGCGGAAGGGATCATCCCATCTTGATTTGGCTAGTAATGTTGCAGAGTAGTACGTAGTGAAGCATACACCTTACCTTATTTGTCCTGTCATTTGTACATTGATCCTCTTATCCACTTTGTATGCCTGTAATGTTTACCTTTATTCATTTACTAGCTAAAAGTTACTGGACTCACCAGACGTATGTCAGACCAAGTTTGTTTCGCCTCTTTTCTTCCGTTTCCCCCCAGGTTCTCAGGGAGGAAACACACAGGTTTAGTCAGGATTTGGATATCATCTTCTAGGAGCTACTTCTGAAATATGGCTCAAGTCTCTGTCTCTTATATGGCTTGCTCTTTAATATGGGGAATGATGTTTTCTTTTAAAAACCTATGTTTTCTGATGATATAAGACAGAAGTGTTTTGTTGTAATAGTTTTATGACTCATGGTATTATGTAACAAAGTATTTTGGAGATTTAATAAAGTTATTTGTTTCTGTTGCAAATTTTTTATATCTGTCTTGTGATATTCTGTGTCTGTTTACCAAAAACGCTCCACTGAAGTTAAGGCATTCCCTTTGTGAGTGGCCTTAATGGAGGTGGGGTGTTACACTTGGTATCAGAGCTGAAGGTTACCAGATTAGATAAGAGTTTCGAAAATATTTTTCAAAAAGGTTTTAAAAGAAAGTATTTTCAAAAAGGAAAGCCTATGTTGAAAAACATTCCCCGAAAAGCCATATGTAGTATCCTTCGGTCCTTTGTCTAAAATCTCTTCCTTTGATAGGATAGGCGAATGTTCTCGCGGTGGATGGATAGGATAGGGATAGGAAAATTTATGTAGAAGGTTTAATTTCCTTATCTGGTTATGAAGCTAAGACTCTTTTTGATTCTGTAATCGAGACTCTGCACTTTAATACTAGTCTTGTTTCCGATCCCTTAGTTGTTTCAAACCCCTTTGGTGGATTGGCTCAATTGTTAGTGGTTTGTAGGGGTTTGAAATTATCTGTGTTAGGCGTCAAAAATTTGAATGTGACATTTGAGTGCTCAAGTTTATGGGCTATGGTTTGGGTCTAAATGGACCAGCTTTCTGTGTAGAGGGTCGTTCTAGATTTTGAGAGGAGGGTCGTTAAGTTTCTAACTTGTCATGGGAAGACCCCAAAGTTTTTTATGACCTGCAAGTGTCTGTTATGCTTAGCTTTCTGAGAACCATTCTGTAATCTGATCTGTACTAGTAGTCTGTAATTATCTGGATATTTTTGAAGGATAGGGGTTTCTACTCAAAGCATGAAGTAGATCTCCAGTTTTGACATTGTTTAATGAGGGTAATTCTTTGGGTGTCAGTCTGATGTTGATTTCGGTCTTTGGGGCTGAGACTTAGGGAATTATTCTCTTAACCGATTTCAAATAGGAACAGAGCTTTTGTTTTAGTTATATCATTTGTTTATATCCCATCGACCGGATCTTCGACCTTTAGATAGGAAATCCATGGATGTAAACATGTGTTTGAGACATGTTATGTTTGATGGTTGCAAGTGGATACAGGTATTTGCTAGTGGTTGCCCGTGGATGCGTTTACACACACATTAGACACTAGATCGGCTCAAATCACTTTCATATTGCATATAAATGTGTGTGCATATTTAGGTTGATGGATGAACAATGGTTTTGTTATCATATGGATGATGCATTTTGATGAATGGTTGAGCACAAATGTAGAAATAATATATATCGATAGGATTCTTTCGCATACATAATGGACGCATGGCACTATCATGGTTTGCATTAAGGAGGCCAACTGAATCAGTAGACCGCCTGATTTTGCATTAGATAAGGAACATATACACACACTTTTGCATATGTTCATACAACATTAGAAGTTTTCTAAGGACAATGGATGCTTGTGGATGATGGTTGAGTAGATGGGTGATTGGATGGTAGGACACATTCTTCTTAACTTGAAGATTTCGGGGACGAAATCCTTTAAGTAGGGGAGAATGTAACACCCCGAATTTTTGAATAATCAGATTAACTAAATTTCAGAATACTTAATTTCAAATGTGGGAATTAAGGGAAACGGGTCGTTCCATTGCGTTCGTCTCGGAATTCTGCTTGAGATAGAGTCCGAGTTTGTGTAAAACGGGTACCGGATGAAGGAGTTATGGACGAACGAAGTTTGGTGGCAAAATAGAAAAAAATTGCACTGGCGCACTTGGGAAGTGCGCCAATACAAATTTGCATTGGCGCACTTCCCAAGTGCGCCCAGGCCGAGAGAAAACCTGCACAGCCTTCTGGTTCAGTCTGACCCATGTTCTGACCCATTGCTAAGTCCTTTCTGACTCCTTGCTGAGTCATTAGGGCTGAGGTGTCACCCTATCCCGACTGAGTGGTTTTGATTAACCCTAAGATCATCCGACGGGAACCAAACCCTAGAATCAAATAGAAAATTAGATCAGTAGCCGTCATGTTGTCACTCCAAACCCTAGGGTAGCTGCCACCAACAAGAAGCAAATTAAAGACAACGATTCAATTCAAACCAAGCCTAAAACTATAGTAACGAAATTGTCTACAACAAGGGAACGCTAATCAATTACAGAATTCAGGACCTAGAACTCAAGACCCCTTATTCGGTGAGTTCTAGTCACTTTTAGGTTTAAATAAATAAAAGTGAATCGTGGTAGACTATGATTTGGGTATATGTTGTTTGTAGTTATGCAAGTTTATTGTTATTGTGGATCATGGAAATTATGTAAGTTATTGTGTGATGAATTCATGAGTCTATGCAAGTTGTTATTATGAATCTATGCAAGTCGTTATCATAAATCTATGCAAGTCGTTTAATGAATCTATGCAAGTCGTTATCATGAATCTATGCAAGTTTATTATTGTGAATCATGAAGTTATGAAAGTTATTATGTTGAGAAACTATGAACCTATGCAAGTTACCTATGCAAGTTGTTGCATTGTTAATTCATGAATCTATGCTAGTTGTTATGTTATGAATCATGAACCTATGAAGCTACCTAAGCAAGTTGATAAGTTGTTAATTCATGAACCTATGATAGTTGTTATGTTGTGGATCATGAACCTATGTAAGTCACCTATGCAAAAAGTTATGTTATGAATCATGCAAGTTGTTATATTGTGAATCATGAACTCATATAAGTTGTTGATTGTGTTGAAAATCATGAACCTATGTTAGTTGTTAATTATGTTTTAATTTATGAACATATGCAAGTTGCTATGAATCCATGCAAATTGTTAATTATGTGGTGAATCATAATTATATGCGAAGTTATCATGTCATTTTCCCTAGTTGTCATGCTTATGCCAAAAATTGTACTGAAAACGATCACCTTGTCATTCCCTTTATTTTATTGTTATGGCAAGACTATTTTGTAGCCTCGATGACGCCAAAAACGCAAGCGGTTGCGCTAGTTAAGAAGCGGGGAAAAAGGGGAATTTGTAATAGGCATAATTTACTTAGTGATTATGTAAATTGGACACATGATTCTGGTAGGGAAACATATAAATAATTACCTATAATGACATGGGTAAAATTGGGTAAAAATGGTATAATTTGAATATGACCATTTATGGATAAGAAATCCAAATTGTTAATAAGATAGGTATTGACACCTATGAAGGAGGAAAGGATTAATTAACTTAATTAATCAAAGAGGAATGTTTAAGCAATTAGAGTCTGAAGATTTAATATTGAGAATTGGCGTAAAATAAATTTGTGAGGAAGATTGGTATGATTTTTCATATCATAAATAGATGGACATAATTGAGTCAATTATGGCCATAGTGAAATTTGGAATTAATTGATAATTTGAATAGGCAAAGTAATTCAAATTAGGGGATGATTAATTAGGAGTAATTAATCATCTAAGACACGAGGTTAGGCTCGTTTGTGGTGTAAGACTGCCCGGACCCGCCCGGCAAATCCAACTGCCATAAATGCCAGTCTAATGTGAGAGGTCTTAGGCATAAATTAAATACGTAACAATTGTAAAGACGCGAGGTTAGGCTCTTTTGTGGTGTAAGACTGCCCGGACCCGCCCGGCAAATCCAGTTGCCACAAATGCCAGTCTAATGTGGGAGGTCTTTATAAGGTTACGGTCTTAATGAATTAAGAAACACTTAACCAGATAAACATGTAGTGGGACATGAGGGGTTAAGTGGGTGCCTTGGGCAGCATGTGGAATTAAGTGGGTGCCTTGGGTGGCATGTGAAATACAATTAGGTGTCTCAATAATTAATTAATGCTGATTAAAGACAAATATGGATGATAAACAGAAGTTTGGTTGAGTGAGTGATTCTCTGGGTAACGATCTGATGTTGATCTCGGTCTTCGGGGTTGGTACTTAGGGAGTTATTCTCTTAACCAATGTATCTGTGGACTATGGAGAACCTAATCATAGACTAAGTGAAAGGGTTAAAACCAGCTTAACCAATATAACCATAATTGGACATGGTAATAAGAAAAGACTACATAACCTAACTTAATACATGTGGACTGTACGATGATAAAAATAAGTTAGGGTTAAGTAAAAAGAATTGGATTGTGGGTGGGTTAAGTACAACTGATGGGTAGGTAGGTAATATTTATATATAGGCCCACAAACTTAACCATTAAATAAACAGGATTAAATCAGTGGGTGGGTTAAGTACAACTGATAGGTAGGTGGGTAATATTAGTATATATAGGCCCACAAACTTAACCATTAAAAAGAGGGTTAGGTAATTAAAGACACCTAATGGTATACATAATCTGGGCATAATAGTAAAGTTATGTATTAAAGACACCCTTAGGGGTACGCATAACTAATGGGGATAGGTAGAGTTATGTATTAAAGACACCTATGGGTACGCATAACCGATAAGTAGAATAGGGGTTATGTATTAAAGACACCTATAGGTATGCATAACTGATTGAGGGCTATGTAAGTAAAGACACCTTAGGGTATACGTAGTCAGTAGAAAACCTAGTGGGAAATACTAGAGGGGACCAAGCTTAGGTGGATAGCTTGTGTCAAGTCATGGGAGCCCATTTCAACCAGTAACCCATATGTATCTTTGTGGGCTCGACCCAAGTCGAGGACGGGACATGCATACTGGGCTTGATTGTAAGAGGCCAAACCGGGTTAGCGATGGCAACGCAAGTCCAACGGGTTCATATGCGTGTGTGAACCCGGGCTGGTAGGTAATACGTTGTTGCATCGTGTAGGTATAAGCCATGCATTGTTGGTTGTATCGGGTTGCCACTTTGGGGAGTGATACACCCCACTGTGGGGCCAGCACGGGTATCTACGAGTTAGGGAGCTGATCGAATGGGGAAGGTAGTGGGTACGACTAGTGGAGATAGGAGCAGGCGACACCTATGACAGCAGCTATTAGTACAGCTACCATATTATGGACTTTGTAATTAGAATGGGGAGGGTAGTGGGTACCACTAGTGGAGATAGGAGCAGGCGACACCTATGACAGCAGCTAGGGGTACACGAAACTACCACCATCGTGATCGTTAGCGGAAGGGATCATCCCATCTTGATTTGACTAGTAATATTGCAGAGTAGTACGTAGTGAAGCATACACCTTACCTTATTTGTCCTGTCATACCTGTCATCTGTACCATGATCCTCTTATCCACTTTGTATGCCTGTCATGTTTACTTTTATTTATTTACTGGTTAAAAGTTACTGGACTCACCAGACGTATGTCTGACCTAGTTTGTTTCGCCTCTTTTCTTCCGTTTCCCCCCTAGGTTCTCAGGGAGGAAACACACAGGTTTAGTCAGGATTTGGATATCATCTTCTAGGAGCTACTTCTGAAATATGGCTCGAGTCTCTGTCTCTTATATGGCTTGCTCTTTAATATGGGGAATGATGTTTTCTTTTAAAAACCTATGTATTCTGATGATATAAGACAGAAGTGTTTTGTTGTAATAGTTTTATGACTCATGGTATTATGTAACAAAGTATTTTGGAGATTTAATAAAGTTATTTGTTTCCGCTGCAAAAATTTTATATCTGTCTTGTGATATTCTGTGTCTGTTTACCAAAAACGCTCCACTGAAGTTAAGGCATTCCCTTTGTGAGTGACCTTAATGGAGGCGGGGTGTTACATACAACGACCTTTTTCAAACTTGATTTAGACATAATTCCAAATCCAACCGTTAGATTTCCAATTTCTTATATTCATTGGAAAGCTCTTTTCGATACGAACCCAACGGTTCCGGTTTTAGGAGAATCCGACGGCCGTATCTCCCATAATGTCAATTCGAAGTCAATGGTCGAAATTCGCGAACTATCGCGGCGCGTTCTATTCAGGCCATTATATATATATATATATATATAATATATATTATATATATATTTCTTCGATTTCCATTTAAAACATATTTTATAAATCATTTTAAATTTGTTTTCAAAACTATTTTAACTTCATATTCAATTTTAAATCAAAATTGAATATTCCATATCATTAACATATAAATGATAATATTTTAAAAACAATAGATTTTGAAATCACTTCCATTTCGATATTCATTATAAAAATGAATAAAATCGATATAAATATCATTCATGTCTAAATGGCGTTAATCTAATCAACACGGCTATATATATTTAAATATTTTCGTGTCCATCCCAAATCGGACATCAAAATCAGATTTTGATCTTTTACTGAATATTATTATAAAATATTCATTATTTTAAAATATTCGTTATTTTAAAATATTCATTCTTTCTGAACTGGAATCAGACACAGTCAATTACCATATAATGTTATTTATATGGATTTCATACAACACATGTATAGAACAACAATGATAAACAATCAACCATCATCCAGAGTGCATTACACAACTGCATAAGTGTTAAATATGACTAATCAACACTTATAATAGCCTGTCAACCAATCGATTAACATACAACTAAATATTGGGATTAGTGTGTGTCCAATATCATCCCAATACCCATGTGGGGTTTTTAAACAACAAACACTAATTACTATTTGTGCAGTTGGGTGATGTGTAAAATATATCGCCCCAATCCATATCATTTAAATGTGTGTACATAAACAAATCGTCCGATTTATAAATGAATATTTATTTTATTCATATACACGTTAAAAATTATATTTTTAATGATAAAACATTTATTTCAATACCTGAATATTTTCCATTACACATCACAATCACAATCAATTTTCACAACACATTATAAAATCAAACAAGTCGTCCATGGTCTATGGACGACGGGTGTCACTAATGTACCGTTTGCATCCTAGTATATATTTTAACTAGAAAATAAAATTAAAGTGAGAAGTTCTCACCTTTGGGATCCACTCCTCCATTCTATATTTCTGAACAGTTTGGATTTGGATTCGTTTCCAGTCGTTATTATTTAAAATAAATCATTTTAAATATTCAAAATTCATTAAAATTACCAATTTTTTTTTTAAATTGGTTCTGATTTTCCGGGTTGTTACAATTAATATTTTATTGATATTATATAAGTTTTAAGAATGGCCAATTTTGCAAACGGTCTTGGTTTTCGATGAAATTAGTTTCGTTGGAACCGTAACATTAAATTATTATATGATATTAAATTTCATGGAAAATCGATGTCGTATGTGACTTCAGTAGCCAAAAACGTCTCTGTTTCTATTTAATCGTTTATATTATTTTGGCCAATTTAGATAGGGGTAACTTTAGATGAATAAACAACTGGCTAAACGAATTTGGAATTTAATGAAACAAATTTCATTCGATCCGTAAAGCAAAGGACTAGTAGAATTTCAAAGTTTCAAATTATTTGGATTTATTTTGTGATTATGGGAAAGTTAAATGCGTGATTTTTCACTTGTGAATTAGAATGGATTTTTACAAATGACCTCGAAATTCGAAGAAACCTTTTCCGTCGTGTCCGGAATATATTTTTATGTTAGGAATAGGAGTTTCATCTTGATTGAAGGTCGAGCATGGATGTTTTGATACTATACTTCACGTGCAAGTTTCGTTAATTCAAATTAGTATACCCACTTACCTATAAGCAGACAATGCACAACAAACCCTAATATATTGGTCAAAATCTCAATACATGGTCAACTACTCAGATGGCGCCTCCACATTAAACGAACGAATAGAAATTACTGATCCTTTCTCCACTCATATCTCAAAATCCGTGAACCTATTTAAAAATCGTTCAACTAGGAAGAGGAAAATCTCGTCGAGATCTGTGAAACCAACGGCAATGATGGGCAGATTCACATCGTGGTGGCCGAGATTGGCATCAGAAGTGCATGGGGTTCGAGCTGTTTTGGTAGCGAATGGGGAGGATTGGCGATGCGGGACTCCTGGCGTTGAAGGCTGGTGGGTAGGTGCGTTGATCACCAGTCTCAAATAGGCTTCCGGTGGCTGAAGCAAGGTGCGACGTGGATTTTCTTTCATGAAAGCAGGTTCTGGAACACAAAATGGGTACGAAGACCTGGGAAGGTTAAATGGGTTCGAACGAAATTTATTTACAATGTGATTAAGCTTTTTAATAAAATAATTAGGGTTAGACTTCAATTAAGAATATTAGTTAATAAATCTGCATGTTTTATTTTCAGATCGAAGCAGCATATGCAAGATAAAAGAGGTGCATCTGCCTGATATGTTTGGAACAAAAGAAGAAATCAATCAGCCTAAATTTCTAATTATTTAAAAATAATTAGTAAAACTAATCACTAATTAAGATTTGATTAAGTTAATTTAAATCATATATTTTAAATCGGTAATAGCTAGTGCATATGTTTAAAGAATGGAACGAAGTAAATTACACCGGGACCATCTTGACGAGAGCAACATTTTGGAACTGTTTTAGATGGTGATGGAATGGCTGAAATTTACAGTTAAATTAAACAGTTGTTTAATTTAACTGCTAACTGAACCACTTCAACGAATCAGATCAAAGTGAGTTTACTCACTCAGTTGTTAACCCACTTATATTTTATATAAGTCGAGATTTATTTTGTGTGCTATGATTTTTGATTGTTTGTTGTGTTCTGGATGTTATATATTGTTTGAATTGGTTGAGTTACACATTAGTTTAATTTGAATGAAATCTAATCGTTATTTTAACGATTAGACCCAATGAAGGAAACTTACCTTATTGGCCACGTTTATAAAAATAAACGTGTTCAAATAAATGAATTATTTGAATTGTTTGTTAATGCTATATTAATTGGTTGACTTTATATAGTCGTTGTTTACTGTTATAGAAGTAATCAATTAAATTGACTTTAACGATATTATTTGAGATAACCTGTTTGGATGCAGGGAAGAACAGGTTGGAGGGATCCAACCGGATTCCTCAAAATTTATTGATTAATTTCATATTACAATTATATGAACTGTTTGACCAACCTTATTAGATGATTGATTTGTTTACTGATTATTGAATCATAATTTAACGTTTGCTATGATATTCACCAATGGGTAGTATTGGTTGAGTAATTGGCAACATATGGCCTATAAATTAATCATTTTATAAATATTGGTTAACTGTCAGGTAAATCGACGAAAATGAAGTTATAAAATCTATTTTATAACTGAAGATAAAATTTTAAATTTGCTATTTTGAATGAAAGTTTAAAGAAGGAAATAAATGTTTATTATTTATTATTTAAGTTTATAAATAATTGTTAGATGTTTTTATAAATCAAATTCTTATGTTAATAAGATTTATAAGCAAATGAGCATAAATTAACCTAATGGTTAAGAGTTTGATAATTGTTTTTAAAGAAACAATTAAATGGAATAATTTAAATTAATTACATTATTAATTAATTTAAAGGAAGGGCTAATTGGAATCGGTTAACGAGATAACCTGGTTTTGAGAGTTGACTAAGTTGACCGTTCTGACTGCGATTGATTATTAAATGAACGTTAAAAAGATGTATCGATTGATAAAATATGTTAACATAAGAAATTACATTTTTTAATGTAAAAATGTGTTAACAATAAAATATTCTTTTATTGTATGCATATGAAATGTAGAAAATGTATAGATAATAAAATATTCTTTTTATTGTATGCATATGAAATGTAGAAAATGTGTAGACAATAAAATAATCTTTTATTGTAACATGAAATGTGATTGAACCAAATACACTTGGTTACTGATATTGATTGTGATGGATTGATTGTTTGGATTGTGCTCGACCAATTTATGAGAAAAATATGCTTTTATATTTAGCATTGAGTTGGGTAAAAATGCCTATGTGCTAACACCTTGTGAAACACTTCACGATTTGACTATAAGGTGCTTAGCGATGTTGTTCATTTCAAAATTTAATAAATGATTTTTGAAATGAGATTTCTTAAGTAAAAAGAATAGTATTCCCAATTTTGGACAGGGAATGTTTTACAAAATGTTTTATAAAATAGAAAGGATTTCGAGGGCTATACCCGATGTTTTCGAAGTGATTTGGAATTGGAAATCTATATAGATTTGAAAGTACTTGTGATTGTTATGTTGTGAAATGATTTTCCCTACTTCGGGATATGAAATGATTTGGTATGTGGCTAGAGATTCGAGTAACCCGGACGACTAAAAGTATGGGTATTATAGCCTTAAATGGCGTTAGGCGGTGTATGTTTTCTCCTATAGGTGGGATGGTGCATCGTCAGTGTAGCCTGCTCCATAGTGGGAGGTGCACATATATATATCGAGTTGCTTAGGTGTGTGCCCTTTGCCTTGTCGACAGGGAGCGTGATATTTGGTTGCATACTTGTTTGTATACATTGTTATGCATTAGTTCATAATTCCAAATGTTTTGTTTTTGAGATCCCGAAGTGAAATCTATTTTGATATAAAAGCTAGATATGTATTTCAAATGATTTGAAAATAAATGAAATCGGGGAATAAATTCCAAAGGAATAATTTTTGTAAAATGAATTGGATTTTGAAATCTAAGTTTAGGGATTAAGCCAACATGGGTAGATTGAGGAATTGCATGTTGATTTATGCATTGTAGATCCATATGTTTATTTATGGTGGATGTTTATGCACTGGCAATCCAATGGAGTAAACCCGTTCCACGTTAGCGGCGTGGTCCTATGATTAGCCTTATTATTAAATAAGTTAAGAAAGATTTCTCATACCAGTCCCATGACGGACTCGTAGTTTGTTTCACTTGCAAACTCGGGTGCCCATATTTTCCATATGGCCAGTCGAGTAGCTTATTTTGCAGATATATTGAACGGGATTCTGGATCGAAGCTTAAAGCTGTGTCCAGGGCAATGATAGTCTTCCGCTTTGTTAGTTTAATTGTTCCTCTGTGCATTGTATTACATTTGTGGTAAACTATTCTTCCGTTGTATTATATTCGATGTACTCTGATTTAACATTATTATAATGTTTATAAAAGTCTTCTGATATTTGTTCTGATGTGTTGTATGCCCAAAGTTAGTGTATGTGGGTTTTGAATGGTTTTGGTCGATTTAGCAGTCGATTAGGTCCGGGCGAAATCAGTGTCGTTACAGCTGGTATCAGAGCTTTGGTTAGCTCTAATCTTTGGGGTACGACTCATTAGAACTGAACAAAAGACTCATCAGAGGTAGGATTAGAAATATCCTATAAATGAATACTCATTAGAGATAGTATCAGTAGTATCCTAGAATGAGAAACTCATTAGAGATGGGGTTAGTAATGCCCTAGAATAAGTTGAGAGTGACAAGTTTATAATTAACGTATTTGTGATTATATATAATCCGGTCTTAGAAAATATGATTTTTGAATATATAAAAGTTATACATATTTGGAAAGTTAATCCACTAAATGATTGATAATTGTGTTGAGTGATTATCCGTTCAACTAATAAATTTTTTGAAACTAACAAAAAAAATGAAAGTTGAGTTGGTTAGTTAAACAACTTTCAGCTCCGTTCCTTTTCGAGGACGAAAAGATTTTAAGTAGGGGAGATTGTAACAACCCGGAAATTATGAACCAATTTAAATTTTTTATTTTGGCTATTTACTGAATTTTGAATAGTTAAATAATTTATTTTAAATAATAACGATTAAAAATTTATTTAAATCGAAGTTAGAACGAATATATTTATTTTAATTTTAAAATGAGTTAGAAATAGCGCGGTAGTTTGAAAATTTGAATTTTAACTTTCACTGAACGTACAGAATTGAAAATAAATCGGATTTTCAAAAATATTTAAATCTACTTAAAAATATCTTTCTAACTTATGTGAAAAATCGAAATTTCATAGCGGGAATAAAAAGTTATGTCCATTTTAAAATTAAAAATAGTCGCTATGGAATTTAATATAATATATAGCCCTAATATATAGCAATTGTGCAAACGACCTCCGTTTTCGACGAAACCACTTTGGTTGGATCCGGAATGTCAATTTATTGCAAGATTCCATCTTTCATAATTTTTGGAATTAATATGTGAGCGTGGTAAATCAAAACATGTTTTGTCAATTTCAATCAATTTGGATCGACCGGAAAATGAAGAATTTTCAAACGGTCTCCAAATTCGATGAAATTAATTTTGTTAGGACCGTATCATCAAAACATAGCTAGAAATAATTTTTCTGTAATTTTATAGTTAGTATGTGGCCTTAGTAAATTAAAAGGTACGTTTAAATTCAATATATATTGATTTATATTTTAAATTTGATAAAAACTGTTCGAAACGGTCGAATTGCCTTATCGGACATATCCCATTATGTCCGGAATAGGGGTATTTAGCTAGGGGCGACAGTTGTTGGTTCTCGTTTGGAGTTCGGATGGTCTAACAAGCTATTTTTGAATTAAATAATATAGAATATACTATATATATATATGGTAAAAATACGGTAAACCCTAATTCTCTAATACCTGGGCGCCGCACAGTTCGAATCAATGGCCCTAAAGCTCTATCGTTCTTCCTTATTTTCTCTCAATTTGATCCTCTTCTCCCAAAACTTCCAAAGACCCAATCAAAGAATTCAATGAGCTCTAAGTTTTCAACGGCAGTGATGGGTTTCATCGCTTGGATCGTGCGATTTTTTAGCCCAAACTTGCTGCGTTCGAAGCCAGTTCCAGGCACAATAGGGGGATCAAATTCTTGGATGTTCTAGGCGTTAGGAGGAGGTTTAGGGCTCTTCAAAATGGTGGTGGTGGATCGGCTCCTGATGGCCTCGATGCGCATGAAATTTGGGGAGATGCAAGGGAGTGTTGGGTTCGATTTCAGCTCCTCGAAGAAGACGGGTTTCCAGGCAAAATGAGAAAAAGAATATGCGGCGTAAATTCTTAAACGTGGTTAATTAAGTTAATTAAAAATTTAATTATCTAATGTTATTTAATTGTGTGATTAATGAATAAACCCTTGTAACTTTTTCATTTGATATCAGAATTCAGAAAAACAAAGTGCGTTGGATTCACAACGAAAAATACTACATCATGAAACGGACCAAAGCAGAAATGGAGCGATCTACAAATTTGAAGAATTCAAATACCAATGTGAGATTTCTCATTTAAATAATTAAAAATAAATTAATTATTATCGTGTTTAAAATTTCTTACATGTACATGATTTGATCTATATTGATTGATGTTGTTTGGTGTGATCTGCTGATTTAATTGAATTTAATGGAATAACTAGAAAATTGTTGTCAAATAAAAATATTTATTTTTTATTTGTCATAGTTAAACATTGAATTAAAAATATGTATTTTTTATTTGACATAGTTAAACATTGAATTGTTGTCAGATAAAAATATTTATGTTTTTATTTGACATAGTTAAACATTGAATTGTTGTCAAATAAAAATATTCATTTTTTATTTGTCATAGTTAAACATTGAATTGTTGTCAGATAAAAAAAATTCATTTTCATTTGTCATTGTTAAATATGGGAACTGTACACAAATAAAAATATTCATTTTTATTTGACATGTTAAATATTGAAATTGTGTACAAATAAATATTCATTTTTATTTGTCATGTTAAAGTTAGAAATTTGTTTACCAATAATAAATATCCATTTTTATTTGTCATATTAAGGATAGAAATTTGTGTACAAATAAATATTCATTTTTATTTGTCATATTAAAGATAGAAATTTGTGTACAAATAAATATTCATTTTTATTTGTCATATTAAAGCTAGGAATTTGTGTACAAATAAATATTCATTTTTATTTGTCATATTAAAGTTAGAAATTCGTGAACAAATAAATATTCATTTTTATTTGTCATATTAAAGATAGCAATTTGTGTACAAATAAATATTCATTTTATCTATTATGTTAAATATAAGGAAATTGTATACAAATAAAAATATTTTATTTATTTATCATATATGAACATAGGAATTATTGAAAATAAAAATTCTCTTTTTATTTGTTATATGAACATAGGAATTGCATACAAATAAGAACTCTTTTTATTATTTGTCCATAAATGATCATTATTTGAAATGAAAATATTTTAACATTAAAAATCACATTTTTATTGTATAAATAGAATTTGTTAAAATGATCATTATTTGAAATAAAAAGGTTTAACAATAAAAATTTACATTTTTATTGTATGTAAGAAATAATCAGAAATGATCATTATTTGGAATAGAAAAGTTTAACATTGAAAATTTACATTTTTATTGAATGTAAAGAATGATTCATTAAAAATATTCATAGTTTGATAAAAATAATGTAACATTAAAAAGTACATTTTTTTAAATGTATGGGTGATCATCTAAAGTACTCAGAGTTGGAATAAAAATGTATTAACATTAAAATTTACATTTTTATGTAAAATGAATCATAAAAAAAATGTATCGATTGACAAAATATGTTAACATAAGAAATTACATTTGTTAATGTAAAATGAATCATTAAAAAGATGTATCATTGGATAAAATATGTTAACATAAGAAATTACATTTGTTAATGTAAAATGAATCATTAAAAAATGTATCATTTGATAAAATATGTTAACATAAGAAAAATTACATTTGTTAATGTAAAATGAATCATTAAAAAGATGTATCATTTGATAAAATATGTTAACATAAGAAATTACATTTGTTAATGTAAAATGAATCATTAAAAAGATGTATCATTTGATAAAATATGTTAACATAAGAAATTACATTTGTTAATGTAAAATGAACTATTAAAAAGAAGTATCATTTGATAAAATATGTTAACATAAGAAATTACGTTTGTTAATGTAAAATGAATCATATATCGATTGATAAAAATATGTTAACATAAGAAATTACATTTGTTAATGTAAAAATGTGTGAACAATAAAATATTCTTTTATTGTATACATATGAAATGCAGAAAATATATAGACAATAAAATATTCTTTTTATTGTATGCATATGAAATGCATAAAATGTGCAGACAATAAAATACTCTTTTATTGTAACATGAAATGTGATTGAACCAAATACACTTGGTTACTGATATTGATTGTGATGGATTGACTGTTTGGATTGTGCTCGACCAGTTTATGAGCAAAATATGCTTTTATATTTAGCATTGAGTTGGGTAAAAATGTCTATGTGTTAACACCTTGTGAAACACTTCACGATTTGACTATAAGGTGCTTAGCGATGTTGTTCATTTCAAAATTTAATAAATGATTTTTGAAATGAGATTTCTTAAGTAAAAAGAATTGTATTCCCAATTTTGGACAGGGAATGTTTTACAAAATGTTTTATAAAATAGAAAGGATTTCGAGAGCTATACCCGATGTTTTCGAAGTGATTTGGAATTGGAAATCTATATAGATTTGAAAGTACTTGTGATTATTATATTGTGAAATGAGTTTCCCTACTTCGGGATATGAAATGATTTGGTATGTGGCTAGAGATTCGAGTAACTCGGACGACTAAAAGTGCGGGTGTTATAGCCTTAACTGGCTTTGGGCGGTGTATGTTTTCCCCCATAGGTGGGATGGTGCATCGTCAGTGTAGCCTGCTCCATAGTGGGAGGTGCACACACACATACACACACAAATATATATATATATATATATATATATATATATCGAGTTGCTTAGGTGCGTGCCCTTTGCCTTATCGATGGGGAGCGCGATATTTGGTTGCATACTTGTTTGTATACATTGTTATGCTTTGGAATTTATATTTCCAAATGTTTTGTTTTTGAGATCCCGAAGTGAAATCTATTTTGATATAAAAGCTAGATATGTATTTCAAATGATTTGAAAATAAAAGAAATCGGGGAATAAAGTCCAAAGGAATTATTTATGTAAAGTGAATTGGATTTTGAAATCTAAGTTTAGTGGTTAAGCCTACATGGGTGGATTAAGGAATTGCATGTTGATTTATGCATTGTAGATCCATATGTTTATTTATGGTTGATGTTTATGCACTGGCAATCCAATGGAGTAAACATGTTCCGCGTTAGTGGCGTAGTCCTGTGATTAGCCTTATTATTACATAAGTTAAGAAAGATTTCTCATACCAGTCCCATGACTGACTCGTAGTTTGTTTCACTTGCAAACTCGGGTGCCCATATTTTCCACGCGGGCAGTCGAGTAGCTTATTTCGCAGATATATTGAATAGGATTCTAGATCGAAGCTTAAAGCTGTGTCCTGGGCAATGATAGTCTTCCGCTGTGTTAGTTTAATTGTTCCGCTGTGCATTGCATTACATTTGTGGTAAATTAATCTTCCGCTGCATTATATTCAATGTAATCTGATATTCTGTACTCTAATGTAACATTATTATAATGTTTATAAAAGTCTTCTAATATTTGTTCAGATGTGTTGTATGCCCAAAGTTAACGTATGCGGATTTTGAACGGTTTTGGTCGATTTAGCGATTGATTAGGTCCAGGCGAAATCCGTGTCGTTACAGCTAGTATCAGAGCTTTGGTTAGCTCAAATATTTGGGGTACAACTCGTTAGAACTGAACAAAAGACTCATCAGAGGTAGGATTAGAAATATCCTATAAAAGAATACTCATTAGAGATAGGATCGGTAATATCCTAAAATGAGAAACTCATTAGAGATGGGGTTAGTAATGCCCTAGAATGAGTTGAGAGTGACAAGTTTATAATTAACGCATTTGTGATTATATATATAATCCGATCTTAGAAAATATGATTTTTGAATATATATATATATAAGTTATATATATTTGGAAAGCTAATCCACTAATTGATTGATGATTGTGTTGAGTGATTATCAAATCAACTAACAAAATTTTTGAAACTAATAAAAAAAATGAAAGTTGAGTTAGTTAGTTAAACAGCTTTCAGCTCCGTTCCTTTTCGATGATGAAAAGATTTTAAGTGGGGGAGATTGTAACAACCCGGAAATTCTAAACCAATTTAAATTTTTTATTTTGGCTATTTTACTGAATTTTGAATAGTTAAAATAATTTATTTTAAATTATAACAATTAAAATTTATTTAAATCGTAGTTAGAACGAATATATTTAATTTAATTTTAAGAGGAGTTAGAAATAGCGCGGTAGTTTGAAAATTTGAATTAGAAATTTGACTGAATGTACAGGATTCAAAATAAATCGAATTTCAGTAAAACCAAAAATATTTAAAAATATCTTTCTAACGAATGTGAGAAATCGAAATTTCATATTGGGAATAAAAAGTTATGTCCATTTTAAAATTAGAAATAGTCACTATGGAATTTAATATAATATACAACCCTAATATATAGCCATTGTGCAAACGACCTCCGTTTTCGACAAAACCACTTTGGTTGGATCCGGAATGTCAATTTATTGTAAGATTCCAATTTTCATAATTTTTGGAATTAGTATGTGAGTGTGGTAAATCAAAACGTGTTTTGTCAATTTTAGTCAATTTGGATCGACTGGAAAATGACCACTTTTCATACGGTCTCCAAATTCAACGAAACTAATTTTCTTAGGACGTAGCATCAAAACATAGCTAGAATTATTTTTTTTGTAATTTTTGGAGTTAGTATGTGGCCACGGTAAATTAAAAGGTACGTTTAAATTCGATATATGTTGATTTATATTTTAAATTTGATAAAAACTGTTCGAAACAGTCGAATTGGCTTACCGGACATATCCCATTATGTCCGGAATGGGGGTATTTAGCTAGAGTCGACAGTCATTGGGTCTCGTTTGGAGTTCAGATGGTTTAACAAGCTATTTTTGAATTAAACAATTAAATAATTAAATAATATAGAATATACTATATATATATATATATATATGGTAGAAATATGGTAAACCCTAATTCTCTAATACATGGTCGCCGCACAGTTCGAATCAATGGCCCCAAAGCTCTATCGTTCTTCCTCATTTTCTCTCAATTTGATTCTCTTCCCCAAAACTTCCAAAGACTAAATCAAAGAACTCAATGAGCTCTAAGTTTTCAATTGCGGTTGATGGGTTTTTGTAACACCCCGGATTTTTGAATAATCGAATTAACTAAAATAAAGAATAATTAATCTCAGACGTGAAAATTAAGGGAATGGGGTTGTGCCATTGTGTTCGTCTCGGAATTCTGGTTGAAATAGAGTCCGAGTTTGCGGGAAACGGGTACCGGATGAAGGAGTTATGGACGAACGGAGTTTGGTGGCAAAACAAGAAAAAAATTTGCACTGGCGCACTTGGGAAGTGCGCCAGTACAAATTTGCACTGGCGCACCTGCCAAGTGCGTCCAGGCCGAGGCAGCAGACCTGCACAGCTTTCTGGTTCAGTCTGACCCATGTTGCTGAGTCCTTTCTGACTCCTTGCTGAGTCATTAGGGCTGAGGTGTCACCCTATCCCGACTGAATGGTTTTGATTAACCCTAAGATCATCCGAAGGCTTAAATTAATTCAAAACTCTATAAAAAGACCCATAGACTCAAACCCTAAATCAGATTTAAAACTGAAACTATGGCCGTCATGCTGTCATCTTGAACCCTAGAGTAGCCGCCACCAATTAGAGAGGAAGAACAACAAATCAAATCAGTTCTATTCAACCCTAACAACGAATCTTCTTCAAAGGAAAGCTAATACAACTTCAGAAATCAGAATTCAGAACTCAAGACCGCTTTTGTGTTGTGAGTTCGATAGTTTTAATGTAACACCCCGTGAATTCTATAACGTTAAGCTTCACGAACTAAAGTATAATTAATTATAAATGATGAAATCAAGGGAAATGGGTTATGCCATTGCGTTCGTCTCGAAATTCTGTTTGGGATAGAGTCCAAGTTTGCGTAAAACGGATATCGTATGAAGAAGATATGGACGAACGAAGTTGGGCGAAAAACTAGAAAACGAGTCAGAATGCACTGGCGCACTTGGGAAGTGCGCCAGAACAGAAATGAACTGGCACACTTGGGAAGTGCGCCAGTACATTTTTAGCCTGGCGCACCTGCCAAGTGCGCCCAGGTCAGAATGACCTGCTAGTCAGGTCCTTGCTGGCCTGATCAGGGTCTGGTCGAATTCTGATGCTTGGCTGAGTCACTAGGGCTTACGTGTCACCTTTTGAGTGGCTCTTTGAACTTTGTATGTCAATTAGAAACCCTAGAGACAAGCCAACAAGCCTAAGAGACGAATCAAATTAAAAGAAGATCAAAGCTTAATCAAATCATTCAACGCAACTTTGCTACCCAAAGGAGAGCATCTCCAAATCAGAATAACAGAAATCAGAAAACAAGAATTCATCACACATTGTAAGTATAGTAACCTTTCAGAATATGAATAAAAACTGTGATGTGATTCGATGTATATGAAAATAGAATTGTGTTATTATTCTATGTATTGTGATGGTTCTATCATGACTTATGTATTGATGTTTGTGGCAAAAAATTGATTTATGCAAGCCTATTGAACGGTTGTACTTGCAAGTTTGTGGCAAAAATTAGAATTTGGTCATTTTATGTATACGGCGATGGCATGGACTATGTCTAAGTTGGAATTTATGTAAACATGTTATAGACCTTTTTTTTTATTATTCTTATGTTTATTTGCAAGTATAATTAGATCTATGTTTCATAAACTATGCAAGTTCATTTGCAAGTATAATTGGACCTATGTTTCATCAAGTATAATTAGATCTATGTTTCATAAACTATGTAAGATTCATGTTTATTTGCAAGTATAATTGGATCTATGTTTCATAAACTATGCAAGTTCATAGGCTATATGATTAGATGTTAAAATTGTACATTTTGGTGAACATACATCATGCTAGTCTTGTGTTTGACATTATGCCAAATTAAACATGTTTAAAACACAAGTTTATATTAGCCTAAACTATGCCATCTCATATGTCACCTACTTAGTTATATTTTGATTTGAATGCAAGTTTACATGACCCATGTTATATGTTAGTTGAATCGCCAAATTGCAAGTTCATGCGCCACACACCTTTATGTATTACATACTCTTGATTTCCCCTTTTCCTCATGTTTATAAAGTTGGGCTGAATTGTGACAAGCCCAACACATGTTATAACGTTGCGAACAAACGGGGGTAATAACGTTGGGTGTAAAATATGAAAACATATGTTGGCATGTTTGGCACATGCCAATGATTATGACACATAAGCGGTATGAATTGAAATACCCAAAAATAAAAGATATGACATTTACATATAGTTGAAAAGTAATAAAATATGTAAATTTAGAAAACACGATATGCTTAACCCGAGGTTGGATTGAGTTGTGATGTAAACCTGCCCGGACCCGCCCGGCTGTCCAATAGTCACAATAATACCTATCCAATGTGGGTGGTTAAGCATTGAGCCCAATAAGGACCCGAGGTTAGACTGAGCTATGGTATAAACCTGCCCAGAACCAACCGGCATATCCAGTAACCGTAGCAATACCTGTCTAATGTGAGTGGTCTGGTGCTCCTAAGAGGCTAAGGACAGATGGTAGGGTTAAGTCAACTATAACACTTAACCAAATTCAAGATGTTAACAAGAATTGATGGGTGGTGTTAGGTAAATACAGACACTTAACCACTTAACATGTTTGACTAGAAAATCCTGGTAACGAGGGACCCGTTTCAGCAGTAACCCAAAGTTAGGTATCAACGGTACCCTGAAACTAGGCAGGGTGGGGCACGATTACTGGGCTGATTGTAAGTGGTCAAACGACGGCGGTGGGTGCACAGTGCAGGTCTAACGGGGTGCGGGCGTGCACACACTCCGGAGCAGACAACCAGGGCACTGGGGACACCAGTAGTATAACCTATGTCTTCTAGTTTTGTGTCGGGGCCGCCACCATGGGTCTTGATACACCCCATGGTGGGACCATCATAGGTATCTACAATTCTTGGGGGCTGTATGACACATGTTAACACGAGTAGGAGCCGATCTTTAATAAGAATGGGGATCACTTCACCCTCACCATGGGGTGCCAGTTAGAATGAATTCAAATAGGTGCAGAGATATAGTATGGGTGTGATAGTACATTCGACACTTCCTTAGCTTGTGACACTTTCCTATTTTTAGTTTACATCCATCATACCCTTTTCATATTCACATATTGAAGAGTTACTAGATTTACTCAGGCTTTATGTCTGACCCTATTTTCTTTTCGTTTTCTTTTCTTTCGTTTCCCCCCCCCCTCAGGTCCACAGGGAGGAAACAGCTCAACTCAGTCAGGCTCTTTACAAGCACCAAGAACGTAGATGTATGATTTGGATCTTTCTTGCTCGGATAATGGCTTTGGATATCACTATGGGGATTTTTGTCACTTTATTTATGTTTTCATGCTTCTTTAATAATCAAGGCAGTTATGAGGTTGTAATGTTGAAAGTATTTTGAGACAATTATGGAAATCTTTGTTTGATACACGTATTGGTGAAATAAAAGTTTGTTTGGTTTCCGCTGTTTAAAATATGTGTATTTATATCTGTCTTGAGTTCATCTGTGGCTTTTACTTATAAACCTCCACCAAAGTTAAGGCATTCCCTTTGTGAGTGACCTTAATGGAGGTGGGGTGTTTCATTTAATAAAATAATTAGTAAATTAATTGGATTGAGTTATGATGCGGATAATTTGGATATGATGTGAATTATTGACTGCATGTTGTAATTATGTTGTAGAATTGTGTTGTAATTTCTATGATGTTATGTTATGATGCTATCACCCATGTTGTAATTCTATGATTGGCTTATGTCTAGTTGAATCATCATGTTGTTCATATGCTAGTTTGGTTATGTTGATTCATATGATAGATCACAAGTTTGTATGCAAGTTTAGATATTGATTTAGACAAGAATCATAGGCAAGTTAGTATAACCTTACATGTTTCGTGACATCAATTTTAGATCTAAAGTTAGGCTATGACATGTGTGAGTTATATGATAAATTCTACATGATAATTTACATGTTAGATGCAAGTTTACACCATTGTTATGATGCATAAATCACATATGCAAGTTTATATAAATATATGAGTTTGGGATATGAATCATGTTATGCAAGTTTAGGGTTATTGCCTATGCAAGTTTACACCTTTAGATGTAGATCTATGACATACATGATTTATCCAAGTTTGTGACCATTATCTCAACAAGTTCACACCTTTAGATTTGGATCCATGACATATGTTGTTTATGCAAGTTGTAACCTTGGCCTAAGCAAGTTTTAGATGTAGAACATCATTCACACATGCAAGTTCACCCCTATGTTTAGATCTATGTTTTAATTATGTGTATATTGTGATGTTTTCTCTTTATTCCATAAGTTAGACTATTCGAGTCTAACGTATATTTTACGTTAAACGAACAAACGTACAACGTGGGGTAAAGGGGATAATATTAAAAGATTTAATTGGCATAAATGCCTTAAAAGGCATAAAATAAATTTGAAATGAAAATTGGTATGATTTTACATACCATAAATGGATGGACATAATTGAGTCATTATGGACATCGTTAAATTTGGAATTGATTGATAATTTGAATAGGGAAAGTAATTCAAATTGGGGAATGATTAATTAGGAGTAATTAATCGTCTAAGACACGAGGTTAGGCTCTTTTGTGGTGTAAGACTGCCCGGACCCGCCCGACAAATCCAGCTGCCACAAATGCCAGTCTAATGTGAGAGGTCTTAGGCATAAATTAAATACGTAACAATTGTAAAGACACGAGGTTAGGCTCTTTTGTGGTGTAAGACTGCCCGGACCCGCCCGGCAAATCCAGCTGCTACAAATGCCAGTCTAATGTGAGAGGTCTTTATGAGGTTACGGTCTTAATGAATTAAGAAACACTTAACCAGATAAACATGTAGTGGGGCATGAGGGGGTTAAGTGGGTGCCTTGGGTGGCATTTGAAATACGATTAGAAACACTTAACCAAAATTGAAACATGTAATTGAAACATGAATAAGAAGTGGGTTAAGTGGGATGTACTAGAGGGGACCAAGCTTAGGTGGATAGCTTGTGTCAAGTAATGGAGGCCCATTTCAACCAGTAACCCATACGTATCTTTGTGGGCTCGACCCAAGTCGAGGACGGGACACGCATACTGGGCTTGACTGTAAGAGGCCAAACCGGGTTAGCGGTGGTAACGCAAGTCCAACGGGTTCATATGCGTGTGTGGACCCGGGCTGGTAGGTAAGACGTTGTTGCATCGTGTAGGTATAAGCCGTGTATTATTTGTGGTATCGGGTTGCCACTTTGGGGAGTGATACACCCCACTGTGGGGCCAGCACGGGTATCTACGAGTTAGGGAGCCGATCGGTTGGAGGTAGTGGGTACACCTAACGGAGATAGGGGCAGGCGGCACCTATGATGGCAGCTAGGGGTTCACAAAACTACCAATATCATTATTAAGTCTGTAGGTAGGATCAACCTTAGGGTGACTAGTGGTAGTGCAGTATAGCAATTATCCTATAGTGTTGGTGTAGTTTAGTAATTATCTTATAGTGGTTTAGGGGCGCTTTAACGATATCGTTGTTCATCTTGTTTCCTTATTTAATCTGCCATACTCAATGGTTCATGGTCATTTCCTTATTTTCCAACTTATGCCTTAGCCTAGTTACTTTGTTAATTATATTGTTAAAGTTATCGCACTCGCCAGACTTTATGTCTGACCCCCTTTGTTTCCTCCTCTTTTCTTCCTTCCCCCCTAGGTGCTCAGGTTGGAACTAGCACCAGTGGAGTTTGATTTTGGACTGGTGTTTCTCTGCTTTTAGAAGATTGCTTGGATCGCTGAAGTAAAGTTCAGCTTCTCTTTTATTTATGGCTATTTTGTATTGTGGATTATGTCTTTCAATTTATGTACTTTTGGTAGTCAAGATGGATATTATGTACTTTGACTCTGGTTTTTGATGATGTAATCAAACATATGTGTTTTCCGCTGCAATGAAATAAAGTTTTAAATCTTTGAGTACTGTTTATATATGTCTTGTTGTTAAGTTTCTGTTCTATACTTACTTAAAACGCTCCATAGAAGTTAATGCATTCCCTTTGTGAGTGACATTAATGGACGTGGGGGGTTACACGTGGTATCAGAACCAGAGGTTACTAGAACAGATATGAATTTTGAAAAACTATTTTTCAAAACAATTTTTATAAAGAAGTACCTTCAAAAGTACGTTTTAAGGAAAGTATTTTCAAGAGAAAAGCTTATTTTAGAAAGCATAACCCCAAGAGCCATATATCTTTCCCTCGGTTCTTTTATATTGAATCTTTCCTTTTTCGTTTCGGCATGTCTGAAGCATCTGAGATACCAGACGGTGTTCATGTACCCGGTTGGTTTCATCAACACCTCGAGGCTAGGGCCGCCACCGCAGGTCCAGCAAATGCTCCTCCTCCTCCCCCTCCTCCTCGCGTCGATACTTTTGCTAAGATATGTAAGGACTTTAGAGCAATGGGTGGAAAACCTTTTCACGGGACGGAGACATTTGTTGAAGCTCGTAACTGGCTAAAGGAGGTGGAAGAATTGTTTAGAATATTTGAAGTGGATGATGGAAGAAAAGTCCAGCTAGCTGCCTGGCTAATGAAGGATGAGGCCTCGTTTGGGTGGGAGGTTACTAATGGGGGACGCCCAATCGATACATGGCCAGATTTTAGGCAGAGGTTTGAGGCGAAGTTTCTCTCACGGGCTTAAGAGAATCTATACATGGAAAGGTTTTTGGCGCTGAAGCAAGGGAATCTATCGGTGAAAGAGTACGTCAACAAATTCAACCAATTGGCAAGATTTGGCTTGGACTTGGTGAATACTCCAGAAAGAAGGCTCTAAGATTTGTTAAGGGTTTAAACGAGTCGCTTCATGGGTTAGCTATGACCCACATTCCCATGGGGCTACCTTCGAGAGACTAGTTGACATGACGCTCATGCATGAAGAGGAGAAGGGCGCCAATGCTAATAAGGCACCCGAGAAGAAAGGGGATCAAAAGAAGCCGCAACATCAACAACAGAACAAGAAAAGTGGCAAAGGCAACAATGCTAAGGGAAAGAAAAGATGCTTTAACTATGGGACACCCGGCCATCTAAGCAAAGATTGTAGGAAGAAAAAGAAGACTGGTTGTTTCCACTGTGGCGAGGCGGGATATATTATTAAGGACTGCCCAAAGAAAGGGTAGAGGGCAGGGTCTACCTCGGGAGGACAGGTGCAGGCTCTTATGGCACCAGGGTAGGCAAGGGGACAAGTTCAGGCTCTCGTGGTCCCACCGCTGCAAGAACGAGGTAGAGCAGTTTCCGTTGAAAGTTTAGTTTTTCTGTTTGATCATCCTGTCTGTATATTATTCGATTCTGGCGCATCACATTCGTTTATCTCTACATCATTAGTTGAAACACTGCACCTTGATACTAGTCTAGTTATTGATCCCTTAGTAGTCTCAAATCCTATCAGTGTTTCGGCTCATCTTTCTATGATTTGTCGGGATTTGAGAGTGTTTATCTTGGGCGTTGAGTTTGAGTGCAACGCTTTTGTTCTTGGCTTTATGGGCTACGGTTTAATTCTAGGTACGGATTGGCTAACTAGATATGGGGCCATCCTAGATTGTGAAAGAAGGGTAGTTAGATTGTTGACTCATTTTGGAAAGACCCTTGATATTTCTTGTGACCCTAGAGGTCCAGTAATGCTTAGCTACCTAGAATCCCTTGACGCATCCGATGATGATTTACATTCTGTTCCCATAGTCCGTGAATATGCTGATGTCTTCGATGAGGTGAGGGGTTTACCCCCAAAACGTGAAATAGACTTTCGAATATATCTAGTAGATAATGCAAAGCCGGTTGCATTACCAGTGCGCCACATGGCTCTAAGAGAGAGAAGAGAACTCAGTAAGCAAGTGAAGTAATTGCTTGAGAATGGGTTCATCAGACGTAGTATATCGGAGTGGGGTGCTCCAGTAGTGTTTGCCACGAAGGCAGATGGGTCCCTTAGACTTTGTGTGGACTATAGAGAACTTAATAAGCTTACTAAGAAGAATAGACACCCACTGCCGAGGATTGACGATCTCTTCGATCAGTTAGTTGGCGCCTCAGTGTTTTCACAGTTGGACTTAGCCACTGGTTTCCATCAGTTGAGAGTGGCTGAGGATAGCATAGACAAGACTACCTTTAGGACTCCAGACGGTTTCTTCGAGTGGCTTGTTATGCCCTTCGGTTTGACAAACGCCCCCGCATACTTTGTTGACTTGATGAGTAGGGTGTTTAGGGAGTTCCTTAATAGATTCGTGGTAGTCTTTGTGGACGACATCTTGATCTTTTCTAAAAGCAAGGAAGAGCATGCCCTACATCTTAGGGAAGTGTTGGAGACTCTTCGAGCGCATAACCTTAAAGCTAAAATTTCTAAATGTCACTTTTGGAGGAAGGAAGTACGATTCTTAGGGCACGTGGTTTCCAAAGAAGGGATAGCTGTGGACCCCGCGAAGATAGTGGCCATCCAAGATTGGAAGGTTCCTAAAAATGCTACCGAGGTGAGGAGTTTCTTTGGGTTGGCTGGCTACTATAGGAAGTTTATCAATGACTTCGCAAAAATATCAGCCCCATTAACAGGCTTGACGAAGAAGAACCTAGTTTTCATGTGGGACTTTGATTGTGATGATGCGTTCCAACGTTTAAAGAGAGCTTTGACCACAGCCCCAGTCTTAGTGTTGCCAGATAGGAGTAAGTCATTTACCGTTTATACCGATGCTTGTGGGGCAGGACTAGGCGCTGTCTTAATGCAAGAGGGAAGGGTAATAGCCTATGGTGGAAGGAAATTGAGAGTACATGAGAGAAATTACCCTACACATGACCTAGAGTTGGCCGCTATTGTCTTCGCGCTTAAGTCTTGGCGGCATTATCTTCTTGGCGAAAAATTCGAATTATTCACTGACTACAAATCGCTAAAATACTTATTCTCTCAGAAGGACTTGAACTTAAGGCAGCAAAGGTGGAGGGAATTCTTAGCATCCTACGACTTCGAGATAGCATATACCCCTGGCAAGGGTAACGTGGTGGCAGACGCCTTAAGTAGAAAAAGGTTGTCCTTGAGTCCGTTGTTTGTTGAGCGGCGAAGCTTAGAGTTCATCTCTACATTTGACTTTAAACCTTCCATTGACTTTGTACCCGGTTTGCTAGCATCCTTAGAGGTCAGACCTACGCTTTTGGGATGGATTGGCGAGGCACAGCGAGACGACCCACAGTTGGATGAGTTAGTAGAAAAGCTCAAAAGAGGGGAGTCATCGAGCCATCTCCGTAGGTATACCCTAGATGATAAGGGTTGGTTACGTAGGGACGATAGACTTTGTGTACCATAGGACGAGAACTTGAGGAAGACCATTCTTGATGATGCACATCATTCGAAGATGACCATCCATCCCGACGGGGACAAGATGTACATGGACATGAGACGAGTTTACTTTTGGGCCGGTATGAAGAAGGACGTGGCAGAGTTTGTTGCTAGATGCTTGGTGTGCCAACAAGTAAAAGAGTGCAAAAGAGGCCCGGTGGATTGCTTCACCCATTGGAGGTCCCACAATGGAAGTGGGAAAGTGTTTCGATGGACTTTGTTGACGGATTACCAAGATCAAGGAAGGGTAATATGGGGATTTGGGTCGTGGTAGACAGACTTACTAAGAGCGCCCATTTCATTCCCGTAAAGAGTAAGAGGACTGCTCCATGGTTAGCCTCCGTATACATTCGAGAAATAGTTCGTTGGCACGGTGTTCCTTCTAGCATAGTGAGCGACCGCGATCCTATCTTCACTAGCGAGTTTTGGAAGAGCTTGCAAGAGGCGGTAGGGACTCGGTTATGTTTGAGCACTGCATATCATCCTCAGACGGACGGCCAGACCGAGAGGGTGAATCGTATTCTAGAGGACTTATTGAGGTTGTGTGTCTTAGATTTCGGAGGTACATGAGAGGAACATCTTCCGTTGGTGGAGTTCACATATAATAACAGTTTTCAGTCTAGCATTGGCATGGCACCGTTCGAGGCTCTTTATGGACGGCCGTGACGTTTGCCTACATGTTGGTGGGAGTCTACAGACAAGGTCTTGCTTGGACCCGATATGATTAGAGAGACTTCAGAAAAGATCGATTTGATTCGAAGGAGGATGAAGACGGCGCAAGATAGGCAAAAATCTTATGCTGACAAGAGGAGGACAGATCTTGAGTTTGATATTGGGGACATGGTCTTTGTCAAGGTGTCTCCATTACGGAACGTCGTTCGCTTTGGGTCCATTGGGAAGTTAGCACCAAGATTCGTAGGGCCGTTTCCTATTAAGGAGAGGATTGGGCAGATGGCGTATAGAGTGGAGTTGCCCGAGAGACTTAGTGGCGTACACGATGTATTCCATGTATCACATTTGAGGAAGTGCTTGCACGAGACCGCGAAATTGGTAGAGCCGAGCTTGCTTAGAGAGGTGGAGATAGAGCGTGATGCGACGATTCGACGAGCTCCTACGTGCATTCTTGGGTCGGAGATTAAGAAGTTGAGGAATCGAGAGGTCAAGCTAGTCAAAGTGCAATGGGGAGATGATGAGAGCAACGCTACTTGGGAGACGGAAGCGAAGATGCGTTCATTGTACCCTTTTCTTTTCGAGGGTATGTCTTTTAATTTCTCCTTTATCGCTTAGCTTGTACTAATCTTATCTTTAGTATGTCCTCTTGCTAGTATCTTTGACCTTTAGATAGGGTAGTCCTATGGTTGAAACATGTGTTTGAGACATGTTATGTATGATGGATGCATGTGGATGCAAGTGTTTGCTCGTGGTTGCTCGTGGATGCATATACACACACTTTAGGCACTAGATCGGCTCAGTCACGTCATATTGCATATAAATGTGTGTACATATTTAAGTAATGGATGTATAATGATTGTACCATCATATGGATGTTTCATTTTAGTGAATGGTTGTGCACAAATGTAGAAATAATATGTATCGATAAGGTTCTTTCGCATACATAATGGACGCATGGCACTATCATGGTTTGCATTAAGGAGGTCAACTGAATCAGTAGATCGCCTGATTTTGCATTAGATAAAGAACATATACACACACTTCTTGCATATGTTCATACAGCATTAGAAATTTTATAAGGACAATGGATGCCCATGTTTGATGGCTGAGTAGATGGTTATTTGGATGGTGGGATATGCATTCTCCTTAACTTGGAGATTTTGAGGGCGAAATCCTTTAAGGAGGGGAGAATGTAACACCCCGGATTTTTGAATAATTGAATTAACTAAAATAAAGAATAATTAATCTCATATGTGAGAATTAAGGGAATGGGGTTGCGCCATTGTGTTCGTCTCGGAATTCTGGTTGAAATAGAGTCTGAGTTTGCGGGAAACGGGTACCGGATGAAGGAGTTATGGACGAACAAAGTTTGGTGGCAAAACAAGAAAAAAAAATTTGCACTGGCGCACTTAGGAAGTGCGCCAGTACAAATTTGCACTGGCGCACCTCCCAAGTGCGCCCAGGCCGAGGCAGCAGACCTGCACAGCTTCCTAGTTCAGTCTGACCCATGTTGCTGAGTCCTTTCTGACTCCTTGCTGAGTCATTAGGGTTGAGGTGTCACCCTATCCCGACTGAATGGTTTTGATTAACCCTAAGATCATCCGACGGCTTAAATTAATTCAAAAGTCTATAAAAAGACCCATAGACTCAAACCCTAAATCAGAATTAAAACTGAAACTATGGCCATCATGCTGTCATCTTGAACCCTAGAGTAGCCGCCACCAATTAGAGAGGAAGAACAACAAATCAAATCGGTTCTATTCAACCATAACAACGAATCTTCTTCAAAGGAAAGCTAATACAACTTCAGAAATCAGAATTCAGAACTCAAGACCGCTTTTGAGTTGTGAGTTCGATAGTTTTAATAAAATAATTAGTAAATTGATTGGATTGAGTTATGATGCGGATAATTTGGATATGATATGAATTATTGACTGCATGTTGTAATTATGTTGTAGAATTGTGTTGTAATTTCTATGATGTTATGTTATGATGCTATCATTTACGATGTAAAGTTATGATGCTATCACCCATTTTGTAATTCTATGATTGGCTTATGTCTAGTTGAATCATCATGTTGTTCATATGCTAGTTTGGTTATGTTGATTCATATGATAGACCACAAGTTTGTATGCAAGTTTAGATATTGATTTAGACAAGAATCATAGGCAAGTTAGTACAACCTTACATGTTTCGTGACATCAATTTTAGATCTAAAGTTAGGCTATGACATGTGTGAGTTATATGATAAATTCTACATGATAATTTACATGTTAGATGCAAGTTTACACCATTGTTATGATGCATAAATCACATATGCAAGTTTATATAAATATATGAGTTTGGGATATGAATCATGTTATGCAAGTTTAGGGTTATTGCCTATGCAAGTTTACACCTTTAGATGTAGATATATGACATACATGATTTATGCAAGTTTGTGACCATTATCTCAACAAGTTCACACCTTTAGATTTGGATCCATGACATATGTTGTTTATGCAAGTTGTAACCTTGGCCTATGCAAGTTTTAGATGTAGAACATCATTCACACATGTAAGTTCACCCCTATGTTTAGATCTATGTTTTAATTATGTGTATATTGTGATGTTTTCTCTTTATTCCATGAGTTAGACTATTCGAGTCTAACGTATATTTTACGTTAAACGAACAAACGTACAACGTGGGGTAAAGGGGATAATATTAAAAGATTTAATTGGCATAAATGCCTTAAAAGGCATAAAATAAATTTGAGATGAAAATTGGTATGATTTTACATACCATAACTGGATGGACATAATTGAGTCAATTATAGACATCGTTAAATTTGGAATTTATTGATAATTTGAATAGGGAAAGTAATTCAAATTGGGGAATGATTAATTAGGAGTAATAAATCGTCTAAGACACGAGGTTAGGCTCTTTTGTGGTGTAAGACTGCCCGGACCCGCCCGGCAAATCCAGCTGCCACAAATGCTAGTCTAATGTGAGAGGTCTTAGGCATAAATTAAATACGTAACAATTATAAAGACACGAGGTTTGGCTCTTTTGTGGTGTAAGACTACCCGGACCTGCCCGACAAATCCAGCTGCCACAAATGCCAGTCTAATGTGAGAGGTCTTTATGAGGTTATGGTCTTAATGAATTAAGAAACACTTAACCAGATAAACATGTAGTGGGGCATGAGGGGGTTAAGTGGGTGCCTTGGGTGGCATTTGAAATACGATTAGAAACAATTAACCAAAATTGAAACATGAATAAGAAGTGGGTTAAGTGGGATGTACTAGAGCGGACTAAGCTTAGGTGGATAGCTTGTGTTAAGTAATGGGGGCCCATTTCAACCAGTAACCCATACGTATCTTTGTGGGCTCGACCCAAGTCGAGGACGGGACACGCATACTGGGCTTGACTGTAAGAGGCCAAACCGGGTTAGCGGTGGCAACGCAAGCCCAACGAGTTCATATGCGTGTGTGGACCCGGTGAGACGACCCAAAATCCCGTTCAGACGGAAACAGGGTTATCTTTGGAATATAACACAGAAACAGATAATAGCAGAACAGAATTAAATAAATACACCAGAAATGAACAATAAAATATACTGGATAAAAGTAATCATCAGAGTTACACAGTATACAGGATCTTACTTAGTACAAATACAGTTCAGCTATACATAAATGTCTACAGCGGAAATAAACAAAATATGTACAATAGGAGCTGAATAGCACAAAAAGAAATAAATGATAGAATCCATCTTCAGCTCCAGCTATCCAGAAAGAACCAGCTAAACCTGAATACAAGGCTGCCCGTGTACAAAAAGGGGCACCCGAGTTTGAAAGTGAAACAAACTACGAGTCAGTCATGGGACTGGTATGAGAAATCCACTCAACACATATATAATTGGCTAATCACAGGACCACGCCACTTTCGTGGAACGGGTTTACTCCATTGGATTGCCAGTGCTCTAAAACAAATCTTTCTTTTAAAAATCGCTATGCTTTTTTATAAAAATGAAGCCGTTATAAGACTCAGTTCCCATCACACAATGCAACGCAAACCGGAGGATAGAGTTTTTTTACCTTATAACAGCCAAAATATGATTGATACGAATAAAACAAAGGCATTTGATATTATTGCTAGTGTTTACATGTTTTTAAAACAATTTCAAATCATAAATATCAATCATAGACGGCATTAATGCCCCATACCACTATGTCGCCATATATATAGGTATACAATCAAAACCGCACAGTCACGTATTTGGAAATTGGATTTCTGTCATGAACCAAGGCAAAAGATAGTCCTTACCGAATTCGAGACAATCTAGCCCATGTCTCAGGAACAGCCGCAACTGCCCGTTGGAGCGACAGGGCCGGTCCACCGATGTGGATTATTATGCCTGAACACTACGTCTCCCTGCCCTTTGGGGCGTAAACGAGCCAACGAATGACTCCATCGGACCCGGATCGTCCGATCAAACCAAGGCGCCTCGCAACAGCAACAACCACATAGGTGAAAAGTATATAAATGTCAGGGCTGGTAGGTCACTGACACCACCTTAGCTAGAAAGAAACGCATGCCCTCCCTGAGGTCCTTCTCCCGTTTTAGGTTCATACCGGGGTGTGAGGCTCGCGAATTCACGTTATACACAAAGCTACGCCACACAGGCGGTGCTTTGATCATCACCACAAGACTTTGCTTTTCAACAAAAGCCCTGATCAGTGCATCTTAGCATGCCACACAGGCAATTCACGCCATGCGATTGATGTCCATCGATATACAACCTCTGAGCTCGTACGTCTCAGAGAAGGGCGTTAAGCAAAAGAATAAATTCTCCGCCGCCAAACAGATGTATATTTAACAGAAATCAATCAACACAGAATAAACTCCAATGTCAGACACACAGTCCATTTACAAGTCCGTTCTGGGTCTGAACGAAACCGGAGGCACTAAATACCTTGCAAACCCTTCGATCACCACGTACGTCTGGACGATCACCACTCATTATCCATATTTCGGGATGCCTCCCAATCAGGACCTCGGTTACTATCCAAACGAGGTGAAGATCTCCGGTCTTCGACCATCGTCTTCATCTTCGAATTTCAATCGTCGGTCAATTATTCGAAATGAGAATTAACTCGGCCTTTTCAAATAATTCACGTATATTTAGAATTTCAAATCGATTTATTTCAATGGTTAAATTATTCGACAACACCAATATTGTTCTTTAATGTAATTTTCACACCAAACACATTCAACCATCAAATACAACATAAATCGAGCAAATTCAGTTTATTTCCACTCCATATTGTTTATGGTACTTTATAATGATTTATCGCTATTTTTATTTATTTTAAAATGGCTCATTTATTCAAAACGACGCTTCGGGCCATAACGCGGCCGTGGCGCTGTTTTTCTTCAGATTTGATTTACACATATCTGAAAATCTAACCGTTGGATCTTCACAAAATTTACATCATTAGAAAGGTCTTCTCAAAACGAATCCAACGGTTCCAGTTTCGGGAAAATCCGACGGTCGGATCTCCCGGCACAATCGTTTGAAGTTTCGATTTCAAAATACGAAATGCAGCGTCGTTATTCGATTTAATATATAATTATATTTTTATATATATAAATACAATCGCTTCTGGGGCTGTTTTTCTTCAGATTTGAATTAAACATTCCAGACAATCCAACCGTTGGATTTTTACAAGGTTGGTGCCGTTGGAAAGATATTTCCAAGGCGAACCCGGCGGTTGAGGTTTCGGGAAAATCCAATGGTCGGATTTCCCGCACTAGTCGTTTGAAATCATGGTTTCAAAATACGAACTGCACGGCTTCGTTTTGTTTTAATTTTATTTATATTTATATATTTATATAAATACAGTTCATTCAATGATTTCCATATCGTTTTCACTTCAATTATTTTTCTAACACCTTAAAATTTTGGAAAATTTCGCCATAACCTCCCCTGCACCGGGAGCATCGGGAAATCGCAAATAGCGTTCCCGGTCCTTCTAATCTCAAAAAGAAAAAGAAAAAGCCAAGCGGCTAGCCAACAGGCTCATAAAATCATCACCCAAACAAAACAGTAAATGTGTACCTATTTGTCGGGCACAAAATTTTATTCCTCTTCTCTAGCCCCTTTGCTATAACCTGTTCAATGAATATGCATGTACATATATATATAGTTCATATCATTTATCGTTTTCTATTCAACTTCATATTTGATTTCTATTTGGTTTAAAAACACCATTCATTCTAATGTTACATAAATAGGTGCAAATCATTTCATTAGCTAATTAATGAATATTTCAACTCATATATGTTTATTTTGAACAAGTGGCTATTTTTAACACTTCACATTTCAACGATTTATGAATACAATAAAAATGTGATTTTTATTGTAAAACAATTCATTTCAAAACACTATTTTTCTATATAGTTCAAGTTGGTGATAAAAATGGGATTTTTATCCTAAAACAATTTCTTTTTAAAACGAGATTATTTTACACAGTTCATATAGTCGATAAAAGGTGATTTTTATTATCAAACAATTTATTTCAAAATATGAATACCATTCAACACATGAATTTCTAATCAACGAATGAATATCAATTCAACACATGACAGTTTTCTATTCAATGAATAAATATAGTTTAAGCATATGAAAATAATTCAAACACACGAATATTATTCAAAATTTCGGCAGCATAACGGCAGGGTAGTTAAACCGGGACCGTCCCTAGTACGGCTCCTCGCTCTACCTTAAAACCTCGCGGTTTTTGACAATGGGGATCATGCATCTAGTTCGCACGCAGGCGGCATGTATATATTTATTTCATTTCCACAAACTAATCCTATGTGGTTTCAACCAAATATTTCACAACCACAAATGGGTATTTTTCAACCACAATCAACCAATATCAATCACAAACAATCATTCGCTACCAATCAATTTTCACAACAATTTCAACCAATAAATATCGTCCATGGTTTGTGGACGAGGGGCGTATGTATATATATAGATATATATTTATATATAGCAATTCACTTTCATTTCACACACATATATATATATTTTTAAATCAGAAATCTCACCAATAGCTATCCAACTACTACGACACTTCCTTGCATAAAATCTTCGCCAACCTCGCCTTTTTGTCGCTTTCGCCCGTATTCTCTACATATGTAAAAATCGAATTTTTACGATGCTATTCAATATATAAAAATCGAATTTTTACTACGCTATTCAATATATAAAAATATGATTTTTACTTCGACTTTCAATATATAAAAATCTGATTTTTCTTTTTAAAGTTCAAATCTTTTTCCATTCTAAAGCTCAAACCTTTTTCTCTTTGAAGTTAAAACCTTTTTCTTTTTAAAGTTTAAACCTTTTCTATTTAAAGTTCAAACCTTTTTCTAAAAATCAGTTTTTATTTCCTTTTAAAAATCAGTTTTTATTTCCTTTTAAAAATCAGTTTTATCATCTTTTTAAAATCAGTTTTATCATCTTTTTAAAATCAGTTTTATCATCTTTTTAAAATTAGTTTTTAAATCTTTTTAAAATCAGTTTTTAAATCTTTTAAAATAAAAAATTCAGTTTTTAAATCATTTTAAAAATCAGTTTTATCATCTTTTTAAAAATCAGTTTTATCATCTTTTTAAAATCAGTTTTTAAATCTTTTAAATAAAAAAATTCAGTTTTTAAATCATTTGAAATATCAGTTTTTAAATCATTTGAAATATCAGTTTTTAAATCATTTGAAATATCAGTTTTTAAATCATTAAAATACAAATTTTCAGATGAAAATAAAATAAAAACAATTTACCTACGAAGAAGGGGGGGGGGGGAAGGAAGAAGACGTCGGCGGCAGGGCGGTCTTCGGTGGTGGTGGCGTCGATGCTTCGGGGGGCTGCTCGATTCGCGTCGCGATGGCCTCGAGGGCGACGGGGTCTTCGGGGGTTTCGCCACTGGGAGGAGGAGGCTGGATGGAGGGGTGGCGCGTCGATCGATGAGGAGGCTGAGGGGGGGGGGGGGGCGACGGGTTTAGGTCATCGGTAGGTTTTTAGGTTTTTTTTTCTTTTCGTTTGAAATTAAAATGAACGGGGGGGGGGGGGGGGGGGCAGAAAGGAAGATAAAGGGGGGAATTAAAATTTATTTTAATTATTTTATTATTTAATTTTTCAAAAAGTTGACTTTTACATGCGACCTCAAAACGAGGCTCACCGCCTGTCGTCCATAGCGTTTTACCCCCATTCCGAACACAATGGGATATGTATCGCAAGCTGATTCGATCGTTTGAATCAGTTTCCGTTGAATTTAAAGTGTACTTCTTTATATATTCAATTTAAACGCACATTTCAATTTAGTGGGGCCACATACGAACTCGAAAAATTCCAGAAAAATATTTTCTAGCTTCGTATTGACGATACGGTCCTAACAAAACTAGTTTCGTTGAATTCTGAGACCGTTTGAAAAATGGCCAATTTCCAGTCGATTAAAATCAACTGGAACCGGTCAAATGCGTTTTCTTTTGCCACGCTCACATATTGATTCGACAAATTATGAAATTTGGAATCTAGCAATAACTTTACATCACGGACCCAACAAAAGTGGTTTCATCGAAATCCGAGCTCGTTTACAAAATGTCCATTTTTAAGGGCCTGAATTCCATAGCGACTATTCAGAATTTTCAACTGGACATATCTTTTGATTCCCGCTATCAAATTTCGATTGGTCGGATTCGTTAGAAAGATATTATCAATTAGATTCCATTATTTTTGGTTTCACTAACATCCGGATTGTTTTGCACCCGGTACAGTCCGACAAAGTTTGAATTCAATTTTTGAAACTGCCACGCCATTTTAGGCCTTGTTTATAATTATAATTAATTATATTCGTTTTCAATTGTCGATTCAAACTCAGTTTTCATCGTCATTATTTAAAATATTTATTTTAAATATTTAAAATCCATTATTTTAGCCAATTAAAAAAAATTAAATTGGTTCAGATTTTCTGGGTCGTTACAATCTCCCCCACTTAAAACTTTTCGTCCCCGAAAAGGAACAAAGTCGAAAGTGGTTTGATAAATCTACAATCACACACACAACAACCAATTTGTTTCTAACCTTTCTAAAATATTCTGATCAAATATTATATTACTTCAAAAATCATTCAGAGTATAGAATAAATAGTGCACATCCATAGGAAGAAAATAGCAACAGAATAGAGAATTAAATGGTAATGCAAAGTATGACAAATGTACCTTGCACCGGAGTCAATCAGAGATATCTACTCGGCATCTGGGGTAAGCTTTCTGAATGCTCTCCTCAGTTTCCCAAGTACAATCTCGCGGATCTCCACTCCATTGCACTTTGACTAAGCGAACTTTCTTGTTCCTCAGCTCTTTGGTTTCTTTGCCGATAATCTTTAGCGGCTCACGTCTCACGGCCAATTCTGGAGTAATTTCATTCTGCTTTACTCATACTAGGATATTACTGATCCTATCTGTATGGAGTTACCCGTCCTAGAACACTTCTGGTTCTATTTCTGACGAGTTCGTTCTAATGTTATATTCCAGAACTATGCTTAACCAAAGCTCTGATACCACGAGGAGACGACCCAAAATCCCGTTCAGACGGAAACAGGGTTATCTTTGGAATATAACACAGAAACAGATAATAGCAGAACAGAATTAAATAAATACACCAGAAATGAACAATAAAATATACTGGATAAAAGTAATCATCAGAGTTACACAGTATACAGGATCTTACTTAGTACAAATACAGTGCAGCTATACATAAATGTCTACAGCGGAAATAAACAAAATATGTACAATAGGAGCTGAACAGCACAAAAAGAAATAAATGATAGAATCCATCTTCAGCTCCAGCTATCCAGAAAGAACCAGCTAAACCTGAATACAAGGCTGCCCGTGTAGAAAAAGGGGCACCCGAGTTTGAAAGTGAAACAAACTACGAGTCAGTCATGGGACTGGTATGAGAAATCCACTCAACACATATATAATTGGCTAATCACAGGACCACGCCACTTTCGTGGAACGGGTTTACTCCATTGGATTGCCAGTGCTCTAAAACAAATCTTTCTTTTAAACATCGCTATGCTTTTTATAAAAATGAAGCCGTTATAAGACTCAGTTCCCATCACACAATGCAACGCAAACCGGAGGATAGAGTTTTTTTACCTTATAACAGCCAAAATATGATTGATATGAATAAAACAAAGGCATTTGATATTATTGCTAGTGTTTACATATTTTGAAAACAATTTCAAATCATAACTATCAATCATAGACGGCATTAATGCCCCATACCACTATGTCGCCATATATATAGGTATACAATCAAAACCGCACAGTCACGTATTTGGAAATTGGATTTCCGTCATGAACCAAGGCAAAAGATAGTCCTTACCGAATTCGAGACAATCTAGCCCATGTCTCTGGAACAGCCGCAACTGCCCCTTGGAGCGACAGGGCCGGTCCACCGATGTGGATTATTATGCCTGAACACTACGTCTCCCCGCCCTTTGGGGCGTAAACGAGCCAACGAATGACTCCATCTGACCCGGATCGTCCGATCAAACCGAGGCGCCTCGCAACAGCAACAACCACATAGGTGAAAAGTATATAAATGTCAGGGCTGGTAGGTCACTGACACCACCTTAGCTAGAAAGAAACGCATGCCCTCCCTGAGGTCCTTCTCCCGTTTTAGGTTCATACCGGGGTGTGAGGCTCGCGAATTCACGTTATACACAAAGCTACGCCACACAGGCGGTGCTTTGATCATCACCACAAGACTTTGCTTTTCAACAGAAGCCCTGATCACTGCATCTTAGCATGCCACACAGGCAATTCACGCCATGCGATTGATGTCCATCGATATACAACCTCTGAGCTCGTACGTCTCAGAGAAGGGCGTTAAGCAAAAGAATAAATTCTCCGCCGCCAAACAGATGTATATTTAATAGAAATCAATCAACACAGAATAAACTCCAATGTCAGACACACAGTCCATTTACAAGTCCGTTCTGGGTCTGAACGAAACCGGAGGCACTAAATACCTCGCAAACCCTTCGATCACCACGTACGTCTGGACGATCACCACTCATTATCCATATTTCGGGATGCCTCCCAATCAGGACCTCGGTTACTATCCAAACGAGGTGAAGATCTCCGGTCTTCGACCATCGTCTTCATCTTCGAATTTCAATCGTTGGTCAATTATTCGAAATGAGAATTAACTCGGCCTTTTCAAATAATTCACGTATATTTAGAATTTCAAATCGATTTATTTCAATGGTTAAATTATTCGACAACACCAATATTGTTCTTTAATGTAATTTTCACACCAAACACATTCAACCATCAAATACAACATAAATCGAGCAAATTCAGTTTATTTCCACTCCATATTGTTTATGGTACTTTATAATGATTTATCGCTATTTTTATTTATTTTAAAATGGCTCATTTATTCAAAACGACGCTTCGGGCCATAACGCGGCCGTGGCGCTGTTTTTCTTCATATTTGATTTACACATATCTGAAAATCTAACCGTTGGATCTTCACAAAATTTACATCATTAGAAAGGTCTTCTCAAAACGAATCCAACGGTTCCAGTTTCGGGAAAATCCGACGGTCGGATCTCCCGGCACAATCGTTTGAAGTTTCGATTTCAAAATACGAACTGCAGCGTCGTTATTCGATTTAATATATAATTATATTTTTATATATATAAATACAATCGCTTCTGGCGCTGTTTTTCTTCAGATTTGAATTAAACATTCCAGACAATCCAACCGTTGGATTTTTACAAGGTTGGTGCCGTTGGAAAGATATTTCCAAGGCGAACCCGGCGGTTGAGGTTTCGGGAAAATCCAATGGTCGGATTTCCCGCACTAGTCGTTTGAAATCATGGTTTCAAAATACGAACTGCACGGCTTCGTTTCATTTTAATTTTATTTATATTTATATATTTATATAAATATAGTTCATTCAATGATTTCCATATCGTTTTCACTTCAATTATTTTTCTAACACCTTAAAATTTTGGAAAATTTCGCCATAACCTCCCCTGCACCGGGAGCATCGGGAAATCGCAAATAGCGTTCCCGGTCCTTCTAATCTCAAAAAGAAAAAGAAAAAGCCAAGCGGCTAGCCAACAGGCTCATAAAATCATCACCCAAACAAAACAGTAAATGTGTACCTATTTGTCGGGCACAAAATTTTATTCCTCTTCTCTAGCCCCTTTGCTATAACCTGTTCAATGAATATGCATGTACATATATATATAGTTCATATCATTTATCGTTTTCTATTCAACTTCATATTTGATTTCTATTTGGTTTAAAAACACCATTCATTCTAATGTTACATAAATAGGTGCAAATCATTTCATTAGCTAATTAATGAATATTTCAACTCATATATGTTTATTTTGAACAAGTGGCTATTTTTAACACTTCACATTTCAACGATTTATGCATACAATAAAAATGTGATTTTTATTGTAAAACAATTCATTTCAAAACACTATTTTTCTATATAGTTCAAGTTGGTGATAAAAATGGGATTTTTATCCTAAAACAATTTCTTTTTAAAACGAGATTATTTTACACAGTTCATATAGTCGATAAAAGGTGATTTTTATTATCAAACAATTTATTTCAAAATATGAATACCATTCAACACATGAATTTCTAATCAACGAATGAATATCAATTCAACACATGACGGTTTTCTATTCAATGAATAAATATAGTTTAAGCATATGAAAATAATTCAAACACACGAATATTATTCAAAATTTCGGCAGCATAACGGCAGGGTAGTTAAACCGGGACCGTCCCTAGTACGGCTCCTCGCTCTACCTTAAAACCTCACGGTTTTTGACAATGGGGATCATGCATCTAGTTCGCACGCAGGCGGCATGTATATATTTATTTCATTTCCACAAACTAATCCTATGTGGTTTCAACCAAATATTTCACAACCACAAATGGGTATTTTTCAACCACAATCAACCAATATCAATCACAAACAATCCCAAACAATCATTCGCTACCAATCAATTTTCACAACAATTTCAACCAATAAATATCGTCCATGGTTTGTGGACGAGGGGCGTATGTATATATATAGATATATATTTATATATAGCAATTCCCTTTCATTTCACACACACATATATATATTTTTAAATCAGAAATCTCACCAATAGCTATCCAACTACTACGACACTTCCTTGCATAAAATCTTCGCCAACCTCGCCTTTTTGTCGCTTTCGCCCGTATTCTCTACATATGTAAAAATCGAATTTTTACGATGCTATTCAATATATAAAAATCGAATTTTTACTACGCTATTCAATATATAAAAATATGATTTTTACTTCGACTTTCAATATATAAAAATCTGATTTTTCTTTTTAAAGTTCAAATCTTTTTCCATTCTAAAGCTCAAACCTTTTTCTCTTTGAAGTTAAAACCTTTTTCTTTTTAAAGTTTAAACCTTTTCTATTTAAAGTTCAAACCTTTTTCTAAAAATCAGTTTTTATTTCCTTTTAAAAATCAGTTTTTATTTCCTTTTAAAAATCAGTTTTAAATCTTTTAAAATCAGTTTTATCATCTTTTTAAAATCAGTTTTATCATCTTTTTAAAATCAGTTTTATCATCTTTTTAAAATCAGTTTTTAAATCTTTTTAAAATCAGTTTTTAAATCTTTTAAATAAAAAAATTCAGTTTTTAAATCATTTAAAAAATCAGTTTTATCATCTTTTTAAAAATCAGTTTTATCATCTTTTTAAAATCAGTTTTTAAATCTTTTAAATAAAAAATTCAGTTTTTAAATCATTTGAAATATCAGTTTTTAAATCATTTGAAATATCAGTTTTTAAATCATTTGAAATATCAGTTTTTAAATCATTAAAATCGAAATTTTCAGATGAAAATAAAATAAAAACAATTTACATGCGAAGAAGGGGGGGGAAGGAAGAAGACGTCGGCGGCAGGGCGGTCTTCGGTGGTGGTGGCGTCGATGCTTCGGGGGGTTGCTCGATTCGCGTCGCGATGGCCTCGAAGGGGACGGGGTCTTCGGGGGTTTCGCCACTGGGAAGAGGAGGCTGGATGGAGGGGCGGCGCGTCGATCGATGGGGAGGCTGGGGGGGGGGGGGGGCGACGTGTTTAGGTCATCGGTAGGTTTTTAGGTTTTTTTTCTTTTCGTTTGAAATTAAAACGAACGGGGGGGGGGGGGGGCAGAAAGGAAGATAAAGGGGGGAATTAAAATTTATTTTAATTATTTTATTATTTAATTTTTCAAAAAGTTGACTTTTACATGCGACCTCTAAACGAGGCTCACCGCCTGTCGTCCATAGCGTTTTACCCCCATTCCGAACACAATGGGATATGTATCGCAAGCTGATTCGATCGTTTGAATCAGTTTCCGTTGAATTTAAAGTGTACTTCTTTATATATTGGAACCGGTCAAATGCGTTTTCTTTTGCCACGCTCACATATTGATTCGACAAATTATGAAATTTGGAATCTAGCAATAACTTTACATCACGGACCCAACAAAAGTGGTTTCATCGAAATCCGAGCTCGTTTGCAAAATGTCCATTTTTAAGGGCCTGAATTCCATAGCGACTATTCAGAATTTTCAACTGGACATATCTTTTGATTCCCGCTATCAAATTTCGATTGGTCGGATTCGTTAGAAAGATATTATCAATTAGATTCCATTATTTTTTGTTTCACTAACATCCAGATTGTTTTGCACCCGGTACAGTCCGACAAAGTTTGAATTCAATTTTTGAAACTGCCACGCCATTTTAGGCCTTGTTTATAATTATAATTAATTATATTTGTTTTCAATTGTCGATTCAAACTCAGTTTTCATCGTCATTATTTAAAATATTTATTTTAAATATTTAAAATCCATTATTTTAGCCAATTAAAAAAATTTAAATTGGTTCAGATTTTCTGGGTCGTTACACCCGGGCTGGTAGGTAAGACGTTGTTGCATCGTGTAGGTATAAGCCGTGTATTATTTGTGGTATCGGGTTGCCACTTTGGGGAGTGATACACCCCACTGTGGGGCCAGCACGGGTATCTACGAGTTAGGGAGCCGATCGCTTGGGGGTAGTGGGTACACCTAGTGGAGATAGGGGCAGGCGGCATCTATGAAGGCAGCTAGGGGTGCACGAAACTACCAATATCATTATTAAGTCTGTAGGTGGGATCAACCTTAGGGTGACTAGTGGTGGTGCAATATAGTAATTATCCTATAGTGTTGATGTAGTTTAGTAATTGTCTTATAGTCGTTTAGGGGCGCTTTAACGTTATCATTGTTCATCTTGTTTCCTTATTTACTCTGCCACACTCAATGGTTCATGGTCATTTCCTTATTTTCGAACTTATGCCTTGGCCTAGTTACTTTGTTAATTATATTGTTAAAGTTATCGCACTCACCAGACTTTATGTCTGACCCCCTTTGTTTCCTCCTCTTTTCTTCCTCCCCCCAAGGTGCTCAGGTTGGAACTAGCACCAGTGGAGCTTGATTTTGGACTGTTGTTACTCTGCTTTTAGAAGATTTCTTGGATCGCTGAAGTAAAGTTCAGCTTCTCTTTTATTTATGGCTATTTTGTATTGGGGATTATGTCTTTCAATTTATGTACTTTTGGTAGTCAAGATGGATATTATGTACTTTGAATCTGGTTTTTGATGATGTAATCAAACATATGTGTTTTCCGCTGCAATGAAATAAAGTTTTAAATCTTTGAGTACTGTTTATATCTGTCTTGTTGTTAAGTTTCTGTTCTATACTTACTTAAAACGATCCATAGAAGTTAATGCATTCCCTTTGTGAGTGACATTAATGGACGTGGGGGGTTACAGTTTTCATCGCCTGGATTGTGCGATTTTTCAGCCCAAACTTGCTGCGTTCGAAGCCAGTTCCAGGCATAATAGGGGATCGAATTCTTGGCTGTTCTGGGCATTGGGAGGAGGTTCAGGGATCTTCAAAATGGCGGTGGTGGATCGACCCCTAGTGGCCTCGATGTGCATGAAATTTGGGGAGATGCGAGGGAGTGTTGGGTTCGATTTCAGCTCCTCGAAGAAGACGGGTTTCCAGGCAAAACGAGAAAGAGAATATGCGGCATAAATTCTTAAACGTGGTTAATTAAGTTAATTAAAAATTTAATTGTCTAATGTTATTTAATTATGTGATTAATGCATAAACCCTTGTAACTTTTTCATTTGATATCAGAATTCAGAAAAACAAAGTGCGTTGGATTCGCAACGAAAAATACTACATCATGAAACAGACCAGAGCAGAAACAGAGCGATCTAAAATTTTGAAGAATTAAAATACCAATGTGAGATTTCTTATTTAAATAATTAAAAATAAATTAATTATTATCGTGTTTAAAATTTCTTACATGTACGTGATTTGTTCTATATTGATTGATGCTGTTAGGTGTGATCTGTTCATTTAATTGAATTTAATGGCATAAGTAGAAAGTTGTTGTCAATTTTTTTTTTATTTGTCACAGTTAAACATTGAATTGTTGTCAAATAAATATATTTATTTTTTTATTTGTCATAGTTAAACATTGAATTGTTGTCAAATAAAAATATTTATTTTTTTGTTTGTCGTAGTTAAACATTGAATTGCTGTTAAATAAAAATATTCATTTTTTATTTGTCATAGTTAAACATTGAATTGTTGTCAGATAAAAATATATATTCATTTTCATTTATCATTGTTAAATATGGAAATTGTATATGAATAAAAATATTCATTTTTATTTGACATGTTAAATATTGAAATTGTGTACAAATAAATGTTCATTTTTATTTGTCATGTTAAAGTTAGAAATTTGTTTACCAATAATAAATATCCATTTTTATTTGTCATATTAAAGATAGAAATTTGTGTACAAATAAATATTTATTTTTATTTGTCATATTAAAGATAGAAATTTATGTACAAATAAATATTCATTTTTATTTGTCATATTAAAGATAGAAATTTGTGTACAAATAAATATTCATTTTTATTTGTCATATTAAAGATAGAAATTCATGAACAAATAAATATTCATTTTTATTTGTCATATTAAAGCTAGCAATTTGTGTACAAATAAATATTCATTTTATTTGTTATGTTAAATATTGGGAAATTATATACAAATAAAAATATTCTTTTTATTTGTCATATATGAACATAAGAATTATTGAAAATAAAAATTCTCTTTTTATTTGTTATATGAACATAGGAATTGTATACAAATAAGAACTCTTTTTTTAATTTGTACATAAATGATCATTATTTGAAACGAAAATATTTTAACATTAAAAATCACATTTTTATTGTATAAGTAGAATTTGTTAAAATGATCATTATTTCAAATAAAAAAGTTTAACAATAAAAATTTACATTTTTATTATATGTAAGAAATAATGAGAAATGATCATTATTTGGAATAGAAAGGTTCAACATTGAAAATTACATTTTTATTGAATGTAAAGAATGATTCATTAAAAATATTCATAGTTTGATAAAAATGATGTAACATTAAAAAGTACATTTTTTTAATGTATGAGTGATCATCTAAAGCACTCAGAGTTGGAATAAAAATGAATTAACATTAAAATTTACATTTTTATGTAAAATGAATCATAAAAAAATGTACCGTTTGACAAAATATGTTAACATAAGAAATTACATTTGTTAATGTAAAATGAATCATTAAAAAGATGTATCAATTGATAAAATATGTTAACATAAGAAATTACATTTGTTAATGTAAAATGAATCATTAAAAAGATGTTTCATTTGATAAAATATGTTAACATAAGAAAATATATTTGTTAATGTAAAATGAATCATTAAAAAGATGTATCATTTGATAGAATATGTTAACATAAGAAATTACATTTATTAATGTAAAATGAATCATTAAAAAGATGTATCATTTGATAAAATTTGTTAACTAAGAAATTACATTTGTTAATGTAAAATGAATCATTAAAAAGAAGTATCATTTGATAAAATATGTTAACATAAGAAATTACATTTGTTAATGTAAATTGAATCATAAAATATGTATCGATTGATAAAATATGTTAACATAAGAAATTGCATTTGTTAATGTAAAAATGTGTGAACAGTACAATATTCTTTTATTGTATGCATATCAAATGTAGAAAATGTATATACAATAAAATATTCTTTTTATTGTATGCGTATGAAATGTAGAAAATGTGTAGACAATAAAATACTCTTTTATTGTAACATGAAATGTGATTGAACCAAATACACTTGGTTACTGATATTGATTGTGATGGATTGACTGTTTGGATTGTGCTTGACCAGTTTATGAGCAAAATATGCTTTTATATTTAGCATTGGGTTGGTAAAAATGTCTATGTGCTAACACCTTGTGAAACACTTCACGATTTGACTATAAGGTGCTTAGTGATGTTGTTTATTTCAAAATTTAATAAATGATTTTTGAAATGAGATTTCTTAAGTAAAAAGAATAGTGTTCCCGATTTTGGACAGGGAATGTTTTATAAAATAGAAAAGATTTCGAGGGCTATACCTGATGTTTTCGAAATGATTTGGAATTGGAAATTTATATAGATTTGAAAGTATTGTGATTATTATGTTGTGAAATGATTTTCCCTACTTCGGGATATGAAATGATTCGGTATGTGGCAAGAGATTCGAGTAACCCGGACGACTAAAAGTATGGGTGCTATAGCCTTAAATGGCTTTGGGCGGTGTATGTTTTCCCCAATAGGTGGGATGGTGTATCGTTAGTGTTGCCTGCTCCGTAGAAGGAGGTGCACATATATATATCGAGTTGCTTAGGTGTGTGTCCTTTGCCTTGACGACGGGGAGCGCGATATTTGGTTGCATACTTGTTTGTATACATTGTTACGCTTTGGAATTCATATTTCCAAATGTTTTGTTTTTGAGATGCCGAAGTGAAATCTACTTTGATATAAAAGCTAGATATGTATTTCAAATGATTTGAAAATAAAAGAAATCGGGGAATAAAGTCCAAAGGAATAATTTCTGTAAAGTGAATTGGATTTTGAAATCTAAGTTTAGGGATTTAGCCTACATGGGTAGATTAAGGAATTGCATGTTGATTTATGCATTGTAGATCCATATGTTTATTTATGGTTGATGTTTATGCACTAACAATCCAATGGAGTAAACTTGTTCCGCGTTAGCAGCGTGGTCCTGTGATTAGCCTTATTATTAAATACGTTAAGAAATATTTCTCATACCAGTCCTATGACTGACTCGTAGTTTGTTTCACTTGCAAACTCGGGTGCCCATATTTTCCACACGGGCAGTCGAGTAGCTTATTTTGCAGATATGTTGAACAGGATTCTGGATCGAAGCTTAAAGTTGTGTCCAGGGCAATGATAGTGTTCCGCTGTGTTAGTTTAATTGTTCCGCTGTGCATTGTATTACATTTGTGGTAAATTAATCTTCCGCTGTATTATATTCGATGTACTCTGATATTCTGTACTCTAATGTAACATAATTATAATGTATATAAAGTCTTTTGATATTTGTTCTGATGTGTTGTATGCCCAAAGTTAGCGTATGCGGGTTTTGAATGTTTTTGGTCGATTTAGCGATCGATTAGGTCCGGGTGAAATCCGTGTCGTTACAGTAGTCATCTCCGGTGGTACATTGTCGGAAAGGTGGTTACCCATACCTTACCATGGAAATCCATTCTCCAATAAGCGCCCGCGGTTTTGATTGTATACTATGTATGTAGAGCGTGAGATGCAAGCGTTCTACTAGATTGTTATTTACTTGTATTTAGACATTATTATTATATCAGAAAATATACAATTTCTAAAATGTTTTGGGTTATCGTATGGTAAAAACCGTCCGTCTTTATGTGTGGATTGGTTGATTATCATTTTCTTTCGAAAAGAATTTTGACTTTAAAATCAAGTTGAATTTTGCTTATAAACTTAGTGGATTTCTCACTCTGGTTCACCAGACTGATCCGGCGTTTGTAATGCTCCGGTTAGCCCGAGTTGTACAGATTCAGGTTATGGATTCTATGGAGAGATGAGTTGGATGGGTTCAGACGTATGAGATTGTAACGTCCCAGATTTTTGAACGTTAATTGCGGATATTTAAATTTGTTTTAAAATATTAATTTTGTAATATAAATGGATTTATATCAGAATTATTTATCAGAAAATGGAGTTCGAATTTATATATTTATAAATTAATTAAAACAAGCTCGAAATGGCGGGATAGTTCGTAATTTACGGTTTGAACTTCAACTGAACATACATGGTCCGATATAAGCCGGATTTCTGTGAAACGAGAACCGTTTGGATCGATTTGATCACATCTTTCTAACGGAAGAGAAAAATGGAGATTTCATTATATAGATTACAAGATAGGTTCAAATCAAAATTTTAAATAGTCACTATGGAATCGTGTATGGACCATAACGGTTTATTTAATATAACTAAATATCGGATTCGAATCTGGACAAGATTTCTGAGACACAGTTATAATTTAATTTTTAGAATTTTACCGAAAATTTTAATTTGGAAAATAAGCAACTTTTTATTTGGAGTAATTTACACCCTATACCAGTATTTTGGGATTTTCACAGAATTAATTAACTGACCGACTTTATTATATATTCGCGATCGTGGCGCACTGCTGGGCACGACGGTATACTTATTTCTTTCGATAGCAAATCGTATGCTGACGGAGACTTATATAGCGGGGTACACTTTAAAACTAAAAATCTATGTAACCCGGAACACTGCGTATGTCATCTGTCTCGTTCCTTTCTCCAAATATATTGCAGCAACTACCAAAAACAAACCGTGAAGACAAAATTTATCTGCTAAAAATCTTTAGTCCCAATCAAATTTAATGAAAGCCATCCTCCTACGGCATGAAAGCTGCAGCTAGCCTTTGAAAAATACACCATAACTCTAAACCTAAGGTAAGCCTAAAATATCTAAAAACGTTGTTTCATATATTAAAATACTGAAAGTGACAAATCCTACGATGTCAATACCTACCTTGTGTTAAGCCTATCTAAATGCGCTGTCACCTTCAAAATTTGAAGTGACAAGATAAAAGGGGTCAAACCCTATTATAGCCTACCGGATTGTCTTCTTGTTCTTTCACTTTAAAGCCACCTGTATAAAACATTTGTATCAATCATTATTTAGCGAAAGGTGACAGAACACGGAATTTGTCAAACCCTATTCTCTCGACACCTTAATCCTACAAGTAATGGAGAAAATATCTCTGACACCCCACGTTCCCTTTTCCTTCCTCACTAAGCTTCCCCTGTTATAAATTAACCAGCCTGCCTTCTTCTATTCATCACAAAGAAAACACACAGCACCTTATTTTAATTCGCAACTTCAAAATTTTATTTAAGATCCAAACCAAACCGAAATCAGGCGTTCTTTGATCAGTTTTGATCGTCAATTCGAGAGCTTCCCATTTGTATACTCAGTTTTGGTGTGATTTTTACTGAGGGGGACCAGTTTTTGAGCAGCATGGACTCCGCCGAGCTGATGTGTGAACCGAGTGTCTGGTTGATCTCGTGAATGAAGGAGAACATCATGGTGAACGTGAGGAAGGGTGAGCACGTTGGTTTCAAAAGTCTGAGACGTAGTGAAAGGAGTTAGTAGAGGTGGAACTAAATATTGTTTGTAGGAGAAGGATAGCGTTTGCTATACGGTGAAGTTGCGGGTTTCTTGCTGTATGGTTCGAAATTTTGAAAGCAACGAAGAGGAAGTGACTGGCCATACTTTTCCATTTACCTGGAACATGGCAAGGGCACTGAGTAGTTGCGGGAATAATGTTCTAACACAGACAAAATTAGTTAACCTGGTGAAGTAATACTATAAAAGCATGCCTCGGGATCAGAACATGGAAAAGTGGAAGGGCACAACATGAAATGGAAGAAAGATGGGATATTGGAAACATGTTTGAACGTGAAAAGAAATAAGATGGATGGGAGACTGGTTTCATGCGTTAGAGTTGAAGTAGCTTGCAGTGGTGCATCATGAAGTGGCGTGGAGTTTTGGCAGCAACATGGGATGGAAAAGGGCATGTATGGAGGAGTCTTGCTGATGAAGGCTGGGTGTCATGTTGTAGTGTTGCGGCATCTAAATGATGCAAGGCTACAAAAGTTTCTGTTTTGTATATGAGGGAAGTTGCGGTTTTAACTAAACTGGGGTGGTTTTGCATGAAGCATTTCCTGAAGCGGATGATCATATAAATGGAAAAGGGGTATTGGAGAAAGAAGTGAGGATGTGGGATTTTCTGAAATTGGGCCTTTCAGGCTTCGTAAATTAATTAAAAGAAAAAAAAAGATCTGAAGTATAGGGCGTGTTTTGTGATAAAGGGAGTCAAGCCGGTTCCCATCTGAATGAACGTGGCAGGGATTAACGAATCATGCAAACCCGGACTCGTTGAAATCACAGTAGAGGGCACAACCTTGCTGAGCAGTTCCGGAATGAATCGGAGACAATTGGATTTTCTGATAATTTTAAACATCGGTTTAAAATTAAACGAAAACAAAGTTGAGTTAACTCTCACACCTTCTAGAATACTGTGATGTGATTAAATTCATATAATTAGATTTAATCGTAAATAATTGGATGTTTGATTGCCTTGGATGCCCATCGTTGATTGAATGGTTGTTGTTAATTATAGTTTAGTCGTTTAAAATATTAGATCTAAATTTTATGTTGTTATTCTATATTATAATGATATGTGAACCAGCGAAGAACAGGTAGGAGGAATCAAACCGGATACCTCAAATAATTAGTTTGCTGTTTATTTCATATTATATATGAACTGATCGACCCCGTTGACTTTAAACCCTGTTGATTATTGGATGGTTGTGATTTGAATCAACGAACGGTATTGATTTAGGAATTGGCGGCAAATGGCCTGAAGTCCATTTTTAGTTAAAACGTTGATTTGTCGTCAAGCAGTATTGACGAGTTAAGTTATAAAATTTATTTTATAACTGAGGTAGATTTTAAATTATATTTTAAAATCAAATCGATGTTCATAAGTAAGTTTTATTCAAAATATTATGGAATGATTCTATAATAAGAATCTGACGTTTAAATAAGTTTTTAAAGGCAAATGAAGCCGTAATTAATCTACGGATTATTATTTTGGAATAAATATATATAAAGAGATAATTAAGCAATATTTTTAGATTAATTATAATTAATCTAGTCAGAAGAAGTTACTGAAGCGGTTAACTAGTGAATCAACGAGCTTATGTTGACTGTGACGACCCCAATACCCCGTACGGACGGTGGCAAGGGAAATCTTTGGAATATAACACATAAACAGATAATAGAAGAATAGAAATAAATAAATACACCAAATAATGCACAATAGAATACACTGGATAAACGTAATCATCAGAGTTACACAGTATACAGGATCATACTTAGTACAAATACAGTTCAGCTATACATAAATGTCTACAGCGGAAAAACAAACATAATATGTACAATAGGAGCTGAACAACATAAAAAGAGATAAATGATAGAATCCATCTTCAGCTCCAGCTATCTAGAAAAAGCCTGCTAAAACCTGAATACAATGCTGCCCATGTAGAAAGAGGGGCACCCGAGTTTGCAAGTGAAACAAACTACGAGTCAGTCATGGGACTGGTATGAGAAATCTACTTAACACATTTTATAATATGGCTAATCACAGGACCACGCCACTTTCGCGGAACGAGTTTACTCCATTGGATTGCCAGTGCTTTAAAACAAATAAATCTTTTAAACATCGCAATGCTTTTTATAAAAATGAAGCCATTATAAGACTCAGCTCCCATCACACAATGCAACGCAAACCGGAGGATAGAGTTTTACCTTATAATGGCCAAAATATGCTTGATACGAATAAAACAAAAGAATTTGATATTATTATTAGTGTTTATAGGTTTCAAAAACAATTTCAATCATAACTATCAATCATAGACGGCATGGGTACCATATATCATATCGCCATATATACATACGATCAAAATCGCATGGTGTCGTATTTGGAAATTGGATTTCCGTCATGAACCAAGGCAAAAGATAGTCCTTACCGACTTCGAGACTGTCTAGCCCGAGCCTCAGGATCAGAGCTCGAGTGACCCTTGGATCGTCAGGGCCGGTCCACCGATGTGGATTAAAATTCCTGAACACTGCGTTTCCCCGCCCTTTGGGGCGTAAGTGAGCCAACGAATGACTCCACCGGTCCCGGATCGACCGATATAACCGAGGCGCCTCGCAACAGTAACAACCACATAGGTGAAAATAATATAAATGTCAGCCAGTTCAAGCACTGACACCACCTCTAACTAGAAAGAAACGCATGTCCTCCCTGAGGTCCTCTCCCGTTTCTGGTTCATACCGGGGTGTGAGGCTCGCGAATTCACGTTATACACAAAGCTACGCCAAACAGGCGGTGCTTTGATCATCAACCACAAGTCTTTTCTTTTCAACAGAAGCCTTGATCACTGCATCTTAGCATGCCACACAGGCAATTCACACCATGCAACTGATGGCTATCAATCACACATAATGAATTCCTATGTCAGACACACAGTCCATTTACAAGTCCGTTCTGGGTTTTAACGAAACCAGAGGCACTATATACCTCGCATATCCATCGATCTCCACGTACGTCTGGACGATCACCACTCATTATCCATATTTCGGGATGCCTCCCAATCAGGACATCAGTTATCATCAAACCGAGGTGAAGATCTCCGGTCTTCAACCACCATCTTCATCATCGATTTCTTATCGTCGATTCAGTTATTCAGAATGGGATAACCCCGGTCTTTCTGAGAAACTCGTGTATATAATAAACAAGTGCTACACAAACACAACATACGCATCATTCCAATTCATCAGTCACCAACCGTAAATCAGTAAGAGAACGATTTCCCAAATATTAACCCTGAAGGCCGAAACCAACATCAGATCAAAACCCAGGAAACCATTCGACTTAGCTAACCTTCAGTTAGTTTCTAAATTTCACATTCCATATCGTTTATAATATTTTATAACGATTTATCGCTATTTTTATTTACTTAAAAATAGCCAATTTATTTAAACGACGCTTCAGGCCATAACGGGGCCGTGGCGCTGTTTTCTTCCGATTTGATTTACACATATCTGAAAATCTAACCGTTGGATCATCACAAAATTTATATCATTAGAAAGATCTTTTCAAAACGAATCCAACGGTTCCTATTTTGGGAAAATCCGACGGTCGGATCTCCCAGTACAATCGTTTGAAGTTTCTATTAAAAATACGAACTACAGCGTCGTTATTCGATTTAATTTAATTATATTTATACATATATATAAATATAATCGATTCTGGCGCTGTTTTTCTTCAGATTTGAATTAAACATTCCAGACAATCCAACCGTTGGATCTTTTCAAAGTTGGTGTCGTTGGAAAGATATTTCCAAAGCTAACCAAACGATTTCGGTTACGGGAAAATCCGATGGTCGGATCTCCCGCACTAATCGTTTGAAATCACGGTTTCAAAACACGAACTGCAGCTTCGTTATTCGATTTAATTTAATTATATTTATATATATAAATATAATCTATTCTTCGATTTCAAAACCATTTTCTTTTCATACATTTGATAAAAATGATATTTTTATCCAACAGATATTTATTTCAACACTTCACTATTTTAACAATTCATGTATATAATAAAAATGTGATTTTTAATGTAAAACAATTTATTTCAAAACACGACTATTTTATATAGTTCATATACATGATAAAAATATGATTTTTATTATAAAACAATTTATTTCAAAACACGACTATTTTATATAGTTCATATAGATGATAAAAATATGATTTTTATTATAAAACAATTTATTTCAAAACACGAATACCATTGAACACATGAATTTCTATTCAACGAATGAATTTCTATTCAACACATGAATGTTTTCTATAGTTCGTTTATATACAATAAAAAGGTGATTTTTTTATATTTAAAACAATTTATTTAAAACACGAATACCATTCTACACATGAATTTCTATTCAACGAATGAATTTCTATTCAACACATGAATGGTTTCTATATTTCGTATATATAAAATAAAAATGTGATTTTTATTGTTAAAACAATTTATTTAAACATGAATGTCGTTCAACACATGAATTCCTATTCAACACATGAATATAGTTTCAACACATGAAAATAATTCTAACACATGAATATTATTCAAAATTTCGGCAGCATAACGACAGGGTAGTTAAAACCGGGGTCGTCCCTAGTACGGCTCCTCGCTCTACCTTAAAGCCTTGCAGCTTTTGACAATGGGGATTTCATGCATCTAGTTCGCACGCAGGCGGCATGTATATTTTTTTCTTTTCCACAAACTAATCCTATGTGGTTTCAACCAAATAATTCTCAACCACAAACGGGTATTTTCAGCCACAATCAATCTATTTCAACCACAAACAATTCTAATCAACCATTCGCTATCAACCAATTTTCACACCAATCACAACCAATAAATATCGTCCATGGTTTGCGGACGAGGGGCGTATATATATATATTTATATAAATAAATTTCACTTCTATTCAACACATATATTATTTTTACAACGCATATATAACTTATACATCGACCGTACAACTTATACAACGCTTATACATGAGGTGTACAACGCTTATATAACTCATACATCGACTATATAATTTATACATCGTCGTTTTCCATATCGTTTATAATTTAGAAATCTCACATTGGGTTCCACTCCACCAAAAATAGCAGAATGCTCAGAAAAATATGCGGTTTTTTCTAGAATATAGAAGATGTCCACACGAAAATGATATGATTTTTACAGTGAAATCAAAAACCGTAGCGCTTTAAAGTGCTATAATATAGTTGAAATTAAAATAGTCCGTTACCTCTCAAATTTTGTTCAAAACTAGGTAGCCACTTTTCTCGAAATCTGTGTAGCTAGAGGCCGATTGGCCTACACCACGTTGATGGCCTTCGAGAGGGCTCTCCGGCGCTACCCACTTTGTAGAACTCGAACTGCAGGTGACGGCGGATTTTGGTACGAACGGCCGTGACTTTCTGGCCTTGGATCTCGACAAATACTGAACGCTGGAGGTCGAGAGTGGTATGGATTTAAAGCCTGGAGGACCCTCTACAAAAACCCCAATAGGAATGTTGAATTTTATTGAGAGATTCAAGAGAAAACGAGGAGAGAAGCAAGGAAGAGCGTCTGTCGTTCAATATAAGGGGGTTACGGGTTTTTGGTGGGGAGAGAGAAATGAATTCTATTGGCCCATTTTTTTTATATTTATAAATTTTAAAAATCCAAAAATACCCTCTTTCACACACTAACCCCAATCCAGACCCAACGACTATCGTCCCTAGCTAAATACCCCCATTCCGAACACAATGGGATATGTTTTGTAGGCCCATTCGACTGTTTTAGTCAGTTTTCCTTCAATTTAAAATATATAACATTCAATATTTATTTTGAACGTACATTTCAATTTGCTGGGGCCATATACTGATTCTAAAAATTCCCGAAAAATAAATCTAGCTATGTTTTGACGATACGGTCCCAACAAAACTAGTTTCTTCGAATTCTGAGACCGTTTGAAAAATGGCCATTTTCTGGTCGATCCAATTTAATAGAAATCGACCAATTACATTTTCCTTTTCCACGCTCACATACTAGCTTCAAAAATTATGAAATTTGAAACCTAGTAATTATTTGACATCCCGGATCCAAAAAAAGCGGTTTCATCGAATTCTGAGGTCGTTTGCAAAATGGTTATTTTCACGGGTTATATAAACTCTATAGCGACCTTTCTGAAAATTCATTTGGCCATAACTTTTGCTTCACGCTACGAAACTTCAGTTTTTTAGATTCGTTAGAAAGATATTCACTAACAGATTTAAATATTTTTGGTTTCACTAAAATCCGTTTTGTTTTGCACCCGGTACAATCAGTCAAAGTTTGAATTCAAATTTTGAAACTACCGCGCCATTTCAGGCCTTGTTTATAATTAGAATTAATTATATTCATTTTCAAACATCGATTCAAACTCACTTTTCCTCGTTATTATTTAAAATATTTATTTTAAATATTTTAAATTCCCTAAAAATAGCCAAATTAAAATTTTCAAACTGATTCAGATTTTCCGGGTTGTTACAATCTCCCCCACTTAAAACTTTTCGTCCCCAAAAAGGAACAAAGTCGAAAGTGGTTTGATTAATCAACTCTACTTTCAATCTGGCTTCCATTCTCCAACTTTTCAGTTTCTGAGAATTTTCAAATTTTTAAAATTTTTGGCTAACACCCTAAATTTTCGAAAAATTTCGCCATAACCTCCTTTGTACGGGGAGGGGTTTGGATATTTATTGGGCCGTATTAGGTACTCAATAAATCCAATAAAGCATACGCATATTTATAGTGATATATTCTGGTGTTTACAGGGGAGCGTGTATAGATAACAACTCTAGAGAATAAATTCTTGTCACCCTATCTAAGCCTGAGGGAGTGTGTATTTTTAATTACTCCAGAGAATAAATTCTCGTCACCTCGTCCCGTGTGGGAAATAAATAATCCATGTGTCGTATCTAATAACTAGAGAGACGTGATTATTGTCAACTCCAGACCCGTGTGGGGTTTTTATTAATCTGGCAATTTACCGTTACATTTTACATGGTCCATATCAGTCATCGGTTCAACCTGTAATATATAGTCTTCGCCATACAAGCCTCTCGCTCGTATGGTAAATCTTCAACCTCGTCACACAAGCTCCAAATGCTTGTGTGGTATATGATGAAGTATGCTTATCTTCGAGAAGTATGCCACGTAGTGTAGTTCAAAATTAATTGTTACTATCCTATGGCGACGCTTATTATTACACACAGAATAACCAGCACTCTGCATCCAATGGCATTCACAGGAGTTGATATAATAATAAAATTGCGCATCCAACTCATTAAGGTTTACCTATTTGTCGGGCACACAAATAAATTCTTTACTCAACAGCTAATCCATTTACCTGTTCAAACATATATGATGCACATGTATATATTGCTATATATTTTTAAATTAGTTCAATGTGTGATTTAATCGAATAAATTCTTCCATTCATTCTCTTATTGATTAAATTAACTATCGTTCTAATAATTTAATTAATCAAATCTACTATCACACAACACAAACAGCAATCAATTTGTTTTTAACTCTTTAACTTTTCAAATATATATCTTTTTATATATTCAAAAATTATATTTCTAAAACCAGACTATATATATAATCACAAATACGTTATTTATAAACATATAACTCTCGACTCGTTCTGGGGCACTTCTGACCCCATCTCTAACGAGTTATTCTGATTCTACTATACTCATACTAGGATATTACTGATCCTATCTGTAATGAGTTATTCGTCCTAGAACACTACTGGTTCTATTTCTGACGAGTTCGTTAATATGTTATATTCCAGCACTAAGCTTAACTAAAGCTCTGATACCACGTTGTGACGACCACAATACCCCGTACGGACGGTGGCAAGGGAAATCTTTGGAATATAACACATAAAAAGATAATAGTAGAACAGAAATAAATAAATACACCAAATAATGCACAATAGAATACAATGGATAAACGTAATCATCAGAGTTACACAGTATACAGGATCATACTTAGTACAAATACAGTTCAGCTATACATAAATGTCTACAGCGGAAAAACAAACAAAATATGTACAATAGGAGCTGAACATAATAAAAAGAGATAAATGAAAGAATCCATCTTCAGCTCCAGCTATCCAGAAAGAGCCTGCTAAAACATGAATACAAGGTTGCCCGTGTAGAAAGAGGGCACCCGAGTTTGCAAGTGAAACAAACTACGAGTCAGTCATGGGACTGGTATGAGAAATCTACTTAACACATTTTATAATATGGCTAATCACAGGACCACGCCACTTTCGCGGAACGGGTTTACTCCATTGGATTGCCAGTGCTTTAAAACAAATAAATCTTATAAACATCGCAATACTTTTTTATAAAAATGAAGCCATTATAAGACTCAGTTCCCATCACACAATGCAACGCAAACCGGAGGATAGAGTTTTACCTTATAATGGCCAAAATATGCTTGATACGAATAAAACAAAAGAATTTGATATTATTACTAGTGTTTATAGGTTTCGAAAACAATTTCAATCATAACTATCAATCATAGATGGCATGGGTACCATATATCATGTCGCCATATATATATACAATCAAAATCGCACGGTGTCGTATTTGGAAATTGGATTTCCGTCATGAACCAAGGCAAAAGATAGTCCTTACCGACTTCGAGACTGTCTAGCCCGAGCATCAGGATCAGAGCTCGAGTGACCCTTGGATCGTCAGAGCTGGTCCACCAATGTGGATTAAAATTCCTGAACACTGCGTTTCCCCACCCTTTGGGCGTAAGTGAGCCAACGAATGACTCCACCGGTCCCGGATCGACCGATATAACCGAGGCGCCTCGCAACAGCAACAACCACATAGGTGAAAATAATTTTAATGTCAGCCAGTTCAAGCACCGACACCACCTCTAACTAGAAAGAAACACATGTCCTCCTCGAGGACCTCTCGCGTTTCTGGTTCATACCGGGGTGCGAATTCACGTTATACACAAAGCTACGCCACACAGGCGGTGCTTTGATCATCAACCACAAGACTTTGCTTTTCCACAGAAGCCTTGATCACTACATCTTAGCATGCCATACAGGAAATTCACACCATGCAACTGATGGCTATCAATCACACATAATGAATTCCTAAGTCAGACACACAGTCCACTTACAAGTCCGTTCTGGGTTTGAATGAAACCGGAGGCACTGTATACGTCGCATATCCATCGATCTCCACGTACGTCTGGACGATCACCACTCATTATCCATATTTCGGGATGCCTCCCAATCAGGACATCAGTTATCGTCCAACCGAGGTGAAGATCTCTGGTCTTTCAACCACCGTCTTCATCATCGATTTCTTATCGTCGATTCAGTTATTCAGAATAGGATAACCCCGGTCTTTCTGAGCAACTCATGTATATAATAAACAAGTGCTACACAAACACATAATACTCATCATTCCAATTCATCAGTCACTAACCGTAAATCAGTAAGAGAATGATTTCTCAAATATTAACCCTGAATGCCGAAACCAACATCAGATCAAAACCCAGGAAACCATTCAACTTAGCTAACCTTCAGTTAGTTTGTAAATTTCACATTCCATATCGTTTATAATATTTTATAACGATTTATCGCTATTTTTATTTATTTAAAAATAGCCAATTTATTTAAACGACGCTTCAGGCCATAACGCGGCCGTGGCGCTGTTTTTCTTCAGATTTGATTTACACTTATCTGAAAATCTAACCGTTGGATCATCACAAAATTTATATCATTAGAAAGATCTTTTCAAAACGAATCCAACGGTTCCAGTTTTGGGAAAATCCGACGGTCGGATCTCCCGGTACAATCGTTTGAAGTTTCGATTTCAAAATACGAACTGCAGCGTCGTTATTCGATTTAATTTAATTATATTTATACATACATACATATATATATATATATATATATATAATCGATTCTGGCGCTGTTTTTCTTCAGATTTGAATTAAACATTCCAGACAATCAAACCGTTGGATCTTTACAAAGTTGGTGTCGTTGGATAGATATTTCCAAAGCGAACCCAACGATTTCGGTTTCGGGAAAATCCGATGGTCGGATCTCCCGCACTAATCGTTTGAAATCACGGTTTCAAAACACGAACTGCGGCTTTGTTATTCGATTTAACTAAATTATATATATATATATATATATATATATATATATAATCTATTCTTCGATTTCAAAACCATTTTCTTTTCATACATTTGATAAAAATGATATTTTAATCCAACAGACATTTATTTCAACACTTCACTATTTTAACAATTCATGTATATAATAAAAATGTGATTTTTAATGTAAAACAATTTATTTCAAAACACGGTTATTTTATATAGTTCATATACATGATAAAAATATGATTTTTATTATAAAATAATTTATTTCAAAACACGACTATTTTATATAGTTCATATAGATGATAAAAATATGATTTTTATTATAAAACAATTTATTTCAAAACACGAATACCATTGAACACATGAATTTCTATTCAACGAATGAATTTCTATTCAACACATGAATGTTTTCTATAGTTCGTATATATACAATAAAAAGGTGATTTTTTATATTTAAAACAATTTATTTCAAACACGAATACCATTCTTCACATGAATTTCTATTCAACACATGAATGGTTTCTATAGTTCGTATATATAAAATAAAAATGTGATTTTTATTGTTAAAACAATTTATTTAAACATGAATGTCGTTCAACACATGAATATAGTTTCAACACATGAAAATAATTCTAACACATGAATATTATTCAAAATTTCGGCAGCATAACAGTAGGGTAGTTAAAACCGGGGTCGTCTCTAGTACGACTCCTCGCTCTACCTTAAAGCCTCGCAGCTTTTGACAATGGGGATTTCATGCATCTAGTTCGCACGCAGGCGACATGTATATTTTTTTCTTTTCCACAAACTAATCCTATGTGGTTTCAACCAAATAATTCTCAACCACAAACGGGTATTTTTCAACCACAATCAATCAATTTCAACCACAAACAATTCTAATCAACCATTCGCTATCAACCAATTTTCACACCAATCACAACCAATAAATATCGTCCATGGTTTGTGGACGAGGGGCGTATATATATATTTATATAAATAAATTTCACTTCTATTCAACACATATATTATTTTTACAATGCATATATAACTTATACATCGACCGTACAACTTATACAACACTTATACATGAGGTGTACAACGCTTATATAACTCATACATCGACTATATAATTTATACATCGTCGTTTTCCATATCGTTTATAATTTAGAAATCTCACATTGGGTTCCACTCCACCAAAAATAGCAGAAGGCTCAGAAAAATATGCGGTTTTTTCTAGAATATAGAAGATGTCCACACGAGTCCACTGTCTCTTGTTTCACTGAATTTCGTCAAGAAACGAAAAAGATATGATTTTTACAGTGAAATCAAAAACCGTAGCGCTTTAAAGTGCTATAATATAGTTGAAATTAAAATAGGTCGTTACCTCTCAAATTTTGTTCAAAACTAGGTCGCCACTTTTCTCGAAATCTGTGTAGCTTGGGGCCGATTGGCCTACGCCACGTTGATGGCCATCGAGAGGGCTCTCCGGCGCTACCCACTTTGTAGAATTTGAACTGCAGGTGACGGCGGATTTTGGTACTAACGGCGGCGACTTTCTGGCCTTGGATCTCGACAAATACTGAACGCTGGAGGTCGAGAGTGGCATGGATTTAAAGCCTGGAGGACCCTCTACAAAAACCCCAACATGAATGTTGAATTTTATTGAGAGATTCAAGAGAAAACGAGGAGAGAAGCAAGGAAGAGCGTCCGTCGTTCGATAAAAGGGGGTTACGGGTTTCTGGTGGGGAGAGAGAAATGAATTCTATTGGCCCATTTTTTTTATATTTATAAATTTTAAAAATCAAAAAATACCCTCTTTCACACACGAACCCCAATCCAGACCCAACGACTGTCATCCCTAGCTAATTATCCCCATTCAGAACACAATGGGATATGTTTCGTGGGCCCATTCGACTGTTTCAATCAATTTTCCTTCAATTTAAAATATATAACATTCAATATTTATTTTGAACGTACATTTCAATTTGCCGGGGCCATATACTGACTCTAAAAATTCCCGAAAAATAAATCTAGCTATGTTTTGACGATACGGTCCCAACAAAACTAGTTTCGTCGAATTGTGAGACCGTTTGAAAAATGGCCCTTTTCTGGTCGATCCAATTTAATAGAAATCGACCAAACACATTTTCCTTTTCCACGCTCACATACTAGCTTCAAAAATTATGGAATTTGAAACCTAGCAATAATTTGACATCCCGGATCCAACAAAAGTGGTATTTTCGATTTAATTTAATTATATTTATATATATAAATATAATCTATTCTTCGATTTCAAAACCATTTTCTTTTCATACATTTGATAAAAATGATATTTTTATCCAACAGATATTTATTTCAACACTTCACTATTTTAACAATTCATGTATATAATAAAAATGTGATTTTTAATGTAAAACAATTTATTTCAAAACACGACTATTTTATATAGTTCATATACATGATAAAAATATGATTTTTATTATAAAACAATTTATTTCAAAACACGACTATTTTATATAGTTCATATAGATGACAAAAATATGATTTTTATTATAAAACAATTTATTTCAAAACACGAATACCATTGAACACATGAATTTCTATTCAACGAATGAATTTCTATTCAACACATGAATGTTTTCTATAGTTCGTTTATATACAATAAAAAGGTGATTTTTTTATATTTAAAACAATTTATTTAAAACACGAATACCATTCTACACATGAATTTCTATTCAACGAATGAATTTCTATTCAACACATGAATGGTTTCTATATTTCGTATATATAAAATAAAAATGTGATTTTTATTGTTAAAACAATTTATTTAAACATGAATGTCGTTCAACACATGAATTCCTATTCAACACATGAATATAGTTTCAACACATGAAAATAATTCTAACACATGAATATTATTCAAAATTTCGGCAGCATAACGACAGGGTAGTTAAAACCGGGGTCGTCCCTAGTACGGCTCCTCGCTCTACCTTAAAGCCTCGCAGCTTCTGACAATGGGGATTTCATGCATCTAGTTCGCACGCAGGCGGCATGTATATTTTTTCCTTTTCCACAAACTAATCCTATGTGGTTTCAATCAAATAATTCTCAACCACAAACGGGTATTTTTCAACCACAATCAATCAATTTCAACCACAAAAGTTTCTAATCAACCATTCGCTATCAACCAATCTTAACTCCAATCACAACCAATTAATATTGTCCATGTTTATTGACGAGGGGCATATATATATATATTTATATAAATAAATTTCACTTCTATTCAATACATATATTATTTTTACAATGCATATGTAACTTATACATCGACCGTACAACTTATAAAACGCTTATACATGAGGTGTACAACGCTTGTATAACTCATACATCGACTATATAATTTATACATCGTCGTTTTCCATATCGTTTATAATTTAGAAATCTCACATTGGGTTCCACTCCACCAAAAATAGCAGAAGGCTCAGAAAAATATGAGGTCTCTTCTAGAATGTAGAAGACGTCCACACGAGTCCACAGTCTCTTGTTTCACTGAATTTCATCAAGAAACGAAAAAGATATGATTTTTACAGTGAAATAAAAAACCGTAGCGCTTTAAAGTGCTATAATATAGTTGAAATTAAAATAGGCCGTTACCTCTCAAATTTCGTTCAACACTAGGTCGCCACTTTTCTCGAAATTTGTGTAGCTATGGGCCGATCGGCCTATGCCACGTTGATGGCCTTCGAGGGGGTTCTCCGGCACCACCGACTTTGTAGAACTCGAACTGCAGGTGACGGCGGATTTTGGTGTGAACGGCGGTGACTTTCTGGCCTTGGATCTCGACAAATACTGAACGCTGGAGGTCGAGAGTGGTATGGATTTAAAGCCTGGAGGACCCTCTACAAAAACCCCAACAGGAATTTTGAATTTTATTGGGAGATTCAAGAGAAAACAAGGAGAGAAGCAAGGAAGAGCGGCCGTCGTTCGATATAAGGGGGTTACGGGTTTCTGGTGGGGAGAGAGAAATGAATTCTATTGGCCCATTTTTTATATTTATAAATTTTAAAAATCCAAAAATACCCTCTTTCACACACGAACCCCAATCCAGACCCAACGACTGTCGTCCCTAGCTAAATACCCCCATTCCGAACACAATGGGATATGTTTCGTAGGCCCATTCGACTGTTTCAGTCAGTTTTCCTTCAATTTAAAATATATAACATTCAATATTTATTTTGAACGTACATTTCAATTTGCCGGGGCCACATAATAATTCTAAAAATTCCCAAAATATAAATCTAGCTATGTTTTGACGATATGGTCCCAACAAAACTAGTTTCGTCGAATTCTGAGACCGTTTGAAAAATGGCCCTTTTCTGGTCGATCCAATTTAATAGAAATCGACCAAACACATTTTCCTTCTCCACGCTCACATACTAGCTTCAAAAATTATGAAATTTGAAACCTTGTAATAATTTGACATCCCGGATCCAACAAAAGTGGTTTCGTCGAATTCTGAGGTCGTTTGCAAAATGGCTATTTTCACGGGCTATATAAACTCTATAGCGACCTTTCTGAAAATTCATTTGGCCATAACTTTTGCTTCCCGCTACGAAACTTCGATTTTTCAGATTCGTTAGAAAGATATTCACTAACAGATTTAAATATTTTTGGTTTCACTAAAATCCGTTTTGTTTTGCACCCGGTACAGTCAGTCAAAGTTTGAATTCAAATTTTGAAACTACCGCGCCATTTCAGGCCTTGTTTATAATTAGAATTAATTATATTCATTTTCAAACATCGATTCAAACTCACTTTTCGTCGTTATTATTTAAAATATTTATTTTAAACATTTTAAATTCCGTAAAAATAGCCAAATTAAAATTTTCAAACTGATTCAGATTTTCCGGGTTGTTACAATCTCCCCCACTTAAAAATTTTCGTCCCCGAAAAGGAACAAAGTCGAAAGTGGTTTGATTAATCAACTCTACTTTCAATATGGCTTCCATTCTCCAACTTTGAAGTTTCTGATAATTTTCAAATTCTTCAAAAATTTGGCTAACACCCTAAATTTTCGTAAAATTTCGCCATAACCTCCTTTGTACAGGGAGGGGTTTGGATATTTATTGGGCCGTATTAAGTACCCAATAAATCCTATAAAGCATACACATATTTATAGTGATATATTCTGGTGTTTACAGGGAGTCGTGTATAGATAATAACTCCAGAGAATAAATTCTTGTCACCCTATCTAAGCCTGAGGGAGTGTGTATTTTTAATTACTCCAGAGAATAAATTCTCGTCACCTCGTCCCGTGTGGGAAATAAATAATCCATGTGCCGTATCTAATAACTAGAGAGACATGATTATTGTCAACTCCAGAACCGTGTGGGGTTTTTATTAATCTAGCAATTTACCGTTACATTTTACATGGTCCATATCAGTCATCGGTTCAACCTGTAATATATAGTCCTCGCCATACAAGCCTCTCGCTCGTATGGTAAATCTTCAACCTCGTCACACAAGCTCCAAATGCTTATGTGGTATATGATGAAGTATGCTTATCTTCGAGAAGTATGCCATGTAGTGTAGTTCAAAATTAATTGTTACTATCCTATGGTGACGCTTATTATTACACATAGAATAACCAGCACTCCGCATCCAATGGCATTCATAGGAGTTGATATAATAATAAAATTCCGCATCCAACTCATTAAGGTTTACCTATTTGTCGGGCACGCAAATAAATTCTTTACTCAACAGCTAATCCATTTACCTATTCAAACATATATGATGCACATGTATATATTGCTATATATTTTTAAATCAGTTCAATGTGTGATTTAATCGAATAAATTCTACCATTCATTCTCTTATTGATTAAATAAACTATCGTTCTAATAATTTAATTAATCAAATCTACTATCACACAACACAAACAACAATCAATTTGTTTTTAACTCTTTAACTTTTCAAATATATATCTTTTTATATATTCAAAAATTATATTTCTAAAACCAGACTATATATATAATCACAAATACGTTATTTATAAACATATAACTCTCGACTCGTTCTGGGGCACTTCTGACCCCATCTCTAACGAGTTATTCTGATTCTGCTATACTCATACTAGGATATTACTGATCCTATCTGTAATGAGTTATTCATCCTAGAACACTACTGGTTCTATTTCTGACGAGTTCGTTAATATGTTATATTCCAGCACTAAGCTTAACCAAAGCTCTGATACCACGTTGTGACGACCCCAATACCCCGTACGGACGGTGGCAAGGGAAATCTTTGGAATATAACACATAAACAGATAATAGCAAAATAGAAATAAATAAATACACCAAATAATGCACAAAAGAATACACTGGATAAATGTAATCATCAGATTTACACAGTATACAGGATCATACTTTGTACAAATACAGTTCAGCTATACATAAATGTCTACAGCGGAAAAACAAACATAATATGTACAATAGGAGCTGAACGGCATAAAAAGAGATAAATGATAGAATCCATCTTCAGCTCCAGCTATCCAGAAAGAGCCTGCTAAAACCTGAATACAAGGCTGCCCGTGTAGAAAGAGGGGTGTTAGCCTACTTTGTGAACTAGGCAACACAAAGTCAAGAAACCAAGCATTGAAGAGTATTTCAAGTTATAAGACTCCGGTTCGGGTCGGAAGAAAACACCACAATTCAGATTGATAGCAGCATATCGGTTCGGATCGGATAGAATTCTCTGTTCGGATCGGATGTCTCTTACTGGATAAGTTGGCAAAGCATATCTGATCGGATCGGAAGGCCAATGAATCTCAAATGGATCGGAAAGTCTTTCGCTTGCCACGACGCTGCAGCGGAGCGGAGTATGATTAATGAAGGAGAGACGTCCAAGCCACTCCGTTTCGGATCGGATATTCCGATCCGATCCCCAACATGCACACCTCCGACCCGCACCCATGAGCCAGGTTAATCTCCTATGAAATAGCCTGGAGAACCGGACCGGCTATGACTGATTCCTACCCCTAACGTTCATCTCTTTGATGTGTTGTCAACCTGATAGTTCATCCGAACCCGAAGAGAACGCGATGAGTGACATGTGGCCCGACCCGGATGAAGTCTCAAGCGAATTCACACCTATAAATACCCCACCTAGAGACAAAGAGGAGGATCTTTTTTCAGTACTTTTGAGAATCCAAGTACCTTCATCATCCGAACTCCTTTACTCCCGGAGAATCCAAATCATATTTCATTTCTTGTTTTAATCATTTGAGTGAACAAAAGTGAGTTGTGAGTGAATCTTACATTGCATTTGTAACTGAATTACTGAATATAGTGAAAACTAAGTGGACGTAGGCATTTCTTCGCCGAACCACTATAAATCTTGTGTGTTTATCTTTGTTTCTGTTTTATTTTATCTTGTTGCTAATCAATTTGGGTGTTAGAACCACTTTTGGGTCTAACATTTTGGTGCTTTCACTGAGAATCCTCATCTAAATTCTTTATTTTCCGGGATCTCTTTCTACTTTTTGGACCGTTGAGTTCAAAGAAGTGAATCCTTAAGTTTCTCCGCTTTCTTACATTCGTTGAAGTAATTGTCAAAGACTCATGGCCAAAGGAAAAGGCAAGGAAGTTCAGTCTGTTCAAGGAAATGGAGCTGGTGAAGATCAGCAACATGCTGTTGTAACAAGGTCTCGGGGGCAGAGTTCAGCAGCAGGAAGAATCAATGCAGGACATCCGAACCGACAGCAAGGGGAGAGCTCCGATCCGATCCGGGTAGGAGACTCTGAAGCAGTGCACTCCCCCAATCTGAACCGACCCGAGTTGCTCGCTGCACACCGATCCGACCAGGCTCCCCAGCTCCGATCCGATCCGACTTCATACCTCCGATCCGACCCGATGCTTGGTGAAGCTGGAACATCTACTCGAGTCCCCACGAATGCTCCAATTCCAGCTGCCGGGGTTGGAGATCAGGTCAATCCATCTGCTCCCATCACTCAAGGAGATTTCTCGCGCTTGCTTGATATGCTTGAGAGCACGAGGGAAGCTATGAGAGTTCATGAGCGCACTAATCTCATGATGCAGGAAAATATGAGGCTCATGAGTCGGGAGATCAACGAGCTCCGCCGGCAGAGAACTCCATCACCGGTTCGTCACACGCCCGTAGATCAATCTTCATCTTCCGAGGAAGAGAGGCCCCGTGAACGAAGGCCACTCGAACGACCTCAGAACGTGGAGCAGCTAACGTTTGGATCTTTGGGATCTCGCGAGGATATCGCACGAGCATTAGGAAATGATAGCCCCACTCGGGGGCAAAGACTCCAGTCCCCTCTTCCCGAGATCGACCGGGAACATAGGGAAAGGAATCGAGCAGAGGCAGCTCGAAGAAGAAGGGCATCTCCTGAACATGAGCCCAGAAGGAGCTCGGACACTAGGGCCAGGGAACCTGAGCAGCCCCTAACTAGTGCCGATGTACAAGCAATGGTTCGCCGAATTATGTCCGAGAGCCGGAATTACACAAATGAAGACTATGGCATTGAGCGAAGCCATACTCCGTTCACTGACGATATCCTAGACTTCCAGTTTCCCCGACGCTTTAACTTGCCACAGATGGATAAATATAACGGAAGGACTGATCCAGGACAGCACTTGATGCGGTATTCGTGGCTTATGAATGCCGCTGCTGCCCCTGATGAAGTAAAGTGCAAAGCGTTCCCAATCTACCTAGAAGATGTGGCATTATTTTGGTTTACCCGACTTCCTCCTCGTTCAATTTCTAATTACAAAGAACTAAGCGAGCGTTTCATGAACCAGTTCCGATTACATGCCCGCAAGTCCAAGAGTGTTATTGAATTGTCGAGAATCAAACAGGCACCGGGAGAGTCTTTAAGGGCATATTTAGATCGTTTTAACCAAGCTGTAACTGAGGTCAGTGACCCGCATGAGCCCACTATTCTGATGGCATTGAAGGAAGGAGTCGATCCTGAATCCGAGTTTGGAGACTACCTTTCTGGGAAAACACCTCCCACAAGGGCGATATTCTACGAAAAAGCCGATATTTATCTGAGACGAGAGGAAGCCAGGGCAAACCGAAAAAGAAAGTCTGAGACAGCTTCAAAGGAGAATGTGCAGAGTAATATTGCCGTGAAGCAGTCTGGGGAAAGTTCTGGCAAGGTTGAAGTAAATGTAGGAAACAAGGGTGGAAACAGCAATACTGGAAATGGGGGAAACAACAACAACCGTAATTCGAACGGTAACAGGAGAAACAGAAATAGGGGAAGCGACCCAAACAAAAGGCCCCGATTCCAGAACTACGAGAACTACACACCATTGAATGACACCCTGGAAAATATTTACCTGGACACGTACAATGTGTTGCAGTACAAAAGACCGCCACCTCGTGATTCGACCGAGAAAGAAATGGCGACAGGCAAATTTTGCTTGTTTCACGGAACACATGGACATTCGACCAATGAGTGTCGGCACTTGAGGGATGTAATTGAAAAGTTGCTGCGTGAAGGAAAGTTGGATGAGTACAAGGTTGCCCCGAGGGACAGGGGGCAAGGAGAGCAGGCTCCAAAACAAATCCTACCTGCTCCTAAGCCTACCGCGCAGCAGAAAGGTAAAGGGATCGTCATCAACTCCATTGTAGGCGGACCTCACCCGGTAATCCGAAGTTTTAGGTCAATGGACCAATATGTGAATGCTGCCAAGCATCTAGGTGTGAATGAAGGTGACGATTTGGAAGATGTCACTCCTATAAAACAACAAAAAACCATGTTCGATGACGTGGTATTTCGCAGCCGAGACAACACGGGAATACAATCTCCTACCAACGATCCGTTGGTTATTACTACCACTATTGGGCCGGCCTTGGTCCATAAGGTATTAGTAGACAACGGAAGTTCCGTTAATATTTTGTTCAAGAAGTCATTTGATCAGATGAAGCTTGAACCCGAAGATCTGAAACCTTGTGAAGGATGGATTAGAGGCTTCAACGGAGCGACGACAGCTCCCATGGGATACATAGAGTTGCCCGTGACTTTAGGGCAAGGAGAACGTAGAAGAGTGCGAATGCTTCAATTCGTAGTATTGGATATAGATTCGCCCTATAACGCATTTTTAGGGAGACCTGCCCTCGCTGAATTTAGAGTTTGTATTGCCCCTTGGTGCTTGTTACTAAAGTTCCCAACCGAAGCCGGAACTGGAGTAATAAGAGGGGATCAGGTTTCTGGACGGGCCTGCTATGTGGCCGAACTGAAGATGTTGATGAAAGGAGTTAATGCTGAGAGTAAGGATGCCTCATCTCCCTCAAAGGGGGACTCGGCATAGCAATTAGAGAGATTGAACCCAAGGGAGTTGCCCAAAGGAACGCCTGAAGACCTGGATCCTAGAAAAGACGAGGAACCAGAGGCTAGGAATGCAACTCCTAATGAAGCGACAGTGGAAATTCCTGTTGATAAAGCTGATCCGACGAAAGTTTTGAAGATTGGTTCCCAATTGGATCCCCGTCGTGCTGAAGAACTGACGGACTTCTTAAAGGCAAACTTAGATGTGTTTGCCTGGACCCATGCTGACATGTGTGGGATATCGCCTTCCATTATCAGTCACAAACTGAATGTAAATCCGAAGCATCCACCTGTAAAGCAAAAGAGACGCATGCTGGGCCCAGAGAGGTCGGCTGCTCTCAAAGAGGAAATAGAGAAATTGAAGCAAAATGGATTTATTCGAGATTCGACCTATCCCGACTGGATATCGAATCCTGTAAAGACCCGCAACCTCCCCGTAAAGGAAAGCGTCGGATAGTTCGAGAACAAGCCACAACAGAACACATACAGAAGAACATTTCATTGTATATTACAACAATGCATCAGATTACAAGAATATACAGAGTATAAATGAATATTACACAGAAATATCAGAGATTTAAATTACATTTAAATACATAGCAGCGGAAAAATAATACAATACACAACTAGAATGAGATATACGGATACAAAGCTTTCCGGATATCGTTCCAGCTGTAAACCAGGATCCTGTGAATATAAATCTGCAAAACCGAAACTACTAGCTGCCCGTGTCAAAATAAGGGCACCCAGAGTTTAGGTTAAAACAATTAACTCCAGGTCAGTCATGGGACTGGTGTGAGAACTAAAACAGTTAATCTTTATTTTAAAGTCAGGTAAATCAAGGGACCACGCCGTATAACACGGAACGGGTTTCCTCCCAAGAATACCAGTGCATAAAACAAACAGCGCAATGCTAAATAAAGAAAATGAAGCTGTTATAAGACCCAGGTCCCATCACACAATGCAACGCAGTCGAGGATAGGGTTTTCCCTTAAAACAGCCAAAGAATGCTTGATACGGTTAAAACAAATCGTTTGATACTATTATAAGTGCATAGTGTATAAAGCAACTTCAAATCATAAGTATCAATCATAGGCGGCATGAGCGTCCCATGCCACTATGTCGCCATATATAGGTTTACAAATGAAACCGCAAAGTCACGTATTTGGAAATTGGATTTCCGTCTATGAACCGAGGCAAAAGATAGTCCTCAACCGATTCGAGACTGCCTAGCCCGAGTCTCAGGATCAGAGCTCGAGTGACCCTTGGATCGTCAGGGCCGGTCCACCGATGTGGATTAAAATGCCTGAACACTACGTTTCCCCACCCTATGGGGTGTAAGTCTGGCCTGTCAGCCGACCAGAAGCATCGGCCGAAACCGATATAACCGAGGCGCCTCGCAACAGCAACAACCACATAAGTCAAACTCGTCAGGGCGTGTAAAACCACTGACGCCACTTCTAGCTAGGAGGAAACGCAGGCCCTCCCTGAGGTCCGTCTCCCGTTTTTGGTTCATACCGGGTGTGAAACACGCGAGGTAAACGTTACACAAAGCTACGCCACAAAGGCCGTGCATTGATCATCACCACGAGACTTTGCTTTTCAACAGAAGCCTCGATCATTTGCATCTTAGCATGCCACACAGGCAAACCACTCTATGCAACCGATATCAGTCACACAGAATGAAATCCAATGTCAGACACACAGTCCATTTACAAGTCCGTTCTGGGTCTGAACGAAACCGGAGGCACCTAGTACCCCGCATATCCATCGATCTCCAAGTACGTCTGGACGATCACTAACTGTTTCCATCTTCTTGGGTGTACAGCCCAATCAAGATCATCAGTTATCACCCAAACGACGTGAAGACTTCTGGTCTTCGACCACCGTCTTCATCTTCGACTTATCGTCGTATCAGTTATTCAGAATGGGATAAACCCGGTCTTTCCGAATAACTCGCGTATATTTTAAATAAGTGTTACACAAACACAACATACGCCTCATTCCAATCCATTAGTCACTAACCGTAAATTAATCAAGAGAATAATTCCCCAAATATTAACCCCGAAGGCCGAAACCAACATCAGATCAATATCCAGAAAACCATTCTGCTTGGCTAACCGACAGTTAGTTTCTACATTTCACATTCATAGGGAAACGTTCCCATTAATTTTATCCAAGATAAATTCCTGAATTTATTCTCTAATCTTCCTTTGAATTTCGATTTAACTAGTCGGAATTAGCGAACCTCACCGTAGTAATCATTGGTTTTAATTTCCCAATCCCAACCTATTCATCCCATGAAGTAAAACTGGTCATACTTCATATCTAACACCACGGTGTTATCGGTAAATTCAATTACCATTTCACGTTCAAATCTAATTAAAGATTTAACTATCGCCTGGAGCAAAACTGGTGATACTCCATTTTCGATCATTTCAATCTAATTAAAGATTCATTAAAACTCCACTTAGTTTTAATCTTCGACTGGGTTAAAGAATCAGTGTCATTTAAAACACGGTTCACGATAAACCCAAAATCACATTCATTAATTATCAGGTTAAAGAACGAGTGTTATTTAAAACACTGTTCACGATAAACCCAAAAATCAATACCAATTCAATTCCAATTAAATATCATTTAATTGGTACACTTCATTAAATCTAAATAAAAAGATTTAATCTTTTCTCAACTGGGTTCAAGAACAGTGTTAGTGAAGACACCATTCACGACAAACCCAAATCACATTCGATATTCAATACAAGGCTCTGAATAGAAAATATATCGGCTTATATTCAATATCGAATTCTACGACTAACAAATGTCGTATTGGAAATAACGATACAAATATATATCTTTCAAATTTCCATAACAACACCTGTAATATCACGAATTCCAACATCGAAATATTCCGAAGACAATTTCGATTCAAATCCACTCCAATGCAATCATTGGAAATTTTGGTTATTTTCAAAACCATTTCAAATTCAATTTATTTATTTAAAAATAAATAGAATTATAATTCTAGTTCAAAACTATTTCATTTCGATAAAAATCTATTTTTATCTTTTCAAATATGGAGTATTTCATCCCAAACTTTCACAAATCATTTCTTATGATTTTACACAAATTATTACTATTTCTAATAATTTTATCAAGGCCCGTACAGTCGATTTCCATTAACGGCCATCGAACTGCACTTACAGCGACCTTTTTCGAATTTGATTTGGACGTATCTCCAAATCCAACCGTTAGATTTCAAATTTCTAACATTCATTAGAAAGCTCTTTTCGATACGAACCCAACGGTTCCGGTTTTAGGAGAATCCGACGGTCGGATCTCCCGTAATGTCCGTTTGAAATAAATGGCCGAAATTTACGAACTGCCGCAGCGCGGCGCGTTCTATTCAGGCCATTATATTATATATATAATATATATAATATATATTTCGTCGATTCCTATTTAAAACGAATTATATAAATAGTTTTAAAATCGTTTCAAAAGCTATTTCAACTTTCTTTTCAATTCAAATCAAAATTGAATTCTTCTTTATAAATTCGTTTTAAAATTCATTTCTATTCCATTCAAATTTCAATTCAATTTGAATTCATATTCAATTCAATTCATTTCGAAATCGTTTTCAATTCCATTCATTTCGAAATCGTTTTCAATTCAATTCATTTCGAAATCGTTTTCAATTCAATTCATTTCGAAATCGTTTTAAAATCGATATAAATATCGTTCACGTCAAAATGGCGTTAATCTAATCAACACGGCTTCATAAATTTCTATTTTCAAAATAGTTGTTATTATCAAAATATTTCGTTCAACACATGACCAATCTCAATGGATGAGTACTGTCAACACATGAACTTTTATTTTATATTGATAAAGATGTAAATTTTATTACTAAAATATTTCGTTCAACACATGACCAATCTCAACGGATGAGTACTGTCAACACATGAACTTTTATTTTATAATATTCTTTGTTTTTCAAATTGGAATGAGGCCCAATCAATTACCATATAAAGTTAATTATATGGATTTTCATACAACACATGTATATAATAACATTGAAAATAATCAACCATCAACCAAAGTGCACTACACTGTAAAAGCATCAAATATAGATATTCAACGCTTATAACAGCCTGTCAATCAATCGATCGACATATTTAATCAATCAGGATGAGTGAACTTCAAATTTCATCCCAACACCCGTGTGGGGTTTCAAACAATCAAACAAATATTTTATTCGTGCAGTTGGGCAATGTGTAAAATTTATCGACCCAATCAATGTCCTTCAAATAGGTGTACATAAACAAACCGTCTGGTTTGTAAATGAATATTTTATTTTATTCACTTCACGTTAAAAATTATATTTTTAACGATAAAACATTTTATTTCAATCTATGAATTTCTATTCAATTCATTTATTCTATAAAATGATATTTTTATTTTCTAACATATTTTAGAAAATTTCGGCGGCATAACGGCACGATACTAGAAACGGGACGAGGCCTAGCCTTATCCCCGGTCTAGTGAAGGCCCACGCCATTCACACATCAATCATATCAATTTCAATTTCACCAAAACAATCAAATCCAAATCAAATAATCTAACCAACTACACAACCAATCAAACAAGTCCATGGTCTGTGGACGGGTGTCGGGTGCTACTAAGCACCGTCTGCATCCTAGTATATATATATAACTAGAAAAATTAAATTGAAAGGTGAGAAATTCTCACTTATAGCTATCCTAGCTCCACTGCACTTCATTGATAGAAATCTTCGCCAACTCGCCTTTCGTCGCTTTCACCCGTATTCTCTACACATGTAAAAACCGAATTTTTACTTCGCTATTCCATATATAAAAATCGAATTTTTACTTCGCTATTCAATATATAAAAATCGAATTTTTACTTCAAAGTTCAATATATATAAATCGAATTTTTACTTCAAAGTTCAATATATAAAAATCGACTTTTCTATCGCTATGTCAAATAGATAAAAATTATATTTTTATCACGCTATTTTCCACATAAAGATTTCGCCTTTTCTAAAATAAAGATTTAGCCTTTTCAAAAATAAAGTTTTCGCCTTTATAAAAATAAAGTTTTCGCCTTTATAAAAATAAAGTTTTCTTCTTATAAAAATCACCACTTTATCTCAACGTATATAAAATAAAAATCAGATTTTTATTTCGTTACATACACAAAGATGATATCTTTATATTCTCTATCCTATAAAGATTATATTTTCAATACTTTAAAAATATAAAAATCATATTTTTAATACTTTAAAAATATAAAGATCATATTTTTACAAAAATATAGATCCCGCTTTTTCCATTTTAAAGATCAAATCTTTTCTTTTACCTTTTCAAGTTTAAATCTTTTCTCCTTTTAAAATCAAAATCTTTAATCAGTTTTTAAATGCTAATAAAAAATCAAAACAGTTTTAAATTACTAATTAAAATTCAGTTTTTAAATGCTAATTAAAAAATCAAAACAGTTTTAAATTACCAATTAAAAATAAAAACAGTTTTAAATTACTAATTAAAAATAAAAACAGTTTTAAATTACTTATTAAAAATAAAAACAGTTTATATAATAAATTAAATTCAGAAAAACTTACCGGGGGGGGGGGGGGACTCGTGGTAGAGGCGTCGGAGGTGGGGGTTCAGGAGAGGCGCGCGAGGGGGGTCGCGGGTGGTCGCAGGCGGTGGGGACGGCTGGTGAAGTCGAGGGGGGGGGGTCCGTAAGGGGAGAGGAACGGCGAGAAGAGGGGGGGGGAGATGACTTTGGTGGAGCTCCGGCGATGGGGGGGGTCACCTTCGATGGCGGCGGCGGCAGGGACTGGGGGGGGGGGGGGCGATGCGATTTAGAATTAGGTTTTTTTTTTTTTGATTTATGAAGTTCGAACGGGGGGGGGGGGGGCAGCGTATAATATGGGAGAAAGAAGATATATTTATTTTATTTTATTTTATTTTATTTTAATCTCCATAGTTGACTTTTCTTTCGAAGTCGAAACGAGACCCACCGACTGTCGCCCATAGCGTTTTACCCCCATTCCGAACACAATGGGATATGTATCGCAAGCTGATTTGATCGTTACAATCAGTTTCCTTTTGAATTTTCATTTAAATCATTATATTGAATTTTAAACGTACATTTCAAATTACCGGGGCCACATACTAACTCTATAAATTCCATAAAAATATTTTCTAGCTTCGTATTGACGATACGGTCCTAACAAAACTAGTTTCGTCGAATTCTGAGACCGTTAGAAAAATGGCCAATTTCCAGTCGATTAAAATCAACTGAAAATGGTCAAACGCGTTTTCCTTCGCCACGCCCACATATTGATTCGAAAAATTATGAAATTTGGAATCTAGCAATAACTTAACATCAGGGACCCAACAAAACTGGTTTCGTCGAAATCTGAGGTCGTTTGCAAAATTGCTATTTTTAAGGGCCTGAATTCCATAGCGACTATTCAGAATTTTCAACTGGACATATCTTTTGATTCCCGATATGAAATCTTGATTTTTCGGATTCGTTGGAAAGATATTCACTATTAGATTCCATTATTTTTGGTTTCACTAAAATCCGGATTGTTTTGCACCCGGTACATTCAATTGAAGTTTGAAATCGAATTATCGAACTACCGCGCCATTTTCAATTCTATTTATAATTATATATAATTATTATATATTCTAACGACGACGTATATAATATATACGTCGAATTATATTCAAAATAAATTTCTCGTCGATATTATTTAAAATAATTCATTTTAAATAATCAAAATTCGCTGAAATTGCCAAAATAAAAATTTTAAACTGGCCCAGATTTTCCGGGTTGTTACAATCTCCCCCACTTAAAACTTTTCGTCCCCGAAAAGGAACAAAGTCGAAAGTGGTTTGATTATCCTGCTCTACATTCGATCTGGCTTCCATTCTCCAACTCTTTAGTTTCTGAGAATTTCCAAAATTTCAAAAATTTGGCTAACACCCTAAATTTCTGAAAAATTTCGCCATAACCTCCCCTGCACCGGGAGCATCGGGGAATTTCAAATAGCTTCCCCGGTCCTTCAGATCTCAAAAAGAAAAAGAAAAAGCCAAGCGGCTAGCCAATAGGCTCACAAAATCATCATCACCCAAACAAAACAGGAAATTATGTAATAAACATGTACCTATTTGTCGGGCAAACAAATTTTATTCTCTGGCTCTAGCCTCCTTGCTATGACCTGTTCAATGTAAGTATATGTATATGCAAGCACATGCGACCAATTTTCAATACAATTCAATATTTGATGCTATTAGGCATAATGGTTCAAAATTAGCAAACAAATAGGCAAACAACACAAACATCAATCAATTAGTTGATTAGCTTTTCAAATTCATAATTTTGATATATATGTAGAAAATCTTGTTTTTGATGCCAATTCACAACAATAAGCCCTATCTAATTTTGGTTCTCACACCAGTCAATAGGAAATATATAGAAATCTCACTTTCGTCGCTCGAAAATAAATACTGGCGACAGTGCCCCATCACCAGAATTACTCCCGGGCACTAGAGGGATTCTATATCTACCCAATATATTAAAACTTCGAATACACGTTTGCAAGACATATATGCAAAATCTTTATATATCGGATTGTCCTAATCAATATAAAATAAATAATCAAATACGAATAATTGATTTAAATTTTCAAAACGAAATTTGTTTTCATTTGAAAAATATACTCTTCACACTCGTTCTAGGATACTACTGATCCTATCTCTAACGAGTCATTCTAATTGGATATTGCTAATCCAATATCTGATGAATTCTTTCGTATGGTTCTAATGTGTCTTGTTCTCTAGCTTTGTAAACCAAAGCTCTGATACCACGTGTAAAGACCCGCAACCTCCCCGTAAAGGAAAGCGTCGGATAGTTCGAGAACAAGCCACAACAGAACACATACAGAAGAACATTTCATTGTATATTACAACAATGCATCAGATTAAAAGAATATACAGAGTATAAATGAATATTACACAGAAATATCAGAGATTTAAATTACATTTAAATACATAGCAGCGGAAAAATAATACAATACACAACTAGAATGAGATATACGGATACAAAGCTTTCCGGATATCGTTCCAGCTGTAAACCAGGATCCTGTGAATATAAATCTGCAAAACCGAAACTACTAGCTGCCCGTGTCAAAATAAGGGCACCCAGAGTTTAGGTTAAAACAATAAACTCCAGGTCAGTCATGGGACTGGTGTGAGAACTAAAACAGTTAATCTTTATTTTAAAGTCAGGTAAATCAAGGGACCACGCCGTATAACATGGAACGGGTTTCCTCCCAAGAATACCAGTGCATAAAACAAACAGCGCAATGTTAAATAAAGAAAATGAAGCTGTTATAAGACCCAGGTCCCATCACACAATGCAACGCAGTCGAGGATAGGGTTTTCCCTTAAAACAGCCAAAGAATGCTTGATACGGTTAAAACAAATCGTTTGATACTATTATAAGTGCATAGTGTATAAAGCAACTTCAAATCATAAGTATCAATCATAGGCGGCATGAGCGTCCCATGCCACTATGTCGCCATATATAGGTTTACAAATGAAACCGCAAAGTCACGTATTTGGAAATTGGATTTCCGTCTATGAACCGAGGCAAAAGATAGTCCTCAACCGATTCGAGACTGCCTAGCCCGAGTCTCAGGATCAGAGCTCGAGTGACCCTTGGATCGTCAGGGCCGGTCCACCGATGTGGATTAAAATGCCTGAACACTACGTTTCCCCACCCTATGGGGTGTAAGTCTGGCCCGTCAGCCGACCAGAAGCATCGGCCGAAACCGATATAACCGAGGCGCCTCGCAACAGCAACAACCACATAAGTCAAACTCGTCAGGGCGTGTAAAACCACTGACGCCACTTCTAGCTAGGAGGAAACGCAGGCCCTCCCTGAGGTCCGTCTCCCGTTTTTGGTTCATACCGGGTGTGAAACACGCGAGGTAAACGTTACACAAAGCTACGCCACAAAGGCCGTGCTTTGATCATCACCACGAGACTTTGCTTTTCAACAGAAGCCTCGATCATTTGCATCTTAGCATGCCACATAGGCAAACCACTCTATGCAACCGATATCAGTCACACAGAATGAAATCCAATGTCAGACACACAGTCCATTTACAAGTCCGTTCTGGGTCTGAACGAAACCGGAGGCACCTAGTACCCCGCATATCCATCGATCTCCAAGTACGTCTGGACGATCACTAACTGTTTCCATCTTCTTGGGTGTACAGCCCAATCAAGATCATCAGTTATCACCCAAACGACGTGAAGACTTCTGGTCTTCGACCACCGTCTTCATCTTCGACTTATCGTCGTATCAGTTATTCAGAATGGGATAAACCCGGTCTTTCCGAATAACTCGCGTATATTTTAAATAAGTGTTACACAAACACAACATACGCCTCATTCCAATCCATTAGTCACTAACCGTAAATTAATCAAGAGAATAATTCCCCAAATATTAACCCCGAAGGCCGAAACCAACATCAGATCAATATCCAGAAAACCATTCTGCTTGGCTAACCGACAGTTAGTTTCTAAATTTCACATTCATAGGGAAACGTTCCCAATAATTTTATCCAAGATAAATTCCTGAATTTATTCTCTAATCTTCCTTTGAATTTCGATTTAACTAGTCGGAATTAGCGAACCTCACCGTAGTAATCATTGGTTTTAATTTCCCAATCCCAACCTATTCATCCCATGAAGTAAAACTGGTCATACTTCATATCTAACACCACGGTGTTATCGGTAAATTCAATTACCATTTCACGTTCAAATCTAATTAAAGATTTAACTATCGCCTGGAGCAAAACTGGTGATACTCCATTTTCGATCATTTCAATCTAATTAAAGATTCATTAAAACTCCACTTAGTTTTAATCTTCGACTGGGTTAAAGAATCAGTGTCATTTAAAACACGGTTCACGATAAACCCAAAATCACATTCATTAATTATCAGGTTAAAGAACGAGTGTTATTTAAAACACTGTTCACGATAAACCCAAAAATCAATACCAATTCAATTCCAATTAAATATCATTTAATTGGTACACTTCATTAAATCTAAATAAAAAGATTTAATCTTTTCTCAACTGGGTTCAAGAACAGTGTTAGTGAAGACACCATTCACGACAAACCCAAATCACATTCGATATTCAATACAAGGCTCTGAATAGAAAATATATCGGCTTATATTCAATATCGAATTCTACGACTAACAAATGTCGTATTGGAAATAACGATACAAATATATATCTTTCAAATTTCCATAACAACACCTGTAATATCACGAATTCCAACATCGAAATATTCCGAAGACAATTTCGATTCAAATCCACTCCAATGCAATCATTGGAAATTTTGGTTATTTTCAAAATCATTTCAAATTCAATTTATTTATTTAAAAATAAATAGAATTATAATTCTAGTTCAAAACTATTTCATTTCGATAAAAATCTATTTTTATCTTTTCAAATATGGAGTATTTCATCCCAAACTTTCACAAATCATTTCTTATGATTTTACACAAATTATTACTATTTCTAATAATTTTATCAAGGCCCGTACAGTCGATTTCCATTAACGGCCATCGAACTGCACTTACAGCGACCTTTTTCGAATTTGATTTGGACGTATCTCCAAATCCAACCGTTAGATTTAAAATTTCTAACGTTCATTAGAAAGCTCTTTTCGATACGAACCCAACGGTTCCGGTTTTAGGAGAATCCGACGGTCGGATCTCCCGTAATGTCCGTTTGAAATAAATGGCCGAAATTTACGAACTGCCGCAGCGCGGCGCGTTCTATTCAGGCCATTATATTATATATATAATATATATAATATATATTTCGTCGATTCCTATTTAAAACGAATTATATAAATAGTTTTAAAATCGTTTCAAAAGCTATTTCAACTTTCTTTTCAATTCAAATCAAAATTGAATTCTTCTTTATAAATTCGTTTTAAAATTCATTTCTATTCCATTCAAATTTCAATTCAATTTGAATTCATATTCAATTCAATTCATTTCGAAATCGTTTTCAATTCCATTCATTTCGAAATCGTTTTCAATTCAATTCATTTCGAAATCGTTTTCAATTCAATTCATTTCGAAATCGTTTTAAAATCGATATAAATATCGTTCACGTCAAAATGGCGTTAATCTAATCAACACGGCTTCATAAATTTCTATTTTCAAAATAGTTGTTATTATCAAAATATTTCGTTCAACACATGACCAATCTCAATGGATGAGTACTGTCAACACATGAACTTTTATTTTATATTGATAAAGATGTAAATTTTATTACTAAAATATTTCGTTCAACACATGACCAATCTCAACGGATGAGTACTGTCAACACATGAACTTTTATTTTATAATATTCTTTGTTTTTCAAATTGGAATGAGGCCCAATCAATTACCATATAAAGTTAATTATATGGATTTTCATACAACACATGTATATAATAACATTGAAAATAATCAACCATCAACCAAAGTGCACTACACTGTAAAAGCATCAAATATAGATATTCAACGCTTATAACAGCCTGTCAATCAATCGATCGACATATTTAATCAATCAGGATGAGTGAACTTCAAATTTCATCCCAACACCCGTGTGGGGTTTCAAACAATCAAACAAATATTTTATTCGTGCAGTTGGGCAATGTGTAAAATTTATCGACCCAATCAATGTCCTTCAAATAGGTGTACATAAACAAACCGTCTGGTTTGTAAATGAATATTTTATTTTATTCACTTCATGTTAAAAATTATATTTTTAACGATAAAACATTTTATTTCAATCTATGAATTTCTATTCAATTCATTTATTCTATAAAATGATATTTTTATTTTCTAACATATTTTAGAAAATTTCGGCGGCATAACGGCACGATACTAGAAACGGGACGAGGCCTAGCCTTATCCCCGGTCTAGTGAAGGCCCACGCCATTCACACATCAATCATATCAATTTCAATTTCACCAAAACAATCAAATCCAAATCAAATAATCTAACCAACTACACAACCAATCAAACAAGTCCATGGTCTGTGGACGGGTGTCGGGTGCTACTAAGCACCGTCTGCATCCTAGTATTTATATATAACTAGAAAAATTAAATTGAAAGGTGAGAAATTCTCACTTATAGCTATCCTAGCTCCACTGCACTTCATTGATAGAAATCTTCGCCAACTCGCCTTTCGCCGCTTTCACCCGTATTCTCTACACATGTAAAAACCGAATTTTTACTTCGCTATTCCATATATAAAAATCGAATTTTTACTTCGCTATTCAATATATAAAAATCGAATTTTTACTTCAAAGTTCAATATATATAAATCGAATTTTTACTTCAAAGTTCAATATATAAAAATCGACTTTTCTATCGCTATGTCAAATAGATAAAAATTATATTTTTATCACGCTATTTTCCACATAAAGATTTCGCCTTTTCTAAAATAAAGATTTAGCCTTTTCAAAAATAAAGTTTTCGCCTTTATAAAAATAAAGTTTTCGCCTTTATAAAAATAAAGTTTTCTTCTTATAAAAATCACCACTTTATCTCAATGTATATAAAATAAAAATCAGATTTTTATTTCGTTACATACACAAAGATGATATCTTTATATTCTCTATCCTATAAAGATTATATTTTCAATACTTTAAAAATATAAAAATCATATTTTTAATACTTTAAAAATATAAAGATCATATTTTTACAAAAATATAGATCCCGCTTTTTCCATTTTAAAGATCAAATCTTTTCTTTTACCTTTTCAAGTTTAAATCTTTTCTCCTTTTAAAATCAAAATCTTTAATCAGTTTTTAAATGCTAATAAAAAATCAAAACAGTTTTAAATTACTAATTAAAATTCAGTTTTTAAATGCTAATTAAAAAATCAAAACAGTTTTAAATTACCAATTAAAAATAAAAACAGTTTTAAATTACTAATTAAAAATAAAAACAGTTTTAAATTACTTATTAAAAATAAAAACAGTTTATATAATAAATTAAATTCAGAAAAACTTACCGGGGGGGGGGGGGACTCGTGGTAGAGGCGTCGGAGGTGGGGGTTCAGGAGAGGCGCGCGAGGGGGGTCGCGGGTGGTCGCAGGCGGTGGGGACGGCTGGTGAAGTCGAGGGGGGGGGGTCTGTAAGGGGAGAGGAACGGCGAGAAGAGGGGGGGGGGAGATGGCTTTGGTGGAGCTCCGGCGATGGGGGGGGTCACCTTCGATGGCGGCGGCGGCAGCGACTGGGGGGGGGGGGGGCGATGCGATTTAGAATTAGTTTTTTTTTTCTTTTTTTTTTTGATTTATGAAGTTCGAACGGGGGGGGGGGCAGCGTATAATATGGGAGAAAGAAGATATATTTTTTTTATTTTATTTTATTTTATTTTAATCTCCATAGTTGACTTTTCTTTCGAAGTCGAAACGAGACCCACCGACTGTCGCCCATAGCGTTTTACCCCCATTCCGAACACAATGGGATATGTATCGCAAGCTGATTTGATCGTTACAATCAGTTTCCTTTTGAATTTTCATTTAAATCATTATATTGAATTTTAAACGTACATTTCAAATTACCGGGGCCACATACTAACTCTATAAATTCCATAAAAATATTTTCTAACTTCATATTGACGATACGGTCCTAACAAAACTAGTTTCGTCGAATTCTGAGACCGTTAGAAAAATGGCCAATTTCCAGTCGATTAAAATCAACTGAAAATGGTCAAACACGTTTTCCTTCGCCACGCCCACATATTGATTCGAAAAATTATGAAATTTGGAATCTAGCAATAACTTAACATCACGGACCCAACAAAACTGGTTTCGTCGAAATCCGAGGTCGTTTGCAAAATTGCTATTTTTAAGGGCCTGAATTCCATAGCGACTATTCAGAATTTTCAACTGGACATATCTTTTGATTCCCGATATGAAATCTTGATTTTTCGGATTCGTTGGAAAGATATTCACTATTAGATTCCATTATTTTTGGTTTCACTAAAATCCGGATTGTTTTGCACCCGGTACATTCAATTGAAGTTTGAAATCGAATTATCGAACTACCGCGCCATTTTCAATTCTATTTATAATTATATATAATTATTATATATTCTAACGACGACGTATATAATATATACGTCGAATTATATTCAAAATAAATTTCTCGTCGATATTATTTAAAATAATTCATTTTAAATAATCAAAGTTCGTTGAAATTGCCAAAATAAAAATTTTAAACTGGCCCAGATTTTCCGGGTTGTTACAAATCCCGTCCTGGTAAAGAAGCCAAACGGAAAGTGGCGAACTTGTATTGACTTTTCAGATTTAAATAAGGCTTGCCCAAAAGATAGTTTCCCACTTCCCAGGATTGACCAGCTTGTAGACTCGACAGCAGGTCATGAACTTCTCTCTTTCATGGATGCATACTCTGGATACAATCAAATTCCTATGCATGTACCAGACCAAGAGCATACAAGTTTCATTATGAATTTGGGATTATATTGTTATGTTTTAATGCCGTTCGGATTAAAAAACGCTGGAGCTACTTATCAGCGATTGGTAAATAGAATGTTTTATGATCAAATAGGAAAAACTATGGAAGTTTATGTGGATGATATGCTTGTTAAATCAAAGCAGTCCTCCAGTCATACGCAAGACTTAGCAGAAATGTTTGGTATCTTGCGAAAATACCGCATGAAATTGAATCCTTTAAAATGTTCATTTGGAGTAGCGTCGGGAAAGTTCCTTGGCTTCATTGTGAGTTCCCGAGGAATTGAGATCAACCCTAGCCAGATAGCGGCGATTAGAAATATCGAAGAACCAAGGAGAATTAAAGACGTCCAAAGTCTGGTAGGGAAGGTAGCGGCGCTGAGTAGATTCATCTCCAAAGCCACCGATAAATGTGTTCCATTTTTTGATTTGATAAAAAGGGGAAAGAAGAACTTCCAGTGGACTCCCGATTGTGTCGAGGCTTTTCAAAATCTGTTAGAGCTGTTAGAAAAACCGCCAATCTTATCAAAGCCCGTAGATCACGAAGAACTATTTGTTTATCTAGCAGTCTCGGCTCACGCTGTCAGCACAGTCCTGGTTCGGGAAGAAGATAAAGTACAAAGGCCAGTATACTATGTGAGTAAGAAATTAGCAGCGGCAGAGCGCAACTACCCAAAGATCGAGAAGCTTGCTTACAGCCTCCTGATTGCATCCCGAAAGCTTCGTCACTACTTCCAAGCCCATCCAATAACCATATACACCGATCAGCCGTTAAGACAGGTGTTGCAGAGTCCCGAAGCGTCGGGAAGGTTGATTAAATGGAACATAGAATTAAGCCAGTTTGATTTGAATTTTCAACCACGAAAGTCAATCAGGGGGCAAGCTCTAGCAGACTTTATTGCGGAGTTCACCATTCCAGAGGAAGAAATAATCAATGACCGAGTGGTCAAATCCGAGGATAAGCTAGAGATGAATCCGTGGAAATTATATACAGATGGAGCTAAAAATGACCGAAGATCCGGAGCTGGGATTGTCTTAGTCACTCCCGAGGGACGGTCGTTATATTACGCCCTGCGACTAGAATTTTCGGCAACAAACAATGACTCTGAGTATGAAGCCCTGATTGCCGGGCTGAAACTCGCTAAAGACCTTGGAGTAAAAATGATGGACATATTTTGTGACTCTAAGATTGTTGTTTGTCAAGTGCGAGAGGAATTCGCGGCTCGAGGACCTCGACTTGTCGCTTACCTCAAGAAAGTGAAAGAGCTATTAAATAGCTTAGAGCGATACAACATAACACATATTCCCAGAGAAGAAAACCAGAAAGCAGATAGACTAGCAAAATTGGCTAGTTCCGACAATCCAGAAGAGACTGAGGTAATTCCAATTGAAACGTTGGAGTCGCCAAGCTTTGAGTCAGTGGAAATTGAATTCGTTCATGAAGCGGAACCAGAGAAGGAGTCATGGATGACTCCAATCAAGAGTTTTCTTAAGAATGGGACACTCCCATCGAAGAAAAGTGAGAAAAGAGCTGTAGTTCGCAAAGCTGCCAGATATGTTATGCAAGACGATACTCTCTATAGACAAGGATTTTCCATGCCCCTGTTACGATGTATCGCACACGACGACATCAAGCGTGTACTGAGAGAAGTGCACGAAGGTGAGTGTGGAGATCATACAGGAGGTCAAACTTTAGCAAAGAAAATATTGCGGTACGGATACTTCTGGCCTACGATCAACAAAGATGCAGCTGATTATTCACGACGCTGCGATAAGTGCCAGAGATTCGCCAAAATCCCCAGGGCACCGTCAACCCAGCTTAAATCGATGGTGAGTCCTTGGCCATTTGCCACATAGGGGATCGATATCATTGGAGTTTTACCAATTGCTAAAGGAGGGGCTAAGTATGCCATAGTAGCCGTGGATTATTTCACAAAGTGGGTGGAAGCTGAGCCCTTGACTAAGATCACCACAAGAAAGGTGGTAAGTTTTGTGGTCAGAAATATTATATGCCGATTCGGGATCCCAAGGACGATTATTACTGACAACGGGACCCAATTTGATAGCACTGAATTCAGAAATTTTTGCCAGAAATATAAGATAGACAAACGATATACTGCAGTTGCCTATCCACAATCTAATGGGCAAGTAGAGACGATAAACAAGGTAATAAAATCCATCCTCAAGAAGCGATTAGAGCGTGCAAAGGCAAAATGGGTTGATGAATTGCCCCTAGCCTTGTGGGCATATCGAACAACGTTTAAAACGGCTACCGGTCATACCCCTTTCTCTCTCTCCTTTGGCTCAGAAGCAGTAATTCCAGTTGAACTGGAAGTTCCTTCCCACAGGGTGACGTATTATGACCCGATGACGAATCAGGCACTTTTACTTGAATCTCTTGATGAAATCGAAGAAAAAAGGGACGAAGCAGACTTGCGTGCAGCAAGACATCGGCGTCAGATGGCACGCTATTATGACAAAAAAGTTCGCCTCAGAACTTTTGAACCAGGAGATTTGGTGCTAAAGAGAGTTTTTCCATCTCTTCCTCACCTCGGCCCAAAATGGGAAGGACCCTTTGTCATCCAACGGAAACTTGATAAAGGAACATTCAAGTTAACGACCGTAGATGGCGAAGAAGTCCCTCGAGCATGGAATGCCCAACACTTAATGCGATATTTGGATTAGAAATGCTATACTTTTTGCTGTTCTTTCTGTAAACTCTGTAATAAGGCACGACTTGCCTTGGGAAAATCCGATGATATGAATAAAGGACTATAAAGTGGATGTAGGCTATGACTTAGCTGAACCACTATAAAAATATTGTGTGTTATTTACTTTTATGCATTTACATTCATTAGTTGTTCTGTTGTGATTATAAAATACAGGACAACTGAGAGCCTAAAAAAAAAAAAGAGGTTGAGAACAGTCTGGACATAAAAAGAAGCACAATGATTATTTGTGCGATAAGACGTAAAAGAATGAGAAAACGACATTCTAACTCTAACTCTCCAGAGAAAGAGAGAGAGTATAAAGGCGTCTCAGACTGAGCGCTGAAAAAGAAATTCTATTCCTAACTCTAACTCTCCAGAGAAAGAGAGAGAGTATAAAAGCGTCTCCGACTGAGCGCTGAGAAGGAAATTCTACTCTGAACTCTAACTCTCCAGAGAAAGAGAGAGAGTATAAAAGCGTCTCCGACTGAGCGCTGAGAAAGAAGCTCAACTCCGAACTCTAACTTTCCAGAGAGAAAGAGAGTATAAAGGCGTCTCCGACCGAGCGCCGAGAAAGAAATCTTTTCCCGTTGAACGACCGGGGAATAAACAAATGACTGAACTCGAACTCTAACTCTCAAGAGAATGAGAGAGAGTATAAAAGAGATGCCAGGAAAAACAACAGGTGTTGATGACACAGGAAATGCTATCCCGTTAAAGAATCAGGAGCATTCAGATTGCATGGTTAAGCACTGAATAACTTATGGAGATTGACTGGGGACACATATACATACACATATTTCCCCTCTCCACAACTTTGTTTCATAACTATAGACAGGCATTTTTACATAAGTGCAGAACTGCTAACAAATAAGCGTTGCAAAAAGTGAATTATTTTTATTTATTTACTAATGAATGAATTTGTACAGGGAAATAACTGAAAAAGAAAGTGCAGAAGCTGCTGGTATAGCAGCACTTATTGGTTTACAAAGATGTTAAAAAATACAGGGGAACCCCCTATTTGGGCTTAGAATGAGCCTTAGATTTTTTGACAGTTTTCTCTGCCTCCTTTGCTTCCTTCTCGGCTTCAGTCAAGATTCGCTTTGATTTCTTTTTTCCTGAAGATGTAGTACTGGAGCCAGCAGACTTCTTCCCGGAGGGCGGGGCACTGGAATCAAGAGAAGATTTTTTAGCAAGTTCTTCGGTAATAGATCTAGTTGAGAGCTTAACAACTAACCTTGAACCTGCATCCACAACTGCGAGGGGCTTGAGGACCTCAGGGTCTAATTCTTCAGCCTTTAATTGCAAGCGCTTGTCTTGATCAGCCTTCATGGCAGCCAAGGTAACGTCATCAGCGCTTTTCGATTCCCCAGTTATTACAATCTCCGGTTCCTCATCATGCCCCTCGTCTCCTCCGTCGTCTTTTAAAGCTGCAATCATTTCTTCATCATGGGGAGTAGTGACCTTAGTTGGTTCACTTCTTCCCCCCAGGTCTGTGGAAGCAGCCTTGTCTTCCCCTTCTTTGACCCTATCAGCGGGCTTTGTCCCAGTGGTAGTTCCTTGAACTACATCTGTCTTCGCGGAGGATTCAACGCCTACAAAATGAGAAACATCGGTTATCAACTCAGGCAAGAGCAAAGGATTTCTCATCGAACGTTCATTCATGTAGCCAAAGGTAGTAGTAGCCTTGACAAATTGAGGAGAAAAGATAGGGATACCTTCTGAAGACTTTTCAGCGGGGGTGACTACTACCTCTAGAGTTATTTCAGGAATTGGAGATAGCAAAGTTGTTCGGGGAATTCCCGGGTTTTCGGGATCATACCCTTCTACTTCAGGAGTTACAGGAGCAGAAGAAGAGGAACCAGCTTCAGGAATGGTTTTCTGTTTAGACTTCTGCCTCTCTTCTTCCATGGCCTCAGCAATTAGACGGCGCCCTTCGGCTAGACGCTCCGGTTCGTCGTCTCTCAAGTACTTCTCCATCAGCTTATCTTCATCGAGGGAATCGACCTTAAGCTCTTCTTTTTCCCACTCGACGATTTGATTCCACACATGAACCAAAGTGGATGGATAGTCCTCGATCCAGGAAATGTTTCGACGACGAATAATGTGCGCGAAGAATTCGATCATTAGCTCGCCGAAGCCCTGAATATCGGCCTCCGCCTCTGATAGTTGTTTGCGGGTTTCCTCCGCAGATTTAATAGCGCATTCCACGTTGCCCTCAGCCAGAGCAGCCCTGTTTTCCGCCTCTAACAATTTTGAAGCCAAATCAGCGTTTTTCTTTTCTAACTCAGCACTCCTTTTCGCTAACTCGGCATTTTTCTGCTCAAGCTCAGCATAGGTAAGGCGTGTCTTAGCAGCCTCTGATTTGGCCTCGTCAGCTTGTTTCTTCAACTCAGAACGCTCCTGAGTGTGGGATTCAAGCAAATCATGATAGCGCTTTTGCATGTCCTCAAACTGTTGTTTGAAGTTAGAAGCGTTTTTCTGAGCGATAGCTAGTTGAGCTTGAGTATCTTCTAAATTTTTTCCTAAGGTTTTTAGGGCCTTAGCATCTTCCTCCGCAGTTTTGTGCATTGAGTCAGCATTTGTCATTAGAGTGCGGATGATTCTAGAAAGAGTGCGGGAATACTTGAACATCTCGGTATATTGTTTTTCCACCAAATCAATCTTTGCTCTGGCCTCCTCTGCCCAATTAGAAGAAATAGGTTCAAGGGAAGGTAGAAAGGTCAGAGTCTCGAAGTAGTGCTCGGGAAATTGCTCCTTTAAATATGCCAGCCTTACTGCGGTTCCCGCATCTGGTGGAGGAGGGGCGAGGAGTGTTAGTTCGGTGTCCCTTCCTGAAGAAGATTCTGTAGAACCCTTGTCTGTCCGAGGTCGCTTAGTAGCAGGGACTTTTTGCTTACTTCTAGACCCAGCTTCCTTTGGAGGAGTTTTCTCTCTACTCCGCTTTTCATGGGAGGATGTGGAATCCCTAGATTGTGGTCTATCCTCCTCCCTACGACCTTGATAGCTTTTGTATTTTTCTTGTTCCGGTCGAACTGGTGAGCGGGAGCGTGAGGATCGAGATCGATAAGGATCATAGGGTCTTCTTTCCTCCCTACCACGGTCATCCCGGCGATTATACTCAGCATCCTGAGGAGGATTGGACATGCTGCGGCGAAGCTTTCTTATATCATAAGAGGATCGAGACATTGTACCTGCACGATAAATTAAACGAAGTTTAGAATCAACGGATCCATGGAGCAAAAGGTGCAACGAATGTTAATGTTGTGGTGTAGGGTGCATCCTAAGTGGTGTGTGTGTCCCCCCAACTAACCCGAGTCTGAAGCTAGACTGGTGCGGGCAGGCTCTTTGGCCTTAGCAGGAGTAGTTTCTTCAGAAGAAGTGAAGACTAAAGGGTCCTTCCTGAAATCTTCTGAAGTGTATATAGTCTCGGGTAAGGGGAGATCCCCCAAACCCTGAAATATGTGCTCGTCGGTGCTAGGAACATCCCCTTCGGAAGCGCGAAGTGGCGACACTTGGGAAGACTTTGACTTATCTGGAGAAGTAGCTTCCTCGGGGGCAATATACCCTTCACGATGTTTCTTGGCCAGATTAGCCAGTTCATCATCTTGAGTGGAAGAGGGAGAAGGTGAAGTTTGGAGGGGAGTTGCAGGAATTCCCGAGCCTTCTCCTATTTCTGGAACTGTTTCCACTGGAGGAATATATGCATAAGGGACCGTCCCATGACCGATGCTACGGAAAACGGATAGTAGCCCGTGAAAATGAAGGTACTCATCTTTAAGGACCTCGTCAATAGTAAGGAATTTTTGGTCGCCGTTGAGAAGACGGTGCATTCGATCAAAGAACGCTTGGTCTGATACCTGTTTGGGATTATCGACTGCAAATAAAAAGGAAAACAGGTCAGGGTGATGATTCAAGTGTATAGAGTCCAGGATCAGAAAATCAGTGCTTTACTTGATTTTGTCCATCTTCTGGCGCATCCAGACTGTTGCTTTATATAGAACCACTCTAGTCTGGAATCTCCAGCTTTGCTGCTAAACGGCGTAGAGATTATCTTCCTCTTTGGGACCGACTCAAAGTAACAGAAAGAAGGGGTTTCTCTAGTCCGATGTTTGAAATTATAGAAGAAATGAACATCGTCGAACGTGAGCTCCACGCCTAGAATTTCACGATATGCTATGAATAAGGTATGCAGATAGGCATATGAATTTGGATGCAGCTGCATGGGGGCAATCCGCATTTGTCTTAAGAAGTCGACGATGAAAGGCGAGAATGGAGGAATGGCGCCAACCATGCACATCAGACGAGTGACCGTCATATATCCTTCTGGAGGGTTATGGGGACGGTCAGAACGTGAGGGCACTAAAGTATCTCTCTTCATTATTCCATATTTCAAGCAAATTCTCACGAGTCGGTCGTTGTCAATTGTTGATTCTACGGAATCTGGAGGTGACTCCAATATAATGGCTGAGTCAAATTCATCGGGTGCTCGATTGTCACCAATCCCTCCTTCCTCCTCAAAGCCTAGGGAAACTTCATTTTCTGAAGACATTTCGTCACTTTCCCGATGACCAACTCCGTAATCCGGACCCTCGCTGTCCCATTCTGGGTCAGATGAAGAAGATATATCCTCGAGAGTGGTTTTGTTGGAAGTTTCTGGAGCTTCTTTCCTCTCAGCTAAACGAGAAGAGCGTCTGGGCCTCATTGTCATGGAACTATTGAAGAAGCAATAGCACGGATTAGAGTGAATTATCCCGTGTCCCCCTCTTTGTGTATGTGTGTGAACTAAAGTGTATGCAGCAAACGTGGGAAATACAAAATAAAAGTACAGCAATGTAAGACGGAGCTTTAAAGAGAAGGTGATAGTCAGAGTTGTTCTTAATTCTCGTTTATATTCACAGGGCACTATCCTAACTGTCCGCGAAGCATATTCGTCTAGAATAAGTGTTAGTTGAATTAGTTGGATAGTCTTTATGTGCAAAATTTGATGCGTTCGGTTCGGTTCGGATATGCATGTGATGGTTGGCTCAATACAAACGCAGATAGTAGTCGGTTCGGATGCATCATTAAAGCAAGGCCAGTTCAAGACAAGGGAAGCAATGGGTTCGGAAGCAGGACTGATCTGATCGGATCGGGTGACCCGATCTGAACCGAACTGGCACCACTCAACCGATCCATTTACTTCAACTTCTTATCCCATTCACTTCTCCGACCCGAGCCGACGTTTTCCTTCCTCCCATCTTTCTAAGATGTGCGATCCGAGCCGATCCCCTTTCCTTCTCCTTCCTTTTTTGGTCCTCCGTCTTCTACCCGAACCGACTCCAGTTGGTCACCACGCTCCTCATCTTCTTCCCCTTTCCCCCCTTTCTCACGAACGAGTCCGTTTCATCGCCAAAGCTATTGTTAAGGGCAGATATTTGCCCTCTCCAGCCTCGCGACGCCTCGAAGTGACGGCGCATCCACCAGTAACGACGTGGAATTCAAGCGAAGCTCTGTGCCTAAACCGTTCCAATCGACCGCAAATTGAAATCAAGAACGTTTACTACGATGTTATTCGAGATTAAAAAGCTACCTATGTGCTTGATTTGAGGAATCTACAAGAAAGGAGTTCGGAGTTTTAGAGTTTTTTAAGTTTTCAATGCTATGGTTGGGAGCGGCAGCAGAAAAGAAGAAGGAAGGAATGAAGACGGTGGTGAGTTTATATAAAGAATGGTGTTGACTCCTCGTCTCCCTATTTTGTCTCGCCCGCTCGGACCGGAGTGGAAGCCCAGTAGCACAACTCTCTCAGAAGGCCCATTGTCTAAGAACTAAATCCACGAATACGCTTCGGATCGGAATCCGAACCGAGTGGAAGTTTCACATGTTGATTTAGCATCCGACTCGAATTGAAGAGAAGGAGAGTAAAGGAAGAGCATACATGCAAGAAGCATTACATGGCGAGATGAGTTCCCAAATTTGCTCAGAAATGAAGAAAATGTGTTCGGGTCGGACGCCGAACCGAACAGAAATCTGTGCATTACTCCTGACAATTCTGGTTAAACGACATCAAAGCACGCTTTGTACAACGAAAGCATCCTTTGAGGGGGCAAAATGTTAGCCTACTTTGTGAACTAGGCAACACAAAGTCAAGAAACCAAGCATTGAAGAGTATTTCAAGTTATAAGACTCCGGTTCGGGTCGGAAGAAAACACCACAATTCAGATTGATAGCAGCATATCGGTTCGGATCGGATAGAATTCTCTGTTCGGATCGGATGTCTCTTACTGGATAAGTTGGCAAAGCATATCTGATCGGATCGGAAGGCCAATGAATCTCAAATGGATCGGAAAGTCTTTCGCTTGCCACGACGCTGCAGCGGAGCGGAGTATGATTAATGAAGGAGAGACGTCCAAGCCACTCCGGTTCGGATCGGATATTCCGATCCGATCCCCAACATGCACACCTCCGACCCGCACCCATGAGCCAGGTTAATCTCCTATGAAATAGCCTGGAGAACCGGACCGGCTATGACTGATTCCTACCCCTAACGTTCATCTCTTTGATGTGTTGTCAACCTGATAGTTCATCCGAACCCGAAGAGAACGCGATGAGTGACATGTGGCCCGACCCGGATGAAGTCTCAAGCGAATTCACACCTATAAATACCCCACCTAGAGACAAAGAGGAGGATCTTTTTTCAGTACTTTTGAGAATCCAAGTACCTTCATCATCCGAACTCCTTTACTCCCAGAGAATCCAAATCATCTTTCATTTCTTGTTTTAATCATTTGAGTGAACAAAAGTGAGTTGTGAGTGAATCTTACATTGCATTTGTAACTGAATTACTGAATATAGTGAAAACTAAGTGGACGTAGGCATTTCTTCGCCGAACCACTATAAATCTTGTGTGTTTATCTTTGTTTCTGTTTTATTTTATCTTGTTGCTAATCAATTTGGGTGTTAGAACCACTTTTGGGTCTAACAAGGGGCACCCGAGTTTGCAAGTGAAACAAACTACGAGTCAGTCATGGGACTGGTATGAGAAATCTACTTAACACATTTTATAATATGGCTAATCACAGGACCACGCCACTTTCGCGGAACGGGTTTACTCCATTGGATTGCCAGTGCTTTAAAACAAATAAATCTTTTAAACATCACAATGCTTTTTTTAAATATGAAGCCATTATAAGACTCAGTTCCCATCACACAATGCAACGCAAACCGGAGGATAGAGTTTTACCTTATAATGGACAAAATATGCTTGATACAAATAAAACAAAAGAATTTGATATTATTACTAGTGTTTATAGGTTTCGAAAACAATTTCAATCCTAACTATCAATCATAGACGGCATGGGTACCATATATCATGTCGCCATATATATATATACAATCAAAATCGCACGGTGTTGTATTTGGAAATTGGATTTCAATCATGAACTAAGGCAAAAGATAGTCCTTACCGACTTCGAGACTGTCTAGCCCGAGCCTCAGGATCAGAGCTCGAGTGACCCTTGGATCATCAGGGCCGGTCCACCGATGTGGATTAAAATTCCTGAACACTGCGTTTCCCCGCCCTTTGGGGCGTAAGTGAGCCAACGAATACTCCACCGGTCCTGGATCGACCGATATAACCGAGGCGCCTCGCAACAGCAACAACCACATAGGTGAAAATAATATAAATGTCAGCCAGTTTAAGCACCGACACCACCTCTAACTAGAAAGAAACGCATGTCCTCCTCGAGGTCCTCTCCCGTTTCTGGTTCATACCGGAGTGTGAGGCTCGCGAATTCACGTTATACACAAAGCTACGCCACACAGGCGGTGCTTTAATCATCAACCAAAAGACTTTTCTTTTCAACAGAAGCCTTGATCACTGCATCTTAGCATGCCACACAGGCAATTCAAACCATGCAACTGAAGGCTATCAATCACACAGAATGAATTCCTATGTCAGACACACAGTCCATTTACAAGTCTGTTCTGGGTTTGAACGAAACCGGAGGCACTATATACCTCGCATATCCATCGATCTCCACGTACGTCTGTACGATCACCTCTCATTATCCATATTTCGGGATGCCTCTCAATCAGGACATCAGTTATCATCCAACCGAGGTGAAGATCTCCAGTCTTCAACCACCGTCTTCATCATCGATTTCTTATCGTCGATTCAGTTATTCGGAATGGGATAACCCCGGTTTTTCTGAGCAACTCGCATATATAATATACAAGTGCTACAAAAACACAACATACGCATCATTCCAATTCATCAGTCACTAACCGTAAATCAGTAAGAGAACGATTTCCCAAATATTAACCCCGAAGGCCGAAACCAACATGAGATCAAAACCCAGGAAACCATTCGACTTAGCTAACCTTCAGTTAGTTTGTAAATTTCACATTCCATATCGTTTATAATATTTTATAACGATTTATCGCTATTTTTATTTATTTAAAAATAGCCAATTTATTTAAACGACGCTTCAGGCCATAACGCAGCCGTGGCGCTGTTTTTGTTCAGATTTGATTTACACATATCTGAAAATCTAACCATTGGATCATCACAAAATTTATATCATTAGAAAGATCTTTTCAAAACAAATCCTACGGTTACAGTTTTGGGGAAATCCGACGGTCGGATCTCCCGGTACAATCGTTTGAAGTTTCGATTTCAAAATACGAAGTACAGCGTCGTTATTCGATTTAATTTAATTATATATATATATATATAATCGATTTTGGCGCTGTTTTTCTTCAGATTTGAATTAAACATTCCAGACAATCCAACCATTGGATCTTTACAAAGTTGGTGTCGTTGGAAAGATATTTCCAAAGCGAACCCAACGATTTCGGTTTCGCGAAAATCCGATAGTCGGATCTCCCGCACTAATCGTTTGAAATCACGGTTTCAAAACACGAACTGCAGCTTCGTTATTCGATTTAATTTAATTATATTTATATATATATATATATATAATATATTCTTTGATTTCAAAACCATTTTCTTTTCATACGTTTGATAAAAATGATATTTTTATCCAACATACATTTATATCAACACTTCACTATTTTAACAATTCATGTATATAATAAAAATGTGATTTTTAATGTAAAATAATTTATTTCAAAACACGACTATTTTATATAGTTCATATACATGATAAAAATATGAATTTTATTATAAAACATTTTATTTCAAAACACGACTATTTTATATAGTTCATATAGATGATAAAAATATGATTTTTATTATAAAACAATTTATTTCAAAACACGAATACCATTGAACACATGAATTTCTATTCAACGAATGAATTTCTATTCAACACATGAATGTTTTCTATAGTTCGTATATATACAATAAAAAGGTGATTTTTTTATATTTAAAACAATTTATTTAAAACACGAATACCATTCTACACATGAATTTCTATTCAACGAATGAATTTCTATTCAACACATGAATGGTTTCTATAGTTCGTATATATAAAATAAAAATGTGATTTTTATTGTTAAAACAATTTATTTAAACATGAATGTCATTCAACACATGAATTCCTATTCAACACATGAATATAGTTTCAACACATGAAAATAATTCTAACACATGAATATTATTCAAAATTTCGGCAGCATAACGACAGGGTAGTTAAAACCGGGGTCGTCCCTAGTACGGCTCCTCGCTCTACCTTAGAGCCTCGCAGCTTTTGACAATGGGGATTTCATGCATCTAGTTCGCACGCAGGCGGCATGTATATTTTTTTCTTTTCCACAAACTAATCCTATGTGGTTTCAACCAAATAATTCTCAACCATAAACGGGTATTTTCAGCCACAATCAATCTATTTTAACCACAAACAATTCTAATCAACCATTCGCTATCAACCAATTTTCACACCAATCACAACCAATAAATATCGTCCATGGTTTGTGGACGAGGGGCATATATATATATATATATAAATAAATTTCACTTCTATTTAACACATATATTATTTTTACAACGCATATATAACTTATACATCGACCATACAACATATAAAACGCTTATACATGAGGTGTACAACGCTTATATAACTCATACATCGACTATATAATTTATACATCGTCATTTTCCATATCGTTTATAATTTAGAAATCTCACATTGGGTTCCATTCCACCAAAAATAGCAGAAGTCTCAGAAAAATATGCGGTCTCTTCTAGAGTGTAGAAGACGTCCACACGAGTCCACAGTCTCTTGTTTCATTGAATTTCGTCAAGAAACGAAAAAGATATGATTTTTACAGTGAAATCAAAAACCGTAGCGCTTTAAAGTGCTATAATATAGTTGAAATTAAAATAGGCCGTTACCTCTCAAATTTCGTTCAAAACTAGGTCGCCACTTTTCTCGAAATCTGTGTAGCTAGGGGTCGATCGGCCTACGCCACGTTGATGGCCTTCGAGGGGGCTCTCCGGCGCTACCCACTTTGTAGAACTCGAACTGCAGGTGATGGCGGATTTTGGTGCGAATGGCGGCGACGTTCTAGCCATGGATCTCGACAAATACTGAATGCTGGAGGTCGAGAGTGGTATGGATTTAAAGCCTGGAGGACCCTCTACAAAAACCCCAACAGGAATGTTGAATTTTATTGGGAGATTCAAAAGAAATCAAGGAGAGAAGCAAGGAAGAGTGGCCGTCGTTCGATATAAGGGGGTTACGGGTTTCTGGTGGGGAGAGAGAAATGAATTCTATTGGCCCATTTTTTTATATTTATAAAATTTAAAAATCCAAAAATACCCTCTTTCACACACGAACCCCAATCCAGACCCAACGACTGTCATCCCTAGCTAAATACCCCCATTCCGAACACAATGGGATATGTTTCGTAGGCCCATTCGACTGTTTCAGTCAGTTTTCCTTCAATTTAAAATATATGACATTCAATATTTATTTTGAATCTACATTTCAATTTGTCGGGGCCACATACTGATTCTAAAAATTCCCGAAAAATAAATCTAGCTATGTTTTGACGATACGGTCCCAACAAAACTAGTTTCGTCGAATTCTGAGACCGTTTGAAAAATGGCCCTTTTCTGGTCGATCCAATTTAATAGAAATCGACCAAACACATTTTCCTTTTCCACGCTCACATACTAGCTTCAAAAATTATGAAATTTGAAACCTAGCAATAATTTGACATCCCGGATCCAACAAAAGTGGTTTCGTCGAATTCTGAGGTCGTTTGCAAAATGGCTATTTTCACGGGCTATATAAACTCTATAGCGACCTTTTTGAAAATTCATTTGGCCATAACTTTTGCTTCCCGCTACGAAACTTCGATTTTTCAGATTCGTTAGAAAGATATTCACTAACAGATTTAAATATTTTTGGTTTCACTAAAATCCGTTTTGTTTTGCACCCGGTACAGTCAGTCAAAGTTTGAATTCAAAATTTGAAACTACCGCCCCATTTCAGGCCTTGTTTATAATTAGAATTAATTATATTATTTTCAAACATCGATTCAAACTCATTTTTCGTCGTTATTATTTAAAATATTTATTTTAAATATTTTAAATTCCCTAAAAATAGCCAAATTAAAATTTTCAAACTGGTTCAGATTTTCTGGGTTGTTACATTGACTAATTCAACTATTTTAATTGGAAAATGGTTATTAATGAAGCGTTCAGAAATAAAAAGCTTTATTCAATGTAACTGACATTTTAATGTTATTAGTTAATGTTTAATGATGACCAACGGATCTGTTTTATTCAATGGAAAAGTAAACTGTCTTTACTTCGGTAAATAACAAAGTAATTTTATTTAAAATGATTTCTTCTTAAATAAAATTTATTTAAGAAGATAATCAAGGTTGAAATCGGTAACTAATGCTGCAAGGGGTTTAAAAAGAGATTTGACAATGTAAACAAAGCCGTCAATCAGAATTGGGCCGATGCGATAAGTATCAAGTTAAATATTAAAACTTGAATTAAAGTAAAAGGAAAGGTTTCCAGAATATAAGGAAAATTACTTAATAAGAAGTTATTAAAGGGATAGTGATAATAAAATAATCTAGTTGATAATCTAATGTAAATGGTTTTGATAAAGAATCAACAAAGGGATTATCGCAGTATAATTATAAATGGAATGGTAAAAAGGATTTAAAGCGATGTACTTAATCATAGATTAAGTAAAGAGGTTATGAGTAAATGTATGGTTTATAAAACCATATTTTTCATACTTAATAAGATATAATTGGTATGTTTTAAGTTACGAACTATTTTCTATTCTGAGATAAGAATGTCGTCGACCAAGGTCTGAGAGGTAAATAAAAACCCCAACTTGGACGGCTTCACCATTATCAAAGAATAGTAGTGGTTGGTGATAAAAAGGAATTGATGGAGTTAATTATTATTCGATACAAAGACAGTGTAAGGATTATTGGAAAATTTGAAATATAATTGCAATAAGAGCTGCATGAATTTGAAATATAGATAAGATAGCCACGATCTTTAAATGAAAATATATTGTTTGGTTTTGAAGTAAATAACTGTAAGAACCCGTAACTTCCCCGTAAAGGAAAGCGTCAGATAGTTCGAGAACAAACCACAACAGAACACATACAGAAGAACGTTTCACTGTATATTACAACAACGCATCAGATTACAAGAATATACAGAGTATAAATGAATATTACACAGAAATATCAGAGATTTAAATTACATTTAAATACATAGCAGCGGAAAATAATACAATACACAACTAGAAGGGATATACGGATACAAGGCTTTCCGGATATCGTTCCAGCTGTAAACCAGGATCCTGTGAATATAAATCTGCAAAACCAAAACTACTAGCTGCCCGTGTCAAAATAAGGGCACCCAGAGTTTAGGTTAAAACAATAAACTCCAGGTCAGTCATGTGACTGGTGTGAGAACTAAAACAGTTATTAATTCTTTATTTTAAAGTTCGGTAAATCAAGGGACCACGCCGTAACACGGAACGGGTTTCCTCCCAAGAATACCAGTGCATAAAACAAACAGCGCAATGCTAAATAAAGAAAAATGAAGCTGTTATAAGACCCAGGTCCTATCACACAATGCAACGCAAGCCGGGGGATAGGGTTTTCCCTTATAACAGCCAAAGAATGCTTGATACGTTTGAAACAAATCATTTGATACTATAATAAGTGCATAGTGTATAAAACAACTTCAAATCATAAGTATCAATCATAGGCGGCATGTGTACCATATATCATGTCGCCATACTAGTTTTACAATTAAAACCGCAAATGTCACATATTTGGAAATTGGATTTCCGTCTATGAACCGAGGCAAAAGATAGTCCTCAACCGATTCGTGACTCTCTAGCCCGAGCCACAGGTCAGAGCTCGAGTGACCTTGGAGCGACAGGGCCGGTCCACCGATGTGGATTAAACTTAAACCCTGAACACTACGTTTCCCCGCCCTTTGGGGCGTAAATGAGCCAACCAAATGACTCCATCGGTTCGAGAACGACCGATCAATCCGAGGCGCCTCGCAACAGGAACAACCACATAAGTCAAACTCGTCAGGGCGTGTAAAACCACTGACGCCACTTCTAACTAGAAAGAAACGCATGCCCTCCCTGAGGTCCGTCTCCCGTTTTTGGTTCACAACCGGGGTGCGAGGCTCGCGAATTCACGTTACACAAAGCTGTGTCACACAGGCTGTGCTTTGATCATCACCACAAGACTTTGCTTTTCAACAGAAGCCTCGATCAATTGCCACTTAGGCATGCCACACAAGCAATTCACTCCATGCGTTTGATATCCATCAATATATAACCCCTGAGCTCGTACGTCTCAGAGAAGGGCGTTAAGCAAAAGAATAAATTCTCCGCCGCCAAACAGATATATATTTAATAGAGATCAATCACACGGACTAAAATCCAATGTCAGACACACAGTCCATTTACAAGTCCGTTCTGGGTCTGAACGAAACCGGAGGCACCTAGTACCTCGCATATCCATCGATCTCCAGGTACGTCTGGACGATCACTAACTGTTTCCATCTTCTTGGGTGTACAGCCCAATCAAGATCATCAGTAAGCACCCAAACGACGTGAAGACTTCTGGTCTTCGACCACCGTCTTCATCTTCGACACCACGTCGAATCAGTTATTCAGAATGGGATAAACCCGGTCTTTCTGAATAACTCGCGTATATATTATAAAAGTGTTACACAAACACAACATACGCCTCATTCCAATTCAGAATATTCTTTTATTCAAATATTCCTATACTTTGGGAAAAGTTCCCATTAATTTTATCCAAGATAAATTCTTTAAATTTATTCTTTAATCTCCTTTGAATATCAATTCAAACTAGTCGGGATTAGCGAACCACACCGAAGTAATCATTTATTTTATTTCCCAATCCCAACCTATTCATCCCATGAAGTAAAACTGGTAATACTTCATATCTAACACCACAGTGTTATCGGTAAATTCAATTACCATTTCACGTTCAAATCTAATTAAAGATTTAACCATCGCCTGGAGCAAAACTGGTGATACTCCATTTTCGATCATCTCAATCTAATTAAAGATTCATTAAAACTCCACTTAGTTTTAATCTTTAACTGGGTTAAAGAATCAGTGTCATTTAAAACACGGTTCACGATAAACCCAAAATCACATTCCATTAATTATCGGGTTAAAGAACAAGTGTTATTTAAAACACTGTTCACGATAAACCCAAAAATCAATACCAATTCAATTCCAATTAAATATCGTTTAATTGGTACACTTCATTAAATCTAAATGAAAAGATTTAATTTTTTTCTCAACTGGGTTCAAGAGCAGTGTTAGTGAAGACACCATTCACGACAAACCCAAACCACATTTAATATTCAATACAAGGCTCTGAATAGAAAATATATCGGCTTATATTCAATATCAAATTCTACGACTAACAAATGTCGTATTGGAAATAACGATATAAATATATATCTTTCAAATTTCCATAACAACATCTATATAATCACGAATTCCAACATCGAAGTATTCCGAAGACAATTTCGATTCAAATCCACTCCAATGCAATCATTGGAAATTTTGGTTATTTTCAAAACCCTTTTCAAATTCAATTTATTTATTTAAAAATAAATAGAATTATATTTCTAGTTCAAAACTAGCTCATTTCGATAAAAATCTATTTTTATCTTTTCAAATATGGAGTTTTCCATCCCAAATCTTCACAAATCATTTCTTATGATTTTACACAAATTATTACTATTTTTAATAATTTTATCAAGGCCCGTACAGTCGATTTCCACCAATGGCCATCGAACTGCACGTATAGCGACCTTTTTCCAGTTTGATTTGGACATAATTCCAAATCCAACCGTTAGATTTCTAATTTATCACATTCGTTAGAAAGCTCTTTTCGATACGAACCCAACGGTTCCGGTTTTAGGAGAATCCGACGGTCGGATCTCCCGTAATGTCCGTTTGAAATAAATGGCCGAAATTCACGAACTGCCGCGGCGCGGCGCGTTCTATTCAGGCCATTATATTATATATATAATATATATAATATATATTTCGTCGATTTCTATTTAAAACGAATTATATAAATAGTTTTAAAATTTGTTTTAAAGCAATTTCAACTTCCATTTCAATTCAAATCAAAATTGAATTCTTCTTTATAAATTCGTTTTAAAATTCCTTTCTATTCAATTCAAATTTCAATTCAATTTGAATTCATTTCAATTCGCTTTCAATTCAATTTGAATTCGTATTCAATTCAATTCATTTCGAAATCGTTTTCAATTCAATTCATTTCGAAATCGTTTTCAATTCAATTCATTTCGAAATCGTTTTCAATTCACTTCATTTCGAAATCGTTTTCAATTCAATTCATTTCGAAATCGTTTTCAATTCAATTCATTTCGAAATCGTTTTCAATTCAATTCATTTCGAAATCGTTTTCAATTCAATTCATTTCGAAATCGTTTTCAATTCAATTCATTTCGAAATCGTTTTCAATTCAATTCATTTCGAAATCGTTTTCAATTCAATTCATTTCGAAATCGTTTTCAATTCAATTCATTTCGAAATCGTATAAAATCGATATAAATATCGTTTACGTCAAAATGGCGTCAATCTAATCAACGCGGCTTCATAAATTTCTATTTTCAAATATTCTATTTCAAATATTTCCTATTATCAAAATATTTGTTATTATCGAAATATTCTTTATTTTCACGATTGGAATGAGGCCCAATCAATCACCATATAAAGTTAATTATATGGATTCCATACAACACATGTATATAATATCATTGAAAAATAATCAACCATCAACCAAAGTGCACTACACTGTATAAGCATCAAATATAAATATCTAACGCTTATAACAGCCTGTCAATCGATCGATCGACATATTTAATCAATCAGGATGAGTGAAATTCATATTTCATCCTAACACCCCTGTGGGGTTTCAAACAATCAAACACAGATTTTAGTTGTGCAGTTGGGCGATGTGTAAAATTTATCGTCCCAATCAATGTCATTCAAATAAGTGTACATAAACAAACCGTCTGGTTTGTAAATGAATATTTATTTATTCACATTCACGTTAAAAATTATATTTTTAACGATAAAACATTTTATTCCAACATATGAATTTCTATTCAATTCATTTATTCAATAAAAATGATATTTTTATTTTTCTAACATATTTTAGAAAATTTCGGCGGCATAACGGCACGATACTAGAAACGGGACAAGGCCTAGCCTTATCCCCGGTCTAGTGAAGGCCCACGCCATTCACACATCAATCAAATCAATTCAATTCACCAAACAATCAAATCCAAATCAAATAATCTAACCAACTACACAACCAATCAAACAAGTCCATGGTCTGTGGACGGGTGTCGGGTGCTTCTAATAAGCACCGTCTGCATCCTAGTATATATATATATATATATATATATAACTAGAAAAATAAATTGAAAGGTGAGAAATTCTCACATATAGCTATCCTAGCTCCACGGCACTTCATTGATAGAAATCTTCATCGCTATCGCATCTTCGTCATCTTCGTTGCCCGTAGCCACTACATATATAAAAATCGAATTTTTACTTCGCTATTCAATATATAAAAATCACATTTCTAATTCGAAGTTCAATATATAAAAATCATATTTTTACTTTGCTATTCAATATATAAAAATCGAATTTTTACTTCGCTATTCAATATATAAAAATCGAATTTTTACTACGCTACTATATAGATAAAAATTATATTTTTATCACGCTATTTCCTATATAAAGATTTCGCCTTTTTAAATTTAAAGATTTCACCTTTTTAAATTTAAAGATTTCACCTTTTCAAAAACAAAGATTTATTTAAAAACAATATAAAAGTCCTATATTTTTCTCTAATACAAATATATGATTTCCTTAAAATAAAAATATAAGCTTTCCTTAACATAAAAAAAAACAAACTTTTATTATTACAAATCCATACTATAATAATCTAAAACTTTATTTATATTATATATATAAACTGAATTTAAAAATATATGTATTACCCTTCAAAACTCATATATATATAAAAAAAAGGAAAATATAAATAAATAAATAAAAATATAAACTTACATCGACAGTTGAAGGAGGGGGGGGGTTTCCATGTCGTCGTTGGCCAGTGGGGGAGGCGCCTACGGCGGAGGGGGTGGGCGGTTAGGGTTTAAATGCGGGTAGCGATTGCGGAAGGGAAAAGGAGGAGAGGGAGTGGAGAGTGTATCGCGAGGGCAGGGGGAGGAAGAAGAAGAGAAGAAGAGGAGGGGGGCGTGGGGTCGGGCGCTGTCGGAAGGGGGAGGGCGATGTGGTGGCGGCGTGATTACTGAGGAGGAAGGGGGAAGAGAGGCGGAGGACTCCTGGGGGTCGGCGCCAGGGCGCGGCGGCCCTGGTGGCAGCGGCGGCAGCGGCTTTGGCCCCCCATCGTTCGCCTCTTTTTCTTTTTTTTTCCTTTTTTTTTTATTTCTGTTGAATGAAAACGAGAAGGGGGGGGCCTATATATTTTTTTTTATTTTTTTTATTAATTTAATTAATTTAATCGCAAAAAGTTGACTTTTACTACCGAACTCGAAACGAGGCCCACCGCCTGTCGCCCATAGCGTTTCACCCCCATTCTGAACACAATGGGATATGCCACGCAAGCTGATTCGGCTGTTACAATTAGTTTTCGTTAAATTTACATTTAAATCACTATATTGAATTTTAAACGTACATTTCAAATTACCGGGGTCACATACTAACTAGAAAAATTCCAGAAAAATATATTCTAGCTTCGTATTGACGATACGGTCCTAACAAAACTAGTTTCGTCGAATTCTGAGACCGTTGGAAAAATGGCCAATTTCCAGTCGATTAAAATCAACTGAAATGGTCAAAACGTGTTTTCCTTTGCCACGCTCACATATTGATTCGAAAAATTATGAAATTTGAAACCTAGCAATAACTTCACATCACGGACCCAACAAAACTGGTTTCGTCAAAATCCGAGGTCGTTTGCAAAATGTCCATTTTTAAGGGCCTGAATTCCATAGCGACTCTTCAGAATTTTCAACTGGACATATCTTTTGATTCCCGCTATGAAATTTCGATTGGTCGGATTCGCTGGAAAGATATTATCAATTAGATCCCATTATTTTTGGTTTCACTAAAATCCAGATTATTTTGCACCCGGTACATTCAATTGAAGTTTGAAATCAAATTATCGAACTACCGCGCCATTTTCAATTCTATTTATAATTATATATAAATATTTATATTCTAACGACGACGTATATAAATATATACGTCGAATTCAAATCAAAATAAATTTCTCGTCGATATTATTTAAAATAATTCATTTTAAATAATCAAAATTCGCTAAAATTGCCAAAATAAAAATTTCAAACTGGCTCGCATTTTCGGGTTATTACAATCTCCCCCACTTAAAACTTTTCGTCCCCGAAAAGGAACAAAGTCGAAAGTGGTTTGATTAATCAACTCTACGTTCGATCTGGTTTCCATTCTCCAACTTTTTAGTTTCTGAGAATTTTCTAAAATTTCAAGAATTTGGCTAACACCCTAAATTTTCGAAAAATTTCGCCATAACCTCCCCTGCACCGGGAGCATCGGGGAATTTCAAATAGCTTCCCCGGTCCTTCAGATCTCAAAAAGAAAAAGCCAAGCGGCTAGCCTATAGGCTCACAAAATCATCATCACCCAAACAAAACAGGAAATTATGTAGTAAACATGTACCTATTTGTCGGGCAAACAAATTTTATTCTCTGCTCTAGCCTCCTTGCTATGACCTGTTCAATGATATACATGTATATGCAAGCAAATGCGACTAATTTTCAATACAGTTCAATATTTGGTTCAATTAGGCTAAATGGTTCAAAATTATCAAACAAATAAACAAACATCACAAACATCAATCAATTGGTGAATTAGAGTTTCAAATTGATAATTTTGATACATAGTCAAAAATCAGATTCTTGATGCCAAATCACAACAATAGGCCCTATCTAATTTTGGTTCTCACACCAGTCAATAGGAAATATATAGATATCACACCTTCGAAACACGAACATAATTATTGATGATGCCATGGTCATTATCAACATCACCCCCGGGCGACTAGAGTGTAATTCTATATCTATCCAGTATATTAAAACTTTGAATACACGCGGATCAGACGTATACGCAAAATCTATATATACTGGATTGTCCAAATTCATTAAAATAAATAATCAAATACGAATAGTTGATTTAAATTTTCAAAACAAATTTTGTTTTCATTTGAAAAATATACTCTTCACACTCGTTCTAGGATACTACTGATCCTATCTCTAACGAGTCATTCCCATTGGATTTTACTAATCCAATATCTGATGAATTCTTTCGTATGGTTCTAATGTGCCTTGTTCTCTAGCTTTGTAAACCAAAGCTCTGATACCACGTGTAAGAACCCGTAACTTCCCCGTAAAGGAAAGCGTCGGATAGTTCGAGAACAAACCACAACAGAACACATACAGAAGAACGTTTCACTGTATATTACAACAATGCATCAGATTACAAGAATATACAGAGTATAAATGAATATTACACAGAAATATCAGAGATTTAAATTACATTTAAATACATAGCAGCGGAAAATAATACAGTACACAACTAGAAGGGATATACGGATACAAGGCTTTCCGGATATCGTTCCAGCTGTAAACCAGGATCCTGTGAATATAAATCTGCAAAACCAAAACTACTAGCTGCCCGTGTCAAAATAAGGGCACCCAGAGTTTAGGTTAAAACAATAAACTCCAGGTCAGTCATGTGACTGGTGTGAGAACTAAAACAGTTATTAATTCTTTATTTTAAAGTTCAGTAAATCAAGGGACCACGCCGTAACACGGAACGGGTTTCCTCCCAAGAATACCAGTGCATAAAACAAACAGCGCAATGCTAAATAAAGAAAAATGAAGCTGTTATAAGACCCAGGTCCTATCACACAATGCAACGCAAGCCGGGGGATAGGGTTTTCCCTTATAACAGCCAAAGAATGCTTGATACGTTTGAAACAAATCATTTGATACTATAATAAGTGCATAGTGTATAAAACAACTTCAAATCATAAGTATCAATCATAGGCGGCATGGGTACCATATATCATGTCGCCATACTAGTTTTACAATTAAAACCGCAAATGTCATGTATTTGGAATTTGAATTTCCGTCTATGAACCGAGGCAAAAGATAGTCCTCAACCGATTCGTGACTCTCTAGCCCGAGCCACAGGTCAGAGCTCGAGTGACCTTGGAGCGACAGGGCCGGTCCACCGATGTGGATTAAACTTAAACCCTGAACACTACGTTTCCCCGCCCTTTGGGGCGTAAATGAGCCAACCAAATGACTCCATCGGTTCGAGAACGACCGATCAATCCGAGGCGCCTCGCAACAGCAACAACCACATAAGTCAAACTCGTCAGGGCGTGTAAAACCACTGACGCCACTTCTAACTAGAAAGAAACGCATGCCCTCCCTGAGGTCCGTCTCCTGTTTTTGGTTCACAACCGGGGTGCGAGGCTCGCGAATTCACGTTACACAAAGCTGTGCCACACAGGCTGTGCTTTGATCATCACCACAAGACTTTGCTTTTCAACAGAAGCCTCGATCAATTGCCACTTAGGCATGCCACACAGGCAATTCACTCCATGCGTTTGATATCCATCAATATATAACCCCTGAGCTCGTACGTCTCAGAGAAGGGCGTTAAGCAAAAGAATAAATTCTCCGCCGCCAAACAGATATATATTTAATAGAGATCAATCACACGGACTAAAATCCAATGTCAGACACACAGTCCATTTACAAGTCCGTTCTGGGTCTGAACGAAACCGGAGGCACCTAGTACCTCGCATATCCATCGATCTCCAGGTACGTCTGGACGATCACTAACTGTTTCCATCTTCTTGGGTGTACAGCCCAATCAAGATCATCAGTAAGCACCCAAACGACGTGAAGACTTCTGGTCTTCGACCACCGTCTTCATCTTCGACACCACGTCGAATCAGTTATTCAGAATGGGATAAACCCGGTCTTTCTGAATAACTCGCGTATATATTATAAAAGTGTTACACAAACACAACATACGCCTCATTCCAATTCAGAATATTCTTTTATTCAAATATTCCTATACTTTGGGAAAAGTTCCCATTAATTTTATCCAAGATAAATTCTTTAAATTTATTCTTTAATCTCCTTTGAATATCAATTCAAACTAGTCGGGATTAGCGAACCACACCGAAGTAATCATTTATTTTATTTCCCAATCCCAACCTATTCATCCCATGAAGTAAAACTGGTAATACTTCATATCTAACACCACAGTGTTATCGGTAAATTCAATTACCATTTCACGTTCAAATCTAATTAAAGATTTAACCATCGCCTGGAGCAAAACTGGTGATACTCCATTTTCGATCATCTCAATCTAATTAAAGATTCATTAAAACTCCACTTAGTTTTAATCTTTAACTGGGTTAAAGAATCAGTGTCATTTAAAACACGGTTCACGATAAACCCAAAATCACATTCCATTAATTATCGGGTTAAAGAACAAGTGTTATTTAAAACACTGTTCACGATAAACCCAAAAATCAATACCAATTCAATTCCAATTAAATATCGTTTAATTGGTACACTTCATTAAATCTAAATGAAAAGATTTAATTTTTTTCTCAACTGGGTTCAAGAGCAGTGTTAGTGAAGACACCATTCACGACAAACCCAAACCACATTTAATATTCAATACAAGGCTCTGAATAGAAAATATATCGGCTTATATTCAATATCAAATTCTACGACTAACAAATGTCGTATTGGAAATAACGATATAAATATATATCTTTCAAATTTCCATAACAACATCTGTATAATCACGAATTCCAACATCGAAGTATTCCGAAGACAATTTCGATTCAAATCCACTCCAATGCAATCATTGGAAATTTTGGTTATTTTCAAAACCCTTTTCAAATTCAATTTATTTATTTAAAAATAAATAGAATTATATTTCTAGTTCAAAACTAGCTCATTTCGATAAAAATCTATTTTTATCTTTTCAAATATGGAGTTTTCCATCCCAAATCTTCACAAATCATTTCTTATGATTTTACACAAATTATTACTATTTTTAATAATTTTATCAAGGCCCGTACAGTCGATTTCCACCAATGGCCATCGAACTGCACGTATAGCGACCTTTTTCCAATTTGATTTGGACATAATTCCAAATCCAACTGTTAGATTTCTAATTTATCACATTCGTTAGAAAGCTCTTTTCGATACGAACCCAACGGTTCCGGTTTTAGGAGAATCCGACGGTCGGATCTCCCGTAATGTCCGTTTGAAATAAATGGCCGAAATTCACGAACTGCCGCGGCGCGGCGCGTTCTATTCAGGCCATTATATTATATATATAATATATATAATATATATTTCGTCGATTTCTATTTAAAACGAATTATATAAATAGTTTTAAAATTCGTTTTAAAGCAATTTCAACTTCCATTTCAATTCAAATCAAAATTGAATTCTTCTTTATAAATTCGTTTTAAAATTCCTTTCTATTCAATTCAAATTTCAATTCAATTTGAATTCATTTGAATTCGCTTTCAATTCAATTTGAATTCGTATTCAATTCAATTCATTTCGAAATCGTTTTCAATTCAATTCATTTCGAAATCGTTTTCAATTCACTTCATTTCGAAATCGTTTTCAATTCAATTCATCTCGAAATCGTTTTCAATTCAATTCATTTCGAAATCGTTTTCAATTCAATTCATTTCGAAATCGTTTTCAATTCAATTCATTTCGAAATCGTTTTCAATTCAATTCATTTCGAAATCGTTTTCAATTCAATTCATTTCGAAATCGTTTTCAATTCAATTCATTTCGAAATCGTTTTCAATTCAATTCATTTCGAAATCGTTTTCAATTCAATTCATTTCGAAATCGTATAAAATCGATATAAATATCGTTTACGTCAAAATGGCGTCAATCTAATCAACGCGGCTTCATAAATTTCTATTTTCAAATATTCTATTTCAAATATTTCCTATTATCAAAATATTTGTTATTATCGAAATATTCTTTATTTTCACGATTGGAATGAGGCCCAATCAATCACCATATAAAGTTAATTATATGGATTCCATACAACACATGTATATAATATCATTGAAAAATAATCAACCATCAACCAAAGTGCACTACACTGTATAAGCATCAAATATAAATATCTAACGCTTATAACATCCTGTCAATCGATCGATCGACATATTTAATCAATCAGGATGAGTGAAATTCATATTTCATCCCAACACCCGTGTGGGGTTTCAAACAATCAAACACAGATTTTAGTTGTGCAGTTGGGCGATGTGTAAAATTTATCATCCCAATCAATGTCATTCAAATAAGTGTACATAAACAAACCGTCTGGTTTGTAAATGAATATTTATTTATTCACATTCACGTTAAAAATTATATTTTTAACGATAAAACATTTTATTCCAACATATGAATTTCTATTCAATTCATTTATTCAATAAAAATGATATTTTTATTTTTCTAACATATTTTAGAAAATTTCGGCGGCATAACGGCACGATACTAGAAACGGGACAAGGCCTAGCCTTATCCCCGGTCTAGTGAAGGCCCACGCCATTCACACATCAATCAAATCAATTCAATTCACCAAACAATCAAATCCAAATCAAATAATCTAACCAACTACACAACCAATCAAACAAGTCCATGGTCTGTGGACGGGTGTCGGGTGCTTCTAATAAGCACCGTCTGCATCCTAGTATATATATATATATATATATATATATAACTAGAAAAATAAATTGAAAGGTGAGAAATTCTCACATATAGCTATCCTAGCTCCACGGCACTTCATTGATAGAAATCTTCATCGCTATCGCATCTTCGTCATCTTCGTTGCCCGTAGCCACTACATATATAAAAATCGAATTTTTACTTCGCTATTCAATATATAAAAATCACATTTCTAATTCGAAGTTCAATATATAAAAATCATATTTTTACTTTGCTATTCAATATATAAAAATCGAATTTTTACTTCGCTATTCAATATATAAAAATCGAATTTTTACTACGCTACTATATAGATAAAAATTATATTTTTATCACGCTATTTCCTATATAAAGATTTCGCCTTTTTAAATTTAAAGATTTCACCTTTTTAAATTTAAAGATTTCACCTTTTCAAAAACAAAGATTTATTTAAAAACAATATAAAAGTCCTATATTTTTCTCTAATAAAAATATATGATTTCCTTAAAATAAAAATATAAGCTTTCCTTAACATAAAAAAAACAAACTTTTATTATTACAAATCCATACTATAATAATCTAAAACTTTATTTATATTATATATATAAACTGAATTTAAAAATATATGTATTACCCTTCAAAACTCATATATATATAAAAAAAAGGAAAATATAAATAAATAAATAAAAATATAAACTTACATCGACAGTTGAAGGAGGGGGGGGTTTCCATGTCGTCGTTGGCCAGTGGGGGAGGCGCCTACGGCGGAGGGAGTGGGCGGTTAGGGTTTAAATGCGGGTAGCGATTGCGGAAGGGAAAAGGAGGAGAGGGAGTGGAGAGTGTATCGCGAGGGCAGGGGGAGGAAGAAGAAGAGAAGAAGAGGAGGGGGGGCGTGGAGTCGGGCGCTGTCGTAGTCGGAAGGGGGAGGGCGATGTGGTGGCGGCGCGATTACTGAGGAGGAAGGGGGAAGAGAGGCGGAGGACTCCTGGGGGTCGGCGCCAGGGCGCGGCGGCCCTGGTGGCAGCGGTGGCGGCGGCTTTGGCCCCCCGTCGTTCGCCTCTTTTTCTTTTCTTTTTTTCCTTTTTTTTTTATTTCTGTTGAATGAAAACGAGAAGGGGGGCCTATATATATATTTTTTTATTTTTTTTAATTAATTTAATTAATTTAATCGCAAAAAGTTGACTTTTACTACCGAACTCGAAACGAGGCCCACCGCCTGTCGCCCATAGCGTTTCACCCCCATTCTGAACACAATGGGATATGCCACGCAAGCTGATTTGGCTGTTACAATCAGTTTTCGTTAAATTTACATTTAAATCACTATATTGAATTTTAAACGTACATTTCAAATTACCGGGGTCACATACTAACTAGAAAAATTCCAGAAAAATATTTTCTAGCTTCGTATTGACGATACGGTCCTAACAAAACTAGTTTCGTCGAATTCTGAGACCGTTGGAAAAATGGCCAATTTCCAGTCGATTAAAATCAACTGAAATGGTCAAAACGCGTTTTCCTTTGCCACGCTCACATATTGATTCGAAAAATTATGAAATTTGAAACCTAGCAAAAACTTCACATCACAGACCCAACAAAACTGGTTTCGTCAAAATCCGAGGTCGTTTGCAAAATGTCCATTTTTAAGGGCCTGAATTCCATAGCGACTCTTCAGAATTTTCAACTGGACATATCTTTTGATTCCCGCTATGAAATTTCGATTGGTCGGATTCGCTGGAAAGATATTATCAATTAGATCCCATTATTTTTGGTTTCACTAAAATCCGGATTATTTTGCACCCGGTACATTCAATTGAAGTTTGAAATCAAATTATCGAACTACCGCGCCATTTTCAATTCTATTTATAATTATATATAAATATTTATATTCTAACGACGACGTATATAAATATATACGTCGAATTCAATTCAAAATAAATTTCTCGTCGATATTATTTAAAATAATTCATTTTAAATAATCAAAATTCGCTAAAATTGCCAAAATAAAAATTTCAAACTGGCTCGCATTTTCGGGTTATTACAATAACTCGACATTATTAGCCTGTATAAGTAATTGGTTTTATTCCATTAAGCTAAATATATATCGAGATGTTGGGATTTTAAGGAATACTAAGGTGATATTAAGAAGCAAGGCAATGTTCCAAATTAAGGAAATAGTAAGAATATTTAGGAAATATGGTAATGTTTTGGAGGGAAGACGAATAAATAAGATTCGGCATAATACGTTATTCTTAAAAGTTAAGAATATGATTTTTCTAGATAAGTGAAATCGATGAAACAATTTCAAAGATCGATAAGGAGTCAGTGAATGATTTTTATAATAAAGACCTGAGCTGCCAATGTACTTGACAACCCTAGATTGAATTGATAGTTAAAACATCGACTATCAATGAAATAATTATTATACCTTTTTGACGTGTTGTTTCGAAGAGACCGGGATGGGAACTGGACCCAAAACCACTTCGAATCAACATAGCGCTCGAAACTAATCTGCAGAGATATAGCTGGAGTATTGAAGACCATAGATCTTTATAAAACGAAAGGATTACTTAAAATCTCTAGCTGATCCCTAGAGATATACCGCGGTTCGGTCGTGGTTGAAATCTGTGGATTGCAAGGACTACTCGCTACCGATCTATAGGGTGATTCCTAGGATGCAGTAGGAGAGTGTCTTCGGATCATCCTGTTCCTGGATGACTTGTATGGACGAGTGTCTGACAGAGTATTTCCTGAAAACTCACGTACGTTGATTTTTACAAATATACCAGTTTGGTGGCGGAGAAATTCTCTTGCTTAACATCTGGTGTGTATTTGTGGGCGTCAATTAGTGAATTGACGGATTTGACGATGTGACATTCAAAGTGAATGGTGATCAGATGTTCTGAAGATAGATGTAGCCTCTAACCTCACAACCAGGAAGTAAGAAAAGTTGGGCTAGGCAGCATGGCTAGTTGGGTCATCCCCAAGTAGGGTGTATTGTCATCGATCTAGAGAAAATTCATATTTGTTCTTCTTTTTTGATTCTGTATCTTCGGATTACAGTTGGATGGCCAACAACCGTGGGTGGCAATATATTCGATACACTCAAGCTAAATAAGTGGTCGGTCATGTGTGGCCGGGTTGCAAGACGTTCTTGTTGAACCCAGGTGTATACCCTCTAGAGTACACTGATCGGTAGGTGCTCCCATACCTTGTCTGTTGGAATCCATTCTCCAATAAGCGCCAAGCGGTTTTCGATTATATAATAATATGTAGAGCGTGAGATGCAAGCATTCTGCTAGATGATTATTTATTTTTGACTTGATAGACACAATTATAATATCGCTGGATTTTCGTATATCAAAAGTGTTTGGGTTATAGTAAGGTAAAAACCGTCCGTGTTTATGTGTGGGTTGGTCTTACTATTATCCTTTTCTTTAAAAGGATTTATAAAGTTAAACCAGTTGATTTCTGTATGAATTTATCACTGAAAGTATTCCAGACTGATCCGGGTGAATTTTGCTTTGCTTCAAATGTGCTCGGGTCAGACCGAGTACATTATCAGGTTGGGTATAGCTTGGAGTTCCAGAGAAGGAGTTGATGTCGAGACGTATACTCACATATATACCGGTACTAGTTTATTTCCGTTGTGTGTTGATATGAATATACACTCTGATGTTGTAATATATACAGTTCTTTGTATAAAGTATTTTGATGTGTTATATTTTGTTTATTCCGCTGTGAGATTCTGATCTTCTTATTCTTCTATTCTAATAGTTCTATCTTTCCTATCTCATCCTCTAATTTCTTCTATTAACAGTTAGAGTTTGATACTTGGGTTTCGACAAGTAATACATGATTCTGTGTTATTGTCGAAATTTCGAGCGTCGAAATTTTTCTGGCCGTTACAGAGATTATATAATATTTTTCTGCTATGTGTTGTATATGAGGATAAGTTATTATAACTGTCTAGATGTGTTAATGTACTCTGATGATCTTAAGTATTTTTTTAAGCTCTCAATAAAGCTTTATTTTTATATTATATTTTGTTCTGCGGCAATATGAGATTCTATGTTGTGTTGGTTCTTCTTCTTCTTCTTCTTATATTCTAATATTCTTTCTTATTTCATGCTCTAATTCTTTCTAAAAACTATCTGGTGCTTTTGATACTTGAGTTTTGGCAATTAATACAGGATTTGTGTATTATTGTCAGAATTCGGGCGTTGAATTCCCGTAGGTCGTAACACGTATTATCTCCACATTTCCAGTATAGCTTCAGGTTAGTTCAAACTTTTTAGTATCATGGTTTTGTCCAATTCATCTTTGAATTCCTTTAAATAACAGATTACCTACAATATAAAAAAAATTGAACATTGCCTACTTATACATCACTGGAATCAATCTTCAAACCACTCCTCCCTCAAATCAATAACCAAAGAGACTATTTTGACTCTCCAATCAGTTTTTGTGCTTGAAGTTATCTTTTAAATCCTTTGTACTCAAACTACTTGTAACAAGAAACTAGTGAATAAAGAATCACTTCACGGTGACGTAGGTTTCATTAATAGACCACCATAAAATATAGTCTTCCCATTTCTAATTTCTTTCTTTCTAATCTATTTTATTAGATTATTTATTGCTGCATTCATACGTGTACCTAAATCTACTCAAGTTATCTTCAAAGATCGGTGTTTTAAACTCCACTGGGTGTTGATTCCAATTTTAGATTAAAAATTTGGTGTTTTCACCGAGAATCGAACATGATGCATATATTTAAGTTATCTATTATACATCTACAAAGTCTAAAGTTAGATCTATGGTTTGAGCCTTGGAAATTGCCAACTGCTTGCTAATTAGAAAAGTAAATGCTTTCATAGAAGAATCCTATCAGATGAGGGAGTGTCAATACACCGCAGCTAATGTGAAGATCAATAATCAAAATGGAAACTCTTCCCAAATAGATACCATCACGATAAGGAATTGGATATAGTTGCAGAGAACAAGAGTCAAAGGATAGAAACTATAATAACATGTATTATACAAAAATGTGCATAAAGTATTGGCTATTATTTTTATATGAGATCGTATAATTATATAATTTTGGGGAATGGATAATAAGGGCGTTCCCATATTATAAAATTTTGTTAATTTTTTCTATGACTATTTTTCCTTTGATAAATCTTGTTTAACTCAATACTTTTGATTGACGTGGAATTTGAAGCTAAAATTATTTCCACTGGATCGGGATGATGGTTTGACTTTCCAAAGAGTTGTAATATATGGTTGTTTTAAGTTTTGGTGTGTTTTAAACAACTTAAATGTATAATCAAGAGTCTTTAATGGTAGGATCCACGATTAGTTTTGAAATTAAGATATGAGGAAGCCGACATATGTTATTTGTAACAACTCACCGGGAATGGGCCTAAATTTCGATCTAGAAAAGGCCTATCGAAACTTAGAACCATTCTACTCGGACCATTGGTTCCTATAGGAAAATACTAAAAAAGGACATAATAGAGCAATCTAGACGAAATCAAAGTCTCACACAATGAAAGGGATAAAATATAATATCTAAAAATAGATGTATCATAAATTTAAACCACCATTAATATCAGATACAACAAGACTAGATAGATAAAAAGGTACATCAATAATTATCCTAATACATAATGATAACAACAACAATAATACTGTCATAAATAACTAAAGCTTTCATCGTAGGGCTCCACCTCCAAACATCAGCAATCATCACTGATCCAAGCGTCCTCTCCTACTAACATGTTTATGTTTAGAGGAGGGAGGACAGAACATAAAGTTCCAGCGAATGAAAAACATATACGTTTAGGAAAGACTATTTCTTATATTCAGTGGTGTAAAATTTTCATGTTTTGTCTATGGAAACAAACATACACAACTAAACATATGAAGTAGACGTCCTTACTGTCACTTAAGGCCTATATGTTAATCTAAGGGAGAACATTCTTACAGTCACTTAATACCCCATGAGGTGAGCTATACCTAGTCATTTATGGTCATTACCTAATTTATTAAGGGAGGACATCCTTACAGTCACTTAATACCCTATGGCGGACCCCTAGTCACTTAAGAGCTCATCCCTAACATCCACGTAAATAAATAAATATATATTTTCCTTGTACGTTGAGAAATAGTAATAACCACTTAATACCAAGTTTAGATAGGAACACAACTTCATTTAAGACCCTCCTTGTAGACCATCTTGTTACTATATACCTGCCCCTGCGAGTGAACTCATAGCCACTTAATACTTTCGTTAGATGGTGGTTCCTTTAGGCCATTTATATAAAGATTAGCCCTCATTGAGCCCTTAAATATGAAGCAGACATTACTTGGAGAAATACCACACTTATACTCTGTCGTCTATTAGGTCCATTTAATACCTTATAAGAGAAAGGCAGACCCAATGACCACTTAAAACCTAGAAGGGCAGGTCCCATGACTTTGGTCCAGAACTAGGGAGTGAACCTTAGGAACAGACCTAGTTCTAACCACTTAATACCCAACAAGAGGCAGGTCAACCATTTAATACCTTTGCCAAGGCAGGCCCACTTTCATACACACAAACATATATATATACACACACACACGACATCTCATATTAAACTGACTGCTTGTAGATTTTGAATTTGATGGGAAGTTTCGGGTAGGCTTTTACTACAAGTTGGGCTTAACCTCACAACCTAGTGTACTAATTATAATTGCCCATTACACCTATACCTCTCACATTAACCATTCTTACTTGTAGATGTTGGATATACCAATCGGTTTCAGGCAGGCTTCTACTGCAAGTAATGGTTAACCTAGTGTCTATGTGTCATTAGTTATAATTAAAGTCATTAACTCGTACACATGCATACAAATTCGTATGTGGACATTCAAATTCTAATTTATAATTTAAATGCATTTAGTACGCAATAATATTACATTTGATTATGCTATAAATATATAAATAAATAGGCATGAATTAAGCACACGAGAATAACGACCTAATACATTTGAAATGTCAATGCTAGAAATCACAATTAAGTATACAAGTTAATTTCCCTATCAATTAACATGGTTCAACATACATATTCTTGATTCGTGATAAGAAGGGAAATAACAACACATATGAATAAAACTTGCAATCGAGACTTGAATAGTTATTCAAATATTAGAAATATAGACAAGGTGCAATAAATCCAATTACATATGTTAAAACCTGGCTTTTGGAGCTACTTCACTTTTAATTGTATTGCATACGAAAACTTAAGACAATATATTGTAAATAATACATTCAAACCAATCTATTTGAAATAGACGTTTAAACCTATTCATTTTGAATATACAAATATCACATTTTTAGCACACAAACATACATGGACATTAAAAATTAGAATCAAGTGAATCAGAACCAAAAAAATAAGAATTTCACAACACCCTAAGACTAGTTTCCATTGTCCAAATAATACAAACCCAAATACATCACTTTTGATTGAACATTTCAATGATAAATAAAATATAGTATTTGGAGAGTTTATAACATTTTATTTTCGTTTAATCAAAATCTCATATAAACATAATAATCTAAATCCAAACTACAAAAGATAGAAAATAGAAACTTATTGGGTTTCGAATCATAGTGACTTAAGAATGAAAAATAACAAGATATACGCAAAATCGAATTTGGATTTAGTCCTTCAAAATTATGCTCCAATCCTTCTATTAATATATATGTATAAGAATCAAGTGAATCATATCTTTTATATATATATATGTTAAATTCTAGAACTTGAATCTATATTAATCTGGAACAAAGAGAATAGAGTTGAGGTTATAGGAACAGAAGAGAATCATAATCTTATGTCTAGAATTAGCTATGGTAGAAGGACAATATAGAGGCGTAGATAGGAACGAGAATAGGGTTTAGAGTGAGGGTTGGAGGTCATATTTATAGTGGAAAGTGTGGGTATATACCATTGGATTATTTAGATTTAATCTGAACGGTCTCACTGATGCAATTTATATAAATCTCCTAGAAAAATACACACTCACCACCACTCCACCCAGAAGGGCGGTCGACCCCGACCAATAGGAGTGGTTGACCTATTTCTGGGGTCGAGCCATCAAACTTAATTCTCGTGTGACGATGTTTTATGTTAATTTTTGAATTAATTGCTTTGATTTGTTTCCTTATGCTGATTACCTTTGTCCCTTTTGCATATGAATATATACAAAAATTCAAATTCTCTTGGAATATTCTGTTATGACAATCGATAATTAAATATATTTCGTATTTAAACCTTGCGTGTTGATATTTAAACATAACTAGTTTTATTAATATTTCTTTCATACGGATTCCGTTTTTCAGTAAATAAAATATGAAAACGAATTAGAATCTCACCACAAATGCAATAACAATATTTTCGTCGCCTAATTCCCAATTATTCAAAATTACGTTTTCAGCTCATTAGTTTGTTATTATCTAATAATATTTATTTTAAATTAAATTATTGTATGTCTAATTTAGATTTATTTTACGGGGTGTTAAATTCTCCCCCTTATAAAAGATTTCGTCCCGAAATCTTTTGAAGGGGTGATGTAATGACCCGAATTTCTGATCAACTAATTTTGAACATTTAATATTGTTTTAAATGTTGAGTTGATAATATAAATGAATTTTTATATCAAGCCAATCGATTTAATAACCTAAATACGATTTAATTTCGATTATATCAGATTATCGTAATACGAAAACGACAATAATTGAATTCGAAGTTAAAACTGAATCAAAATGATTCACATGATCAGTATAAATTCTATTTGAGTATAAACGATAATAATAATTTATTATCGAGAAGTCGATAGTTCTGAGTTTAAATTAATTTTTTTGATTTAATTGGATATGTGAGAAGAACCAATTTTCAAACGTCCTCGGATTTCAACAAAACTAATTTTATTAAATCTGTAATGGTAGATTATTGTAAGATTTCCAGTTTTGGAGTTAATTGGAGTAAGTTTATGATTATGCACAATTTAAGCGTGTATCAATTCAGATTGAGAATAAAAAGGAAGTTTTACAAACGATCTCGGTATTTGGTGAAACCAGTTCCATCGTGTAAGATTACAAGTTTCATTGCGACTAGAGCTCGTATGTGGTCGTTTAAGCATGTTACTTTGGGTTTAAGTTTCATAAGATTATTTTATTAATAAACTTGTCTATAAATAGACCTATATACCCCTATTTCCTCCATTTCCTTTTCTTTTCTTCGTTCATTTCTTCTGAACCAAAGTCGATGTCGCTCTTCTCTAAATTCGAAAAAAATTGAAAACCATTTCGAATTAAAATCTTAAATTCCAATTCAAATAAAACTCGATTGTGAATTGAATCTTCCCACAAATGAAAACTGGATGGTGCAATCAATGGTTGATGGTAGCTCAAAGTTCTATAGTATGCCTAGGGTTTTCGTTCATTCACGATTTAGGGTTTAAGAAGACAAGGCATGATTATTGGTGAAGTCTGATGATTTTTTGTTCAGGAATGTTTGTAACCTATACCAAGGTTCGCCGGTCGCAATTCAGGGCTGAGCTTTACTTTATGGGGATGACATGATAGAATTTTCGAAGAGGATAAGAGTGGCGCTGGCTTCACTGAGTTTCGTGGAGGGATTAAGGCTTAAGGGTGGATTGTAATTTACGATAGTGGTGACGGTGTTCGCTATTTTACTGGGAGAGAACGTGCATCTCTAACGTGGAAGAAGATTAAAGCGTACGTAATTAAATTTAGCAAATTGATTTTTTTCAAATTGAATTATATATATATATATATTATGATTATTGAATAATCACAAAATTTAAATTTGTACGTGGTGGTTAAATTAAGAAATCACTCCGATGGAGTTTTTATTGCGGAAAATACAATCAGGTGTTGGTTTGGGAATTTTCCACAATCAGTTGGGATTTAACTTGAACATTCTCCGATTTAATTCGGAAAATAAAAACACGGTGAGTAAACTCACTCTCTGGTTCATTTATAATTTAATATAAATGAATTTTTATTCAGTACATAGTTTTTATATGTTGTTTGTTGGCTGTTTGGATGCATTGATGAGTTATTACCAATGGTTGCTATTATATATATATATATATATATATATATAATTTAAGAATGGTAGTTGGATATTCCTGCACATTTTAGCAAATGAGATCCTATGTGCCTTGCATAATAGAGGATGACCCACTATACCGCAATATCCTGCCTCAAAACAGGATAGATATTATTTATGTTGGCTAACATAAGTGGACGTAGGAAAATAGGTTCGAGGGATCTAACTAGATTCTTCAAATTTATTATTGTTTGCTTTCATATATATTTTGTTATATGACGTATGGTAGATTGTTGTGTGTTTGGATTTTAAAATAGAAATAGCCCTAAATTAATTAGTATGTAAATACCGTAAAAATATATTCGAATGAAGCGAAAAAGAATTTAGTTTAAAAATGAAAATTTGTTTTTACAAAAATAGAATTTGAATTTAGAGTAGGATAAAAAATAATAACTTGTTTTTAATAATTAAAACAAGTCGGTAAATTTTAAAACGATGTTTTTAAATGAAGAGGAATAATTATCATTAGAAAATTTGGGAATGAAAATTCAAATATAAATCTGGAAAGGGAACTGGGGATCGTTTTAAAAAGAAATGACGAAACTTATTCTGATGTTCGGAATGTAAATTGAATAAGGATAAATCCATATGGATTTATGATTAGAATTCGACTATGTCGAATTTATAAAAATAAATTATTTCCAAAAAGGATATTGGAATCGTAATTAATAGAAACTATAATTTAGAATTAATTTTTTTAATAAGTTAGTATTTCTAGTTTTTAAAGATATGAAAATATATTCTATGTTGGTATATATAAATTTATAATAATAAAATATTTTTGATTGTAAAATAAAAAGGAAGTTTGAGATTTAAAAAGAGAAATTAAATATTCTAGAATAGGAATTGGGTTTCAAATGGATTCTGAAAGGGAAGCTTGTTTTAATATATAAAATAAGGAAATTAATGTGTAAAAAATGTTTATAAATGTAGTGAAGTTATTATCATTGGATAATTTGGAAGTTTAAATTCAAATGTGAATTTAAAAGGGAATTGGAAATCATTTCGAAAAGGTAACGATAGATTTTACTTCGGAATTCGGAATATAAGTTGAACTAAATAAATCCAAGGGATATATGATTGAAATTTGATTATGTCGAATTTTATAAAACAATTTATTTCCAAGGGAATTGGAATTTAATATAAAAAATAGAGTTGTGAATAAATTTATAACCGTGTGATGAATTTTGAATGAAATAATCGACGATTTAGGATAATCAGAAATTTTAAGTTAGATTTGGAAAACTAGCTTAATTTATATTAAAATATATAAGAAATTATGAATGGAGTTGGAATTTATATAATAAACGAAGTTTAAACATTTATATTTAAATTTATTTAAAGCGAGCTTACCGCAGCGTGGTAGTTTATTGTTTTACGTTTTTAACTTTAATTGAGTTTATAGAACTCAATATAAGTCGGATTTCTTTGAAACAAGAATCGTCCGGATCTATTGAATGATAATTTTCTAATGGAAGAGATAAATATGTATTTCGTCTTATAGATTTTGAGTTATGTCAAAATCCAACTTCTAAAAAAATGGCAAGTGGAGTAAATGAATTGATTTTTGAAAAAAAAAATCAGATTTTTAATAATTGAATAAAGTTAACTAATTAGAAAAGAAATTAGTTAATGGTGTTTTGGATCGAAGTATATTTGGGTGAGTGAATTGGATTCATAAATTATAATTTGAAGTTTAATATGAAACTCGAGTAGGAAATGGAATTCGACATGTGTATAAGCAAATTAAATATATTTGAACACGATATGCACAGACTAAAAGTGTGTAAAACCCCACATTTTTAAGTTAATAAAATATAAGTAACTTAATTAAATAATGAGAATTAAGTAAAACGGACTGCGCCATTGCGTCCGTCTCAGAATTCTGGTCAAGAAAGTCACCTGGTTTGCGTAAAACGGACATCGTATGAAGAAGTTATTAAGCCTAGAACTTGGTATATGCGCAAGAGAATTATATATATACGAACAAATAAAAATATATAAAAAATTCAAAACAGTGATCAGAAGACCCAAGAGCCAAACAACCCCATTCTGGGGGTCAACCTAAGGGTCGATAGTGTTTGGGGGTCAACCTATAGGTCGACCCCAAGGTCGACACCATAAGAGTGGGGTCGACCGCTATTCAAATTTGGGCAGAATTAATTTTTGTGAGCGTGGCCTCGTTTCTTGACCAAATACGTTGCTGAACACCTATAAATAAGCCTGTAGAGCCTACCCTAAGTCTCATATTTCTGAGACAACGCAGAAGCTCTACCATTCCTCTTCCTCCTCAAATCTCTGCAGAAAATTTAGATTATTAGTTTAGGAAAATTATGAATCTTGATCTAGAGGAAAAGGATGAAAATCAATTAGAAGGTGTTCAGATCTCTTATCGAAGTGAGGTAATTTTCTAGATCTAGTCTATTTCAATTCTCTTTTCTTTCTTTCCTTATTCTTTTAGTAAAAATTGTAGATTCGTGGTTGTTAGGTTCTGTATCCAATTAAGGGAAAAACCATGGAATAATAGATCTGGACCAGATCCAGGATTTGGAAAGCATATGAGGTGAGTGGATTTAAGTTATATCATTTTAGATAATGATATATTATCATTTAGCATTCCCCATTACCATGAAATGTGAATTTTGCCAAAATTATTAAAAGTTTTATGAGGTTGTTATAACAAGTTGAGATATTAATATGAATATGTTGAAAATTTCATATGTTGAATCGGTTAAAGTGTTGAATGTTTACATGTTGAAAAGAAAACTTGTTAGAATATAAGTAGCGACTACTGTTGTTATAATTATATGATTCACTTGTGGCATATTATGTATTTGAATTATTAGATGTAGAATTGAGAAAATGACATGTTAACTTGTTAGATTTGAACAATTACCCGATTAAATGATTACATGTCAGGATAAAATTAAATACGTGTTAAAAAGGACATGCGATATAATATAGGCATAATTTGATGACATGTAAATTAGATTACAGTAACATGTGAGAAGGATAATATGCCTAAAATTTACAGTAAATAGGAAACTGTAACCGCACTTAGACACGAGGTTAGATTACACTTGTGGTACAAGTCTGCTCGGAACCGCCCGGAACATCCAACATCCACAAGTGGTAAATCTAATGTGAGGGGTCTAAGTGTATAAATAAAACATGTAATGGTGCTAAGATACGAGGTTAAGTCAACTTGTGGAAGAAGTTTGCCCGGAACTGCCCGATAAATCCAACATCTACAGGTGTAGGCTTAATGTGAGAGTCTAGTGCATGCGCGCGCGCGCGCACACACACACACACACACATATATATATATACACACACACGTAAATAGCAGGACTGATAAATAACATTAACTATAATTAATGGAAATAAATGGAATTGAAAGAAAGTTACAATAGTAAAAAGGAATGGAATGAACGGGGAATGATAATAACCTATTATAAATAAATTACGTTAATAAGAATGTTATAATAGGTAGACTTGTCCTAGAGACAAGTGAAGATTATAACTTAGGTTATAATAAACTAGTAAGGACATGAGATAACTAGTGAAATGAGATAAGTGGCACTTAATTTTAAATTAAGTAATTAGTAAATGGGGAAAACTGAAACTGGTTGTTTGTAATAAGTAGAGAAAAGGGGGAAGTTTATGAAATGTATGAAGTTATACTTAATTATAAATTAAGTATTCTGTAAACTTGGAAGTATGAAATCTGCTGATAAGAATAACATGTTAAGGCTTATCCTAGGGACAAGTGGAAATTATAACTTAGGTTATAATAAATGATAAAGGGAATAGAATAATTTATATAAGGGGATAAGTTGTACTTAATTGTAAATTAAGTTATTTACAAGAATAAGAATCTGAAATCTACAGTTAAGGACAACATAAGTTATATTTACGGGAAGAGAAATTTATTAGTGGACCTTAGTTAAGAGAACTAAATTAATAAGTAAACAACGATAAGTTGTAGTGACGATGTAAAATGGAATTATAATTAAATGAGAAAGAATGAGGAAAACTTATGAAATGAAATAAGTTATATTTAATCATAAATAATGACTGACATGTTAAAATCAAAAATGTGAATTGAGATATACTTAATTACATATTAAGTAGAACATGTTATTGTAACGATGAAATCAAACAAGAATATAAAGGGATTGTGGATTACAGACCTTGGATCACAATCAAGAGAATAACATGTTGTGGGCTTATTAATAAACTTAAAAGGGTTAAGTTATATGACTGAAATTAATAAGAAATAGAAACTTGGTAACTTGAATAAGAAATCAATGTGAACGGGGATAACCAAGTTAAATGGAAACCTGGTGAGGTAAAGCAAGCGCATAAAAGAATGTTTAGACATAGGGTCTAATGACACATTACAATGAGACGCTTCGACCAGTCTGTACGTTTGAGGGTGAATAACCCAACGGGATACATCATCTTGGTGTCATGAGGCACGAGGGGAGCGCACGTTCATATGATTATTCTGTCGGCTTCGAAGGACTGAAAGGGGAAGCACGCGACTTCCTGAGATACGTAAGGTTCTCCTTGTAGTCCTCTATGAGGTGGCAGATGTTTAGGCTGTGCTTGTAGAGGTTGGGTCTGCGCGTAACTACTAGGTGGGTGGGCCTTGACTGCAAAAGTAGATTTGCAGTTAGAATGCTGTGATGAGGTGACACTAGGGTGATTCGGCGATTGCCTCAATGGGGAGGCAGAGGTCAGGACCAACAAGGATAGTAAATCGTTGGGTACCCATCATCGACAGCCAGTGGGATGCGAAATGAGTAGAGATAAACCTAATAGACCATTTACCTTTCACTATCGAGGTACGGTGGTTGCGAGGATATGCCAACTGGATGTTTAGATTGTTTGTTAGGGGCAAGTCGCTTAGCTCTTGTAGTCTTTACTAGTTAAGGGATGGGCCTAGGTGGGGCCATAACCACCATGAAAATAGACCCTAGGAATATCTGTATTTTGAGGCTCTTAAAGGCGGGCCTATACAGATATGGAAAAGCTCCCGACCGAGTTCTGTGTTTTTGTATAGCCTTGCCATGGAATTTGGTGCACATTGTGTTCGGTTAAGGCATCGAACACAATTGACGATATGTACGTGGGACAGTCTAGATACATGCATGTCGGCTCTGGGTGGTGTATCGTAGACTTGAGGGCATTACTCTGGTATGAAATCTGATTTGATCGACTGTGGCTATACGTACGCTTATGTAGCGTAGTAATGATAGATATATGCGGAACATAACATTTTTATATAGATATCCGTACGTCACTCCGGCGTAGGATGAGGGACTGCGTTCATTTCTATGGCATTACGGTGGAGACCGTGCGAGTGGAGTACCATGGGGTGTACCTCACTATTAACGGGTAGCTACATATATAATGTATTAGGTTTTTCCACTGGGAAGTAAATTGGTACGACATGTGTGTAAGCCTTGAGTGTTGTTAATCCAAGTAACCTAATAACTAAGAAAATGTGATTGAACGGTATATATAGGATTATCCAAAGTGTATAATTTAAATCCAGTCACCAAAACTTGTGTTCTGACCCTCTCCTCATAACATACTCGCAGGTTAGATTGTGGCAGAGACATGATAGCTTTGGAAACTGGTTAGGCAGTATTATTAATACGGTACGGCTATACTTTGAGTATATTATATTTTATCCATTCCACGGTGAGATATTTTCTAATCTTTGACCAATTTTATGTCTCTGTCTTTTCTACAGGATACCAGAGCAAACCAACACGAGTTTCGATAGATTAGAATTTTGAAAAAAAATCGGTTTGTCGGAATTCGGGTTGTTACAAAGTGGATTAGGCAAAAGAGCTAATTAGAGAAGAAAGTAGTGAATTGAGTTAAGAATGATTGGATTGATTTGAAATAAGTTGGAATTGGATGAATATGTGTTATTAGGTATGGAATGATGCAATGGAAGAAATAAAAATTGAATGTCCAACAAAAGAGGTACATACTTAATTCAATATGAGATTTTTATGAGCCTATTAGACAAGCTGCTTGGCTTTTTGATTTTCCTTTCGAATAGGAAGGGCCTAGAGAGGCAATTTTGTAGTTGTACCAATTGAGCCATACAAAGGAGACACTAACAGAATTTTCCATAAATTTAAGGACTTAGAAAATTTTGAAGAAAAATTTTATAACTAAAATTTGATTTAACAATTATGTATAGAATTTGGAACCAAATTTTTTAATAAAAATTTAAGTGTTGTGATAGACATTTTTCATCAGAAATAGAAAAGCATTGACTATAACACTAATGTTATTGTAAATGATTTCCGAAAAGGAAACGGTTAATATTTAATATGAGATTTTTAATATATTTAGTTAAATGCAGTATTTTGGGTTGTTGTAACGATGTTTTACGCATTCATTTTAACCTAAGTAAATGTGATTTGGAAACATTTTCCAAATAAAATGAGGAATATTTTCTAAGTATAGAAAACGAATGTGTTCGTGGGAAAAATAAGTTGAATGGAAATGTTTTCCCATCATAATATGGGAATATTTTCAAAGTACATAAAATAAGAATTTGATGGGAATTTGGAAATGCTTTCCGAGTATCATGAGACGCCAAAGCAGTTCTGAAAAATATATCGATAAGGATATTTGAGATGAATTGGGAAATTATTTATTTAACGAAATATTAATTAAAAAGGGCTCACTGATTGTTTGATACTTATCAATAATATTTCCACATGGGAATAGAATCTTTGGATGATTGTTTGTTTCTTTGATAGTTAAATAACCGACTATCGAAGTGCTGGCCAATTAAATGTTATCGTTGTCAGTATGGAGAAACTACTTTGATTTATTATCCGAAACCACTCTGTATTGGCATAAGCATTGCGAATCAGATTATTTTGAAGATAATGGAAGATAGAGTAAAGTTCAAGGGCCTTTTAGGTTAATCATAGGTAGAAATTTCCTAAGATGGATTAATGGAGGTAGTGCCTTCAGTTTCGTTCAGTCCCAAAACGGACTTGTATGGACGAATGTATGACAGAGTATTTCCAATGATTGCGTACGTTGGTTTGTTTCAAATATATTGAGTATGGTAGCAGAGAAGATAATTTTTCTTAGCTTAACACCCAGAGTATATTTGTGAAATTCAGTTAGTAGTTGATGGATGTGACAATGTGGCATTCAAAGTTTGAATGTGATGTCAAAAAGGTAATTGTAGCCTTAGGCCTCATCAACCGGAAAGATGACAAAAATCGGGCAAGTAGCATGGTTATATTGGTCGCACCCATTAGGGGGTATTATCACCAGATCTATAGAAAATTCAATTGCTTCTTGTTATATCGATGTTGTATGCTTTCGGAAATGGTTGTTGATCACAACCGTTGGTGATAATACATTCGGTACACTCAAGCGAAATGAATGGTCTGTTATGTATGGCCTGGCTGCAAGATGATCTTGCTGAACCCAGTGCATTTCTCTCTAGAGATACCCTATTGGAAGTTGGTTGCATACCTTGTCATAGTTGGAAATTCATTTCCCAATAAACGCCTGCGGGTTTTGATTGTATACTATGTATGTGGAGCGTGAGATGCAAGCATTCTACTAGGTTGCCATTGATTTGATTAGATGCTATTATAATATCAGAATATTGTAGATACAAAGAATATGTTGGGTTATCGTAAAGTAAAAACCATCCATGTTTATGTGTGGATCAGTCTTTCTATTATATTTTCTTTCGCAAGGATTTTTAAGAGTAAATCAAGTGATTATAGTTTACTCACACCAGTCTCATAACTGACTAGAGTTTATTTGATTTTTTTACCCTAAACTCTTGGGTACCCAAATTTGTACAGACAGCCAAGTAGTTCAGGTTGTTACATATACCCTTGGAGTAGCTTAGAGTAGAAGGTTTTAGTGGTAGATATCTAGAGTTTATTTTGTTGTGTTGTATATGTGATGCACTCTGATGATGTATGTAAGTACAGATACAGTTTTGTATTCCAAAGTGTTACCACCAAAAATCAACAACGAAGTGAGCTGGCAGTGAAGGGGTGTAGGATGACCGAAAGCTCGCACGAGGCTCAATAGAAGGTGGGGCCGAATACTAAGAAGGGCAAAAGCAGGAAGAAATGATCTGAAAAGCTGCATTAACCGAAACCCCCTCCTTCCCCATAGGGGAAAAGATTGTAAAGAATCACAGGGTGTAACCGACTGGATCTATCCGCCAGGGTCAATCTGACAAAATCCTTTCGACGATATCAGCTCGACAAAAGACTCTGTGATAAGATGCCACACTAATCCAAAACCAAGAAGTCGAAAGTAATAAAATCATTGGGCGAAGCTCAAATGAACCTTTGGAAATGATCACTTAAATACCGGAACACCTGAAGGCGAGAGCTCCGAAGGTATTAAACCAAGTGAACGTGAGGATTACCCTAAACCAGATTCCAGAGCATCTGCCGTACAAATACCGAAAGGCCACATCCGCAAATAAACAAAAGTGACACTAGAAACCACCCTCCAAGAATACAGGCTACCACAAAAGCCCTAGCGGAGGACTAATGGAGGCCCGAGCAGGGATACAGGCTACCCGTACTAGGCTACTTAGTACCGAAACCCGCAGCGGTTTCGAACTGGCAACAATCAACATACACCATGAGGTCAAGCCCCTCTAAGTATTCATGATAAAGTCGAAAGTTTGCATCCTAAAGCTTATGTCCGCAAGCCTACATTCAGGAGCTGCTTTCAAGAATTCAATTATCATCTAAAGACCATAACCGATACACCAAAGGCGGCCCAAAGTCAAGCACCCGAAATCAAGAATAAAGCGACCGACAAAGATCCCTACGGGCCCAATAGCCCATCAACGGAAGGAGCCTTGAACCGCTATAAATAAGGCCCCAAAGGTCACATTTAGGGGATCGATCTTTCTTCTTTAACACTTGTACTCCGAAAAATAGCTTAGCAATGAGATCAATGGAGGGATCCTCCCTATGACATTCATGTACTCCCAGTGAAAATTGAATAAAAAGGAATCTATTACAAGAAAATTGCTCTGTAAGTGTATATTGTCATTTTCTGATCATCACTGTTGCAGTTTACTTTTCCTTTTTCAGATAAAGCATGGATTTCCACACCAATATGTCCTCCAATAGTAGAATGTGCATCCTTCGTTGAGTCCAAATCCATTCTAATCGCCCTTGACAATCCCATACCTCTCTATCTCTACGTCCAGGGCGATAACCCGATTTAACCCAAAAAGTAGCCAATCTACCATTTCCTCCTTTGGATCCACCTCTGTTAACCCCTCTCCAGTATTGATGAAAAATATCGTTAACATTTTGGCGCTAGAACGAGGGCTCGAACCTTCGACCTTGAGGTTAACAGCCACATATCCCCCCGTGTTGTTCCGTCTCGGATTGGACAGAACCTTGAAGAGGCGAACAGTATGGATAAAAAACCTCCACCAATTGCCGAAAGATTTCCCATGTCTAGGGCAAATATTGATGAGCCATGGGCGATCGAAAGGTTAAAATTAGAAACCATCTATATCCAAGAGAAAGGGAAGGACGTAGAACCTTATGACCCCGATCGATGGAGTATTAACTCCTTCCGCATCGGACCAACTCCTATTTTTGCCCTTTACCAACCCTCGACAGAGAGATACAACTCCTTTCTCCTCGCCAAAGAAGCCATCCACACAAAGGCTAGAGAAACCATATTCGAACAAAGCATTGAAAAAACTCCCAACCCTCAGGCCGGTAGAAAGTCTAAAAGAGATATGTAATTCCCTGTAATTTTAACGACACTAAAGATGATAAATTAAAGAATAATTAATTTGAAATATAGGTTAACAATGAATTAAGGAAAACTTAATTAAATATTCATAATTAAGTAAAATGGAACGCGCCATTGCGTCCATCTCGGAATTCTAGTCAAGATAGACATCAAGTTTGCGTAAAATGGACTTCGTATGAAGAAGTTATTAAGGTTTGAAGTTTATATGCATATAAGGAATATATATATACATAATTCAAAGAAATTCAAAAATCAGAAAATACGAAATCGATGCACCAAACAGCGAAAGGGCCGACCATTTGGGTTGACCCGAGACCCTGCTGGGTCAACCCCGGGTTCGACCTAGGCTCTTTGGGGTCGACACCCATGTAAAGGGGTCGACCCCCTGCAGATCTGGGTAGAATACGTTTTTCTGAACTTGGACCGATTCCGCAGCTAGATTCATTGGTTCTAGGCTATATAAAGGACCCTAAACCAAGGTTTTATACATTTAAAAAAATGGTGGCGATGGCGGAGCTCTGCTGCAACGTAAATTGAATGACATTTTCTTCTCCAAATCCAATTCAACAAAGATTATACAAATTCAACGATGGCTACAACAACAAATCCAACGTGTTCTTCATAGTAATTTGGATCCATTTCCTTAGATCTATTCACTGTGAGTTCATGTTATTTTTAGATCTAACTATTTAATTAGTAATCATAAAATGTATATAAAAATTGGATATTGGATCTATGCCTAAACAAGTTCTGTTATGACATAATTATCAGATCTACCTTTATATGTTCATATCGTCACCATGTCAAATCTTGTCATAATATGCCTATTCAGTTTTTATGCCTATTTCCTTAATTTAATCATTGATTTGCTATTATGCATATTCTTTATTCTCTTCTCTTCCTCTTTTCCCTCTTATTTATATATATATATATAGCATGCTACCTTAGAGCCTAGGCCTAACACTGAAATATGCGAACGTGCGAAATTGGGAACGATTGGGAAAGACATAATTTGGGGCATAATTGGTATTGGAAAGTATGAATATAAATTTGGGCATAAAATTTTGAAATATACAAATATGGATTTGGGGGCATATATCGTGCTGGATAATGTGAATATGAATTTAGGCATATGTTGGAAAATATGATTTGGCATAAATTGGAACATATGTAAAATATGATTTGGCATAAATTGGAACAAATGTAAAATATGATTTGGGGCATAAGTTGGAATATATGTGAATATGTATTTGGGCACAACTTGGACTGAAATATGTGAATATGAACTAGGGACATAAATTAGCAAATATGTGAATATGGATTTGGGCATAATATATATATCTTGATTTATGACTTGGGAAAAGGGGCATATTGTGCATAGTGAATTATGAATCAAAAAGGGGCATGAAAATCTATATTTGGAATAGGGAAATTTATTAATATGAGTATGCCTAAAATAATGGAACCGTAGTAATGCTTAGACACGAGGTTAGATTGCACTTGTGGTATAAGTATGCCCGGAGCCGCCCGGTATATCTAGCGACCACAAGTGGTTAATCTAATGTGAGGGGTCTAATTCATAACAGCACGATGACACGAGGTTAAGTCTAAACTTATGGTTTAAGTCTGCTCGGAGCCGCCCGACATATCCAGCATCCACAAGTGGTTGACTCAATGGGAGAGGTCTGAGGCATTAATAGGTTTGAACATAAAAGATAAGATGTTTAGGCTTGTCCTAGGGAATAGAATAACTTATGTAAGGGGATAAGCTGTACTTGATTGCAAATTAAGTTATTTACAAGAGCAAGAATCTGAAATTTACGGATGAGGACAACATAAGTTATATTTATGGAAGGGAAACTTATTAGTAAACCTTAATTAAGAGAACTAAGTTAATAAGTGAACAATGATAAGGTGGAACTATGATTAATTGGGAAAGAATGAGGGAAAACTTGTAAAATGAAATAAGTTATATTTAATCATAAATGGTTAAGTGACATGTTAATTAGTAAACATGTGAATTGAGATATACTTAATAACATCTTAAGTAGGACATGTTATTGTAATGATGTAACCAAGCAAGAATACTAAAGAGATTGTGGATTACAGTCATTGGGCCACAATCTAGAGAATAACATGTTATGCGCTTATCAATGATCTTAAATGGGTTAAGTTTTATAACCAAAATTAATAAGCAAGAGGAACTTGGTAACTTGATTAAGAATTCAATATGAATGAAATTAATAATAATCAATTTAAATGAACACCTGATGAGGTAAGGCAAGCGCGTAAAAGAATGTTTAGACATAGGGTCTAACAACATATTAAAGTGAGGCGCTTGGACCAGTCCATACATTTAAGGGCGAATAACCCAACGGGGTAGATCATCATGGTGTTATAAGGCACGAGGGGGAGAGCACATTCATCCGATTGTTCTAACGGCTCCGAAGGACAGGAAGGGGAAGCACGCGGCTTCCTTAGGTACGCAAGGTGCTCTAGTAGTCCTCTGTGTGGTGGAAGATGCTTTAGGATGTGCTCGTAGAGGTTGGGTCTGCGCGTAACTAATAGGTGGGTGGGCCTTGACTGCAAAAGTAGCTATGCAGTTAGAATGTTGTGACGCGGTGACGCCAGGGTGATTCGACGGTTGCCTCAACGTGGAGGCGAAGGGTCATGACCAACAAGGATAGTAGATCGTCGGATACCCATCATCGACAACCAGTGGGATGCAGAAAGGCTAGAGCTAAAACCAATAGACCATTCACCCTTCACTATCAGGGTACGGTGGTTGAGGGAAGACGCCAATGGATGTTTAGATTATTTTCTTTAGGGGCAGTCGTTTAGCTCTTGTAGTCTTTACTAGTTGAGGGAGGGGTCAGGGTAGGGCCATAACCACCGTGAAAACATATCCTAGGAATATCTGTAGAGGCTCTTAAAGATGGGCCTGTACAGATATGGAAAAGCTCCCGGCCTAGTTCCATGCTTCTTGTATCGCCCTGCCACGGAACTCGGTGCACATTAAAGGACGTGTGAATGAGGCATCGAGCTACAATTACAATACATACGTGGGACAGTTTAGATACATGCGTGACTGCTCTGGGTGATGTATCGTAGACTTGAGGGCATTACTCCAGAATGAAATCTGATTCGATCGACGGTAGCAGTCCATACCCTTACGTAGCATAGGAATGAAAGGTATATGTAGAACGTAACATTGTTATATAGAGATCCGTACGTCACTCCATCATAGGATGAGGGACTGCGTACTTTTCTATGGTATTATGAGGGAGACCATGCGAGTGGGGTACCATAAGGTGTACCTCAGTATTAAGGGTTAGCTACATATATACCATATTAGGTTAACCCACTAGGAAGTAAGTGGGTACGACGTGTGTATAAGTGTTGAGTGTCGTTAACCCAAGCAACCTAACAATCAACAAAATGTAATGAAATGGTATTTGCAGGGATCATTCTGTTTCTAATATACTAGTATTGGTGCGGTGTAGTGAAACATATTTAAGAAGCGCAGTATATCTGTTCAAATTTATCTTGCTCGGTTTACACTTGTCCTTGTTATTGTTATCTTGTTCTTCCAGTTTTTATATACCTGTCTTGATACTTTTAGTTATTTATATTTAAAAGTAACTGGACTCGCCAGACCTTATGTCTGACCCTTTTTGTTTCCTCTTCTCTCTCTTTCGTTTCCCCCAGGTTCTCAGGGTGGGAGTGCTCAGAGTTAATTTGGATTCTTTCAGCTTAGCTTGGATTTTGGATATTAATGTACCTCTTTGACTTCTTGTCAGCTCTCTTATGGCTTCGCAAGGGAAATATGGTTTTATGCTTTTGTACTCTGATATTTTTGGCAAGACAGATGATTAATGTAATTGGTTATTTCAAACTTATAATGTAAACTTAGTATGTGGGACCATGATGTTTTGATTTAAATAAAGTTTTTAATTCCGCTGCTATTTTACATGTATGTCTTATGATATTATGTTCTTATTTATGTATAACGCTTCACGAAACTTAATGTCATTCTATATAGAGTGACATTGACGGACGTGGGGTTCACATTTGGTATAAGAGCATATGGTTATAATATCGGATAAAATATTTTGAAAATAGTTTTCAAAAAGGACTCAAAGAAACAAATTATTTTAAAATAAAAAGTCTGTTTTTTAAAAGCATATCTCCTAAAACCATAAATATCTTCTCGATTCTCCGCTTGATTCCTTTTCCTTTTTGTTTGGGGAATTGTTTCTTCCCGAAAGGGTGTCCCCATTTCGGCATGGTTCCATAGGTAGGTACATGTCGAAGGGCAAAGAAGTGCCCAAACTCCATTTGTAGCCGTAGTAGTTTCACCTGCGTCTTATTTTCTCTCAAGCCTCGTGAGGATTTCTGTGCGATGGAGACAACTTTCAAGATACTTGTTAGCATGTTGCACAAGGATGGTAAAAAGGGGAATAAGGGAGTTGGGGCTAGGGAGCACAACCCAAAAATGAAAGAAAATGGTTGCTTAAGAAGGGAATATAGATGAAAGAAGAAAAGAGGAAATAACATAATTTCGGAACGGTGGGTCATCTGAAAAAGGATTGCAGCAAGAGTAAAGGCGTTTGTTACCACTTTGGTAAGGCGGGACACCTTATTAAGGAGTGCCCAAAGAGACAAGGTCAAGGCCAGAGGGCAGGAACTTCTAGAGGGCAAGCTAATGTTCTCATAGCTGGTGGACAGGATTGGGGTAGGAAAGTTTCCGTCGAAGGTTTGATTTCTATTTTTGATCATCCTGATAGGATTCTTTTTATGGCGCTTCACATTCTTTTATATCTGATCCTTTAGTTGGGTCTCTGCACCTAGATACTAGTATGGTTTTGGATCCCGTTATTATCTCAAACCCCATTTGTAACACCCCGCGAATTCTATAACTGTGAAATTCACAAATTAAAGTATAATTAATTTCAAATCAAAGAACTAAGGGAAATGGGATACGCCATTGCGTTCGTCTCGGAAAAATACGCGAAATAGAGTCCGAGTTTTCGAAAAACGGAGTCCGTATGAAGAAGATATGGCCTTCGGAAGTTTCTGAATTAAGTTTAAAATTCGAACAGAATAAAACAGCTCAGAAAAATAAGTTTTAATTCCAAAATCGGGCCCAATTGGCCTGGGCGGGAAAACTCCCGCCTAATGCACCCAGGTCGACTGGGCTGTCGACCTGGTCTAGCCAGGTCGACAGGGCTGTCGACAGGGCTATCGACAGGCATGTCGACCTGGTCCAGAACCAGGTCGAACCCAGCCCAACCTGGCTGGCCTATTCTATGTTGGTCGATTTTCTGTAGTCTGCTTTGTCATTAGGGCTAGGTGGCAGGCTCTAATTGGTCTCTCTTTCGAATGAATGGCTACGATCAATCCAAGCAACATCAATGGTCCTAATCAGTTCATAACCCCTATAAAAATGACCCTAGACTCAACCCTAATCTATTCATTCAAAAATAAGAACAAAGTCGTCATGTTGCTGAGGAACGACTAAGAGTAGCCACCAATTGGAGAGAGGATTAGGAGGCAAAATTCTAAAGCATAAAGCAACCTAATCAAATCAAATCAACAAGGAATCGCATCTCCAAATCCCTAAATTGGAGAATTCGCCACACAATTGTAAGTGGAGTATTATTCTGGTATGAACAAATAATTGTGTTGGTTTGTATACTTGATTTGTGGCGATAAAGTAATTCATATTTGTGCGTTACTATGATTCTTATCGATTTGGGATATTATATACGTTTGGATATTCTCGAATTATGTTATTCATTATGAAAAACTACATGTTGCGGTAGTTTTATGCAAGTATACGTTTGGAATATTCGCAAATCATGTAATCCATGTTGAAGCTACATGCAAGTTTGGGGTTTTGCTACTATGCCATCATAATGTATATTTTTGTACATAAATCATTTTGTACGTAATTGGAACAAATTTGGGTTATTATAGTTCATATGAAACTATGTTGAAATTTTGGCACCATGATCTATGTATTAAGCCAAGCTTTTGTACTAGAAAACCTATTTGCAAACTTATGAATATGACTAGGCTATGATTGATATTTTGCATAATTGAAATCCATATTGTTAACAAGAATTATATGATGACATATGTGGTACATAGCTAGGTTAGATTCAAAAATCCCTTTTGCAAGTTTGCATGACTAAAGTAAAAATCATGATTTCATGTTAGAAATATTTATACCATGGTTATGTGAATAGATTTAAAAATCATGATTAAGTTGAACTATACTTTTGTGTTAGTAACAAAAGTAAGCACCTTTGTAAACATGTAGTAATCTTATGAACATGATTTGCTTATGTTTGACATTATGCCTGATTAAAAATATAAGTTTATGTTGTAGTTAAGCCTATGTGTCAATAGTGATATTCTTAAATTAACTACAAGTTTACATGGTTTGATTCATGTCACTTATGCTTTATGGCCAAATTATATGTTATCACTATGCCAGTACACCAGTTTCTATTTAGTAGTTCCAACGTCACATTGCAAGTTCATGCGTTCACATCCCCCTTTTTGTGTATGTAGTCACGCTTTAAGCCTCCCCTTTTTCTCATGGCTAAGTTGGGCTTAAAAAGGCTAAGCCCAACATATATATATAATAAACGGACGTGTTAAACGGGGGAAAATAACGTTGGGTTAAATTTATTAATAAATGAAAATATAAAGTAGAAGGGCCCAAATTCAAGTATGGGTTGGGCCCATGATTGGTGTAACCTTTACACCATTAACTTAATAATGGGCCGCAAATATTTACATATAAGAAAATAAAGAAGAAAGACAAAATATGTAAATGTAGAACATACGATGTGTTTAACCCGAGGTTGGATTGAGTTGTGATGTAAACCTGCCCGGAACCGCCCGGCTGTCCAGTAGTCACAACAATACCTATCCAATGCGGGAGGTTAAACATGGAGCCCAATAAGGACCCGAGGTTAGACTGAGTTGTGGCGTAAGACTGCCCGGAACCAACCGGCAACAGGCAGCCACAACAATACCTGTCTAATGTGAGAGGTCAAGGCTTTAATAAGACAATTAAGGCTGAGTCAGGATTGTTAGGATTAAGTGAACTAAAGACTTAATCAAAATGGAACATGCTAAACTAAACGGACTGGTGGGGGTTAGGTTAGAAAACACTTAACCAACTTAGCATGTTGGCTAGAGATAGAAAACCTAGTAACGGGGGACCCTTTTCAGCAGTAACCCTTGAAGGTGTATCAGGATACCCTGAAACTAGGCAGGGTGGGGCACGATTACTGGGCTGATTGTAAGAGGTCAAATCGACGGCGGTGGTGTAGCAGTGTAGGTTCTAACGGGGTGCGGGCGTGCACACACTCCGGCGCAGAAAAATAAGGCACTGGATACCAGTAGCATACCTGTGCATTCTAGGATTGTGTCGGGCCGCCACCATGGGACTTGATACACCCCATGGTGGGACCAGCATAGGTAACTACAACATCGGGGGCCGTAAGACACATGTAACTATGCGAGTAGGAGCCGATCATCATAGAATGGTTCACTTCACCCTGATTATGGGGTGCCAGTTGGAAACTAGTTTATATGGGTTCAGAGATTAACACGGGGTACGATAGTATATTCGACCCTAGACAACTTAACCAAGTTATAGTGCTTTCCCACTTCTTGTTTATACTTATCATACCCAGTTCTTTATTCATAGACAGAATAGTACCGGACTTACTCAGGCTTTATGTCTGACTCTACTTTTCTTTCGTCTTCTTTTCTTCCGTTTCCCCCCCCCAGGTCTACAGGGAGGGAATTCTGCAGCTTGACCAGTCTTAACATCCAGCTTGAAGAAGAGAAATGTATTGCTTGGACCTTTTCGTTTTGAACTATGGCTTTGGACAACCACTATGGGGCTTTTGCAGTTTATCTATGTTTTATTTATGCTTCTTTAAATAATGTAATCAAGATAGATTATGAAAGTGTTATGTTGTGTTTGTGGAAAAGATGTAAGACAATTATGGTGATGATGTTGTAGCACGTATTTGCTTTTATGAAATAAAAGTTGTTGATTTTCCGCTGTTTACAAATATGTGTTCTTATATCTGTCTTGTATATCTGTGACTTATACTTATAAACCTCCACCAAAATTAGGGCATTCCCTTTGAGAGTGACCCTAACGGAGGTGGGGTGTTTCACTTGGTATCAGAGCATAGGTTTACCAGATAAGATAAAGAGTTCTAAAAATTTATTTTCAAAAAGGAAATTTAAAGAAGCATTTTTAAAAGAAAAATATTATTTTATTTTAAAAGGCAAAGTCCACTCCCCAAAGCCATAGGTACTATCTCTTATCCTTCGTTTTGAATCTATCCATTTTGTTTCAGCATGTCCGAAGATCTTATCTTGCCGGAAGGGGTGCCAATACCTGGTTGGTTTAGACGGTTCTTAGAAGCAAGAGCCACTCAGCCAGGTCCTACCGTTCCTCCTCCCCCAGCTGCAGGAAATCATCCAGCTGCAGCGGCACCTTTTCCTCCACCTCCTCCTCGGGGAAACACTTTTGCTAAGATATGTAAAGATTTTAAAGCTATGGGAGGAAAGGATTTCCATGGAACTGAGTCCTTCGTGGCAGCTAGGAATTGGCTGAAAGAAACTGAGGACCTATTCATCATCTTTGAGGTAGAGGATAGACAAAAAGTACAATTGGCAGTGTGGCTAGTGAAGGGTGAGGCTTCCTACTGGTGGGAAGTCACTAATGCTGAATGACCAGTGGAGACATGGGAGGACTTTAGGGCAAGGTTTGAGACTAAATTTCTCTCAGATGCGGAAAGAAGTTTGCAGTTGGAAAAATTCTTATTTCTTAAGCAAGGGGACAAGACAGTCAGAGAGTATGTGAATCAGTTCGATGAGCTGGCTAGGTTTGGGCTTGACCTAGTCAACACCCCGCACAAGAAGGCTCTCTGTTTCGTCAAAGGGTTGAATGAGCCATTACACAGTTTGGCCATGACCCATATACCCATGGGAGCCACGTATGAAAGATTGGTGCAAATGGCATTACTGAATGAAGAGGATAAGGGCAAGAAGGAGACAAAGGCAGAGAGCTCTCAAGGGAAGAAAGAGAGTTTGCAGCCTAAAAAGACAGACTTTAAGAAAGGCGGGAAAGGCAACAAAGAGAAGAGGAAGTGTAATTTCTGTGGCAAAGTGGGGCACTTAGTAAAGGACTGCCGGAAAAAGAAGGCCAAGGAGAATGGTGGGTGCTTTTCTTGCGGTGAGACGGGCCACAGGGCTAAGGACTGCCCAAAGAAACGAGGACAGGGGCAGAGGGCTGGATCCACCCCAGGGGCACAGGTTCATGTGCTGGAAGCGCCACCTCTGCAACAACGAGGTATAAATACTTCTGTAGAAAGTGTAGTTTATCTTTATGATCACCCCGTTCGCACTTTATTTGATTCTGGCGCATCACACTCCTTTATTTCGTCTGCTTTAGTAGAATCTCTGCACCTAAAAACTAGTATGGTAGAGGACCCCTTAATTGTTTCAAACCCAATTGGGGGCCCAGCTCATTTGTCTATGATCTGTTTGGGATTGAAAATTTCTATTCTAAGTGTAGAATTTCAATGTAGTGCCTTTGTTTTGGGCTTTTCGGGGTATGGTTTGATTTTGGGTATGGATTGGCTATCCAGTAATGGGGCCATCCTTGATTGTGAGAAAAGGGTTGTTAGGCTCCTAACCCAGCTCGGTAATACTTTGGAAATTTCTTGTAATCCCTCATACGCGGTTATGCTTAGTTACCTTGAATCGCTAGATGCCTCTGTTGAAAATTTGCAATCATTTAAAGTGGTCCGGGAATATCCGGATGTCTTCGAAGAGGTGAAGGGCTTGCCTCCGAAGCGGGAAATAGACTTCCGCATATATCTTGTAGATAATGCAAAGCCCGTTGCGTTACCCGTTAGACACATGGCTCCACGGGAAAGGAAAGATCTCAGTAAACAGATTAAAGAGCTTCTAGAAAAGGGGTTCATTAGGAGAAGCATTTCAGAATGGGGCGCTCCGGTGGTGTTCGCTACAAAGGCGGATGGTTCACTCCGTCTATGTGTTGACTATAGGGAGCTCAACAAGCTAACGAAAAAGAATAGGCACCCTCTCCCTAGAATTGACGATTTGTTTGACCAGCTTATAGGAGCGTCTGTTTTCTCCCAACTCGATTTAGCAACCGGTTTTCATCAGCTAAGGGTGGCTGAAGATAGCATTGATAAAACGGCGTTCAGAACCCCAGACGGCTTCTTTGAATGGCTTGTCATGCCTTTCGGCTTGATAAATGCACCTGCTTACTTCGTGGACCTGATGAGTAGGGTATTTAGAGATTTCCTCAACAAATTCGTAGTGGTCTTCGTAGATGATATCCTTATCTTCTCAAAAAGTGAAGAGGAACATGCTCAGCACTTAAGGGCAATCATGGAAACTTTGCGAGTCCATCAACTAAAAGCCAAATTCTCCAAATGCCACTTTTGGATAGAAGAGGTGAGGTTCCTTGGGCACATAGTATCCAAACAAGGGTTAGCAGTGGACCCTGCTAAGGTAGTGGTGGTACAGGATTGGAAGACACCAAGGAATGCAACTGAGGTCCGAAGCTTTCTAGGACTAGCAGGTTTCTATCGAAAATTCATAAGGGATTTTGCGAAAATCTCAGCTCCGCTCACGAAGTTGACCAAGAAGAATCTAGTGTTCAATTGGGATTTGGATTGCGAGTTTGCTTTCCAACGACTGAAAAGGGCTCTTACAACAGCCCCAGTTTTGACACTGCCAGATGGGAGCAAGATGTTCACTGTTTATACGGATGCATGTGGGACAGGGCTAGGCGCCGTCTTAATGCAAGAAGGAAGGGTAGTAGCTTATGGCGGGAGGAAGTTGAAAGTGCACGAAAAGAACTACCCAACCCACGATCTTGAGTTAGCCGCCATCGTGTTCGCACTCAAGTCTTGGCGACACTATCTCCTAGGTGAGAAGTTCGAACTTTACACTAACCATAAATCATTGAAATATCTTTTCTTGCAAAAGGATCTTAACTTGAGGCAACAAAGATGGATGGAGTTTCTTGCCTCGTACGATTTCGAAATCTCCTACACTCCGGGCAAAGGCAACGTAGTAGCAGACGCGTTGAGCCGAAAGAAATTGACCCTAAGCCCGTTGTTTGTTGAAAGACAAAGCCTAGAGTTTATAGCCAGCTTCGACTTTAGGCCTTCCTCCGATTTCGTACCAGGCTTGCTAGCATCTCTCGAAGTGCGCCCAACTATAGTGGATTCAGTAGGGACAACACAACGCGAAGACCCTCAGCTTGTGGAAACAATTGATAGGCTAATTAGGGGTGAGACTTCAAGTCACCTCAACAGATACTCCATCGACGATAAGGGTTTGCTAAGGCGAGACGGAAGACTATGCGTCCCACAGACAAAAGATTTAGTAAAGAAGGTTCTCGAGGAAGCACATCACTCCAAGATGACGATACACCCAGGCGGAGATAAAATGTTTAAAGATATAAAAAGGACTTTCTTCTGGAACGGCATGAAAAAGGACGTGGCAGAATTCGTTTCTAAGTGCATGGTGTGCCAACAGGTTAAGGCGGAACAGAAAAAGCCTGGCGGACTGCTACATCCTCTGGAGGTCCCGCAGTGGAAGTTGGATAGCATCTCAATGGACTTCATCGATGGGCTGCCTAGGTCTAGGAGAGGCAACACTAGCATTTGGGTAATAGTGGATAGGATTACTAAAAGCGCCCACTTTTTACCTGTCAAAAGTAAAAGAACTGCCTCATCCCTAGCATCACTTTACCTCAAGGAAATCGTTCGACTCCATGGAATACCATCTAGCATTGTTAGTGACCGAGACCCCATCTTCACCAGTGAATTTTGGCGGAGTCTGCAAGAAGCAGTAGGAACGCAGTTATGCTTGAGCACAGCCTATCATCCCCAAACCGACGGCCAAACAGAGAGAGTGAACAGAGTTTTGGAAGACCTTTTAAGACTATGCGTCCTTGACTTCAGAGGGACATGGGAAGACCGCCTTCCTTCGGTGGAATTTGCCTACAACAACAGCTATCAAGCAACCATCGGAATGGCGCCCTTCGAAGCTTTATATGGAAGACCGTGCCGATCGCCCACTTGTTGGTGGGAGTCTACTGATAAGCTCATACTTGGACCAGATATGATCCGAGAGACTTCAGAGAAAGTAGACTTAATACGAAGAAGGATGAAGACGGCCCAAGACAGACAAAAGTCCTATGCCGACAAGAGAAGGACCGACCTTGAATTTGAGGTTGGAGACAGAGTTTTTCTCAAGGTATCACCACTAAGAAACGTTGTTCGTTTTGGAACCACAGGAAAACTAGCACCAAGGTTCGTAGGGCCATTCCCTATCATTGAGAAAATTGGGAAAATGGCCTATAGATTAGAGCTACCCGAGAAGTTGGCTGGAGTCCACAACGTTTTTCACGTTTCACATCTCCGAAAATGTCTACATGAGTCTGCTGAAGTGGTAGAGCCAAATATCCTCAAAGAGGCCGAAGTGTACGCGAAGCAACCATAAGAAAAGTTCCAACCCGCATATTAGGAACGGAAGTGAAGAAGCTACGCAACCATGAAGTCAAGCTCGTCAAAGTTCAGTGGAGCGACGCCGAGGGAGACGCGACTTGGGAAACTGAAGCTAGAATACGCACTGCTTACCCTTTTCTGTTCGAGGGTACATCCTTGATCTTTCCTTTTCCTTAAGTTGCGCTTTTATCTATCTTTTTAGGTATATTTCCTCGACCTTATCTTTTAGGTAGAAATCCTTTGGATGGAAACATGTAATTGAAACATGTTATGGATGATGGTTGCAAGTGATTGCTAGTGGTTGCTCGTGGTTGCATATACACACACAATCTAGGTTTTAGATCGGCTCAGTCACTTCATATTGCATATGCATATATGTTTGCATTCGTATATGGTTGAACTCTAATGTGTTGTCATATGGATGTTGCATTTGTATTGAATGATTGTGCACTCATGTAGAATCATGAATAGGAAAATTTGCATACATAATGGATTCATGGCACTTACATAATTCGCATTAAGGAGGTCAACTGAATCAGTAGACCGCCTGATTTTGCATTTGATAAGTTCATGTACACACACACTTCGCATATGATCATGAAGCATTAGAAGTCTTTTAAGGACAATGGATGCTCGTGTTTGATGGATGAGTAGATGGATGATTGGATGTTAGGATAAACATTCCTCCTAACTTGAAGATTTCGGGGACGAAATCCTTTTAAGTGGGGGAGAATGTAACACCCCGCGAATTCTATAACTGTGAAATTCACAAATTAAAGTATAATTAATTTCAAATCAAAGAACTAAGGGAAACGGGATACGCCATTGCGTTCGTCTCGGAAAAATACGCGAAATAGAGTCCGAGTTTTCGAAAAACGGAGTCCGTATGAAGAAGATATGGCCTTCGGAAGTTTCTGAATTAAGTTTAAAATTCGAACAGAATAAAACAGCTCAGAAAAATAAGTTTTAATTCCAAAATCGGGCCCAATTGGCCAGGGCGGGAAAATTCCCGCCTAATGCACCCAGGTCGACTGGGCTGTCGACCTGCTTTAGCCAGGTCGACAGGGCTGTCGACAGTGCTGTCGACAGGCATGTCGACCTGGTCCAGAACCAGGTCGAACCCAGCCCAACCTGGCTGGCCTATTCTATGTTGGTCGATTTTCTGTAGTCTGCTTTGTCATTAGGGCTAGGTGGCAGGCTCTAATTGGTCTCTCTTTCGAATGAATGGCTACGATCAATCCAAGCAACATCAATGGTCCTAATCAGTTCATAACCCCTATAAAAATGACCCTAGACTCAACCCTAATCTATTCATTCAAAAATAAGAACAAAGCCGTCATGTTGCTGAGGAACGACTAAGAGTAGCCACCAATTGGAGAGAGGATTAGGAGGCAAAATTCTAAAGCATAAAGCAACCTAATCAAATCAAATCAACAAGGAATCGCATCTCCAAATCCCTAAATTGGAGAATTCGCCACACAATTGTAAGTGGAGTATTATTCTGGTATGAACAAATAATTGTGTTGGTTTGTATACTTGATTTGTGGCGATAAAGTAATTCATATTTGTGCGTTACTATGATTCTTATCGATTTGGGATATTGTATACGTTTGGATATTCTCGAATTATGTTATTCATTATGAAAAACTACATGTTGCGGTAGTTTTATGCAAGTATACGTTTGGAATATTCGCAAATCATGTAATCCATGTTGAAGCTACATGCAAGTTTGGGGTTTTGCTACTATGCCATCATAATGTATATTTTTGTACATAAATCATTTTGTACGTAATTGGAACAAATTTGGGTTATTATAGTTCATATGAAACTATGTTGAAATTTTGGCACCATGATCTATGTATTAAGCCAAGCTTTTGTACTAGAAAACCTATTTGCAAACTTATGAATATGACTAGGCTATGATTGATATTTTGCATAATTGAAATCCATATTGTTAACAAGAATTATATGATGACATATGTGGTACATAGCTAGGTTAGATTCAAAAATCCCTTTTGCAAGTTTGCATGACTAAAGTAAAAATCATGATTTCATGTTAGAAATATTTATACCATGGTTATGTGAATAGATTTAAAAATCATGATTAAGTTGAACTATACTTTTGTGTTAGTAACAAAAGTAAGCACCTTTGTAAACATGCAGTAATCTTATGAACATGATTTGCTTATGTTTGACATTATGCCTGATTAAAAATATAAGTTTATGTTGTAGTTAAGCCTATGTGTCAATAGTGATATTCTTAACTTAACTACAAGTTTACATGGTTTGATTCATGTCACTTATGCTTTATGGCCAAATTATATGTTACCACTATGCCAGTACACCAGTTTCTATTTTGTAGTTCCAACGTCACATTGCAAGTTCATGCGTTCACATCCCCCTTTTTGTGTATGTAGTCACGCTTTAAGCCTCCCCTTTTTCTCATGGCTAAGTTGGGCTTAAAAAGGCTAAGCCCAACATATATATAATAAACGGACGTGTTAAACGGGGGAAAATAACGTTGGGTTAAATTTATTAATAAATGAAAATATAAAGTAGAAGGGCCCAAATTCAAGTATGGGTTGGGCCCATGATTGGTGTAACCTTTACACCATTAACTTAATAATGGGCCGCAAATATTTACATATAAGGAAATAAAGAAGAAAGACAAAATATGTAAATGTAGAACATACGATGTGTTTAACCCGAGGTTGGATTGAGTTGTGATGTAAACCTGCCCGGAACCGCCCGGCTGTCCAGTAGTCACAACAATAGCTATCCAATGCGGGAGGTTAAACATGGAGCCCAATAAGGACCCGAGGTTAGACTGAGTTGTGGCGTAAGACTGCCCAGAACCAACCGGCAACAGGCAGCCACAACAATACCTGTCTAATGTGAGAGGTCAAGGCTTTAATAAGACAATTAAGGCTGAGTCAGGATTGTTAGGATTAAGTGAACTAAAGACTTAATCAAAATGGAACATGCTAAACTAAACGGACTGGTGGGGGTTAGGTTAGAAAACACTTAACCAACTTAGCATGTTGGCTAGAGATAGAAAACCTAGTAACGGGGGACCCTTTTCAGTAGTAACCCTTGAAGTTGTATCAGGATACCCTGAAACTAGGCAGGGTGGGGCACGATTACTGGGCTGATTGTAAGAGGTCAAATCGACGGCGGTGGTGTAGCAGTGTAGGTTCTAACGGGGTGCGGGCGTGCACACACTCCGGCGCAGAAAAATAAGGCACTGGACACCAGTAGCATACCTGTGCATTCTAGGATTGTGTTGGGCCGCCACCATGGGACTTGATACACCCCATGGTGGGACCAGCATAGGTAACTACAACATCGGGGGCCGTAAGACACATGTAACTATGCGAGTAGGAACCGATCATCATAGAATGGATCACTTCACCCTGATTATGGGGTGCCAGTTGGAAACTAGTTTATATGGGTTCAGAGATTAACATGGGGTACGATAGTATATTCGACCCTAGACAACTTAACCAAGTTATAGTGCTTTCCCACTTCTTGTTTATACTTATCATACCCAGTTCTTTATTCATAGACAGAATAGTACTGGACTTACTCGGGCTTTATGTCTGACTCTACTTTTCTTTCGTCTTCTTTTCTTCCGCTTCCCCCCCCCCCCCAGGTCCACAGGGAGGGAATTCTGCAGCTTGACCAGTCTTAACATCCAGCTTGAAGAAGAGAAATGTATTGCTTGGACCTTTTCGTTTTGAACTATGGCTTTGGACAACCACTATGGGGCTTTTGCAGTTTATCTATGTTTTATTTATGCTTCTTTAAGTAGTGTAATCAAGACAGATTATGAAAGTGTTATGTTGTGTTTGTGGAAAAGATGTAAGACAATTATGGTGATGATGTTGTAGCACGTATTTGCTTTTATGAAATAAAAGTTGTTGATTTTCCGCTGTTTACAAATATGTGTTCTTATATCTGTCTTGTATATCTGTGACTTATACTTATAAACCTCCACCAAAATTAGGGCATTCCCTTTGAGAGTGACCCTAACGGAGGTGGGGTGTTTCACCATTTGAGGTACGACTCATTTATCGATGATTTGTCAGGGTTTGAGAATCTCTATGTTAGGCATCAAGTTTGATTGAGACGCATATGTTCTTGATTTCATAAGATACGGTTTGATTCTAGGGATGGATTAGTTAACCATATATGGAGCCATTCTAGATTGTGGGAGGAGGGTCTTTCGACTTCTGACTTTCCATGGGAAGACTCTCGAGACTGGTTTCCTCATATCTTTGTTGGACAATGCAAAGCCAGTTGCATTGCCTGTGCAACATGTGACTCCTAAAAGAAAAGAGGGAACTTTGTAAGTAAGAAGAGGAGCCACTTGAGAAGAGGTTTGGTAGGTGAATCATATCAGGATGGGAAACCTATTGAAGATAGTCCTTGAGGAAGCCCATCATTCTAAGATGACTATTCATCCCAGCGGCGATAAAATGTATAGAGTTCAAGGTAGTGGAGCCAAACTTGCGAGAGGAAGTGAAAGTAGAGAAGGAAGCAACGATTGGACGAGTTCTGACTTGCATACTTGGATCGAAGGTTAAGAAATTGTGCAACTAAGAAGTGAAGCTAGTAAAAGTGCAATGGGGAGAGGATCGCAAGGATGCTACTTAGGAGGCTGTTGACAAGATTCGAGCTTCATATCATTTCCCTTTCGATAATATGTTCTTAACTTCTTTTTTCGGGCTTCAAATTAATACTTGTATCTATCCTTTGAATATCTCCTATCAATCGAGTCTTTAGGTAGAAAACTAATGAATGTAAACATGTGTTTGAGACATGTTATGTTTGATGGATGCAAGTGTTTGCTAGTGATTGATCGTGGATGCATATACACACACAACATGCACTAGATCGGCTCAATCACTTACATATTGCATATGGATGTGTGTGCATTTTAATTTTTTTTAATGGATGAAAATGGGTGTATCGTTACATTGATATTGCATTTGGATGGATGATTGTGCACACATATAGAACTTACATGTATTAACATAATTTGCGTACATTTTGGTTACATGGCACAAACATACATTGCAATAAGGAGGTCAATTGAATCAGTAGACCGCTTGATCTTTTGCATTAGTTTACGGACATATGCACACACTATTGCGTATGTTCATAAAAACATTAGAAATTCCTTAAGGACAATGGATGCCTGTGATTGCTAGATGAATGTATGATTATTAGATGTTAGGATATACGTTCTTCTTAACTTAGAGATTTCGGACACGAAGTCCTTTGAGTAGGGGAGAATGTAACACCGTGTAATTTAAACGACACTAAAGATGATAAATTAAAGAACAATTAATTTGAAATACAGGTTAACAATGAATTAAGGAAAACTTAATTAAATATTCAGAATTAAGTAAAATGGATTGCGCCATTGCGTCCGTCTCAGAATTCTGGTCAAGATAGACACTAAGTTTGCGTAAAACGGACTTCGTATGAAGAAGTTATTAAGGTTTGAAATTTGTATGCATATAAGGAATATAAGGAATATATATATATATATATATATATATATAATTCAAAGAAATTCGAAAATCAGAAAATATGAAATCGACGCGCCAAACAGGGAAAGGGCCGACCGTTTGGAGTCGACCCCGGGGTTGACTTAGGCTCTTTGGGGTTGACCCCGGGGTCGACACCCATGTAGGGGAGTCGACCCCCTGCATATCTTGGTTGAATACGTTTTTCTGAACTTGGACCGATTTCACAGCTAGATTCGTTGGTTCTAGGCTATATAAAGGACCCTAAAACTAGGTTTTATTCATCTAAAAAATGGTGACGATGGTGGAGCTCTGCTACAACGTAAATTGAATGGCCTTTTCTTCTCCAAATCTAATTCATCAAAGATTATACAAATTCAACGATGGCTACAACAACAAATTCAACGTGTTCTTCGCAGTAATTTGGATCCATTTCCTTAGATCTATTCACTGTGAGTTAATGTTAGTTTTAGATCTAAATATTTAATTGGTAATCATAAAATGTATATAAAAATTGGATATTGGATCTATACCTAAACAAGTTCTGTTATGACATAATTATCAGATCTGCCTTTATATGTTCATATCGTCACCATATCAAATCTTGTCATAATATGCCTTTTTAGTTTTTATGCCTATTTCTGTCATTTTATTATTGATTCGCAATTATGCCTATTCTTTATTCTCTTCTCTCTCTCTTTTCCCTTTTATTTTATACATATATATAGCTAGGCTATCTTTGAGCCTAGGCCTAACACTGAAATATGCGAATGTTCGAAATTGGAACGACTGGGAAAGACACAATTTGGGGCATAATTGGTATTGGAAAGTATGAATATAAATTTGGGCAAAAAATTTGGAAATATAGGAATATGGATTTGGGGGCATATACCATGTTGGATAATGTGAATATGAATTTAGGCATACGTTGGAAAATATGATTTGGCATAAATTGGAACATATGTAAAATATGATTAGGCATAAACTGGAACATATGTAAAATATGATTTGGGCCATAAGTTGGAATATATGTGAATATGAATTTAGGCACAGCTTGTACTGAAATATGTGAATATGAACTAGGGACATAAATTGGCAAATATGTGAATACGAATTTGGGCATTATATATATATGTATATATATATATATATATATATATATATATATATACATACATACATACATACCTTGATTTATGACTTGGGAAAAGGGGCATATTATGCATAATGAAAATGAAGTAAAAGGGGGCATGAAAATCTATATTTGGAATAGGGAAATTTATTAATATGAATATGCCTAAAATAATGGAACCATAGTAATGCTTAGACACGAGGTTAGATTGCACTTGTGGTATAAGTCTGCCCAGAGCCGACCGACATATCCAGTGACCACAAGTGGCTAATCTAATGTGAGGGGACTAATGCATAACAACACCATGATATGAGATTAAGTCTAATCTTGTGGTTTAAGTCTGCCCGGAGCCACCCGGCATATCCAACATCCGCAAGTGGTTGACTTAATTTAAGAGTTCTGAGGGACTAATAGGTATGAACATAAAATATAAGATGTTTAGGCTTTTTCCAGAGACAAGTGGAAATTATAACTTAGTTTATAATAAATGGAAAAGGTAATTGAATAACTTATGTAAGGGGATAAGTTTTACTTAATTGTAAATTAAGTTATTTACAAGAGCAAGAATCTGAAATCTACGGATGAGGACAACATAAGTTATATCTATGGAAGGGAAACTTATTAGTAAACCTTAGTTAAGAGAACTAAGTTAATAAGCAAACAATGATAAGGTGGAACTATGATTAAATGGGAAAGAATGAGGGAAAACTCATAAAATGAAATAAATTATATTTAATCATAAATGGTTAAGTGGCATATTAATTAGGAAACATGTGAATTGAGATATACGTAAAAACATGTTATTGTAATGATGCAACCGAGCAAGAATACTAAAGAGATTTTGGATTACAGACCTTGGGCCACAATCTAGAGAATAACATGTTGTGGGCTTATTAATGAGCTTAAATGGGTTAAGTTTTATAACCAAAATTAGTAACCAAGAGGGACTTGGTAACTTGATAAAGAATTCAATATAAATGAGAATAACCAAGTTAAATGAAAACCTGATGAGGTAAGTGTAATGACCCGAAAATCCGGTCCAATGTGAGCTGACCAAAAACACAAGTCCAACCCCAAATTAAACTGAAAGTCAGGAAATTAATAGAAAGAAAACAGAGGGTGAGGAAAGATAAGATAGAAACTTAGAATAGAAGAAGAAGAACACAATATCAGAGTAACACGAATCTCATAGCGGAACGAATAAATATATTTCATAACATAACCTTGAAATACAAATCTGTACTTGAATATACATATCATTTATCAAAGTACAACACTTACAACACAGCGGAAATAACTATAGCTATATAATCCTGAAGCCTCCTGCTCCAAGCTCTTCCAGTATATCTAAAAAATCCCGACTACTTGACTGCCCGTACAAATTTAGGCACCCAAGAGTTTAGGGAAAACAACAAAATAAACTCCGGGTCAGTCATGGGACTGGTATGAGTAAAACAGTTTAAAGCGGTTCAAGCAGGTAATCGATATCTCATAAGACCACGCCGTATAACAGAACGGGTTTTTCCCTTATGAGAATCCAAATTAGCTTTATATCAAAAACCTTTTGATATTATAATAATGTATATCAACCACAATATAATAATCAACTAGCAGAAACGCTTTCATCTCACGTTCTACATATATAGTATACAATCAAAATCGCAAGCACGTATTGGGTAATGGATTTCCAACTATAACAAGGTATGGAACCACCTTTCGCTAGTGTACCTCTAGAAAGGAATGCACTGGGTTCAAAAAGAACATCTTGTAACCCGGCCACACATGACCAACCACTCATTTCGCTTGAGTGTATCGAATGTATATCACCAACGGTTGGGATCAGCAACCGTTTCCCGAATGGGACAACATCAACAATAGATTTTTAGAAATAAATGAAACTCTAGATCAGGTGATTATACACCCTACTTCGGTGTGACCGACTTAGCCATGCTGCCTGCCCGATTTCTGTTATTTACAGGTTGATGAGGCTAGAAGCTACGCTTTATCATCACACCAGATTCACTTTGAATGCCACATCGTCCAATCCATCAAATCACCGATTGACGTCCTCAACCATACATTATGTGTTAGCTAAAAGAAGTTTCCTTCTCCGCTTCCACTCTTGGTACGGTTGGAGAAATCAAATATACGTGATCGTCTAGAAATACTTTGTCAGACATCCGTCCATACAAGTCATCCAGGAACAGGATGAACCGAAGGCACTATTCTGTAAACGGGATAGCCCTTGCATAACTCCGCCTTCAATTTCCTTTGGCATATATGATTCGCAACGCTTATGCCAATACAGAGTGGTTCTTTGGATAATAATCCAACCGGTCTCTCCATATTAACAACGTTAAAATGGTCAAAACTTCGATAGTCTATGATTTAACTATCGAAGAAAAATAGGTGTGCAAACAACGATATGATTTCCAAATGGAAATTTGTATCGCTCAAACATCATTCAACATTTATCTCTTTATTTCCTTAATTAACTTATTTCCTGTTTCCCTATATTCAATATTTCTTATTTTCTATATTTGGAAAATATACATTATTAACAATGGAAAACATTTCCATTTCTTGTTTTCTTTATTAGAAAACATTTCTGGTTTCTTATTTGGAAAACATTTCCAAAGCTTCTTCATTGGACTTAGACAGATGTTTAAACAAACCATCGCGATGCCAACTCAAACCATTTCCTTTAATTATGAAATTTACTTAACCATCCTTTACTATCGAACCTTAACCATTCCTTAGTTAAAAATGAAGTTAATCAAGTTGGGGGTAATACTACCTCTCAGACCTTAACTGAACAACGTTTCTAACCTTGAAATAGACAAAGTTCACCCTTCTAATTCTTTAACAAACTTCCTTACGTAGCTCTCTTTCAAATCTTTTCTGTTCGATAATTCTTTCCTTCGATAAGGTATATTCGATAACTCTATTCAATTTATTCTATTCACTTAACTCTTTTGATTTAACTTTAACTCTATTCACTTAACTACTATTGAATAAACTATATTCGATAACTCTTTTAATTCTATTTGAATAAACTATATATTCGATTAACTCCTTTTACTTTCTATTTGAATAAACTATATTCGATTAACTCCTTTATTCTATTTGAATAAACTATATTCGATTAACTCCTTTGCTTTAACTCTAATCGATTAAACTAACATCGATTAACTCCTTTGCTTTAACTCTAATCGATTAAACTAACATCGATTAACTCCTTTTAACTCGATTAAACTATCATCAATTAACTCCTTTTAACTCAATTAAACTATTCATTTATAAAGATTTACTTTTAGTAACGGTTCTTCACTTTACAAATCTTTTTTCTATTTTATTCGTTTTATCAACATTTTTCCCTTTTATAAAACTCTATTCGTTTTATAAACATTTCCCTTTTTATTTACTTTCGAAATATTTCCTTTTATAAAATCTATTGATTTTATAAAATCCCTTTTATTTCAATATACATTGAAATAATTCTTTTTACATCCCAGGGTCTTTTATGACATTTAAAATATCGAATAACAAGGATCAGTATCATTCCAACACACATAATCCATAACAGATTATATAACACATCATATATCACAATATATGAAAAACAGTAAAATAAATGTTGAGGAATCCAGTTAGATTCCTCCAACCTGTCTCCCTGCATCCACAAATGTTACACAATAAAATCAACATCACTTTCAGTTCCATATGATATATTCTATTAAACAGAATCAATATAGAAATTCACTAACTGACTAGCAGTTCAATCAAACAGTCAACAGTCAGTCAATCAAACAATTATTTAACAGTTCTAAAAATACAACATGAAATTATAAACTGTTCAGAGTTAGTGAGATTTACTCACTTTGGCAGTTCATCGTTAAAGAACGATAAACTGTTATTTGATTTGAATCAAACAATTTACCATAAATTCATACGAGCCCCAATTCACTCCCGGTCAGAATCATTGTGTTGCTCCCATCCATACGATCCCAACGGATCCGACCGTTCGTGATTCTGATATCGTATGATAAAGATATGATATCGACAAGTTAATACACTATATAAAAATTTAAAATAAAACTAAATTCTTTAAATTGGGCTTAACTTCCAAAACCTCCGACCCACTTAAACAAATTCGGACCCGCCCCATTCTGAAACCTTTCTTCCCCGAACCTGCTTTCATCCCTCTGCTCCCTTTCGAAGGCCATTTACGGATATTCATACTCCACGTTCTCCCATCCTCCTTCATAAACCCACCAACACATAACACCATCCTCTCCCACTTCTCGAGTACAACCTCTCCATCACCATTTTGCTGAACTCGCACTCGTATACTCCGACGCGTTTCAGCAGCCCTTCCACGAAGTACAGTGTCGACATCGACACTTGAAATCACCAAAATCACCCAAACTTTCATAGCGGATGCTAAACACTACCAGGAATTCGAATCCACCCTTTTAAACCCTCAAAGATGCTCATACACGAAGCAATCGCTAATCCTAGGTCTTGCTGGGGTTTTTCCATCAATAGAAAAACTGTCGAACCCAGTAATACTTACGCGAGTGCGAAGAGCAAGTTTATACGAACTCAAATATACCTCCTTTTTGATTTATAGATTTTTTATGGTTTTGTTTTAGATTTTTGGTTTGCTCGAGATATTTTTCTGGTAAGAAAAACATATGGCGGTTTTTGCTATTGACTTCGGGAGGATTAATTTAGGTTAAGGATGGTTATTTATAGCATTTGGATTGGAATATTCCCTTAGCATATTCCATTTATATTTTATCGCTATGTGTTCTTATCGAAATAAATTTCTTATGATCACATACAATACCCAAAAATCACGAAACTGGACATACAGCTACAGTTCGACATTACGGTCCCAACGAAACTGGTTTCGTCGAATTCCGACTTCGTATGCTCACACAGTGTATTTTTAACCATCGAAATACTGACTGTTTCTCACTCTAAAAATCCGTACGGCCACATACTGACTCTAAAAATAACGAAACTGGAAATCTAACAATTATTTGACATTGCGGATCCAACAAAATTAGTTTCGTCGAATTCCGACTCCGTTGGCAAAAGTGGCTTATTTTTACAGCTCTGAATGACCCATTTAAATATATAAATATAATTGAATTAAATACTTAAAAATAAATATTATCGTCTATATTCACAATGGAATACCATACAGCTCTACTGGGATTTATAACTCGATATTTCAAATCTGGGTCAACCCGATATTCGATTTATATTGAAATTCCTTTTTAAAATATAAATAATTCCTTTATAAATTATAAAGGAATTCCACAGCGACTTTTCTAGAATTTGATTTGGACATAAATCAAAATCTACACGACGAAATCCTGATTTTTCTCTTCCACCGGAAAGATATACTCCACCAGCTCCACACGTTTCTTGTTTCACAGAAATCCGGCTTAAAACGAATCCTGTTCATTCAGTTGAAGTTCGAATCGCCAATTTATGAACTGCAGCGCCATTTCGAGCTCGATTTTAGTTATAACATAATTATACGTTCAAACTGTTGTTATTTAAATATATTCGTTATTCCAATTCAATTCCAAGCTAAATTAAATATCACAGGTGATCCAGTTCACACCTTATTGCCATTTCAGCCAATTCTGATTATTTCAGAATTAAATATCTTATTTAATTTATTATTTTAATTAAATATTCACCATTATTTAATCCCACGACCATTTAATTCACTATATCACTATTTATATAATTAAATAAATTAATTATAATACCTCTGCCAATGCGGGTCATTACATTCTTCCCCACTTAAAATAATTTCGTCCTCGAAATTGCTACGATAGAGAACGACCCTATCGACTGGTTAGAACATATTTGTTCACTTCTTAACTTCAGTTTCAACTGAACCAATTTAATTTCAATTAAATTATTAATTCTTATCAATGAAAATTTTCAAAAATCCTGAAAATTTTCAAACGCCTTAATTTTTCGAAATTTTTTGCCAGTACCTCCTTTGTACTGGTCAATAGGTCAAACCACCACTCGCCTCTCTAGGCCATCTCCAACCCAAAAGAAAATCAAACAGTCAAGCGGCTTGCCAATTCGGCTCATAAATCTTATATCCAATAGAAATATAAACTTGTTCCTTTTATCAGCATATCATTATATCCTTTTCACCTGTTATCAATTCAGCATATACCAATGTCATGCCAATCAAACTCCAAATCAGTTTTTATCTCCAATACAACCATTTGCTTATATCCAAGCCAAATCCCATTTCAACTCAAGTTCAATTCTTGATTTTCAATTCCTTAACTCCTCAATCCAATACCATTTCGGATTCTAATTTCACTAATCCAATCTTATTCGATTTCAATTCAACTTCAGTTACCACTTAACTAACTTTACTTTAATTCAAATCCGCTTTCACAAATTTCTGTTAAATTTGTTTTTAATTTAAACAGTCTTTCCCTGGGAGTTTTTTTTTAAACAGTTACTCTTTTCAAAAATCAAATTTTCCTTTTTGAAATTCAGCTGAGCCCATAATCAATATTCCATTAGTTAAATCACTTCTCTATTTCTTTATCAATATTTGTTAACCAAATATTTTCAATAACCATATTGGCCTTTTATGTTATTTGGAAAACATTTCCGAATATCGCCTTCCTTTATTTTCTAAATCAATAACCTTTATAATCCTATTTATAATTGGAAAATACTCCAATTACTTATCTCTTTTCCGATCTCGTTTATTTCTATACTTAGGAAATATTTATTATTCTATTTCCAAGTTTACACTTATTTGGGTTAAAACAGATGTTGTGTAAAACATCGCTACGACAACCCAAATAATATATTCAACTAACTCTTATTCAACATTGATCTTTGAGCCTGAAATCTTACTATTTATTTGTTAATAATGAAGTCAATCAAGTTGGGGTATAACTACCTCTCAGACCTTGATTGAATAACATTTATAACGTCAAAACAGATATGACTACTTACTCGAATAATCAATACCATACAACTACTTATTCACTTTTAAACACGTATACACTTTCTCTTTTTATTCTTACTAGATTTTATTCTTATACTTCTTTTTTTTTTTTGATTTTTACTATTCTATTTCTAAGTTCGTTTCCTTATCGACTTCTATATATATATCGATACGTTGATTTCTAACTATCAAATTATCTTAAAAATATTCTAACTCCTTAAATTCCTGGAAAAATTCGCCATAACCTCCTTTGTACCAGGAGCATCGGGATATTTCAAATAGCCTCCCATGGCCCTCACCAATCCAAAAGAAAAAGAAAAAGCCAAGCGGCTAGCCGATACGGCGCATAAAATCTCATATATGAATTTAATACATACCTTTTCGTCGAGCATTCTATTTATATACCTTCATACCATATCCATGCCTATATTTATACCTGCCCAATCTATTTTTTACTATACCTGATCGTTTTAACTCAATTCGTTAATTAATTGTTAATTAACTCTTTAGTCTATTTCACTTTTATATTTGAACATGACGTGTTCAAATATAATTTAACTTGCTTATTAACTAATTTGAATCCAAATTTCAAATTTAAGTTCTATATTCGATTTTGAATATCCATTTACAAATCCAATTCACCTTTCAAAGTTCAATCTTCAAATTCAAAACTCGATTAACTAATTCCTCTTCGACTTAGTTAATTCTATTCAATTTTTATTCAAATTTTATATCACTTCTATTATTCAAATCTATATATCAAATTCTATTATTCAAATTCTATATATTCAAATTCTATTTGTAAATCCCATTTTTATATTCAACACAACTTGTCTTTCCCAAAATAAATTCAAAACAGTATCTCTGGTAGTAATTCGTCACTTACAACTCGAAAATGAACACTGATGATGCAGCTGTCATCATCAGAATCTATTTTCCAGCGATCGAAGTGAGTTTAATACTATAAAACCATTTCTAACATTTCCACTTTGAAATTCATTTCAAAATATAATTCACACTGCTTGTAAAACAATTTAAAATCTCCCGGGATCTTAAATTTTCCTTATTTTTAATCCAAATCCATTTACAAACACTTATCCAATTTTCCCCGAATTTTAACTCAATTTCTGGTTTAAAATTTCAGATTCAACTCATCTGATTTCACGTATTTCACTTATATGAATTCTGATTGGTTATATACATAACCATTACATTTATAATCTTACTCGATTATAATAACAACTAATATATCGACTATATTAAAATTTTGATATATATATATCTTCTCTATATCGAGATATACCTTGGGTAAACTTATTTTAATTTACCCTCTTTTCAAAACATATCGTGTCGACCCATCGTATTCGAATGTTTAGTAACTCCTACCGATACAGTGGATCAAACTGATCGACCAGAACTCATAAACAACTCAACCAATGAATCTCTACAACATAAAACAATTTTTATATCAATAACAAATACGCTCACTCATATATATACACTCAACTCAATCTAGGGTGTTACTAACCCCATCTCTACTGAGTCACGCCATAGAGCCAAGGTAATTCACTTAACTTAAGCTCTGATACCAACTGTAATGACCCGAAAATCCGGTCCAATTTGAGCTGACCAAAAACACAAGTCCAACCCCAAATTAAACTGAAAGTCAGGAAATTAATAGAAAGAAAACAGAGGGTGAGGAAAGATAAGATAGAAACTTAGAATAGAAGAAGAAGAACACAATATCAGAGTAACACGAATCTCACAGCGGAACGAATAAATATATTTCATAACATAACTTTGAAATACAAATCTGTACTTGAATATACATATCATTTATCAAAGTACAACACTTACAACACAGCGGAAATAACTATAGCTATATAATCCTGAAGCCTCCTGCTCCAAGCTCTTCCAGTATATCTGAAAAATCCCAACTACTTGACTGCCAGTACAAATTTAGGCACCCAAGAGTTTAGGGAAAACAACAAAATAAACTCCGGGTCAGTCATGGGACTGGTATGAGTAAAACAGTTTAAAACAGTTCAAGCAGGTAATAGATATCTCATAAGACCAGGCCGTATAACGGAATGGGTTTTTCCCTTATGAGAATTCAAATTAGCTTTATAACAAAAACCTTTTGATATTATAATAATGTCTATCAATCACAATATAATAATCATCTAGCAGAAACACTTTCCTCTCACGTTCTACATATATAGTACACAATCAAAATCGCAAGCACGTATTGGGTAATGGATTTCCAACTATGACAAGGTATGGAACCACCTTTCGCTAGTGTACCTCTAGAAAGGAATACACTGGGTTCAACAAGAACATCTTGCAACCCGGCCACACATGACCGACCACTCATTTCGCTTGAGTGTATCGAATGTATATCACCAACGGTTGGGATCAGCAACCGTTTCCCGAATGGGACAGCATCAACAATAGATTTTTAGAAATAACTGAAACTCTAGATCAGGTGATTATACACCCTACTTCGGTGCAACCGACTTAGCCATGCTGCCTCCCCGATTTCTATTATTTACAGGTTGATGAGGCTAGAAGCTACGCTTTATCATCACACCAGATTCACTTTGAATGCCACATCGTCAAATCCATCAAATCATCGATTGACGTCCTCAACCATACATTATGCGTTAGCTAAAAGAAGTTTCCTTCTCCGCTTCCACTCTTGGTACGGTTGGAGAAATCAAATATACGTGATCGTCTAGAAATACTTTGTCAGACATCCGTCCATACAAGTCATCCAGGAACAGGATGAACTGAAGGCACTATTCTGTAAACAGGATAGCCCTTGCATAACTCCGCCTTCAATTTCCTTTGGCATATATGATTCGCAACGCTTATGCCAATACAGAGTGGTTCTTTGGATAATAATCCAACCGGTCTCTCCATATTAACAACGTTAAAATGGTCAAAACTTCGATAGTCTGTGATTTAACTATCGAAGAAAAACAGGTGTGCAAACAACGATATGATTTTCAAATGGAAATTTGTATCGCTCAAACATCATTCAACATTTATCTCTTTATTTCCTTATTTTACTTATTTCTTGTTTCCCTATATTCAATATTTCTTATTTTCTATATTTGGAAAATATACGTTATTAACAATGGAAAACATTCCCATTTCTTGTTTTCTTTATTAGAAAACATTTCTGGTTTCTTATTTGGAAAACATTTCCAAAGCTTCTTCATTGGACTTAGACAAATGTTTAAACAAACCATCGCGATGCCAACTCAAACCATTTCCTTTAATTACTAAATTTACTTAACCATCCTTTACTGTCGAACCTTAACCATTCCTTAGTTAAAAATGAAGTCAATCAAGTTGGGATAATACTACCTCTCAGACCTTAACTGAACAACGTTTCTAACCTTGAAATAGGCAAAGTTCACCCTTGTAATTCTTTAACAAACTTCCTTACGTAGCTCTCTTTCAAATCTTTTCTATTCGATAATTCTTTCCTTCGATAAGGTATATTCGATAACTCTGTTCAATTTATTCTATTCACTTAACTCTTTTGATTTAACTTTAACTCTATTCACTTAACTACTATTGAATAAACTATATTCGATAACTCTTTTAATTCTATTTGAATAAACTATATATTCGATTAACTCCTTTTACTTTCTATTCGAATAAACTATATTCGATTAACTCCTTTATTCTATTTGAATAAACTATATTCGATTAGCTCTTTTGCTTTAACTAACATCGATTAACTCCTTTGCTTTAACTCTAATCGATTAAACTAACATTGATTAACTCCTTTTAACTCGATTAAACTATCATCGATTAACTCCTTTTAACTCGATTAAACTATTCATTTATAAAGATTTACTTTTAGTAACGGTTCTTCACTTTACAAATGATTTCCCTATTTTTCTATTTTATTCGTTTTATCGACATTTTTCCCATTTATAAAACTCTATTCGTTTTATAAACATTTCCCTTTTTATTTACTGTCGAAATATTTCCTTTTATAAAATCTATTGATTTTATAAAATCCCTTTTATTTCAATATACATTAAAATAATTCTTTTTACATCCCAGGGTCTTTTATGACATTTAAAATATCGAATAACAAGGATCAATATCATTCCAACACACATAATCCATAATAGATTATATAACACATCATATATAACAATATATGAAAAACAGTAAAATAAATGTTGAGGAATCCAGTTGGATTCCTCCAACCTGCCTCCCTACATCCACAGATGTTACACAATAAAATCAACATCACTTTCAGTTCCATATGATATATTCTGTTAAACAGAATCAATATAGAAATTCACTAACTGACTAGCAGTTCAATCAAACAGTCAACACACAGTCAATCAAACAATTATTTAACAGTTCTAAAAATACAACATGAAATTATAAAACTGTTCAGAGTTAGTGAGATTTACTCACTTTGGCAGTTCATCGTTAAATAACGATAAACTATTATTTGATTTGAATCAAACAATTTATTTCGCCATAAATTCATACATGCCCCAATTCACTCCCGATCAGTCTCATTGTGTTGCTCCCGTCCATACGATTCCAACGGATCCGACCGTTCGTGATTTTGATATCGTATGATAAAGATATGATATCGACAAGTTAATACACTATATAAAAAATTAAAATAAAACTAAATTCTTTAAATTGGGCTTAACTTCCAAAACCTCCGGCCGACTTAAACAAATTCGGACTCGCCCCATTCTGAAACCTTTCTTCCCTGAACCTGCTTTCATCCCTCTGCTCCCTTTCAAAGGTCATTTACGGATATTCATACTCCACGTTCTCCCATCCTCCTTCATAAACCCACCAACACATAACACCATCCTCTCCCTCTTCTCGAGTACACCCTCTCCATCACCATTTTGCTGAACTCGCACTACTATACTCCGACGCGTTTCAGCAGCCCTTCCACGAAGTACAGTGTCGACATCGACACTTGAAATCACCAAAATCACCCAAACTTTCACAACATATGCTAAACACTACCAGGAACCCGAATCCACCCTTTTAAACCCTCAACGATGCTCATACACGAAGCAATCGCTAACCCTAGGTCTCACTGGGGTTTTTCCATCGACAGAAAAACTATCGAACCCAGTAATACTTACGCGAGTGCGAAGAGCAAGTTTATACAAACTCAAATATACCTCCTTTTTGATTTATAGATTTTGTATGGTTTTGTTTTAGATTTTTGGTTTGCTCGAGATATTTTTCTGCTAAGAAAAACATACGGCGGTTTTTGCTGTTGACTTCAGGAGGATTAATTTAGGTTAAGGATGGTTATTTATAGCATTTGGATTGGAATATTCCCTTAGCATATTCCATTTATATTTATCGCTATGTGTTCTTATCGAAATAAATTTCTTATGATCACATACAATACCCAAAAATCAAGAAACTGGACATACAGCCACAGTTCGACATTACGGTCCCAATGAAACTGGTTTCGTCGAATTCCGACTTCGTATGCTCACAAAGTGTATTTTTAACCATCGAAATACTGACTGTTTCTCGCTCTAAAAATCCGTACGGCCACATACTGACTCTAAAAATCACGAAACTGAAAATCTAACAATTATTTGACATTGCGGATCCAACAAAATTAGTTTCGTCGAATTCCGACTCCGTTGGCAAAAGTGGCTTATTTTTACAGCTTTGAATGACCCATTTAAATATATAAATATAATTAAATTAAATATTTAAAAATAAATATTATCGTCTATATTCACAGTGGAATACCATACAACTCTACTGGTATTTATAACTCGATATTTCAAATTTGGGTCAACCCGATATTCGAGTTATATTGAAATTCCTTTTTAAAATATAAATAATTCCTTTATAAATTATAAAGGAATTCCATAGCGACTTTTCTAAAATTTGATTTGGACATAAATCAAAATCTACATGACGAAATCCCGATTTTTCTCTTCCACTAGAAAGATATACTCCACCAGCTCCACACGTTTCTTGTTTCACAGAAATCCGGCTTAAAACGAATCATGTACATTCAGTTGAAGTTCGAATCGCCAATTTATGAACTGCAGCGCCATTTCGAGCTCGATTTTAATTATAAAATATAATTATACGTTCAAACTGTCGTTATTTAAATATATTCGTTATTCCAATTCAATTCCAAGCTAAATTAAATATCACAGGTGATCCAGTTCACACCATATTGCCATTTCAGCCAATTCTGATTATTTCAGAATTAAATATCTTATTTAATTTATTATTTTAATTAAATATTCACCATTATTTAATCCCACGACCATTTAATTCATTATATCACTATTTATATAATTAAATAAATTAATTATAATACCTCTGCCAATGCGGGTCATTACAGTAAGGCAAGCGCGTAAAAGAATGTTTAGACATAGAGTCTAACAACATATTAAAGTGAGGCGCTTGGATCAGTCCACACGTTTAAGGGTGAAAAACCCAACGGGGTAGATCATCATGGTGTTATAAGGCACAAGGGGGAGCGCACATTCATCTAATTGTTCTGACGGCTCCAAAGGACTGGAAGGGGAAGCACGCGGCTTCCTAAGCTACGTAAGGTGCTCATAGTAGTCCTCTGTGTAGTGGCAGAAGTTTTAGGCTGTGCTCGCAGAGGTTGGGTCTACGCGTAACTACTAGGTGGGTGGGCCTTGACTGTAGAAGTAGCTATGCAGTTAGAATGCTGTGACGCGGCGACACCAGGGTGATTCGGCGGTTGCCTCAACAAGGAGGCGAAGGGTCACGACCAACAAGAATAGTATATCGTCGGATACCCGTCATCGGCGACCAGTGGGATGCGGAAAGACTAGAGCTAAAACCAATAGACTATTCATCCTTAACTATTGGGGTACGGTGGTTGAGGGAAGATGCCAAATGGATGTTTAGATTATTTTCTTTAGGGGCCGTCGTTTAGCTCTTGTAGTCTTTACTAGTTGAGGGAGGGGCCGGGGTGGGGCCATAGCCACTGTGAAAACAGAACCTAGATATATCTGTAGAGGCTCTTAAAGACGGGCCTGTACAGATTTGGAAAGCTTTCGACTGAGTTCCGTGCTTCTTGTATCACCTTGCCACGGAACTCGGTGCACAATAGAGGACATGCAATTGAGGCATCGAGCTACAATTACAGTACATACGTGGGACAGTCTAGATATATGCATGACTGCTCTAGGTGATGTATTGTAGACTTGAGGCATTACTCCAAAATGAAATCTGATTTGATCGATGGTAGCAGTCCGTACGCTCACGTAGCATAGTAATGACATGTATATGCGGAACATAACATTGTTATATAGAGATCCGTACATCACTCAGGCGTAGGATGAGGGACTGCGTACTTTTCTGTGGTATTACGAGGGAGACCGTGCGAGTGGGGTACCATGAGGTGTACCTCCGTATTGAGGGGTAGCTACATATAAACCATATTAGGTTAATCCAGCAGGAAGTAAATGGGTATGACGTGTGTATAAGCGTTGAGTGTCGTTAACCCAAGCAACCTAACAATCAAGAAAATGTAATGGAACGGTATTTGCAAGGATCATTCTATTTCTAATATACTAGTGTTGGTGCGGTGCAGAGAAACGTATTTAAGAAGCACAGTATATCTGTTCAAATTTATCTTGCTTTGTTCACACTTGTCCTTGCTATTGTTATATTGTTCTTCCGGTTTTTATATACCATTCATGATACTTTTATTTATTATATTTAAAAGTAACCGGACTCATCAAACTTTATGTCTGACCCTTTTTGTTTCCTCTTCCCTCTCTTTCGTTTCCCCCCTAGGTTCTCAGGGTGGGAGTGCTTAGAGTTGATTTGGATTATTTCAGCTTAGCTTGGGTTTTGGATATTGATGTATCGCTTTGACTTTTTGTCAACTCTCTTATGGCCTCACAAGGGAAATATGGTTTTATGCTTTTTTACTCTGATATTTTTGGCAAGACAGATGATTAATGTAATTGGTTATTTCAAACTTATGATGTAAACTCGGTATTTGGGACCACGATGTTTTAATTTAAATAAAGTTTTTAATTCCGCTGCTATTTTACATGTCTGTCTTGTGACATTATGTTCTTATTTACCTATAACTCTTCACAAAACTTAATGTCATTCTATATAGAGTGACGTTAACGAACATGGGGTGTCATAAGATATACCCCTATGTCAAAAGGCAGTAAAAAGGAAGTGTAGAGATAAGGAAGGAATGACAAAGTTGAGTAGCAAAAAGGCCAAAATGCAGCAGTGGAAGAAGAATTTCAAGTCAAGGTTTCCAAAGGGATATAAGCTCACCATATCGATTGAGGGTATCTATTTCCTAACTAGACATGAGTTAAACTTTTTGTCATCGCCCAAAAAGAAACACAAGAACGAAGCTAGGAGAGAAGGATTGTATTGCTACTACCATATGGTAAACGGACACAAAACAAACCACTACAGAGTTCTGGATGGGATGATCATCAAATTCTTAAACCAAGGAAAATTACAAAGTTATGTAACAAAATCATAGGAGGTCACATCGTTGAGACCCTCTTGAAATAGTAAGAAAAGGATTACTCCCCCTGTTGCAAAGGGGATAAACTCTACAAATAGAATGTCCATGGAAGGGTCAAGCCACAAATGGATAAAGAGAAGAAAAACCCTTGCCAGCACTAAATTAGTCCGGGCTAGGCATCCCCCGGAGGGGGATGGTGCGTTAGTCTTTCTCCATGCCCAAATCAGAGGGGACAAGGTTAAAACATCGAAAGTGTAAGCCGTCGTTTCACACCAGAAATGGTCATGGCGGTGCATTTACCTGCCTCTTTGCTCGTAGAAGAGTACGCCCTGCCTCTGCTAGAACCAATCATGTCCTACCTCTGCTCACAGAAGAGTACGTCCTACCTCTGCTTATGTTCCACGTTACCCGTAGAAGGGAATGCAAACCCCTATCATCACCTATGGTCAGGATAGGGCACCCCTTGTAGGGGGTTGGCGTATAAGCCTCTATCAGTGCCTACGATGGCCCGTATAGAGCATCAAAAGAGTAAACCTTAGTTCGGTGCCTACGAAGGCCCCGTCTAAGTATCTAACCCTTATCATCGCCTACGATGGTCAGAATAAGGCTCCTGGAGGGAGGTCGGGTAAGTCCTTGGGCCCTGCTTGTGGATAAGCTAGCCAAGTGCTCTGGACGCACATGCCCACAGAGTGGCCAATAAAGCACATACATCCTCAGCTTTCACATCAAAAGCCCAAGGGGAGGCTCAAGAAGCACGTACAACCTCTGCTTCCCAAATCAAATCCATAGGGGATACTTACTTCATTAATACCGGAAGGGTTCCTGGTCTTCAATCTTTAAATACCCAAATCTGGGTGGATTCGGCATTTCATAAATATCGAAGGAGGTTCCGGTCCACTATCATTAACACCTGAATTTGGGTGGATTCAACGTTTCACAAATATCGGAGGAGGTTCCGGTCTACTATTATTAACACTCGAATCTGGGTTGAATCAGCATCTCACAAATACTGAAGGAGGTTCCGGTCTACTATTATCGATACTCGAATCCGGTTCGATTCATCTCTATATAAATACCATAGAAGAATCCGATCTACTATTATTAACACCGGAATCTGGGTTGATTCGGCGTCTCACAAATACCAGAGGAGGTTCCGGTCTACTATTATCGATACCCGAATCCGGATCGATTCGGCTTTGCACAAATGCCAGAGTGGCCTTCTACATACTGGCATCTGAATCTCGGTTGAAGAAATCCTTTACAAGTATTGGAAGAAGGTTCGGACCGTTAGGATGGATGGCCCGAAGACCTCCAAGGTAATTATCTCAAATCGAAGCAACCATAGATGTGCCCCCAAAAGAGGATGCACAAAATTCGGAAGTCGACGAAAAGCTCATTGTCAGAAATAAGGCCAGATAGAAAAAGATTGTATTTTCTCGTACTCAAAGAAAACCTCTTAGATCATTCATCATGCAAGCAATTTTCACTCATGTTTCATACCAACAGTTATTTACATACTAAACATTGTCAATACAAAAATTTATTCACCAAAAAATTACATTCTCAGTACCCCAATTATGAGCAAAATTATATGTCACCACTAAAAAATGTCGCTGAATGTCTGGGCCCTCTCCATTCTCAGGAAAAGGAGGGTCGATGGCATGACGAAGTGCAATGCCTAGTAGCTTGTTAAGTCTTTGTACTTTTCTGCATGTCTCGCCTAAGTGATCGGAAGGTTTAATCTGAAGCTTCAAAGCTCTATTGTAAGCCCTACACATTGCCTTAAGAGACTTATTTTCTTTTCCAATTCAAAAACGTTTATATGAAAATCATGATTTTCTTCTTGCAAATGTCTGATTTGGTCGACATATCTGACGACATGGTCGTGAGAATCCTTGATTAACCTAGTATCATGTATTCCTTTCATCTCGGCTACCACTCTTTCACACCACTCAGAAATAATTATTTCCTTTAACCCCGGAGAAGGGTTACTCAAGTAATAACACTTCTGAAGAGCAAAAACTTTACGAGCTGTTGCGACGCTAGAGGGCGAAAACCCCGTCATTATAGGGATTTTCTCAAAGCAATGTTCCCACGTCTCACACTTTGTAGTAGCATTGTTTAAATCAATTTCCAAGTCGACAACACGTTGACGAAGACTCCTTAGCTCATCCTCGAACTCGATAGAGGGTTTAGCCTTTGTTTATGTTTTCAATCCCAGAATGATCCAATCCCTCTCTTCTAGCTGTCCTTTCAAAATATTCATCCTCTCAGTCAAGTGTTTGATGGATAAATTCTGATGTAAGATCTCCCTTTCATGAGACATGGGGGAACCTCTCTCGTCGGCAGCGTTCCGCCCCGGGAGAATGGAATCTCACGTTGATCAACCTGCCCACAAACATACAGGAATGTGATTACAATTTTATTTTCTTTTCAAATTTTCAAAGGTTATACCCTCTTTTTTCTTAAACACCTCTGCTCTGGTTTAACCCGGAGCCTACCAACTATGACATAGGCAGAAAGGCGAACTATAAAAATATCACTTTTTCATACATTTATTGTTTACATAGTGCCTCAGCATGTTTAATCCTAAAACTCTTTAACATAGCTTCACGATCCCCACTCCAAAAGTTAGAGGAGAGCTAAGAAAATACAGTGTAAACATGCTCGAGTCCCTCGAGGAGTCGTGTTTCCCTGAAAGCATGAATAGGTGTCGTGCGAAGCTCTTTTCTCAGTCCACAAACCGTGTGTAATGCCTCCTCATAGTAAACTAAACTCTGTCATATTGCAAAATAACCATATTAGACCTTGTGAATAACGAAGGGGAACCCCACACAAGTATTGCATAGGTTGCAGAATTAAGTATACAAGTGCACCACTTGCCCAACATAGAAACATGTTGAACTTTTCATTACCTAACTCTGCTTAAGGCAAAAAAAACAATTTTTCTCTTATCTATTATAACGGCAGGAAACTATTTTGAATTCATGCATCCAGGAAATGAGAAAAACACGTCCAGAGTAAGAATTATACTAGAGGGGAGGGAACTTCATGACCAACAGCTTTCTTCCCTCCTGGAAAACCGGAGGGGCCACATTCTCTGGGCAATGGCAATTCAGAATTATGGATAATATGCTCGCCTAGGCAGCCGCCATCCCTGGGACTGATACCCCATTCTCCTTGATGTTACCAATGGGGACGGGAGCCGCCCCCTCCTCGCCTAAATCATCTGAAAGACGATCAATGTATAAAAGGTCCTCAACTGTAGGAGCACTCCTTCGTGACAATTAAATTCCTTCCTCCCCCAACTTAATCCTTTCCATAACCCGATCCCGGATGAAGGAAGGAATGTGGGTAGTTCGGAGTTTAGAAAGATTCTGAAGGTTGTCAGAAAGGAGATGAAATAGGGCATCTTCATAGCAGTCAGATTTAATCTGTGGAAGGTGGACTTGCAAGAAATCAGAAATCCTGTCCTTGACCGCATAAATTATATGGGCGGCACGAGAAAGCTTTTCATCCTTCTTCCAAAGCTCATCAGCATGGGTAACCACATCCTCTGCCATCAGGTGCTCTAAGGACGACACCTTGTCAGAAGTTACATCCCTAGCCTCCCTCTCCTTCTCTAAGGCTAACTCAGCATGTTCCAGGGAAGCCTTCAACCTCTCATACTTGTTGCTGAAAACTGCATTAGCCCCCCGAGCTGAGTAATTTCATTAACGGAGGAAGAAGGGATGATCTTAGACAAATGCCATTCCTTAATAACCTGAGAAATTAGAAGCATTCGGCATATAACTGCGGTAAGTGGAAAGCCCAAAATTAAAAAGGAAATGTCATACCTTAAGCTGTCGGGCAATCAAATGCTAATAAAAATCCATCATGTCGGAAGAAGTGGAAGGCAACGAAATATCAGAAAATTCTGGTCTAGAAAAAATAAGTTTCACAAGATCAGTAAAATCTGACGAAAGATCAAGGGACCTCGAAGAACCGACAGTCTGAGAAGCAGAAGTATATGGCGTAACACTTGCACCCGCTCCGGATGAGCTTGGAAGAAGTGGTGAGAAGACACCACTTCTAACTTCCCTACCGAAGACATTCAGAAAATCGCGGAGGTAGTAATATTGAGCTTCAACCTCTTAGCTAACGGAACAGCAGGAAATTCAGCTAGCCTCTTAAGAGCAGCCGCGGTAGTCTGATTCAAGGCATCAGTAAGAATAGGGGCTTCCAAAACTGAAACTCCAAGCCAAACGAAAGGCCATGGAAAGTCGAGAGCATGACACATTAGTATCAAAAGGATTTCCACAAAGAAACTGTCGAATCAACGAAACATACCTGGGAATAGAGGAGCAAAAGGAGCGAACACCTCTGAGCATGCCAATAAACGTTTAGTATCGTGGAGACGGACAGGTGGGCTCCCCAATATCTTCTACCCATGAGGTAGAACGTTATAAAGATGCATCTTGTCCTCGGTTAGTAGAGTGGACAGACTTGGTGGCTTTTCGAGTAATTTCAAAATAAGCTTAGATACACAAGATTCGCTCTCGGTTAAGGATACCCCCTCAGAAGAAAAATCTGAAAGAGGGGAATTAAGGATACATAACAAATAGGAAAATAACCACCTATGAAGGGTTGAGAGGGCTTACTACGATCAACAAATTGGCCAGAAATACCGGCAGGACATTTAAAGAGGAAGAATTGATCTTCCCAAGGCATAACCTTGCCCTCACCATCGCTGAAAATCTTCCGCAAAGGGGTTGCATGGAATAGGGGAAAGTCAACACCCCTTGAAAAATGCATTAGATGACAAGCGAGGTTTGAAGTAAGAGAAGCCTGACCCGATTACAGAACAAGTACTTCCAGGCATAAGAGTAATGTGCAAGTGCTTGGTAGAAATTGAATGGCCGCAACTCCCAAATCCTGCATAAATCGAAACAAAAAGGGAGAGAAAGGAAAGAAGCCTACATGCCTGATATTTACGGCCAAGTTAGCAAAGTACCCATCAGGAGGATGCATGATGTCATTACGGTAAGTAGTAGGAATAGCCTTCACATTGTCCATTCCAAAGCCGGCAAGAATGGAATTTACGTCATCTTGAGAAGTAATCAATGATTTCTTCAAGAGATGAGATTTTCCCCTTTGAGAAAGATCACAAGCATCAACGGATGATAAACTGGAACTCCTCTTATCATACATAACGCTGCTAGGTGATATAATTTCCTGAACATATAAAGTTTATATCCCACTTATTAGAACATTCGGAAGTGGTAGCGTTTAAACCTATTAATAATGAGTAGTCGAAATGATGAATGTCGTGATAAATCCTACACACCATTCCAGTCATTAATTGAAATATGCTTTAATGCAGTTGCGTGTCCCAAACCCTAGAATTAATATTTGGGGGGAAAAGCGTATGGATGGATTGCCTCTCAGGTTATTAAGATATGAACAATTTGTACCCGATATGCAAAACCCTAAACGAATTTGAGCAAAACAATTCAATCCACCGATTAAAAATTAAAACAAGAATATTTACTAAAGGTTCAAGCAGTGAATTTCCTACGATAAGCTTTAAATCCTCAATGAACAAATAATCTGGCTCAAAAAATTAATGTTACAGGTCAAAAGTAAAGAAGAAGTAGTGGTAATTGTGCAAGGATATTTACCCAAATCCTCACCGTACAAACGAGGACCAATCAACGTTCCCCTACCAAGGAAGACCAAAGGACTTCGATATGACGCTTCGAAGAAGACAAAGATATTGACTTGAAAAAGCAAAAAACACCCCTTCACGAACGGGGGGAGGGGCAAATGTTACTACCAAAAATCAACAGCGAAGTGAGTTGGCGGTGAAGGGGTGTCAGATGACGAAATCTCGCAGGAGGCTCAATAGAAGGTGTGGCCAAATACTAAAAGGGCAAGAGCAGGAAGAAATGATCTGAAATGCCACATCAAATGAAACCCCCTCCCTCCCCCTAGGGGAAAAGATTGTAAAGAACCACGGGGTTTAACTGACAGGATCTATCCGCCAGGGTCAATCCGACAACATCCTTTCGACGGTATCAGCTCGACAAAAGACTCCGTGATAAGAAGCCACCCCAATCCAAAACCAAGAAAGTCAAAAGCAATAAACTCTTCGGACAAAGCTCAAAAGAATCTTCAGAAATGATCACTTAAATACCAGAACACCTGAATGCGAGAGCTCCGAAGGTACTAAACCAAGTGAACGTGAGGATCACCCTGAACTAGCTTCCGGAGCATATGCCATACAAATACCGAAAGGCCACATCCGCGAATAAACAAAAGTGACACTAGAAACCACCCTCCAAGAATACAGGCTACCGCAAAGGTCCCACTGGAGGACTAACTGAGACCCGAGCAGGGATACAGGCTACCCGTACTAGGCTACCTAGTACTGAAACCCGTGGCGGTTTTGAACCGACAGCTATCAACATATACCATGAGGTCAAGCCCCTCTAAGTATTCACGATAAAGCTAAAAGCCTATATCCTAAAGCTTATGTCCGCAAGCCTACATTCAGGAGCTGCTTTCAAGTATTCAAGTAGCATCTAAAGACCATGACCGACACACCAAAGGCGGCTGAAAGTCAAGCACCCAAAATCAAGAATAAAGCGACCGGCAAAGACCCCTATGGGCCCAATAGCCCATCAATGGAAGGAGCCCTGAAACACTCTAAATAAGTCCCTAGAGGTCACATTTAGGGGATCGATCTTTCTTCTTTAACACTTGTACTCTTAAAAATAGCTTAGCAATGAATCAATGGAGGGATTCTCCTTATGACATTCATGTACTCCCTATGAAAATTGAAAAGAAAGGAATCTATTACAAGAATATTGCTCTGTAAGTGTATATTGTCATTTTCTGATCATCAATATTGTAGTTTACTATTCCTTTTCAGATAAAGCATGGATTTCCACCCTAATATGTCCTCGAATAGTAGAATGTGATTTCTTCGCTGATTCCAAATACATCCTGATCGCCCTTGACAATCCCATACCTCTCCGTCTCTACATTCAGGGCGATAACACGATCTAACCCAAAAATTAGCCAATCTACCATTTCTTCCTTTGGATCCGCCTCTGTTAACATCTCCTGTGTTGACGAAAAATATCGTTAACACAAAGGTTATTATATATATATTATATTTTATTCCACTACGATGTGAGATTCTGTGTTGTTATTTTGGTTCTTCTTTTATCTTTTTCTTCTTTATCCATAATGATTCGTATTTCTATGCAATTTGGGTTGGACATATGGTGTATTTAGTTAACTCAAAGGGTAAGGATTTGCGGGTCGTTACAGTTGGTATCAAAGCTTAGGTTGAGCGAACACCTAGGCATTGATGGGTTTACTCATTAGGGATAGGGTCAGTAGTACCCTAGAATTTGTATGAGTGTATATATATGAGGGCGCGTATTTGTTAGTTGATATAAAAGTTGTTTTATATTTGTTGGCTTATCTATTGAGTGGCTTATGAATTCTGGTCGAATCATGGGATGCCACTACATCGATAGGAGTTTCTAAACACTTGAACAGAAAAATTTGACATAATATTGTTTTAAAGTGGGTAAATGAAATAATTTTACCCAAAATTCTATTTTTATATAAAAGGAATAATTTTCAGAAATTTTTGTACTGTATGGATGTGTTGGTTGTTATTACTATTAAATAAGATTATAAAATTTGGAATGGTTATATATAATCAAATATAATTTGTATAAGGATAATATATACAAATGAGGGGAACTAAAATTGAATTCAAACCAAAATTTGGAATTTAAAGCCCGGGAGATTGAAAAAATATTTTCAATATAACTTTGTTTTGGAAGGATTTTTGAATAAAAATCATTTTGTATGGATTTTTAGAGTGATAAAGCACTGAACTCACTTCAGTTACTGGAAAATAATTCTAACGATGATCGCGCCATTCATTAACATGTAAAAGCGTTTATTCTTACGCTCATATCTTATCTTTATTGTAAATGCACAAATACCGCTTCAGGTATTTTTCATGTGTTTTCACATGTTGTTCAATAAATGTCTCCTTCATTCAATTAAAGACCAATTGCTAAGAAAAAGCTACTTTCCTGTATCAACACTCTCTCAATTGCAAAAGATGTTGTAGCTCATGGAAAAGGCCTAGAAATTTGGATAGAGTGACATGAGTTCGATCCCTATCAAGCCCTATTTTTATGAAGAAAGGAACATGGATATATACAGACCGCCTTCTTTACTCTGAAGAATATATGGACTAGGGTATGTTATACATACATACATACACACACACACACACATATTATATATATATTCATATTTATGTATATAATATATGCACTAATATAGATATGAAGAGTTGGGCCTATTCTTCTCAAGGAAATCAAAAGAAATCATTTACATTTGCCATGTAGAGAAGATTTGATATGGTCTTCAGCAAATTATAATCCAATCATATCTTTTGTCTTTGTAAACAAAATATTTCCATAGATTTTTCTTAGTGAAAATTAGGCATATATCCCTAAAACGAAACTTAGTTCATGCCACATCCACCCAAACTTTTAATACGTTTCTGGTCCCTAAAATGAAGCTACCGCCCAAATTTTTTGGTCCCTTCCGCCTCGTGCTTCTCCCACTTCGCCTTTTCCCTCGTTTGATACAAAAAAATGCGCTATGACATAAAAAAGGAAATATTATCAGAAGCATTCACCAAAAAAAAAGTTGCATACTTCTGTGCAACAAAGTCTGAAAAGTAGCACACACACATGCATATATATATATATATATATAGTGTATATCTGTTGAAAATCTGGACCAATATATGCATACATGTATGCAACTATTATCAAATAACTGCATACATGTATGCACACAAAGTTGAACTGAAATTTTCGTGTTACGAAAAATTGCATACATGAATGAAACTATACTGTATATATGCATGCATGTGTGCAACAAATTCAAAGGGGTGAATGGTTCTGAATATGTGCATAAATGTATGCATGTATTATGTACAAGAGCATAAATGCGTGCAACAATGTCTGAAAACGGCGAATGCTTGAAAAAACAGCCCAAATTTGAACATATGCATAAAAGGATGCGTATAATGCTGTTTAGCTGCATACATGTATGCATTTATACTATAGTTGGACGCAACACGAAAATATAAGCATGAATATATGCAACTACGTACGAATAGGTGCATATTTTGATGCAAAAACCTGATGTTTCGCTATTTTTTTGTTATTTTGGGTTTTGATGTTGTTTTTGATTGTTTTTCCACTTGAATTTTTTGGCGTGAACGTGTTTTATTTAATAATGAATTTTCGTGATTTTTTATATTTGTTTATATGTTTTTGAAAAATAGGGACCTAATTTACAATAAGTTTAGCACCGGATGTGAGCCTAATTTTGAAACTTAATACGGACCTGTGACAAACAGACCCTTTTTCTTAGGCCTAATATTCACATAGATACGAGATTACATTCCCTACAAATACCCATTGTATACATTGTAAGCCTTTGTACCTTTTTTGTACCTTCTCTTCTCCATTAATAAAGATTTCTTTTCTTTTATTTCTTCAATTTTTTATTTTCATGGCAATTTGTGTTGTCAATTAGATTTGCTATAACACAATTTGCTATTGCATTATCTTTTCTTATTATCAATTGACCGTCTGATTAGATTCGACGATAATCCTAATTTTTATTTCTGCTTTTTTATTTCTTTTATGTAGTTTTTATTTTATTATTTTGTTTTATTTTTCTTATTTAATTATTGAATTTATTATAGGTCCGATTAGATTCGAATCTATTGTGAATTCAATTGCAATTTAATTTCTTTTATTGATAATTATGATTTGGTTGTCGGTTCAATTAGATTTGTTTCGAATCAAATTGCAATTTAAATTTTTATTTCAATCAAATCCTCCAAATTCGTCTAACTTACCCACGAAATTATATAAATAATAAATTTTAATTTTCTTTCCTATATTCGACCTGCATACCACACAATTGTGCGCTTTGAGTTATTATTATATAATTTGTGCTTTTCTATTCCATAGGAAAGCATTAAACATGTTTTTGGCGCTGTTGCCGAGGAGGCAACGATTAAATTTTATTATTTATCTAATTTCTAATCCAAGCTAGTTTTTAATTTTTTTGAATAAATTCTTAATTAGTTGATTTGGTATTACTTGTTGGTATTATAATCTTTTATGCAAGAGAAAAAAAACCTGCCATTATTTTCGATTTCTTTCCTTTCTCAATTCATTTTCCTTTCCGACTTTTGCATAGCTCTCCTTTTGTACAAATTTCACAATAAAAACATTTCCTTCTAGAATTTGCTTGCTATATATTTTTCTTTCCCCAAATCTTTTTTCACAAACACCAAGATCTCCTCCTTGCCCACCTTCATCTCCAAACTTACCACCGGCTTCAACACCACAAACCATCATTGTAACACCCTAAAATTTTGTATACTATAAACATACTTAAAGATAATAAATTGGCGATGAATAAATTAAATATTCAGAGTTAGGTGAAACCAGCATTACCGTTACGTTCGCCTCGGGATTCTGGTTCAGATAGACCCCAAATTTGCGTAAAACGGACAATGTATGAATAAGTTATGAACCTTGGAAGTTTGTATATATATATAAGAGGCTTATATATAAATATAATTCAAATTAATTCAAACTGGAGACAACTCGCGGAAAAGATTGTGGGAGGACCCCAACTTGGGCCTAGGTCAACCTATGGGTCGACCCATGTAAGGGTCGGGTCAACCCATGGGTCGACCCAAGTGGGACGCGGGTCGACCCATGGGGGTAGGTGGGTCGACCCAAGTGTGTGCAGTGCGTTTTAATGACGTTTTTATGGTTTGTTAGGCTCGAATTATGTTTAATTTAATTTGATGGTTTAGAGCTTTCTGAAACACCTATAAATTAGCTAGCAAAGCCTAGTCTAAATTTCATATTTTCCGAGAGGCTGTCTAGACTCTGCCTTTCTTCTTCCTCCTCAATCTCTTTAGAAAATAGAATAAATAGTCTTAGAAAATTATTATTCAAGATATGGAGGAAAAGACTATATAATTGCAAATGGTGTTCAGAATTCTGATTAAAGAGAGGTAAATTCTCAGATCTAGTCAACTTAAAATAAAATTATCCTCTTTCTTCCCTTTTTCTTTTATTTGAGAATTGTGAATCCATGGTTGCTTAGATTCTAGACTCAGTTAGGAGAGCCATGGAATGCTAGCTCTGGACCAGATTCAGAATTGGAAAGCAATTTAGGTGAGTGGATTAGTTATGCCTTTTTGATAATGGTATATTCATCGTTTGGCATCCCGTTAATATGTATGATTAACCTGTTGAACTATAAACTCGCTGAAATGTTTAACCTGCTTAAATCTGTTGTAATCAAAAAAAGAAAAGAAAATTTGAAATTTGGGGAATATCTTGTATTGTGAAACATGATTGGAAAATTCGGATTGTATGAACATGTAAATTTGTAGACTTAATTCAAGATTAAGTGGAACATGTTAATGAAATTGTAAGTAACATATGGGGTTAAGTAAATTTGTTTAAATCTGTTAGGGTTATATGAACCAATTAACCTGTAATACTTAATCTGTTTAATCTATTGGGGTTATATGAATTTGTTAAAACTGTGGGGGTTATGCGAATTTGTTAATCTATAAATCATAACCTGAAGTGAAAATATTTTTGTTGTATAAAGCCTATTTCCATTAATCACTTGCCTGAATTGGGAATTTCTATGAACAATGTAATTATGAAATTTATAATGAACATGGATATTGGTTAAGAATATTATTATGCCAAACGATTGTAAATAAGGATTACAGTAAATGTAACACCCTGTATTTTCTGTGAACATAAGAGTAACAAATCAGAGAATAATTAAATTGTAACAAAATAATTAAGGGAAATGGGTTACGCCATTGCGTTCTTCTCGAAATTCTGCTTGAAATAGAGTCCAAGTTTGCATAAATCGGACTCCGTATGAAGAAGATATGGCCTTCGGAAGTTTCAATAAAAACCAGCCCGAAATTCAAAAATTTAGATTTCGAAATTCAAAACAGACACCCGGGCTGGGCGGGAAAATTCCCACCCAGGACCCAGGTCGACACTAGGGTCGACCTGGGGGTCAACCTGGGTAAACCGGTCGACACTAGGATCGACATCCCCCCTTTTCCAAATCTGGAGACAGATACATTTTTCTGCACCTGGACGCCTTTCCGACCGGATTCGTGAGCTCTAACCTATTTAAACACTCCCAAACCTAGCTTTCTCTCCACACAATTTCATTCTGCCTATACTCTGCCTCTATTCTAATTAAAAATAAAAATGGCGTCGCTACTCTGCTAGAATCAAAACTAGAACTAGTGCATCTTCTTCCAATCTGAATAGAGAGAACAACTATTTTCTAATCTAATCGATAGTCTACGCCAAAGGAGCGCTATTCAGTGTCAGAATACAGATCCCAGAAATCAAGAATCGTTCCCTTTTTGTGAGTACAGTTATTTTCATATATGAACTTTAATTATGATCTTGACATGGTTATAAATCTGAATCTGAGGTTATGCATATTCTTATCTGTCAGATCTGTTTTTCTGTGACTATTCTCTTTCTTCTTTATGTTCTATAGCCAGGCTACTATGAGCCTGCGCCGAATCCCATAAGAGATTAACACACGAACGCTAAATTTTGGGACAAATAATGAATAATGCATAATTGGACATGACTGATCAGTGATTGATTTGAGAAAGGGACATATGTTGTAAATTAGATCTAGATCTGTGCATACTCTGTGATTTGGAAGAAGAGGAACTATTGTATGTTAACATATGACTTGGAACTTGGGGACATAACGCATGTTTAAAATTAAGATCTGATTTTGAGTTGTTATAATTTAAAGATCTAGATTTTTGGGCATATTTTTATATAACGATTCATGACTTGAAAAAGGAATATGTGACTTAGGCGTAAAGACCTATATTAAAATAGGATAACTATTAATGTGAATGCACCTAAAAACAGATTTTTGGATATTGGCATTAAAGGCTATAATTTGGCATAATTCATATTTTATATCATGATTTGGGGCTTTTAGAGAGTGTTCTGTACTGTGCAAAGTTTAACGAAAATTTTGGGGCATATATGGTATTATGAATTATGACCATGATTTGGGCATGTAAGTTTACGCTTAATTTATGATTAGGTAAGATATGTAAATAGAATTTTAAGAAATTTAAATTGGCTAAATCTGTTATCTGCTATGCCAATCTGTTGAATTGCCTAATCTGCTAAATCTGTTGAATTGCCCAATCTGCTAATCTTCTGAATTGCCTAATCTGCTAAATCTGTTGAATTGCTTAATCTGTTATAAGATGAATAATTGTAATTTGGGTATGTAATCTGTAGGCTCGATCTAAAAGTGAGCAAAACATGTTAATAGAACTTTGGATAATCTACCGTAACTTGTAAAGAAGTTAAATCTGTTAAATGGACATAATTAGGCTGATATTTTCTGTAGACTCCGTTTGCGGTGGAAGCCTGTCCGAAACCAACCGGCTTAACCAGCAACTGCAAACTGTCAGTCTAATGTGAGAGGTCGCAGGCATAACTAAAATATGCTTAGACACGAGGTTAGGTCTGGCTTATGGCAGAAGTCTGCCTGGAACCGCCCGACACATCCAGCGGCCACAAGCTACCGACCTAATGTGAGAGGTCTATGCATTAATATTTAATTAATGCAAATTTAAGAGAAATATGGTGTCTAAAAACGTGTTGGGTGGATAAGGGTTAAACCAACTGGACTGATGAATCAAATAAACCCGTTTCGTAAATCTGTAGGCCCAATACAAAGTTAGACAATTTGTAAGTCTGTTAAATCCGTACATCTGATCTGTTAATCTGAAAACTTGTTAACTTGATTGTCTGATCTGTGAACTAGTAATCTGAACTCTGTCTGAAATCTGTAAACAAGTTAATCTGAAATCTGTTAGTCTGGGGACACAAGGTTAGGAGGGGAATTACTTGTGTCATCTGTTGTGTGGTATCCATATTAGTCAGTAACCCTTTCTGGTATCAAAACTTTGACCCAACGCTATGTAGGGGTCCGGGCACGATTACTGAACTAATTATAAGCGGTTCATTCTGATAATGGCGAGGGGTGTTGATGGTGCGTTCCAACCGAGTCATGTGCGTGCATGGATCCGGTCTGCTCTGAGGATGTAAAACACCGTGACATCTGTAAATAGGTCTGTGCCAATAGGTTGCCACTTTAGGGAGTGATACACCCTACTGTGGGGCCGATATAGGGTATTTATGTATTAGGGAGCCGATCGCTTGGGGTAGAATTTAGGGTACACCTAGTTCTGTCTGTTCTGTTGGTATCGTCTGTTTCTATTGGGTGGTAACAATTGTCTGTTTCTGCGTGGTACCATCTTTTGGGGTGGTAAAGGCCCATTACTAGTGTACACCTAATTCTAATATTCTATTTCCGTAAGAATTATTCTGTTTCCGTCTCTGATTCCGTTCCTGCATTCTATTTCTGTATCGTCTGCCTCTGTTCGGGTGGTAAAGGCCCATTACTAGCATTCTGTTTCTGTAGAGATTATTCTGTTTCCGTTTCTGTTTCGGTTTAGACATTAGGGTAACACCTAATCCTGTTATACTAGTATTAGTGTAGAGAAGTGAAAACTAAGTAAGAAGCTTAGCTTAGCCTATATCATTCTGTTTCTTCTGTTAACCTGCTATTCCTGTTATGGTTATCACTCATCCAGTTTTATTTACAAGTCATGATACTGTTATCTATTTATATGCTGAAAGTCACTGGACTCGCAGACTTATGTCTGACCTAGTTTGTTTCGCCTTTTTTCTTCCGTTCCCCCCAGGTTCCCAGGGTGGAAACATAGGAGCTTGATTCTGATTCTCTCTGCTTGAAGTGCTTGGAGTATTGCTTGGCTTTGACTCTATCTTTTCATGGCAGTTTATATTGGGGATTATGGCTTTAAAACTTTACATTTTGATGAATTTTGTATAAGACTGATAATTGTGTACTTGAGTTTTGGTATTGTGATTTAGAAAGATGTAACCAAACTTATTTCTGGTTCTTTTGTAATAAAGTTATAAATTTTCGAGTACTACTTATCCGTCTTGTAATATTCTGTTCTGTCTACTAAAACGCTCCATCAAAGTTAAGGCATTCCCTTTGTGAGTGACCTTAACAGAGGTGGGGTGTTACACTTGGTATCAGAGCTGATGGTTACCAGATTTGATAAAAAGTTTTTGAAAATTATTTTCAAAAAGTTTTTAAAAAGGAAGTATTTTCAAAAGTAGAGTTTATTTTGAAAAACATAGTCCCCAAAGCCATATATCTATCTTTTGACTTTCTGTTTAATCCTTGTTTCCTTCTTTTCTGAGTCTCCGGGGGTCCTGGCTTTCTGGGAGGAAACCTCATCGCGACATGGTTCCGTAGGCATGATGAGACTACGACGTTTGTCAAAGGGCAAAGAAGTGCTAACTTCCATCTGTAGCCACAGTAATTTCACGTACGGCTAATCCTCCTCCAAGCTTTGTAAGGTTTTCCGTGCAATGAGGGAAACTTTGGAGAAAGGCTTGTTAACATGTAAGAAGACTGGTTGTTTTCAGTGTGGTGAGACAGGACATCTGATCTAGGATTGCTCCAGAAGGCAAGGGCAAAGGGTAGAATCTTCTATAGGGTAGTTACTCTCGTAGTTGGCAGACATGATAGAGGTGGAAAAATTTTCCTTAGAAAGTTTAATTTCCTTATCTGATCATTCTGGCATTTTGATTCTATAGTTGAGTCTCTACTAGTCTTGTTTCTGATCACGCTATAGTCTCAAGCCCCATGAGGGTTATGACCCATCTGTTTTTGATAAGTTGAGGTTTGAAGGTATCTGTGTTAAGAGTTAAGTTGACTGTGACGCATACATTCTGGTTTTTATGGGATATGATGGGGTTTTATCATGCTTAGTTTCCTAAGAATCATTTGGTAATCTGATCTGTACCAGTAGTCTGTAAGTATCTGAATATTTCTGATAAGGTTAAGGGTTTTTACTCAAAGCGTGAAGTAGATTTCCAGTCTGACATTGTTTAATGGGAGTAATTCACTAAGTGTCAATCTGATGTTGATTTCGGTCTTCGGGGTTGATACTTAGGGAATTATTTTCTTAACCGATGTCTAATAGGAACAGAGCTCTTGTTTTAATCATACTTGCTTCTGTCACTTAGTTGTATCATATCGATCGAGTCTTCGACCTTTAGGTAGAAACTAATGGGTGTACACATGTGTTTGAGACATGTTATGTTTGATGGTTGCAAGTGGATGCAAGTGATTGATAGTGGTTGCTCGTGGATGCATATACACACACTAGGCACTAGATCGGCTCAAAAACACTCTCATACTGCATATGGATGTGTGTGCATTTTTAAAATTTTTATGGATGCAAAATGGTTGACTCAGCACATGGATGTTGCATATGAATGAACGGTTGTGCACTCATATAGAAATGAATATATCAAATAGGAAAATTGCATACATGTTGGACTCATGGCACTGACATAATTCACATTAAGGAGGTCAACTGAATCAGTGGACCGCCCGATCATTGCATTAGATAAGGAACATATACACACACTTTTGCATATGTTCATACAACATTAGAAGTTTCTAAGGACAATGGATGCTTGTGGATGATGGTTGAGTAGATGGGTGATTAGATGGTAGGACACATTCTTCTTAATTTGAAGATTTCGGGGACAAAATCCTTTAAGGAGGGGAGAATGTAACACCCCGTATTTTCTGTGAACATAAGAGTAAAAACTAGAGAATAATTAAATTGTAACAAAATAATTAAGGGAAATGGGTTATGCCATTGCGTTCGTCTCGAAATTCTGCTTTGGAATATAGTCCAAGTTTGCGTAAATCGGACTCCGTATGAAGAAGATATGGCCTTCGGAAGTTTCAATAAAAACCAGCCCGAAATTCAAAAATTCATATTTCGAAATTCAAAACAGACACCCGGGATGGGTGGGAAAATTCCCGCCCAGGACCCAGGTCGACACTAGGGTCGACCTGGGTAAACAGGTCGACACTAGGGTCGACCTCCCCCTCCCCATTTTCCAGATCTGGAGACAGTTCCATTTTTCTGCACCTGGATGCCTTTCTGACCGGATTCGTGAGCTCTAACCTATTTAAACACCCCCAAACCTAGCTTTCTCTCCACACAATTTCATTCTGCCTATACTCTGCGTCTATTCTAATTAAAAATAAAAATGGCTTCTCTACTCTGCTAGAATCAAAACTAGAACTAGTGCATCTTCTTCCAATCTGAATAGAGAGAACAACTATTTTCTAATCTAATCGATAGTCTACGCCAAAGGATCGCTATTCAGTGTCAGAATACAGATCCCGGAAATCAAGAATCATTCCCTTTTTGTGAGTACAATTATTTTCAGATATGAACTTTAATTATGATCTTGACATGGTTATAAATCTGAATCTGAGGTTATGCATATTCTTATCTGTCAGATCTGTTTTTCTGTGACTATTCTCTTTCTTCTTTCTATTCTATGGCCAGGCTACTATGAGCCTACGCCGAATCTCATAAGAGATTAACACACGAACGCTAAATTTTGGGACAAATAATGAATAATGCATAATTGGACATGACTGATCTGTGATTTATTTGAGAAAGGGACATATGTTGTAAATTAGATCTAGATCTGTGCATACCCTGTGATTTGGAAGAAGAGGAACTATTGTATGTTAACATATGACTTAGAACTTGGGGACATAACGCATGTTTAAAATTAAGATCTAATTTTGAGATGTTATAATTTAAAGATCTAGACTTTTGGGCATATTTTTATATAACAATTCATGACTTGAAAAAGGAATATGTGACTTAGGCGTAAAGACCTATATTAAAATAGGATAACTATTAATGTGAATGCACCTAAAAACAGATTTTTGGATATTGGCATTAAAGGCTATAATTTGGCATAATTCATATTTTATATCATGATTTGGGGCTTTTAGAGAGTGTTCTATACTATGAAAATTTTAACGAAAATTTTGGGGCATATATGGTATTATGAATTATGACCATGATTTGGGCATGTAAGTTTACGCTTAATTTATGATTAGGTAAGATATGTAAATAGAATTTTAAGAAATTTAAATCGGCTAAATCTATTATTTGCTCTGCCAATCTACTGAATTGCATAATCTGTTGAATTGCCTAATCTGCTGAATTGCCCAATCTGCTAAATTTGTTGAATTGCTTATTCTGTTGAAAGATGAATAATTGTAATTTGGGTATGTAATCCGTAGGCTCATCCTAAAATTGAGCTAAACATGTTGATAGAACTTTGGATAATCACCCATAACTTGTAAAGAAGTTAAATATGTTAAATGGAAATAATTAGGCTGATATTTTCTGTAATGGAATAAAGCGGCTATGACACGAGGTTAGACTCTGTTTACGGTGGAAGCCTGCCCGGAGCCAACCGGCTTAACCAGCAGCCGCAGACTGTCAGTCTAATGTGAGAGGTCGTAGGCATAACTAAAATATGCTTAGACATGAGGTTAGGTCTGGCTTGTGGCAGAAGTCTGCCTGGAACCGCCCGACACATCCAGTGGCCACAAGCTACCGACCTAATGTGAGAGGTCTATGCATTAATATTTAATTAATGCAAATTTAAGAGAAATATGGTGTCTAAAAAAGTGTTGGGTGGATAAGGGTTAAACCAACTGGACTAATGAATCTAATAAACCCGTTTCGTGAATCTATAGGCCCAATACAAAGTTAGACAATCTGTAAGTCTGTTAAATCCGTACATCTAATCTGTTAATCTGAAAACTTGTTAACTTGATTGTCTGATCTATGAACTAGTAATCTGAACTCTGTCTGAAATCTGTAAACAAGTTAATCTGAAATCTGTTAGTCTGGGGACACAAGGTTAGGAGGGGAATTACTTGTGTAATCTGTTGTGTGGAACCCATATTGGTCAATAACCCTTTCTGGTATCAAAACTTTGACCCCACGATATGTAGGGATCCGGGCACCCTTACTAAACTAATTATAGGCGGTTCATTCTGATAATGGCGAGAGGTGTTGATGGTGCGTTCCAACCGGGTCATGTGCGTGCATGGATCCGGTCTGCTCTGAGGATGTAAGACACTGTGACATCTGTAAATAGGTCTGTGCCAATAGGTTGCCACTATAGGGAGTGATACACCCTACTATGGGGTCGACACAGGGTATTTGTGTATTAGGGAGCCGATCGCTTGGGGTAGAATTTATGGTACACCTAGTTCTGTCTGTTCTGTTGGTACCGTCTATCTCTGTTGGGTGGTAACACCTGTCTGTTTCTGCATGGTACGTCTGCTGGAGTGGTAAAGGCCCATTACTAGTGTACACCTAATTCTAATATTCTGTTTCCGTAAGAATTATTCTGTTTCCATCTCTGATTCCATTCCCGCATTCTGTTTCTGCACCGTCTGCCTCTGTTCGGGTGGTAAAGGCCCATTACTAGCATTCTCTTACTGTAGAGATTATTCTGTTTCCGTTTCTGTTTCAGTTTAGACATTAGGATAACACCTATTCCTATTATTCTAGTATTAGTGCAGAGAAGTGAAAACTAAGTAAGAAGCTTATCATAGCCTATATCATTCTGTTTCTTCTGTTAACCTGCTATTCCTGTTACGGTTATCTCTTACCCAGTTTTATTTACATGTCATGATACTGTTATATGTTTATATACTGAAAGTCACTGGACTCGCCAGACTTATGTCTAACCTAGTTTGTTTCGCCTCTTTTCTTCCGTTCCCCCCCACCCCCAGGTTCTCAGGGTGGAAACATAAGAGCTTGATTCTGATTCTCTCTGCTTGAAGCGCTTGGAGTATTACTTGGCTTTGACTCTATCTTTTCATGGCAGTTTATGTTGGGGATTATGGATTTGAAACTTTACATTCTGAAGGATTTTGTATAAGACTGATAATTGTGTACTTGAGTTTTGGTATTGTGATTTAGAAAGATGTAGCCAAACTTATTTCTGCTTTTGTTGTAATAAAGTTATAATTTTTCTAGTAGTACTTATCTGTCTTGCAATATTCTGTTCTGTCTACTAAAACGCTCCATCAAAGTTAAGGCATTCCCATTGTGAGTGACCTTAACGGAGGTGGGGTGTTACAGTAAAATTTGGAAGAATGAATATGCCTAAATATATAGTAATATAATATTGTAACTGCACCTAGACACAAGGTTAAATTCAACTTATGGTAGAAGTCTACCCGGGACCGCCCAGAAAATCCAGCATCCACAAGTGGTTAATTTAATGAGAGGGGTCTAGTGCGTAAACATACAAATAATAGTGCTAAGACATGAGGTTAAGTCCAACTTGTGGTATAAGTCTGTCCGGAACCGCCCGAAAAATCCCGCATCCACAAGTGGTCGGCTTAATGCGAGAGGTCTGGTGCATAAACACATATATGAGCATATGCATATAACATGATAAAATAAATGGCATTAATTGCAATTAATGGAAATGAATGAAGGTTATAACTGTAAAAGAATTGGAATGAACAGGGAATGATTATAACCTATTATGAATAAAATTGAAAGGAAAAAAAATGAAAGATAATAGGTAGGCTTATCCTAGGGACAAGTGAAAATTATAACTTAGGTTATAATAGACGATAGAGAGAATGTGATAACTTATGTAGTGAAATAAGTTGTACTTAATTATAAATTAAGTAATCTGTAAATTTGGAAACCTGAAACCTATTGTTTGTAATAAGTAGGGGAAACAGGGGGAAACTTATGAAATGCAATAAGTTGTACTTAATTATAAATTAACTAATCTGTAAACTTGAGAATTTGAATCCTGCTGATAAGAAGAACATGTTAGCTGTAAACTTGGGAATCTAAAATCTACTGATTAAAATAACATGTTAAAGGCTTATTAATGAACTTAAATGGGTTAAGTTATATAACTGAAATTAATAAGCAAGAGGAACTTGGTAACTTGAATAAGAAGTCAATATGACTTGAAATAACCAAGTAAAATGGAAATCTAAAAAGGTAGAGCAAGTGCGTAATTAAATGTTTAGACATAGGGTCTAATAACACATTAACCGGAGGTGCTTGGACTAGTCCGTTTGTTTGAATGTGAATAACCCAACGTGGTAGATCATCATTGTGGCATGATACACGAGGGGAGCGCATATCCATGTGATTATTCTGCCTGTTCTTCTGATATTCTGCTAGCTCTGAAGGACAAAAAGAGGAAGCACGCAACTTCCGTGGACGTGGAGGGTACTCCTGGTAGTCCTCTGTGTGGTGTAGCGTTCAGGCTGTGCTTATAGAGGTTAGGTCCGTGCGTTACTCACGGGTGAGTACACCTTCACAGCCACGATAATGGGCAGTCAGAAGGCTGTAGGGTGGCATAGGTGATTCGACGATCCGGTTGCCTTGTGATTAGGCAGGTTACAACCATTTTATTGGGTTGCCTTTGGCGGGTCTAACCATATGTTGGATAGCAATCGTCAGGTACCAACCATCGGTAGTCAACGTGATGCGTGATGCAGAAAGGCGGAGAGCTAAACCTGCAGATCAGCGACCTTTCACTATCAAGTCTTTGATTGCGGGATAGGCCAATTAGGACGTTGTTTGTTGTTTTCTGGGCCATATCACTAGCTATCAATTTTGTTTGTCTTTCACTAGTTGAGGGAGGGGTCAGGTGGGACCATAGCCACTGAAAATGCAGATCATAGCATCTGTGTATACAGATATCTGAAAAGCTCCCAATTGAGTTTTGTGTTTCTTGTATGGTCCTATTACGGAACTCGATGCACAGTAGATAATATATGCGGATACATGCATACCGTTTTTGGATGGTGTAATGTAAAGGCTAAGTTTTCAAGTACGATTGGCGAAGCGTACAAAGAAAGTCTAGATACATGCATGTCTGCTCCGGGCGGTGTATCGTAGACTCTAGTGCATTACTCTATGATGGAATCTGATTCGATCAAAGGTGGAAGTCCGTACGCTTACCTAGCATGGCGATGGAGGTTCTATTCGAAACATATCGTTGTTATACAAAGATCTCTACGTCGTTCCGGCATAGGATGACGGACTTCATATATTTTGTTGGCATTACGGCGGAGACCGTGCTAGCGGGTTACATGGGGTGTACCTTAATGATTTGGGGTTGCTACATATATACTGTATTAGGTTAATCCACTGGGAAGTAGATGGGTACAACGTGTGTGTAAGTCTTGAGTGCTGTTAACCTAAGTAGCCTAATAAACAAGAAAATGTAACTGAGCGGTATATGTAGGGTTATCCAAAATGTGTAGTTTAAATCCAGTCACCAAAACTTGTGTTCTGAGCCCATCCTCATAACTTACTCGCAGGTTAGATTTGTGGCAGAGATATGATAGGTTTGGATACTGGTTAGGCAGTATTATTATTTGGGTAAGGCTATATTTTGATTATATTATATTCCATTCCGCTATGAGATATTTTCTGAGCTTTGATATTTTTATTGTCTCTGTATTTTCTACAGGATACCAGACAAACAAACATAGGTTTCAGTGGATTAGAATTTTGAAAAAAAAAAACCGGTCTGTCGGAATTCGGGTTGTTCCATCTGGTATCAGAGCTTAGGTTTAGGATTCCTGTATAGACAGTGAATGAACGTATTTGTATTTTTTTTAAGTATAAATATTATATATATACCTAGATCCATAAAGGAACCCACTAAATAGAAAGAACATAATATGGTGAGAATTGGGATATATGTTTTGTACACTAAAGGAACAAATATGGAAATCTGAGACCCTTAGATAATTTGGGAAGGAAGTGTACAATATATTTTGTATGGAAGAAAGGTGAATCCCATGTGTTAGTATTTCAAGTTAGTGAGTTTGGTAGTAAAACCTTATAAATTGGGAAAGGATAAAAAGAGAAAAATAGATTAGGAATATATAAAGCTGAGAGAATTGACTTTGTGGAGTGTCCAGGAAAGCCTAGGTAAGTTGAAAACCCATTTTGAGTCTAAACCCATTGTTAACTTTTAAGAACTTGAAATTGTAAAAGCTTTTGGAAGATGGTTTATGGTATTTTCAAGTTTTGATCTTAAAATTGTTTTTGATATTTAAAATATGTAAAGAACATATTTGAAGAAGTACATATTGGGTTTTGAAGTAAAATGGGGTATGTTTTGGAAATGGTGATTTCTTGTGAAATTTTTTGTCTAAAATAAAATTCTCTCAGTAAAAGGTGCATATTATATAGCATGTATAGCTCGCTAGTTTTCAAGTTATACGGTATGAAAAAGTGTTGCATTTTGCTGGAAGCTAGAATTTTTAGTAAAGACAGTTTTGAAATCTCTATTCTTTTGGCAATCATTTTTGATAAATTGTTTCAATAATAAAATTTTGTTGGCTGGACAAAATAAGTTGAAAAAAAATTAAGAATAGAGTAGATGTTTGCACCTTGTAGTACACCGACATAATAGGCAAGAACAAGTTGTAAACCTGATTGAGAAATAATTGTCCTTATCTACTCCATAGTTTTTTTGATTTGAAAAAAATATATGATGATTTACATTTGTTTTTATAAAATGACATGTTTTATGGTTTGGCAAAAGTTTGTTTTGGTGAGTAAAATAAAGTTTTGATACCTTAAACTTTTGGAAGAAAAATGAAAAGGCCAAACCGTGTTTTAAAAAGTATGGAGTAGGTAAGGATTGGTGCCTAGGGAAGACGGTAAAAGTTTTGAGGCTATGAAGTAGATAGCGAGAATTATCTTGGAATAATGGTAAATTACCGTAGAATGCGTAAGCATAGAGAACCCTAGGTGTAATGACCCGCATTGGCAGAGGTATTATAATTAATTTATTTAATTATATAAATAGTGATATAGTGAATTAAATGGTCGTGGAATTAAATAATGATGAATATTTAATTAAAATAATAAATTAAATAATATATTTAATTTTGAAATAATCAGAATTGGCTGAAATGGCGATATGGTGTGAACTGGACAAATTCAAAATATATATTTCAGTTTAGAATCTGAATTTGAATAACGAATATATTATATAAACGACAGTTTGAACGTAGAATTATAATATAATTAAAATCGAGCTTGAAATGACGCTGTAGTTCGTAAATTGGCAATTCGAACTTCAACTGAATTTACATGATTCGTTTTAAGCCGGATTTCTGTGAAACAAGAAACGTGTGGAGCTGGTGGAGTATATCTTTCTAGTGGAAGAGAAAAATCGGGATTTCGTCGTGTAGATTTTGATTTACGTCCAAATCAAATTTTAGAAAAGTCGTTGTGGAATTCCTTTATAATTTATAAAGGAATTATTTATATTTTAAAAAGGAATTTCAATATAAATCAAATATCGGGTTGACCCAGATTTGAAATATCAAGTTAGAAATTCATATAGGAGTATTCTAGAGCTGTATGGTATTCCACTGTGAATATAGACGCTAATATTTATTTATAAATATTTAGTGTAATTATATTTAAATATATTAATATATTTAAATGGGTCATCCAGAGCTTTAAAAATAGCCACTTTTGCAAACGAAGTCGGAATTCGACGAAACTAATTTTGTTAGATCTGCAATGTAAAATAGTTGCTAGATGTCAGTTTCCATGATTTTTAGCATGACTGTGTGGCCGTACGGATTTTTAGAGTGAAAAACAGTCAGTATTTCGACGGTTAAAAATACGCAGTGTGAGCATACGGAGTCGGAATTCGACGAAACCAGTTTCGTTGGGACCGTAATGTCGAACTCTAGCTGCATGTCCAGTTTGGTGATTTTTGAGTATCGTATGTGATCACAGGAATTTTAGAGGATAAATACAAATAGCATAAGAATAAAAATATATTAAATAATGGAATATAAAAATAATATATTTTTCCTATATAATACCATTTCAAAAACCTAAACCTGATTCTATTCTCTACGGTGGTCAACAAGCAAGAAAAATCCGCCGTGATATTTTTGCTTTCACAGTAAAACATTTCCATCTTCAAAATTCAAAATCAAACCAAATAAAAATTAGTAAATCCTCTAACTCATATATTTGAGTTCCACACATTATTCTCTACCCACTGGTATACCTTTCCATTAGTTCGGTCGTATTCCTGTTTGCTGGAAATCAAAGTCGTGAACCTAGGGTTCAAGGAATTTGGAAATCGAGGGATCGATTCAGGTTTGTGTTGTGATATTCGGGTTTGTGAAGTGAAATAAGGGTTGTTGGTATGGTTTTTGTGGTCTTCGGTGGAAGGGAAGGTCGCGCGACGTCTGTTTGTACTTGGGAAAGCTGTTCGACGGGTTCTATCTGACGGCGTCGAGTTTGACGAAATGGAGATGGGGAGGAGCGGCTTCCGAAGAGGTGACGGATGGTACAAATTGTTGGTGGAATCGTGAATTACAGTGCGTGAACGGATCGAATGAAGGAGGTGGTAATGGAAAGTGGCGTTGGTTTTAACTGGAGCCGCAAGTTAATTCGGTGAAGAAGGAAGAAGGGGTTGAAGCGGGTTGGGCTTGAGAGGTAGTAGGCCGTGAAAATAGAAGTTAAGCCCATTTAATTTAATCGAGTTTTATTTTAAATTAGTTCAAACTTTAAAACTATATATCTATTTCATACGATATCAGATTGATGAACCGTAAGTTGCGTTGGGATCGTATGAATGGGAGCAACACAATGAGAATGACCAGGAGTGAATCAGGACTCGTTACAATTTATGGTGAAATAAATTGTCCGACTGAATCAAATAACGCAAACCGTTTTTTAACGGCTAACGCGCAAATGTGAGTAAACCTCACCAACTCTAAACAATTTATAATTTCATGTTGTATTTTTAGAACTGTAAATATTGGCTGATTGACTGTGTGTTGATTGTTTGATTGACCTGCTAGTCAGTTGATTGAATTTCTATATTGATTCTGTTTATCAGAATATATCATATGGAACTGAAAGTAATGTTATCTATATTGTTTAACATCTGTGATGCAGGGAAACAGGTTGGAGGAACCCAACAGGGTTCCTCAACATTTATTTTACTGTTTTTCATATATTGTGATATATGATGTGATATATAATCTTTTGTCGATTATATGTGTTTGGACGATACTGATCATCGTTATTTGATATGTTGAATACCATAACATACCGAAATGTTGATAAGGGAATATTTTCAAAGTGATATTTGAAATAAAATATTTATAAAGGGAATATTTATAAATAAGAAATATTTATAAATTGGAATATTTATAAATAGGAGAAATTTAGAAAAAGGGAAAACGTTATAAAAAGGAAACTGTTATAAGAAGGAAATCATTTTTAAAGTGGAGAACCGTTACTAAAAGTAAATTTTTAAAATGAATAAATGTTGTTAAAAAGGAAATCTTTATAAAGCGAATAATGGAGTTAAATCGAATATGGTATTCGAAAGGAGTTAAATCGAATATGGTATTCGAAAGTAGTAAATCGAATTAGTTATTCGAAAGGAGTTAAATCGAATATGGTATTCGAAAGTAGTAAATCGAATTAGTTATTCGAAAGGGGTTAGTCGAGTCGAGTCAGTTGAATAGAGTAATCGAATATTTGTTATTCGAATAAGAGTTAACCAGTTAGAGTTAAATCAATTAGAGTTAACCAGTTAGAGTTAACCAGATGGAGTGAATCAATTAGAGTTAACCAGTTAGAGTTAAACCAGTTGGAGTTAATCGATTAGAGTTAAAGCAAATAGAGTTAATCGAATATAGTTTATTCAAATAGAGTAAAGGAGTTAATCGAATATAGTTTATTCAAATAGAGTAAAGGAGTTAATCGAATATATAGTTTATTCGAATAGAATAAAGGAGTTAATCGAATATATAGTTTATTCGAATAGAGTAAAGGAGTTAATCGAATATATAGTTAATTTGAATAGAGTAAAGGAGTTAATCGAATATATAGTTTATTCGAATAGAGTAAAGGAGTTAGTCGAATATATAGTTTATTCGAATAGAATAAAGGAGTTAATCGAATATATAGTTTATTCAAATAGAATTAAAAGAGTTATCGAATATAGTTTATTCGATAGGAGTTAAGTGAATAGAGTTAGAGTTAAATCAAAAGAGTTAAGCGAATAGAATAAATTGAAATAGAATTATCGAATATACCTTATCGAAGGAAAGAATTATCGAATAGAAAAGATTTGAAAAAGAGTTACGTAAGGAAGTTTGTTAAAGAATTAGAAGGGTGAACTTTGTTTATTTCAAGGTTAGAAACGTTGTTCAGTTAAGGTCTGAGAGGTAGTATTACCCCAACTTGATTGACTTCATTTTTAACTAAGGAATGGTTAAGGTTCGATAGTAAGGGATGGTTAAGTGAATTTAGTAATTAAATGAAATGGTTTGAGTTGGCATCGCGATGGTTTGTTTAAACATCTGTCTAAGTCCAATGAATAAGCTTTGGAATGTTTTCCAAATAAGAAACCAGAAATGTTTTCTAATAAAGAAAACAAGAAATGGAAATGTTTTCCATTGTTAATAACGTATATTTTCCAAATTTAGAAAATAAGAAATATTGAATATAGGGAAACAGGAGATAAGTAAATTAATGAAACAAAGAGATAAATGTTGAATGATGTTTGATCGATGTAAATTTCCATTTGGAAATGATATCGTTGTTTGCTCACCTGTTTTTCTTTGATAGTTAAATCACAGACTATCGAAGTTTTGACCATTTTAACGTTGTTAATATGGAGAGACCGGTTGGATTATTATCCAAAGAACCACTCTGTATTGGCATAAGCGTTGCGAATCTTATATGCCAAAGGAAATTGAAGGCAGAGTTATGCAAGGGCTATCCAGTTTACAGAATAGTGCCTTCGGTTCATCCTGTTCTTGGATGACTTGTATGGACGGATGTCTGACAGAGTATTTCCAAACGATCACGTATATTGATTTCTCCAACCGTACCAAGAGTGTAAGCGGAGATGGAAACTTCTTTTAGCTAACACATAATGTATGGTTGAGGACGTCAATCGGTGATTTGATGGATTTGACGATGTGACATTCAAAGTGAATCTGGTGTGATGATAAAGCGTAGCTTCTAGTCTCACATCCGGTAAATGACAGAAATCGGGTAGGCAGCATGGCTAAGTCGGTCGCATCGAAGTAGGGTGTATAATCACCTGATCTAGAGTTTCATTTACTTCTAAAAATCTATTGTTGATGCTGTCCCATTCGGGAAACTGTTGCTGATCCCAACCGTTGGTGATATACATTCGATACACTCAAGCGAAATGAGTGGTCGGTCATGTGTGGCCGGGTTGCAAGATGTTCTTGTTGAACCCAGTGTATTCCTTTCTAGAGGTACACTAACAAAAGGTGGTTCCATACCTTGTCATAGTTGGAAATCCGTTACCCAATACGTGCTTGCGGTTTTGATTGTATACTATATATGTAGAACGTGAGATGAAAGCGTTTCTGCTAGATGATTATTATAGTGTGGTTGATAGACATTATTATAATATCAAAGGTTTTGATATAAAGATATTTTGGATTCTCATAAGGGAAAAACCCATTCCGTTATACGGCGTGGTCTTATGAGATATCGTTTACTTGTTCAACTGTTTTTAAATTGTTTTACTCATACCAGTCCCATGACTGACCCGAAGTTTATTTGTTTGTTTCCCTAAACTCTTGGGTGCCTAAATTTGTACGGGCAGTCAAGTAGTCGGGATTTACAGATATACCTGAAGAGCTGGAGCAGGAGGCTTCAGGATCATATAGCTATAGTTATTTCCGCTGTGTTGTACTTTGAAAATGATGTATATTAAAGTACAGATGTATATTTCAAAGTTATGTTACATATGTTATTCGTTCCGCTGTGAGATTCGTGTTACTCTAATGTTGTGTTCTTCTTCTTCTTTTATTCTAAGTTTCTATCTTATCTATCCTCACCCTCTAATTTCTTTCATTTATGACTGGTATTTTTGACCCTTGGATGTTTGATATGTGTTGTATATCGGATAACCAAGATCGTCAAAAACCTGGGTCATTACAGTTGGTATCAGAGCTTAAGTTAAGTGAATTACCTTGGCTCTGTGGCGTGACTCAGTAGAGATAGGGTTAGTAATACCCTAGATTGAGTTGAGTGTATATATACGAGTGAGCGTATTTGTTATTGATATCAAAATTTGTTTTATATCGTGGTGATTTATTGGTTGAGTTGTTTATGAGTTCTGGTCGATCAGTTTGATCCACTGTATCGGTAGGAATTACTAAACACTCGAATACGATGGGTCGACACGATATGTTTTGAAAAGAGGGTAAATGAAAATTATTTTACCTAAAGTATATTTTGATATATATTGGATGTATTGGTTGATATTATAATCGAGTAAAATTATAAATTAAATGGTTATGTAAATAACCAATCAGAATTCATATAAGTGAAATACGTGAAATCAGATGAGTTAAATCTGAAATTTTTGAATTAAAATTCAGAAAAATTGGATAAGTGTTTGTAAATGGATTTGGATTAAGAATAAGGAAAATTTAAGATCCTGGGATATTGTAAATTGTTTTACAAGCAGTGTGAATTATGTTTTGAAATAAATTTCAAAGTGGAAATGTTTAGAAATGGTTTTATAGTATTGAACTCACTTCGATCGCTGGAAAATAGATTCCGATGATGACAGCTGCATCATCAGTATTCATTTTCGAGTTGTAAGTGACGAATTACTACTAGAGATACTGTTTTTAATTTGTTTTGGGAAAGACAGGTTGTGTTGAATTTCAAAATGGGATTTATAATAAAGAATGAATAAAGAAAGTTTGAAATAGAAATTGAATATAGAAATTCAAAGGGAGTTTGAATATATGAAATTTAATGGAATTGAAATAGAAATTGAATATAGAAATTCAAAGAGAGTTTGAATATATGAAATTCAATGGAAGTGATGTAGAATTTGAATATAGAAATTCAAATGGGGTTTGAATATAGAAATTCAAATGGGATTTATATTATAGAAGTGAAATAGTTTTGAATAATAGAAGTGATATAAAATTTGAATAGAAATTGAATAGAATTAACTAAATCGAAGAGGAATTAGTTAATCGAGTTTTGAATTTGAAGTTGAACTTTGAAAGGTGAATTGGATTTGTGAATGGATATTCGAGATCGAATATAGAACTTAAATTTAAATTTGGATTCAAATTAGTTAATAAGCATGTTAAAATATATTTGAACATGTCATGTTCAAATAAAAAGTGAAATAGACAAAAGAGTTAATTAACAAATTAATTAATGAATTGAGTTAAAACGACCGGGTATAGATGAATTAAATTGGACAGGTATAGATATACATGAGATAGGTATGGATAAGGTATGAAGTTATATAAATAGAATGCTCAACGAAAAGGTATGTATTTGATTCATATATGAGATTTTATGCGCCGTATCGGCTAGCTGCTTGGTTTTTCTTTTTCTTTTGGATTGGTGAGGGCCATGGGAGGCTATTTGAAATATCCCGATGCTCCTGGTACAAAGGAGGTTATGGCGAATTTTTCCGGGAACTAAATGTAACAACCCGAAAATCTGGGCCGGTTTAAAATTTTTATTTTGGCGATTATAGCGAATTTTGAATATTTAAAATGAATTATTTTAAATAATATCGACGAGAAATTTATTTTGAATATAAAATCGAACGTATATATTTATACGCGTCGTCGTTAGAATATAAATAATTATATATAATTATAAATAGAATAGAAAATGGCGCGGTAGTTCGATAATTCGATTTCAAACTTCAATTGAATGTACCGGGTGCAAAACAATCCGGATTTTAGTGAAACCAAAAACAATAGGATCTAAATGATGATATCTTTCCAACGAATCCGAAGAATCAAAATTTCATAGCGTGAATCAAAAGATATGTCCAGTTGAAAATTCTGAATAGTCGTTATGGAATTCTGGCCCTTAAAAATGGGCATTTTGCAAATGACATCGGATTTCGACGAAACCACTTTTGTTGGATCCGCAGTGTCAAGTTATTGCTAGATTCCAAATTTCATAATTTTTCGAATCAATATGTGAGCATGGCAAATGAAAACGCGTTTGACCATTTTCAGTTGATTTTTATCGACTGGAAATTGGCCATTTTTCAAACGGTCTCAGAATTCGACGAAACTAGTTTTGTTAGGACCATATCGTCAATACGAAGCTAGAAAATATTTTTCGGGAATTTTTAGAGGCTGTATGTGGCCCCGGTAAATTGAAATGTGCATTTAAATTGAATATAAAAGATTTATATTTTAATTTGAACGGCAACTGATCGTAACAGCCGAACTGGCTCACGATACATATCCCATTGTGTTCGGAATGTGGGTAATTAGCTAGGGGCGACAATCGTTGGGTTCGGATTGGAGTTCATATCGATAGACAGGTAACTTTGAAATTAAAATTATAAAATATAATAAAATATTTATGTAAATAACCCTATAAACCCTCTCCATTGTTCAAGCCGCCACCCTCAGAACCGATGCTCCACAAACTCTGAAAAGAAAACCCTAAATCGCTCCTCATCTAATCCAAATTAGAATTCTGATCCAAGTGAAAATTAAAGAGCATTTGGTGAGCTTTAAAATCATATGGGTGCGATCTGCTCTGATGGCGTGAACTACGAGAAACCTCGCTTCGAAGTAGCGTCATTCGAAGTCGAATTCCGGTCCAGGGGCGCTGTCGAGTTCATCCAAAGGGGGCGGCGCTGGTAGCTGACACGGAGGAGGAGCACGTGGCAGGAACTGATCGACGCAAAACCCCTCAAATCTCGTGCAACCTGGAACCCTAAACTTTGGCAACGGCGGTCGGCATATGGTCTTAGCCCAGTAATTCAATACGAAGAGGATGAAGGTTAATTTTCTTTTAATTATAGTAGTTATTTTAATTTTGTATATATATATATATATATATATATATATATATATATAAAGACAATAATAAATTTTTGAAAAATATATATCATAGAAAAATATATATCATAGAAAAATATATATCATAGCAAAATATATATCATGGCAAAGTTGTTTAAATAAAATTAGCAAACGCAGATTTTATAAGAAGAAAGGAATGGTTTTTATAATGTAGAAAAGGTTAGATTTTTATTGATATAAAAATATAATTTTTATTATAGCAGAAGCATAAAAATATAATCTTTTATATAGTTATGATGATAAAAATTCGAGCTTTATATATGAAGTAGAAGTAAAAATGTGATTTTTATATATTGAATAGCGAGTAAAAATGTGATTTTTATATATTGAACAGCGAGTAAAAATGTGATTTTTATATATTGAACATCGAAGTAAAAATGTGATTTTTATATATTGAACATCGAAGTAAAAAAGTGATTTTTATATATTGAACATCGAAGTAAAAATGTGATTTTTATATATTGGACATCGAAGTAAAAATGTGATTTTTATATATTGGACATCGAAGTAAAAATGTGATTTTTATATATTGAACATCGAAGTAAAAATGTGATTTTTATATATATAGTGGCTACGGGCAGCGAAGATGACAGAAATGCGATAACGAAGAAGACTTCTATAAATGAAGAGTCGTGGTATTGGATAGCTTAAGGTGAGAACTTCTCACTCTTCAATTTCTTTTTCTAGTCATATATGTATACTAGGATGCAGACGGTGTTTAGTAGCACCCGACACCCGTCATCCACAGACCATGGATGGCTTGTTTGTTTAATTGTTTGGTTGTGTTGTTGGTTAGATTATTTGGTTTGAATTGAATTCTTTGGTGAAATGAAATTAATTTGATTGATGTGTGAATGGCGTGGGCCTTCACTAGACCGGGGATAAGGCGAGGCCTTGTCCCGTTTCTAGTATCGTGCCGTTATGCCGCCGAAATTTTCTAAAATAAGTTAGAAAATAAAAATACCATTTTATTTAAAGAATGAACTGAATAGAAATTCATATGTTAAAATAAAATGTTTTATCGTTAAAAATATAATTTTTAACGTGAGTATGAATATAGTGAATGTGAATAAATAAATATTCATTTATAAACCGGACGGTTTGTTTATGTACCCCTATTTGAAGGACATTGATTGGGACGATAATTTTACACATCGCCCACCTGCACAAATAAAATATGTGTTCGATTGTTTGAAACCCCACACGGGTGTTGGGATGAAATTCGAAGTTCACTCATCCTGATTGATTAAATATGTCGATCGATTGATTGACGGGCTGTTATAAGCGTTAGATATCTATATTTGATGCTTATACAGTGTAGTGCACTTTGGTTGATGGTTGATTATTTTTCAATGCTATTATATACGTATGATGTATGAAAATCCATATAATTAATATTATATGGTGAATGATTGGGCCTCATTCCAATTTAGAAAATAAAGAACATTATAAAATAAAGGTTCATGTGTTGACTGTACTCATCCGTTGAGATTACTCATGTGTTGAACGAAATATTTTAATAATAAAATTTTATATCTTTATCACTATAAAATAAAGGTTCATGTGTTGACTGTACTCATCCGTTGAACGAAATAATTTAACAAAAATAGTCACACGTGGACAGTACTCATTCGTTGAGATTAGTCGTGTGTTGACAAAAATAAATATTCATTTGTTGAATAGAATAAAGGAATATATGAAGCCGTGTTGATTAGATTGACGCCATTTTGACGTGAACGATATTTTTATCGATTTTATTCATTTTGAAATGAATTGAATATAAAACGGTTTCGAAATGAATTGAATATAAAACGATTTCGAAATGAATAGAATATAAAACGATTTCGAAATGAATTGAATATAAAACCAATTCGAATTGAATTGAAAACGAATTCGAATTGAAAACGAATTGAAGTGAAATCAAATTGAATTGAAATTTGATTTGAATGGAAAACGAATTTGATTTCAATTGCATATATAACGAATTTGATTTGAATAGAAAACGAATTTGATTTCAATTGAAATATATAACGAATTTGAATCAAATAGAAAACCACTTTGAATTGAATCGAATTGAAAACGAATTCGAATTGAATTTAAAACGAAGTGAAATGAATTCAAATTGAATTGAAACTTGAGTTGAATGGAAATGAATTTTAAACCGAATTTATAAGGAAAGATTCAACTTTGATTTGAATTTGAAATGGAAGTTGAAAATGTTTTTGAAACGAATTCAAAACTATTTATAAAATTCGTTTTAAATAGAAATCGACTATATATATTATATATATTATATATAATATAATGGCCTAAATAGAACGCGCCGCGCCGCGGCAGTTCGTGAATTTCGACCATTTATTTCAAACGGACATTACGGGAGATCCGACCGTCGGATTCTCCTAAAACCGGAACCGTTGGGTTCGTATCGAAAAGAGCTTTCTAACGAATATTAGAAATTAGAAATCTAACGGTTGGATTTGGAATTATGTCCAAATCAAATTTGAAAAATGTCGCTGTAAGTGCAGTTCGATGGCCGTTGATGGAAATCGACTGTACGGGCCTTGATAAAATTATTAAAAATAGTAATAATTTGTGTAAAATCATAAGAAATGATTTAGAAAGAACTGGGATGAAAAATCCCATATTTGAAAAGATAAAAATAGATTTTTATCGAAATGAACTAGTTTTGAACTAGAATTATAATTCTATTTATTTTTAAATAAATAAATTGAATTTGAAAAGGGTTTTAAAAATAACCAGAATTTCCAATGATTGCATTGGAGTGGATTTGAATCGAAATTGTCTTCGGAATATTTCGATGTTGGAATTCGGGATTATACAGATGTTGTTATGGAAATTTGAAAGATATATATATTTATATCGTTATTTCCAATACGACATTTGTTAATCGTAGAATTTGATAATGAATATAAGCCGATATATTTTCTATTCAGAGCCTTGTATTGAATATCAAATGTGATTTGGGTTTGTCGTGAATGGTGTCTTCACTAACACTGTTCTTGAACACAGCCGAGAAAAGATTAAATCTTTTTATTTAGATTTAATGAAGTGTACCAATTAAATAATATTTAATTGGAATTGAATTGGTATTGATTTTTGGGTTTATCGTGAACAGTGTTTTAAATAACACTCGTTCTTTAACCCGATAATTAATGGAATGTGATTTTGGATTTATCGTGAACCGTGTTTTAAATCACACTGATTCTTTAACCCAGTTAGCGATTAAAACTAAGTGGAGTTTTAATGAATCTTTAATTAGATTGAAATGATCGAGAATGGAGTATCACCAGTTTTGCTCCAGGCGATAGTTAAATCTTTAATTAGATTTGAACGAGAAATGGTAATTGAATTTACCGATAACACAGTGGTGTTAGATATGAAGTATTACCAGTTTTACTTCATGGATGAATAGGTTGGGATTGGGAAATTAAAACCAATGATTACTTCGGTAAGGTTCGCTAATCCCGACTAGTTTAAATTGATATTCAAAAATAGATTAAAGAATAAATTTTAATGATTTATCTTTGATAAAATTAATGGGAACCTTTCCCTAAGAATGTGAAATTTAGAAACTAACCGTAGGTTGGCTAAGCAGAGTGATTTCCTGGGTATTGATCTGATGTTGGTTTCGGCCTTCGGGGTTAATATTTGGGAAATTATTCTCTTGATTAATTTACTGTTAGTGACCGATGAATTGGAATGAGGCGTATGTTGTGTTTGTGTAACACTTATTTAAAATATACGCGAGTTATTTGGAAAGACTGGGTTTATCCCATTCTGAATAACTGATACGACGATAAGTCGAAGATGAAGACGGTGGTCGAAGACCAGAAGTCTTCACGTCGTTTGGGTGATTACTGATGATCTTGATTGGGCTGTACACCCAAGAAGATGGAAACAGTTGGTGATCGTCCAGACGTACTTGGAGATCGATGGATATGCGGGGTAATAGGTGCCTCCGGTTTCGTTCAGACCCAGAACGGACTTGTAAATGGACGGTGTGTCTGACATTGGATTTTAGTCCGTGTGATTGATCACTATTAAATATATATCTGTTTGGCGGTGGAGAATTTATTCTCTTGCTTAACGCCCTTTTCTGAGACGTACGAGCTCAGGGGTTATATATTGATGGATATCAAACGCATGGAGTGAATTGCCTGTGTGGCATGCCTAAGTGGCAATTGATCGAGGCTTCTGTTGAAAAGCAAAGTCTTGTGGTTGATGATCAAAGCACGGCCTTGTGTGGCGTAGCTTTGTGTAACGTTGATTCCCGAGTATCACACCCGGTATGAACCAAAAACGGGAGACGGACCTCAGGGAGGACATGCGTTTCTTTCTAGTTAGGAGTGGCGTCAGTGCTTGAACTGGCTGACGAGTTTGACTCATGTGGATGTTGCTTATTATTACTTGCTGAAAAGCGAGGCGCCTCGTGATATCGGTTTCGGCCGATGCTTCTGGTCGGCTGACGGGCCAGGCTTATGCCGCAAAGGGCGGGGAAACGCATGTTCAGGCATTTTAATCCACATCGGTGGACCGACCCTGACGATCCAAGGGTCACTCGAGCTCTGATCCTGAGACTCGGACTAGACAGTCTCGAATCGGTGAGGATCTTGCCCCTAGCCTCGGTTCATACCATAAATGATAACCCAACTTCCAATACGACATTGCGGTTTTGATTGTAAACTTATATATGGCGACATAGTGGTATGGGTCATTCATGCCGTCTATGATTGATACTTATGATTTGAAGTTGTTTTATACATTATACACTTATAATAGTATCAAATGATTTCTTTTAAACGTATCAAGCATTCTTGGCTATTATAAGGTAAAAACCCTATCCCCCGGCTTGCGTTGCATTGTGTGATAGGACTTGGGTCTTATAATAGCTTCATTTTTCTTTATTTAGCATTGCGCTGTTGTTTTATGCACTGGTATTCTTGGGAGGAAACCCGTTCCGTGTTATACGGCGTGGTCCCTTGATTTACCTAACTTTAAAAATAAAGATTAACTGGTTTAGTTCTCACACCAGTCACATGACTGACCTGGAGTTTATTGTTTTAACCTAAACTCTGGGTGCCCTTATTTTGACATGGGCAGCTAGTAGTTTTGGTTTTGCAGATTTATATTCACAGGATCCTGGATTACAGCTGGAACGATATCCGGAAAGCTTTGTATCCGTATATCTCCTCTAGTTGTATATTGTATTATTTTCCGCTGCTATGTAATTTATTTAAATCTCTGATATTTCTGTGTAATATTTATTTGTTTTTACTCTGTATATTCTTGTAATCTGATGCATTGTTGTGATATACAGTGAAATGTTCTTTTGTATGCATTCTATTTGTGGCTTGTTCTCGAACTATCCGTTCTTTCCTTTACGGGGAAGTTACGGGTCGTCACAGTTGGTATCAGAGCTTTGGTTTACAAAGCTCAGAGAACAAGACACATTATAACCATACAAAAGAATTCATTAGATATTGGATTAGTAATATCCAACGGGAATGACTCGTTAGAGATGGGATCAGTAGTATCCTAGAACGAGTGTGAAGAGTATATTTTTAACGTGAAAATAAATTTTGTTTTGAAAATCTAAATCAATTATTCGTATTTGATTATTTATTTGTATTGATTTGGACAGTCCAGTATATAAAGATTTTGCATATGCGCCTTGCAAACGTATATTCGAAGTTTTAATATACAGGATAGATATAGAACCACACTCTAGTCACCCGGGGATGATCCTGATGATGGTGCATCATCATCAACATTTATATTCGAGTGTCGAAGGTGTGATATCTATATATTTCCATTAGACTGGTGTGAGAACCAAAATTTGATAGGGCCTATTGTTGTGATTTGGCATCAAAAACATGATTTTTGTATATGTATCAAAATTATGAATTTGAAACTCTAATTCACTAATTGATTGATGTTTGTGTTGTTTGTTTATTTGTTTGCTAATTTTTAGCCACTTGGCCTAATTGAATCACATATTGAATTGTATTGAAATTTGGTCGCATTTGCTTGCATATACTTGTACTTACATTGAACAGGTCATAGCAAGGAGGCTAGAGCCAGAGAATAAAATTTGTTTTGCCCGACAAATAGGTACATGTTTACTACATAATTTACTATTTTGTTTGGGTGATGATGATTTTATGAGCCTATTGGCTAGCCGCTTGGCTTTTTCTTTTTCTTTTTGAGATCAGAAGGCCTGTATGGCAATTTCGGGATTTTCCCGTGGCTCTCGGTGCAGGGGAGGTTATGGCGAAATTTTTCGAAAATTTAGGGTGTTAGCCAAATTTTTAAAGAATTTGAAAATTCTCAGAAACTGAAAAGTTGGAGAATGGAAGCCAGACCGAACGTAGAGTTGATTTATCAAACCACTTTCGACTTTGTTCCTTTTCGGGGACGAAAAGTTTTAAGTGGGGGAGATTGTAACAACCCGAAAATCTGGGCCGGTTAAAATTTTTTATTTTGGCGATTATAGCGAATTTTGAATATTTAAAATGAATTATTTTAAATAATATCGACGAGAAATTTATTTTGAATATAAAATCGAACGTATATATTTATACGCATCGTCGTTAGAATATAAATAATTATATATAATTATAAATAGAATAGAAAATGGCGCGGTAGTTCGATAATTCGATTTCAAACTTCAATTGAATGTACCGGGTGCAAAACAATCCGGATTTTAGTGAAACAAAAAACAATAGGATCTAAATGATGATATCTTTCCAACGAATCCGAAGAATCAAAATTTCATAGCGGGAATCAAAAGATATGTCCAGTTGAAAATTCTGAATAGTCGCTATGGAATTCTGGCCCTTAAAAATGGGCATTTTGCAAATGACCTCGGATTTCGACGAAACCACTTTTGTTGGATCCGCAGTGTCAAGTTATTGCTAGATTCCAAATTTCATAATTTTTCGAATCAATATGTGAGCATGGCAAATGAAAACGCGTTTGACCATTTTCAGTTGATTTTAATCGACTGGAAATTGGCCATTTTTCAAACGGTCTCAGAATTCGACGAAACTAGTTTTGTTAGGACCGTATCGTCAATACGAAGCTAGAAAATATTTTTCGGGAAATTTTAGAGGCTGTATGTGGCCCCGGTAAATTGAAATGTGCATTTAAATTGAATATAAAAGATTTATATTTTAATTTGAACGGCAACTGATCGTAACAGCCGAACTGGCTCACGATACATATCCCATTGTGTTCCGAATGTGGGTAATTAGCTAGGGGCGACAATCGTTGGGTTCGGATTGGAGTTCATATCGATAGACAGGTAACTTTGAAATTAAAATTATAAAATATAATAAAATATTTATGTAAATAACCCTATAAACCCTCTCCATTGTTCAAGCCGCCACCCTCAGAACCGATGCTCCACAAACTCTGAAAAGAAAACCCTAAATCGCTCCTCATCTAATCCAAATTAGAATTCTGATCCAAGTGAAAATTAAAGAGCATTTGGTGAGCTTTAAAATCATATGGGTGCGATCTGCTCTGATGGCGTGAACTACGAGAAACCTCGCTTCGAAGTAGCGTCATTCGAAGTCGAATTCCGGTCCAGGGGCGCCGTCGAGTTCATCCAAAGGGGGCGGCGCTGGTAGCTGACACGGAGGAGGAGCACGTGGCAGGAACTGATCGACGTAGAACCCCTCAAATCTCACGCAACCTGGAACCCTAAACTTTGGCAACGGGGGTCGGCAGATGGTCTTAGCCCAGTAATTCAATACGAAGAGGATGAAGGTTAATTTTCTTTTAATTATAGTAGTTATTTTAATTTTGTATATATATATAAAGACAGTAATAAATTTTTGAAAAATATATATCATAGAAAAATATATATCATAGAAAAATATATATCATAGCAAAATATATATCATAGCAAAGTTGTTTAAATAAAATTAGCAAACGCAGATTTTATAAGAAGAAAGGAATGGTTTTTATAATGTAGAAAAGGTTAGATTTTTATTGATATAAAAATATAATTTTTATTATAGCAGAAGCATAAAAATATAATCTTTTATATAGTTATGATGATAAAAATTCGAGCTTTATATATGAAGTAGAAGTAAAAATGTGATTTTTATATATTGAATAGCGAGTAAAAATGTGATTTTTATATATTGAATAGCGAGTAAAAATGTGATTTTTATATATTGAACATCGAAGTAAAAATGTGATTTTTATATATTGAACATCGAAGTAAAAATGTGATTTTTATATATTGAACATCGAAGTAAAAATGTGATTTTTATATATTGAACATCGAAGTAAAAATGTGATTTTTATATATTGAACATCGAAGTAAAAATGTGATTTTTATATATTGAACATCGAAGTAAAAATGTGACTTTTATATATATAGTGGCTACGGGCAGCGAAGATGACAGAATTGCGATAACGAAGAAGACTTCTATAAATGAAGAGTCGTGGTATTGGATAGCTTTCGGTGAGAACTTCTCACTCTTCAATTTCTTTTTCTAGTCATATATGTATACTAGGATGCAGACGGTGTTTAGTAGCACCCGACACCGGTCATCCACAGACCATGGATGGTTTGTTTGTTTAATTGTTTGGTTGTGTAGTTGGTTAGATTATTTGGTTTGAATTGAATTGTTTGGTGAAATGAAATTAATTTGATTGATGTGTGAATGGCGTGGGCCTTCACTAGACCGGGGATAAGGCGAGGCCTTGTCCCGTTTCTAGTATCGTGTCGTTATGCCGCCGAAATTTTCTAAAATAAGTTAGAAAATAAAAATACCATTTTATTTAAAGAATGAACTGAATAGAAATTCATATGTTAAAATAAAATGTTTTATCGTTAAAAATATAATTTTTAACGTGAGTATGAATATAGTGAATGTGAATAAATAAACATTCATTTACAAACCGGACGGCTTGTTTATGTACACCTATTTGAAGGACATTGATTGGGACGATAAATTTTACACATCGCCCAACTGCACAAATAAAATATGTGTTCGATTGTTTGAAACCCCACACGGGTGTTGGGATGAAATTTGAAGTTCACTCATCCTGATTGATTAAATATGTCGATCGATTGATTGACAGGCTGTTATAAGCGTTAGATATCTATATTTGATGCTTATACAGTATAGTGCACTTTGGTTGATGGTTGATTATTTTTCAATGCTATTATCTACGTATGATGTATGAAAATCCATATAATTAATATTATATGGTGATTGATTGGGCCTCATTCCAATTTAGAAAATAAAGAACATTATAAAATAAAGGTTCATGTGTTGACTGTACTCATCCGTTGAGATTAGTCATGTGTTGAACGAAATATTTTAATAATAAAATTTTATATCTTTATCACTATAAAATAAAGGTTCATGTGTTGACTGTACTCATCCGTTGAGATTAGTCATGTGTTGAACGAAATAATTTAACAAAAATAGTCACACGTGGACAGTACTCATTCGTTGAGATTAGTCGTGTGTTGACAAAAATAAATATTCATTTGTTGAATAGAATAAAGGAATATATGAAGCCGTGTTGATTAGATTGACGCCATTTTGACGTGAACGATATTTTTATCGATTTTATTCATTTTGAAATGAATTGAATATAAAACGGTTTCGAAATGAATTGAATATAAAACGATTTCGAAATGAATAGAATATAAAACGATTTCGAAATGAATGGAATATAAAACCAATTCGAATTGAATTGAAAACGAATTCGAATTGAAAACGAATTGAAGTGAAATCAAATTGAATTTAAATTTGATTTGAATGGAAAACGAATTTGATTTCAATTGCATATATAACGAATTTGATTTGAATAGAAAACGAATTTGATTTCAATTGAAATATATAACGAATTTGAATCAAATAGAAAACCACTTTGAATTGAATCGAATTGAATCGAATTGAAAACGAATTCGAATTGAATTTAAAACGAAGTGAAATGAATTCAAATTGAATTGAAACTTGAGTTGAATGGAAATGAATTTTAAACCGAATTTATAAGGAAAGATTCAACTTTGATTTGAATTTGAAATGGAAGTTGAAAATGTTTTTGAAACGAATTCAAAACTATTTATAAAATTCGTTTTAAATAGAAATCGACTATATATATATTATATATATTATATATAATATAATGGCCTAAATAGAACGCGCCGCGCCACGGTAGTTCGTGAATTTCGACCATTTATTTCAAACGGACATTACGGGAGATCCGACCGTCGGATTCTCCTAAAACCGGAACCGTTGGGTTCGTATCGAAAAGAGCTTTCTAACGAATATTAGAAATTAGAAATCTAACGGTTGGATTTGGAATTATGTCCAAATCAAATTTGAAAAAGGTCGCTGTAAGTGCAGTTCGATGGCCGTTGATGGAAATCGACTGTACGGGCCTTGATAAAATTATTAAAAATAGTAATAATTTGTGTAAAATCATAAGAAATGATTTAGAAAGAACTGGGATGAAAATTCCCATATTTGAAAAGATAAAAATAGATTTTTATTGAAATGAACTAGTTTTGAACTAGAATTATAATTCTATTTATTTTTAAATAAATAAATTGAATTTGAAAAGGGTTTTAAAAATAACCAGAATTTCCAATGATTGCATTGGAGTGGATTTGAATCAAAATTGTCTTCGGAATATTTCGATGTTGGAATTCGGGATTATACAGATGTTGTTATGGAAATTTGAAAGATATATATATATATATATTTATATCGTTATTTCCAATACGACATTTGTTAATCGTAGAATTTGATATTGAATATAAGCCGATATATTTTCTATTCAGAGCCTTGTATTGAATATCAAATGTGATTTGGGTTTGTCGTGAATGGTGTCTTCACTAACACTGTTCTTGAACACAGCTGAGAAAAGATTAAATCTTTTTATTTAGATTTAATGAAGTGTACCAATTAAATAATATTTAATTGGAATTGAATTGATATTGATTTTTGGGTTTATCGTGAACAGTGTTTTAAATAACACTCGTTCTTTAACCCGATAATTAATGGAATGTGATTTTGGGTTTATCGTGAACCGTGTTTTAAATCACACTGATTCTTTAACCCAGTTAGTGATTAAAACTAAGTGGAGTTTTAATGAATCTTTAATTAGATTGAAATGATCGAGAATGGAGTATCACCAGTTTTGCTACAGGCGATAGTTAAATCTTTAATTAGATTTGAACGAGAAATGGTAATTGAATTTACCGATAACACAGTGGTGTTAGATATGAAGTATTACCAGTTTTACTTCATGGGATGAATAGGTTGGGATTGGGAAATTAAAACCAATGATTACTTCGGTAAGGTTCGCTAATCCCGACTAGTTTAAATTGATTTTCAAAAATAGATTAAAGAATAAATTTTAATGATTTATCTTTGATAAAATTAATGGGAACCTTTCCCTAAGAATGTGAAATTTAGAAACTAACCGTAGGTTGGCTAAGCAGAGTGATTTCCTGGGTATTGATCTGATGTTGGTTTCGGCCTTCGGGGTTAATATTTGGGAAATTATTCTCTTGATTAATTTACGGTTAGTGACTGATGAATTGGAATGAGGCGTATGTTGTGTTTGTGTAACACTTATTTAAAATATACGCGAGTTATTTGGAAAGACCGGGTTTATCCCATTCTGAATAACTGATACGACGATAAGTCGAAGATGAAGACGGTGGTCGAAGACCAGAAGTCTTCACGTCGTTTGGGTGATTACTGATGATCTTGATTGGGCTGTACACCCAAGAAGATGGAAACAGTTGGTGATCGTCCAGACGTACTTGGAGATCGATGGATATGCGGGGTACTAGGTGCCTCCGGTTTCATTCAGACCCAGAACAGACTTGTAAATGGACGGTGTGTCTGACATTGGATTTTAGTCCGTGTGATTGATCTCTATTAAATATATATCTGTTTGGCGGCGGAGAATTTATTCTCTTGCTTAACGCCCTTTTCTGAGACGTACGAGCTCAGGGGTTATATATTGATGGATATCAAACGCATGGAGTGAATTGCCTGTGTGGCATGCCTAAGTGGCAATTGATCGAGGCTTCTGTTGAAAAGTAAAGTCTTGTGGTTGATGATCAAAGCACGGCCTTGTGTGGTGTAGCTTTGTGTAACGTTGATTCGCGAGTATCACACCCGGTATGAACCAAAAACGGGAGACGGACCTCAGGGAGGACATGCGTTTCTTTCTAGTTAGGAGTGGCGTCAGTGCTTGAACTGGCTGACGAGTTTGACTCATGTGGATGTTGCTTATTATTACTTGCTGAAAAGCGAGGCGCCTCGTGATATCGGTTTCGGCTGATGCTTCTGGTCGGCTGACGGGCCAGGCTTACGCGCCAAAGGGCGGGGAAACGCATGTTCCGGCATTTTAATCCACATCGGTGGACCGGCCCTGACGATCCAAGGGTCACTCGAGCTCTGATCCTGAGACTCGGACTAGACTGTCTCGAATCGGTGAGGATCTTGCCCCTAGCCTTGGTTCATACGATAAATGATAACCCAACTTCCAATACGACATTGCGGTTTTGATTGTAAACTTATATATGGCGACATAGTGGTATGGGTCATTCATGCCGTCTATGATTGATACTTATGATTTGAAGTTGTTTTATACATTATACACTTATAATAGTATCAAATGATTTCTTTTAAACGTATCAAGCATTCTTGGCTATTATAAGGTAAAAACCCTATCCCCCGGCTTGCGTTGCATTGTGTGATAGGACTTGGGTCTTATAATAGCATCATTTTTCTTTATTTACCATTGCGTTGTTGTTTTATGCACTGGTATTCTTGGGAGGAAACCCGTTCCGTGTTATACGGCGTGGTCCCTTGATTTACCTAACTTTAAAAATAAAGATTAACTGTTTTAGTTCTCACACCAGTCACATGACTGACCTGGAGTTTATTGTTTTAACCTAAACTCTGGGTGCCCTTAATTTGACACGGGCAGCTAGTAGTTTTGGTTTTGCAGATTTATATTCACAGGATCCTGGATTATAGCTGGAACGATATCCAGAAAGCTTTGTATCCGTATATCTCCTCTAGTTGTATATTGTATTATTTTCCACTGCTATGTAATTTATTTAAATCTCTGATATTTCTGTGTAATATTTATTTGGTTTTACTCTGTATATTCTTGTAATCTGATGCATTGTTGTGATATACAATGAAATGTTCTTTTGTATGCGTTCTATTTGTGGCTTGTTCTCGAACTATCCTTTCTTTCCTTTACGGGGAAGTTACGGGTCGTCACACTAAAGGAGTTAGAATATTTTTAAGATAATTTGATAGTTAGAAATCAACGTATCGATATATATATATATATATATATATATATATATATATATATATAGAAGCCGATAAGGAAACGAACTTAGAAATAGAATAGTAACATCAAAAAGGAAGACTAAGAATAAAATCTAGTAAGAATAGGAAGAGGAAGCATATACGTGTTTAAAAGTGAATAAGTAGTTGTATGGTATTGATTATTCGAGTAAGTAGTCATATCTGTTTTGACGTTATAAATGTTATTCAGTCAAGGTCTGAGAGGTAGTTATACCCCAACTTGATTGATTTCATTATTAACAAATAAATAGTAAGATTTCAGGCTCGAAGATCAATGTTGAATAAGAGTTAGTTGAATATAGTATTTGGGTTGTCGTAACGATGTTTTACACAACATCCGTTTTAACCCAAATAAGTGTAAGCTTGGAAATATAATAAAGAATATTTCCTAAGTATAGAAATGATCGAGATCGGAAAAGAGATAAGTAATTGGAATATTTTCCAATTATAAATAGCATATATTTTCTAAAGTTTAGAAAAAAAAGGAAGGCGATATTCGGAAATGTTTTCCAAATAACATAAAAGGCCAATATGGTTATTGAAAATATTTGGTTAACAAATATTGATAAAGAAATAGAGAAGTCATTTAACTAATGGAATATTAATTAAGGGCTCAGTGACATGTTCAAAAGGAAAATTTGATTTTTGAAAAGAGTAAACTGTTTAAAATCTCCCAAGGAAAGACTGTTTGAATTAAAAACAAATTTAACAGAAATTTGTGAAAGCAAATTTGAATTTAAGTAAAGCCAGTAAAGTGGTAACTGAAATTGAATTAGAATGATATCAAGACAAATTGGATTGTGAGATTCAAATTCGAAGTGTAATGTGATAATCAAGTTAAGAGTTGGGAATCGAGAAGAAACTCGAGTTAAAATGATATTGGGCTCAGATATAAGCGAATGGTTGTGTTGTGGATAAAAGCAGGTTGGAATTTGATTGGGATAACATTGGTATATGCTGAGTTGATAGCATATGGAAGTGATAAAAAGTTGATATGCCGACAAAAAGGTACAAGTTTATATTTCTATTGGATATAAGATTTATGAGCCGAATTGGCAAGCCGCTTGGCTGTTTGATTTTCTTTTGGGATGGAGATGGCCCAGAGAGGCAAGTTGGAGTTTGAGATATTGACCAGTACAAAGGAGGTGCTAACGAAATTTTTCAAAAAAAGTTAAGGCGTTAGAAAATTTTCAAGATTTTTGAAAATTTTCGTTGATAAGAATTAATTAATAATTTAATTAAAATTAAATTAGTCCAATGGAAACTGAAGTTAAGAAGTGAACAAATATGTTCTAACCAGTCGATAGGGTCGTTCTCTACCTTTTAGCAATTTCGAGGACGAAATTATTTTAAGTGGGGAAGAATGTAATGACCCGCATTGGCAGAGGTATTATAATTAATTTATTTAATTATATAAATAGTGATATAGTGAATTAAATGGTCGTGGAATTAAATAATGATGAATATTTAATTAAAATAATAAATTAAATAATATATTTAATTCTGAAATAATCAGAATTGGCTGAAATGGCGATATGGTGTGAACTGGACAAATTCAAAATATATATTTCAGTTTAGAATCTGAATTTGAATAACGAATATATTATATAAACGACAGTTTGAACGTAGAATTATAATATAATTAAAATCGAGCTTGAAATGGCGCTGCAGTTCGTAAATTGGCGATTCGAACTTCAACTAAATGTACAGGATTCGTTTTAAGCCGGATTTCTGTGAAACAAGAAACGTGTGGAGCTGGTGGAGTATATCTTTCTAGTGGAAGAGAAAAATCGGGATTTCGTCGTGTAGATTTTGATTTACGTCCAAATCAAATTTTAGAAAAGTCGCTGTGGAATTCCTTTATAATTTATAAAGGAATTGTTTATATTTTAAAAAGGAATTTCAATATAAATCGAATATCGGGTTGACCCGGATTTGAAATGTCAAGTTAGAAATTCATATAGGAGTATTCTAGAGCTGTATGGTATTCCACTGTGAATATAGACGCTAATATTTATTTATAAATATTTAGTGTAATTATATTTAAATATATTTATATATTTAAATGGGTCATCCAGAGCTTTAAAAATAGCCACTTTTGCAAACGAAGTCGGAATTTGACGAAACTAATTTTGTTAGATCCGCAATGTAAAATAGTAGCTAGATGTCAGTTTCCGTGATTTTTAGAGTCACTGTGTGGCCGTACGGATTTTTAGAGTGAAAAACATTCAGTATTTCGATGGTTAAAAATACGCTGTGTGAGCATACGGAGTCAGAATTCGACGAAACCAGTTTCGTTGGGACCGTAATGTCGAACTCTAGCTGCATGTCCAGTTTGGTGATTTTTGAGTATCGTATGTGATCACAGGAATTTTAGAGGATAAATACAAACAGCGTAAGAATAAAAATATATTAAATAATGGAATATAAAAATAATATATTTTTCCTATATAATACCATTTCAAAAACCTAAACCTAATTCTATTCTCTATAGTGGTCAACAAGCAAGAAAAATCCACCGTGATATTTTTGCTTTTACAGTAAAACATTTCCATCTTCAAAATTCAAAATCAAACCAAATAAAAATCAGTAAATCCTCTAACTCATATATTTGAGTTCCACACATGATTCTCTACCCACTGGTATACCTTTCCATTAGTTCGGTCGTATTCCTGTTTGTTGGAAATCAAAGTCGCGAACCTAGGGTTCAAGGAATTTGGAAATCGAGGGATCGATTCAGGTTTGTGTTGTGATATTTGGGTTTGTGAAGTGAAATAAGGGTTGTTGGTATGATTTTTGTGGTCTTCGGTGGAAGGGAAGGTCGCGCGATGTCTGGTTGTACCTAGGAAAGCTGTTCGACAGGTTCTGTCTGACGGCGTCGAGTTCAACGAAATGGAGATGGGGAGGAGCGGCTTCCGAAGAGGTGACGGATGGTACAAATTGTTGGTGGAATCATGGATTACAGTGCGTGAACGGATCGAATGAAGGAGGTGGTAATGGAAAGTGGCGTTGGTTTTAACTGGAGCCGCAAGTTAATTCGGTGAAGAAGGAAGAAGGGGTTGAAGCGGGTTGGGCTTGAGAGGTAGTGGGCTGTGAAAATAGAAGTTAAGCCCATTTAATTTAATCGAGTTTTATTTTAAATTAGTACAAAATTTAAAACTGTATATCTATTTCATACGATATCAGATTGACGAACCGTAAGTTGTGTTGGGATCGTATGGACGGGAGAAACACAATGAGACTGACCGGGAGTGAATCGGGACTCGTTACAATTTATGGTGAAATAAATTGTCCGACTGAATCAAATAACGCAAACCGTTATTTAACGGCTAACGCGCAAATGTGAGTAAATCTCACCAACTCTTAACAGTTTATAATTTCATGTTGTATTTTTAGAACTGTAAATATTGGTTGATTGATTATGTGTTGATTGTTTGATTGAACTGCTAGTCAGTTGATTGAATTTCTATATTGATTCTGTTTATCAGAATATATCATATGGAACTGAAAGTGATGTTATCTATATTGTTTAACATCTGTGATGCAGGGAAACAGGTTGGAGGAACCCAACAGGGTTCCTCAACATTTATTTTACTGTTTTTCAAATATTGTGATATATGATGTGATATATAATCTGTTGTCGATTATATGTGTTTGGACGATACTGATCATCGTTATTTGATATGTTGAATACCATAACATACCGAAATGTTGATAAGGGAATATTTTCAAAGTGATATTTGAAATAAAATATTTATAAACGGAATATTTATAAATAAGAAATATTTATAAATTGGAATATTTATAAATTGGAGATATTTAGAAAAAGGGAAAACGTTATAAAAAGGAAACTGTTATAAGAAGGAAATCATTTTTAAAGTGCGGAACCGTTACTAAAAGTAAATCTTTAAAATGAATAAATGTTGTTAAAAAGGAAATCTTTATAAAGCGAATAAAGGAGTTAAATCGAATATGGTATTCGAAAGGAGTTAAATCGAATATGGTATTCGAAAGTAGTAAATCGAATTAGTTATTCAAAAGGAGTTAAATCGAATATGGTATTCGAAAGTAGTAAATCGAATTAGTTATTCGAAAGGGGTTAGTCGAGTTGAGTCAGTTGAATAGAGTAATCGAATATTTGTTATTCGAATAAGAGTTAACCAGTTAGAGTTAAATCAATTAGAGTTAACCAGTTAGAGTTAACCAGATGGAGTGAATCAATTAGAGTTAACCAGTTAGAGTTAAACCAGTTGGAGTTAATCGATTAGAGTTAAAGAAAATAGAGTTAATCGAATATAGTTTATTCAAATAGAGTAAAGGAGTTAATCGAATATAGTTTATTCAAATAGAGTAAAGGAGTTAATCGAATATATAGTTTATTCGAATAGAGTAAAGGAGTTAATCGAATATATAGTTTATTCGAATAGAGTAAAGGAGTTAATCGAATATATAGTTTATTCGAATAGAATAAAGGAGTTAATCGAATATATTGTTTATTCGAATATAGTAAAGGAGTTAATCGAATATATAGTTTATTCAAATAGAATAAAGGATTTAATCGAACATATAGTTTATTCAAATAGATTTAGAAGAGTTATCGAATATAATTTATTCGATAGGAGTTAAGTGAATAGAGTTAGAGTTAAATCAAAAGAGTTAAGTGAATAGAATAAATTGAAATAGAGTTATCGAATATACCTTATCGAAGGAAAGAATTATCGAATAGAAAAGATTTGAAAGAGAGTTATGTAAGGAAGTTTGTTAAAGAATTAGAAGGGTGAACTTTTTCTATTTCAAGGTTAGAAACGTTGTTCAGTTAAGGTCTGAGAGGTAGTATTACCCCAACTTGATTGACTTCATTTTTAACTAAGGAATGGTTAAGGTTCGATAGTAAGGGTTGGTTAAGTGAATTTAGTAATTAAAGGAAATGGTTTGAGTTGGCATCGCGATGGTTTGTTTAAACATCTGTCTAAGTCCGATGAAGAAGCTTTGGAAATGTTTTCCAAATAAGAAACCAGAAATGTTTTCTAATAAAGAAAACAAGAAATGGAAATGTTTTCCATTGTTAATAACGTATATTTTCCAAATTTAGAAAATAAGAAATATTGAATATAGGGAAACAGGTGATAAGTAAATTAATGAAATAAAGAGATAAATGTTGAATGATGTTTGATCGATATAAATTTCCATTTGGAAATGATATCGTTGTTTGCACACCTGTTTTTCTTCGATAGTCAAATCACAGACTATCGAAATTTTGACCATTTTAACATTGTTAATATGGAGAGACCGGTTAGATTATTATCCAAAGAACCACTATGTATTGGCATAAGCGTTGCGAATCATATATGCCAAAGGAAATTGAAGGCGGAGTTATGCAAGGGCTATCCTGTTTACAGAATAGTGCCTTCGGTTCATCCTGTTCCTGGATGACTTGTATGGACGGATGTCTGACAGAGTATTTCCAGACGATCACGTATATTGATTTCTCCAACCGTACCAAGAGTGGAAGCGGAGAAGGAAACTTCTTTTAGCTAACACATAATGTATGGTTGAGGACGTCAATCGGTGATTTGATGGATTTGATGATGTGACATTCAAAGTGAATCTGGTGTGATGATAAAGCGTAGCTTCTAGCCTCACATCCGGTAAATGACAGAAATCGGCAGGCAGCAAGGCTAAGTCGGTCGCACCGAAGTAGGGTGTATAATCAATTGATCTAGAGTTTTATTTACTTCTAAAAATCTATTGTTGATGCTGTCCCATTCGGTAAACGGTTGCTGATCCCAACCGTTGGTGATATACATTCGATACACTCAAGCGAAATGAGTTGTCGGTCATGTGTGGCCGGGTTGCAAGATGTTCTTGTTGAACCCAGTGTATTCCTTTCTAGAGGTACACTAGCGAAAGGTGGTTCCATACCTTGTCATAGTTGGAAATCCATTACCCAATACGTGCTTGCGGTTTTGATTGTATACTATATATGTAGAACGTGAGATGAAAGCGTTTCTGCTAGATGATTATTATAGTGTGGTTGATAGACATTATTATAATATCAAAGGTTTTGATATAAAGATATTTTGGATTCTCAAAAGGGAAAAACCCGTTCCTTTATACGGCATAGTCTTATGAGATATCGTTTACTTGTTCAACTGTTTTAAACTGTTTTACTCATACCAGTCCCATGACTGACCCGGAGTTTATTTGTTTGTTTCCCTAAACTCTTGGGTGCCTAAATTTGTACGGGCAGTCAAGTAGTCGGGATTTACAGATATACCTGAAGAGCTGGAGCAGGAGGCTTCAGGATCATATAGCTATAGTTATTTCCGCTGTATTGTAAGTGTTGTACTTTGAAAATGATGTATATTAAAGTACAGATGTATATTTCAAAGTTATGTTACATATATTATATGTTATTCGTTCCGTTGTGAGATTCGTGTTACTCTGATGTTGTGTTCTTCTTCTTCTTCTATTCCAAGTTTCTATCTTATCTATCCTCACCCTCTAATTTCTTTCATTTATGACCGGTATTTTTGACCCTTGGATGTTCAATATGTGTTGTATATCGAATAACCAAGATCGTCCGTAACCCGGGTCATCACACTAGGGTGTTGCTTGAAAATGACCGTTGGTACACAGTTAGGACCAGTGGTGATTACTCGATAATTTTCCCGTTAGGGGTAAAACCCGTTATTACAATTCTGTTGGGATCATTCTGTTATTTCGTTCCTATTGGGTAGTTAGGGTAACACCTAAACCTATCGTTGATCCCATGGTTTGAACTTTTCTGTCTGAGGGGGACATAGTCCTGAGATTCTTGGCGCTTAGTTGTAGCTGTGTAGAGTGTCTGTTTTCCTGTTTTAGTTGAAGGACTAGAAGGCATATTTTAAACTAAAACACAGATCAGAGTATTAAGTTAAATAAGCCAAGAAATGAGTAGTGGTACAACTAAAAAGGAAACAGAAAATTCAATAAAGCAACAATCATGACAGCTAAAATGGAAAATTCTGAGAAAAAAGTGAATAAGAATAATTTTTTCTAAGATAAGTTGAAAAAGAAAATCTGTAATGAAGAAAGATTTCTTTTGTGTGCTGTGCTTGGATAGGAAAATAGGGAATCTTTATAAAATAGTTGTATAAAATCCAAGTACAAATAGAAAAGGCGCATAAAAGAAAAATGGGGGATGTGAAGTTTTCAGTTTTCTACCTTTTTGTAACATAAGAAATCAAATTTAGAAAATTAGATTTTTCTGAAATTCGAAAAAAAGTCGTTTGGTAAGGTTTTGGATGCAAAAATTGGATGAACTATGCTCTCGCTCAGTAAGAGTGTGGGAAAATTTGGATAAAAAAATATTTTCATTTTCAAATATTTCTTTCATATTGAAATTGCCAGTATATTTAGAATGTGTGCATCATGTTTTCAAAGAGGTTTTTTAAGAAAAATTTGCATTCATATAGGAGGTACCGCTTAGGAATTCATTTCATTCATGTATTATTATGTTGAATTGCACTTTGCACTAGTACACTACTGGTTGCAAAATTGGACGCACATATGATGGTTGTGAACTATGTGAGAAATTACTGAATTTTACCCTTATCAAATTTCGTGGACAAAATTTCCTAAGGGTGGGAAAATGTAACACCCCAAAATTTTGTATACTATAATAGTACTTAAAGATAATAAAAATGAGATAACTTAATTAAATATTCAGAATTATGGGAAATCGGCATTACTGCTGCGTTCGTCTTGGAATTTTAGTTCAGATAGACCTCAAGTTTGCGTAAAACGGACAACCCATGAATAAGTTATGAACCTTGGAAGTTTGTATATATATAAGAGGCTTATATATAAATATAATTCAAACTAGAGACAACATGCGGAAAATATCGTGGAAGGACCCCAACTTGGACCTGGGTCGACCCATGCATGGGTCGGGTTGACCCATGGGTCGACCCAAGGGGACGTGGGTCGACCTATGGGTCGACCCATGGGGGTAGGTGGGTCGCCCCAGTGTGCGCAGTGCATTTTCATGACGTGTTTTTGATGGTTTGTGCAGCTAGATTTTATTTAATTTAATCTAATGGTTCAAAGCTTTCTAAACACCCATAAACAGACTAGTAGAGCCTAGCCTAAATCTCATATTTTCTGAGAGACTGTCTAGACTCTGCCTTTCTTCTTCCTCCTCAAATCTATTCAAAAAATAAAATAAATAGTCTTAGGAAATTCTTATTCAAGATCTGGAGGAAATCACCGTATAATTGCAAATGGTGTTCAGAATTCTGACTAAAGAGAGGTAAATTCTAAGATCTGGTCAATTTAAATTTCTCCTCTTTCTTCCCTTTTTCTTTTAGTTGAGAATTGTGAATCCGTGGTTATTTAGATTCTAGACCTAGTTAGGAGAGCCATGGAATGCTAGTTGTGGACCAGATTCAAAATTGGAAAGCAATTTAGGTGAGTGGATTTAAGTTATGCCTTTTTGATAATGGTATATTTATCGTTTGGCATTCCCCGTTAATATGTATGATTAACTTGCTGAACTGTAAATCCGCTGAAATGTTCAACCTACTGAAATATGTTGTAATAAAAAAGGGGAAATTTGGGGAATATCTTGTATTGTGAAACATGACTGGAAAATTGAGATTGTATGAACAAGTAAATCTGTAGACTTAATTCAGGATTAAATGGAACAAGTTATTGAAACTGTAAGTAACATATAGGGTTAAGTGAATCTGTTTAAATCTGTTGGGGTTATATGAACCTATTAACCTTTAATACTTAACCTGTTTAATCTGTTGGGGTATATGAACCTATTAAAACTGTGGGGGTTATGCAAATCTGTTAATCTGTAAATCATAACCTGAAGTGAAAATATTTCTGCTGTATAGAGCCTATTTCCATTAATCACCTGCCTGAATTGGGAATTTCTGTGAACACTGTAATTATGAAATTTACAATGAACATGAATATTGGTTAATAATATTATTATGCCAAAAGATTGTAAATAAGGATTACAGTAAAATTTGGAAGAATGAATATTCCTAAATTTATAGTAATAGAATATTGTAACCGCACCGAGACACGAGGTTAAATTCAACTTGTGGTACGGAACCGCCCAGCAAAACCAGCATCCACAAGTGGTTAATTTAATATGAGGGGTCTAGTGCATAAACATACAAGTAACAGTACTAAGACACGAGGTTAAGTCCAACTTGTGGTAGAAGTCTGCTCGGAACCGCCCGAAAAATCTAGCATCCACAAGTGGTCAATTTAATGTGAAGGGTCAAGTGCGTAAACATACAAGTAAGAAAGCTAAGACACGAGGTTAAGTCCAACTTGTGGTCGAACTCTGCCCGGAACTGCCTGGCAAATCCAACATCCACAAGTGGTCGGCTTAATGTGAGAGGTCTTGTGCATAAACACATATATGAGTATATGCATATAACAAGATAAAATAAATGGCATTAATTGAAATTAATGGAAATGAATGAAGGTTACAATAGTAAAAGAATTGGAATGAAGGGGGAATGATAATAACCTATTAAGAATAAACCTGAAAGGAAAATAGGAAAGATAATAGGTAGGCTTATCCTAGGGACAAGTGGAAATTGTAACTTAGGTCATAATAAACGATAGAGGGAATGTGATAGCCTAAGTAATGAAATAAGTTGTTTTTAATTATAAATTAAGTAATCCGTAAATTTGGAAACCTAAAATCTATTGTTTGTAATAAGTAGAGAAAACGGGGGGAAACTTATGAAATGCAATAAGTAGTACTTAGTTATAAATTAACTAATCTGTAAACTTGAGAAACTGAATCCTGTTGATAAGAAGAATATGCTATCTGTAAACTTGAGAATCTGAAATCTGCTGATAAGAATAACATGTTAAAGGCTTATTAATAAACTTAAATGGGTTAAGTTATATAACTGAAATTAATAAGCAAGAGGAAATTGGTGACTTGAATAAGAAGTCAAAATGACTTGAAATAACCAAGTTAAATGGAAATCTGAAAAGGTAGAGCAAGCGAGTAATTAAATGTTTAGTCATAGGGTCTAATAACACATTAACTGGAGGTGCTTGGACCAGTCCATACATCTGAAGGTGAATAACCCAACATGGTAGATCATCATGGTGGCATGATACACGAGGGGAGCGCAGATCCATCTGATTATTCTGCCTATTCTGTTGATACTCTGCTGGCTTCGAAGGGCTGGAAAAGGAAGCACGCAGCTTCCGGGGACGTGGAGGGTAATCCTAGTAGTCCTCTGTGCGATGGCAGCATTCAGGCCGTGCTTACAGAGGTTAGGTCCGTGCGATACTAACCGGTGAGCATACGTTGATAGCCGCGATAATAGGCAGTCAGAAGGCTATAAGGTGGCATAGGTGATTCGACGATCTGGTTTCCTTGTGATTAGGCTGGTTACGACCAATTTATTGGGTTGCCTTTGGCGGGTCTAACCATATGTTGGATAGCAGTCCTTAGGTAGCAACCATTGACGGTCGGCGTGATGCGTGATGTGGGAAGACGAAAAGCTAAACCTACTGATCATCGACCTTTCGCTATCAAGGCTTTGATTGCAGGACATGCCAATTAGGATGTTGTTTTCCGGGCCACGTCACTAGATCTCAATTCTGTTTGTCTTTCACTAGTTGATGGATGGGTCGGGTGGGACCATAACCACTAAAAATTTAGACCATAGCATATGTGTATACAGATATCTGAAAAGCTACTGACCTAGTTTCGTGTTTCTTATACGTCCCTGTTACGAAACTCAGTGCATAGTAGATAATACGTGCGGATACATGCATACAGTTTCTGGATGGTGTATCATTAAGGTTAAAGCATCGAGTATGATTGGCGATACGTACGTGAGAAAGTCTACATACATGCATGTTTTGTCTGGCTGGTGTATCATAGACTCTAGGGCATTACTCTGTGATGGAATCAGATTCGATCGAAGGTGGCAGTTCGTACGCTTACGTAGCATGGTGATTGCGATTCTATGCGGAACATAGCATTGTTATACAAAGATATGTATGTCGTTCTGGCATAGGATAAGGGACTGCATATATTTCTGTTGGCTTTACGGCGGAGACCGTGCGAGTGGGATACCATGGGGTGTACCTTAATGATTGGGGGTAGCTATATATATAATGTATTAGGTTAATCCACTGGAAAGTAGATGGGTACGACGTGTGTGTAAGCTTGAGTGTTGTTAAGCCAAGTAACCTAATAAACAAGAAATTTAACTTAACGGTATATGTAGGGTTATCCAAAATGTGTAGTTTAAATCCAGTCACCAGAACTTATGTTCTGACCCCCTCCTCATAACTTATTCGCGGGCTAGATTTGTGGCAGAGAAATGATAGTTTTGGATACTGGTAGTATTATTATTTAGGTAAGGCTATATTTTGATTATATTATATTTTATTCCATTCCGCTGTGATATAGTTTCTGAGCTCTGATATGTTTATTATCTCTGTCTTTTCTGCAGGATATCAGACAAACCAACACTAGTTTCGATGGATTAGAATTTTGAAACAAAAATCAGTCCATTGGAATTCGGGTTGTTACAATCACTCTTAACATCACATCACTTGCCAGCACACATTATCAACTTTTTACTGGACACAGTTCACCACACATCAACAACACCAACAACTCCCTTCATACCAAACTGTAACAAACACATACCAACACACCAAAAACCACCATTGCTTATTTCAATTCCGAAAACCCAATTCGAAATGTCGTCACTGTCCACACTTCCAAATCCATAATCGAAATCCATCAAATCCCAGTCATCTTCCACAACCGTTCTTCATCATGAGCCCACCCCTACAACCATGTTTCACATAATCTCCCTCTACACTACATCACCAAACCCAACTACAGGATTCAACAACTAGCCTCGCTGAATTCCGAAACCAAATTTTCACTAACCTCTGCCCTTGACAGCCACAACAAATCACAACGTCCTGCATCGTCCATGATATCATCAAAGCCATTGTACACAACTCCTCAGATTATTACTAAATCGCACAATACAAAACCACATTATTGAAGACTTTGAACAACCCATCTGCACCCGCCTTCATCTACAAACCATAACCCCAAACCCTAAGTAATCGCAATCTAGAGAGAACCAATTCTGATCCTGAAACCCTACTTCGAAAGACTCAAGCCGAATTCAAAATCGCATCCATCTGAACCCTAATAACCCGAATACACAAAACCAAAAAATCGAAATCCAACTTGAGGATTTAATAGCTGATTCAAGAATCCCAATTCAACAACCAAAACTGCCACTTCGCAAAATCGTCCAAATCTGAACTAAAAACCCTGAATTAATTTCGAAACAATAAAATCGAAGTGATGTGGGTTGATTTTCCTTAAGAGATTCAACTGTTCAGCGTTTGTGTTGGTGGTATTTTTACATATGAAAGAGAAAAAAAGAGAATTGTTATTTTTGATGTGACTATTCCTTTTCGAAATTTGTCTATTTCCATTTATTTGGTAAGAAACCATATTATATATGCGCTTTAAGGGGTAAGCTATTTAGCAAGTTGATTTTGATTGAACATTGCACAATTTTAAGATGGTATACTCGAGAATGTGTTTTTGACTATTTTGCAATTGGCAAGTTAAGGCCAAGGTAATTCCAATTTTTATTCCCTTCTTGCTCTTGTTTCACTTTCGCGGTATTTTTGCGGTATTTTTCTAGCAATTTCTTTTTTTACTTTCATGGCAATTTCAATTTCGTTTTTTCTTGTTAATTTAGTTTTTTCCTCAAATTCCTAGTTAATTTCCTTTTCCTATTTTTTTAGTTGTTTATTCATTTAAAAAAAGAGAGTTTCAAATCAAAGGTTAACTTTGAAACGAAGAATTCAAACAACAAACAAAGAAATTCAGAGGTCAAGTGATTTTCAAATAGTGGAGAAAAGAGTTCAAGCTACTCAATTGCACTGGACAGACAACCATACCCCACTGTAAAATTTTCTAACTTAACAAATGTTGTAGTTGCTTAAAAATATAGAAATTGCTTGTAAAGATTTTCTGTAGAGGCAGGGGCCCACTTGTACAATTTTTATTTTCTGAATTTATTATTTTATAATTGTTGTGGTAGGCCGAAATTTCCATAACTAAAGTCATCATACTCATCATTTTCAACAATAAAACTTAATTAGATGTTGAAAAGTATTTCACTACAAGAGTGTATTTAGTGAAATTGATTCTCTCAAGAGTTTGATCGTGGATATATATTAGTTCAATTTATTGAACTTTTAGCAAAAGAGCTTGCATATTACCCGTAAAACATTGGTCGTATCTCTTAGTATTTATACTATACGTGAAAGACCATAAAACCCTCTTCCTCTTCAAATCGAGACTATCAACTAATAAGATATACTTGAGTACGTTATCTGTTTTGTAATAAGAGATACTTGTGTCAACCTTAAGTTTTGGATTTTCTATATTTGACAATGATGAGTGAAAAGAGTTGTAGCAACCATAATTCTTCTAAGGGTTCTCTGATAAATCAAAACTTTTATAATGATCAAATTAATGCAACTTTCAAAATCTTAGTGTCGGAATGGGTAGACCCTTATCTCTTCAAGATCAATGTTACCCTACCAAGACTGTTCAACCTTCTATCATAGTATTTCCACCAGTTGAAGGAAATTTTGAGCTTAGACATTCATTCATTCAAGAGGTATCAAAATTTACTGGTTCTGAAAATGATTATGAATTTCTAAGTGAATTTGAACTGTATGCATCCAAAACTAAAATGCAATAATTATCAAATGAGTCAATCAAACTAAGGCTGATTCCATTCATTCTGCTTGAAAGTGCTAAAAGATGGCTAAATTTTCTTCCAAAACATTCCATAAGAAGTTGGGATGAATTTTTCACTATATTCTTGAAAAAGTTTTTCCTATTTCATAAAACTCTTAAAATTCGAACTGAAATAAACCAGTTTTCTCAAAATGAAGGGGAAACTTTTTCAAAATATTTGATAGATTTAATCAATTATTATATAGTTTCCCCCACCATGCAATCCCAAAACACTACTTATGTCAAATTGCATACGAAGGGCTAAACTATCAAACTCAAACAAAACTTGAATCAATGTGTCGAGGAGAATTTATGTCTAAAATAGTTGATGAAGCATGGGAATTCTTAGAAGATTATTCTGAAAAGGACATGCAATAGGAGTCAGTTCGTGTTCCCATTCTTACTTCTACTAGAGAAGTGCATGTCATGGATCAAATTCATTTTCCCTTAGAATCTCAAACTCCTCAAATCATAGAAGGACAACTGCACCATTACCCTCAAGATCAAGCCAATGTCATAGCTCAAAATAATCCTTATTCATCCACTTATAACCCTAGTTGGAGAAATCATCCGAATTTCTCATGGTCTAATCCCAATAATGTTGCAAATCCATCTCACTTGATACCAAATTTGAATTACCAAGCATCATTTTCTTCTAGCCCTCAAACTTCTCAAATTCCACCCAATTCAAGCCTTCAAGTCAAACATGTAGGCATTCTAACTCTCAATAACCAACTTAGTCTCCTCAAACTTCTCAAGAAATTATTCGATTAGAGAAACAAATAAACGATCAAGATGCTAAACTCGAACAAATGATGAATATGATGAAGGAACCCATGAAAAGTAACGAGAAAGGAAAATTTCCTAGTTAACCCGAAGTGAATCCAAAATATAATTCTCGTACCGTGAATTCTTGTCAGGACGGAAACTATAATTCGGTTAACGCTGTCACCACCCTTAGATCTGGAAAACGGTTGACAAAAATGTTGGCAATCCCGACAAACCTTCGAAGTCGACCCCTATCCAAAATCCTGACACTCTTCCAATGGAAAGCAAGGCTAATTCTTTTGAATTCCAAATCTCCGTCTTCTTGGGATGTTGGTGACCCCGACAATATCTCTTCTTCTAATGTCGGCAACCCCGACGATATATCTTCTCCTAATGTTGGCAATCCGAACATCCCATCTTCTACACCCTTACCTCCTTTACTTCCTATATCGAAACCTTCTTCTTCGAACGACCAAAATTCTGAAAGAGTCTATAAATCAGTAGCTCTAAATCCTCATAGACTTAACATTAAGAAGAAAGATGCAAATTCTGAAAAAATTATTAAAATCTTCAAACAAGTTTGTTTAAATATTTCACTCTTAGACACCATCGAAAAATTCCACAATATTCTAAGTGTTTGAAAGAGCTATGCACCCGAAAATGAGCCACTAATGTTCCTAAAACTGCCTTTTTAACTTCGAATACTAGCTCTGTTTTCTCAAATCCTTCATCAATCAAGTATAAGGACCCTGTTAGCCCTACAATCGGTTGTAAAATAGGAAATATTAACATCCGTCATGCCTTACTTGATCTTGGCGCGAGTGTCAATCTTCTTCCCTACACTGTTTATCGTCAACCTAGACTAGGGGAATTAAAACCCACGAACATAACAATTCAACAGGCTGATCGATCTGTTAAAAATCCATTGGGTATAATTGAAAATCTTTTGATTCAAGTTCAACAATTCTATTTCCTTGTGGATTTCATAGTCCTAGAAACTAAGCCTGTTTCGAATCCTAATAGTAAAATTTCATTAATTTTATGTCGCCCTTCTTGGCCACCTTGAATGCCATCTTAAATTGTAGAAGCGACCTACTTAAACTATCATTTGGGGACTTAACCATTGAATTGAATATTTTTCATCAACCCAAAGAATCCAAAATAGGAGAAGTCGACATAATAGAATTAGTTTTAGATGATACGTCTGATTATCTCCTCAGAAAGCTTCACTTTCCTCAATAGATGTATCCATTATGTCCTCGAAGAACTATTCGAAGACGAGCTTAAGTTTTTAAATGATGAGAATGAATCTCTGGAACGACTCGAAGCTAATCATAATTCCATATCATCAAAAGAAATTGCGGTTAAACACTCAAATCTATGATAATATGATAATCTTCATCTGAATTGTATAAACCCTTGGAACGATTAAATTTTCATAGGAAGGATTTTGATTTCAGAATTCACTTACATGCCTATTGTACCTTACAAATATGGTAAGAAATCATTGTGCATTATTTCCGATAGAGGCAAGTGTGGTGGAAAAAGGGAACATCATTTTTCACAAAACATTCACCATCATCACAGAATTCATTTTTCATATAGTTGGCATACACATATAGTGGTTAAACTTCATTTCATTTTACAAATAATTTTGCATATCATCCATCTTTGGGTGTTATCTTTCACATTTAGGAAACATATTATAGTGTGGACACTGTTTCAACCAAGTGTGAGGGGGAGTCTGCATTGCATTCATTTCTAATTTTCCTCTCATTTTTCTTCTTTTCATTTTCATGCATTTAGATAGGATCGTCATGCATTTTAGGTTATAGTAACATGCCATTTTTTTAAATACACCTCATTTTAGATTGGTACAACGTAGCAAGTTAACAATTTTTTTGGTCATTTTATAGTATTTTTTTTCTCTCAACTAAGATCGAATAAGAAATATAATGAAAAGTTGAATTACAAGCTATAATAGTGTAACCAGTATATAGGAAGATTCTTTGGTGATGGTCATGAAGTCTATTCTAAATTATAGTCTTTGTTTAATGAGTGGAGGATTCAAAGTACATGTATTGGCTTTTCGAATTCTTAAAACTAAATTGTGTTAAGCTAAAATCGTGTAACACTTTCTTCTTCTTATATTTAAAATAATAGTAATCCAAGGGTATCCAACATTGCTTGTAAATCTAGCGTTGGTGTGCAAACCCGCCAAGCTCTTTCCCAACTCTCACATCATCTCGCAAGGCAGTGTATGGGTAGTATACCTTGGTCTTATTTTAAAGTTGGACACCTAAGGATTACTGACGTCTTTTTGACAAAGTCAACGTTGGCCAAGCTCTATCCTAACTCTCACATCAGCTCGCAAGGCAGTGCATGGGTGGTATACCTTGGTCTTTTAAGTTGGGTGTGTGTAATTAATTATAAATTATAATCTTGATAGAGATAGAGAATAAAAAAATTATGCCGAAGCACATCTTGACCTTATTGATTGGACTAGTCATACACAAGGAAATAAAATACCACTTTGCAAACTGTGATAAGCAAACTAAGAATTTATTTCATAGCTTCCCTATGTTATCAACCAAACCAACTGGCCAAACTAGAATCTAATGTTTGAAAACTTGAATTATGTTGAAAATTTGTGACGAGTTGAGGAACCAAAAATTTCTACAGATTGATTTCGAATTATACTGCTATATTGAAACTTTTCTGAAACAAGTCATGTTTTCATTTGCATATTTCCGTTGCATTCATGTTGTTGCATTAGAACCATAACATACTCCATTTGGATTTTGTGGGTAGTATACATTGAAAACCCTCACGAGACACCACTCATCCTATTAGGGGACACCTATAAGTTTAACGGCTTGTTTCATATGCTCAATGCAATCCTAAAGTGTGACCTACCTAGTTTAGCTTTTCATTTTTGTTTTACTCCAGGATGAGCAAAAAGATAAGTGTAGGGTATTAGATTAACATGTAAAAGTGTTTATTTTAATGCTCATGTCTTATCTTTATTGTAAATGCATAAATATTACTTTAGGTATTTTTCATGTGTTTTCACAGGTTGTTCAATAAATGTCTCCTTTATTCAATAAAGACCAATTGCTAAGAAAAAACAATTTTGCTATATCAACACTATCTCAATTTCAAAAGATGTTGTAGCTCTGTAACACCCCACATTTTTAATTAAATAAAAAATATAATAAAATTTGAAATGCTTTCAGAATTTGGTTACGGGATTAACAGCATTGCGTCTGTGGTGATTTTCTGATCAATTTAGACCTATTGTTTGCAGAAAATGGATTTAAGATGAAAAAGATATCTTTAAATGAAATATTACAACAAACGTGAAAAGAAAAAATAAGAAGAACACAAAAAAGAACAATGACCACCATTGTTTTTAGTCATGTTAACAAAAGCTTATGTAGCCCAGTTGGTAGATACGGGTCTCTTCCAAGTGAGTGGTGCAGGTTCGAGTCCCGCTGGTGCCATATTTTTATTTTAGAGGAAAGTTAAAGATATGCATATTCTAAAATGGAAAAATATGTATAAATGCACATATAAGGAAAATTATACATAAAGGTGAGTATAAAAATATATGTATACATGCAAATGTAAATATATGTATATGTGTGTGCATATATATATATATATATATATATATATATATATGTGTGTGTGTGTGTGTGTGTGTGTGTGTATGTGTGTGAAAAGAGAAATCCAAAATAAACCTGCAATCAATGAAAATAGGTAAGAAATAAATGATGGAATAATGCCATTTGAATTTTGCAAATGAAATAAAGATTGCGTGTATATATATATACACTCACAAATTTGAATGTTGAGATAAAAAGTACAAGTTAGGAGCAGAAAGTACTGAATTCATAATAAATGAAAAATGGACAATAAATTAACTGCCTTTGAAAATAGAGTGCATTAAAGGGAATAAAACAACTAATTGATAGCATTATTAATTGCATTAATTAATCAACTATTAACGAACAAGGAATTGAAAGGTTGTATGCATATATAGATTCATAAATTCGAAATTCAAACTTAAAGATAAGATATAATTGGAATATTTTAAAATAAATAGTTATATTAAGTAAGAAATTAACGTTATTAATTAACGTTAAAATCATAAATCAAAACGAAGTAGAAAACTCGTCTGGACCCAGGATGGGTCGACCCATGTCTTACGTGGATTGACCCATGTGTTGACCCAAGGGCCGACCCACCTCTAAGTGAGTCGACATAAGGGTCGACCCAATCGAGTCAGATCTTTTTTTTAATTGACGTGTTTTTCTGGAATAAACAGTTCGGATTTTCTTTGGTCAAACCCAATGGATCAAGATTTCTTGCACACCTATAAATAAACAAGAAGGACCTACCTTTAAATCCATATTTTCTGAGATGACGCCGAGGCCCTTTCATTTTCTTTTCTCTTCAAACCTTTCCAGAAATTAGAAAAATTAGTTTTAGGAAATTCTGATTCTAGATTTGGAGGTAAAGAATATATGTCAACAACATAGGTGTTCAGAATTCTGATTAACATGTGATAAGTTCTTGAATCTAATTTTTAAGGTCTCTCTCTTCCTTACCTTCTTTTTTTAATATCATATTTGTGAATCCGTGGTTGTTTTAATAATAGATTCAGTTGGGAAGACCACAGAATAACAGATCTGGATCAGATTCATGGATTGGAAAGCTGTCAGGTTAGTGGATTTAAAATTATACTTCCTGAATAACAGTATATTTACCATTTACATTCCTCATCATTCTTAACATGTTAAATAACTGTAAATTGTGATAATTGTAGTATAGTTTATTTTCAGTTATGTTAAGAATACTATTGTCGTGTAGATCTACTTTATGAAACTGTTAATTGGATCAAAAATCACTATAATACCTAAATTGTGGAATTTACAATAAAAAGTGAATATGTTATTGAAAATGTTGTTAATGGCAAATTGGATATTGTAAATCAAATTACAGTGGAATTGGGAATAATGGAAAAAAGAAGAGATATGCCTAGTTTGTATGGAAAATTTTACAGTGATTAGGAAATTATAGATAACCGCACTAAGACACGAGGTTAAGTTCAACTTGTGGTAGAAGCCTACCCGGAACCGCCCGGCAAATCCAACATCCATAGGTAGTAAGCTTAATGTGAGAGGCCTAGTAGCTAAACATATATAAAATATATGTATACAATAGGCAATAAATAAATAGATTAATAAATTAGTAATGTATATTGGGGTACAACAAAATAGATGTTTTGGGGGAATAATAAAATAAGGATACTTTATTTTCTATTAATGTCTTAGGAAACTATGACTATTAGGTTCATAAGTGACATTAATTGTAACCAATAAAAATAAATGCTACATGTGAAAATATACAAGTTGGTAAAGAAATGGATGCTACAACAGTAAAAGTTTAGATAATGTTAAAGAAATAAGGAAAATGTGATGAACTGAGGATACAACCTACTATAATTAATCATAAGAATAAGAAAGTAATATGATAGGCAGGCTTGTCCTAGGGACAAGTGGGAATTATGACATAAGTTAAGATAAATGAAAAACGAAACTTATTAATAAACCTTAGTTAAGAGAACTAAGTTAATAAGTAAATGAAAACAAGAGGTTGTGATAACGAGGTTATGATTAAATAAGAAAGAAAGAAGTAGGATTACTATTTTAATATACCTATAAATTGGGAATATGAAGTCTAATAAAGGAAGTCAATAATAAGCGGAATCCCGCTCTGGGGCATAAGGCTAAATAAAAGAAAAGGACAACCAATTGTGTGCTAATAAAATCTTGTGACTTGAGATAACAATGAAAAGGAAACAATCAATTTAATTAGCAACATGATTAGAAACGACAAGTGCTTGATTAAGAGATTAGACATAGGGTCTAGTAACACATTTACATGATGCTCTTGGACCAGTCCTCACGTACGAAGGTAAAGAACCCATTAGGGTAGATCATTATAGTGTCTGGAGGCACGAGAGGAGCACATCCTTCTGATTTTTCTACTTGGTTTCTTGAAGGGACTGAAGGAAACACACAAATTCCGAGAGATGTAGTAGGGTACTCCATGATGGTCCTCTGTTGAGGTACATGCCAGGACGTACTCACTGAGGTGGGGGTCTATGCGATACCTGGGTATACCTTGATTACATGAGTAGCTTGGCAATCAGAATGATGTTGGGGTGATTTGGCGATTGGCCTCGGGAGAGGTTGGTTAGCACCAAATTAAGGATAGTAATCGTCAGATACCTATCATCAACAGTCGATGAAATGCGAAAAGACTAGAGCTAAACCTAGATACCACTGACCTTTCACTATCAACGTATAGTTGAGGAACACGCCAAATTGGATGATAGATTGGTTGCTAAGGGAATGTCACTTAGCTCTTGATGTAGTCTTTCATTAGTTGAGGGAAGGGCCTAGGTGGGGCCATAGCCACCATGAAAAGCAGACCATACTTGGATATCTGTATTATTGGTCCTTTACGTGGACCGACACAAATGTGAAAAGGCTCCTGACTGAGCTCCATGCATTGGAGGCATCCCTGTTACAGAACTCAGAGTCCAATAGGCGGTATGTACGTGTAAGGGTTTAGGTACACGCACCGGGTGATGTATCGTAAACGTTAGGGCATTACTTCGTACACTTGTGTGGCATAACGATGATGGTTATGTATAGTAACGTAGCATTATGATTTGGAGTTCCGTACGTCATTCTGTGTAGGATACGCTTCCATGACATAACGGTAGAGACTGTGCGAGGAGGGTATTATGGGGAGTACCATGATATGTTAAGGGTAGCTACATATATACTATATTAGGTTAATCTACTGGGAAGTAGATGGGTACGACGTAAGTATAGAGCCTTGAGTGCAGTTAACCCAAGCAACCTAATAAATAAGAAAACATAACCGAATGGTATATGTAGGATTATTCCAGAATGTATAATTTGTCCTCTCACCAGAACTTTGTGTTCTGAACCCCTACTCATAACACACTCGCATGTTAGGTTTGTTGCATAGATATGATAGCTTTGGATACTGGTTAGGCAATATTTTTACCTTGGTAAGGCTATATTTGATTATATTTTATTTTATCTATTTCGCTATTAGATGTTTACTGAGCTCTGATATGTATATTATCTCTGCCTTTTCTGTAGGATACCAGACAAGCCGACTTAAGTTTCGATAGACTGGGAGTTCTGGAAAAAAAAAGACCGGTATGTCGAAATTCGGGTTATTACATCGTATCAGAGCTTAGGATTAGGATTCCTGTATAGATAGTGAGTGAACATATTCGTATTTTTAAATAAATATAAATATTATATATATACATACCTAGATACATAAAGGAACCTACTTAATAGGAAGAGGGGAGAGGCCTATGGATAAAATTAGGATATCCGTTATGTACACTAAAGAAATGGTTACGGGAATTTGAGAATAAGAGACATTTAGGAGGTTTGAGTGAAAAGTGTACAATGTATTTTGTAATAAAGAAAGATGGATCCCATATGTTAGTATTTCAGATCAGTGGGTTTGGCTGTATATCCGTGCAAATTCGGTAAGGGTAAAAAAGGAAAAAAAAACTGATTACGAATATATATATATATATATTTGAGAGAAATGACTTTGTAGGAAGATTTAGTGAAGTTAGAAATCCACTTTGAGTCTAGCTCCATTGTTGACTTTTAAGAACTTGAAATTATAAAAAGCTTTTGGGTAATAGTTTATAGTGTTTTTCAAGTTTTGACCTTAAAATTTTACAATTTTAAAAATATGTACTAGTTAGATTGTGTAGAAGCAATTTTTGAACCAAAAAGAGACATTTTTGAAGTTGAAAAAAATAAAAACACATTTGAAAAGTACATATTAAGTTTTGGGGAAAGGAGGTGCAACGACCCGTATTTTTACGGGTAATAATTAATTTATTTAATTATTTAAACAGTGAAAATGGTTGTTTAATTAAATAATATTGAATATTTAATTAATATAAATAATGGATAATATATTTATTTCTGAAATAGTCGGAAATAGTGGAATTCACAATATTGTGTGAATTAGATTATTTAAAGGATTTAATTCAATTTATAATTGAATTATATTAACGAATTTATTTATAAATGTCAGTTGAACGTATAATTTATATTATAATTATAAACGAGCTCGAAATGGCACTGCAGTTCGTAATTTGGCGATTCGAACCTTAAACGAATATACAGAATCCGTTTCAAGCCAGATTTCTGTGAAACAAGAAACTTTCGGAGCTGGTGAAGTATATTTTTCTAATGGAAGAGAAAAATCGGGATTTCGTCTATTAGATTGTGAGTTATGTTCAAATCAAATTTTCAAATAATCGCTATGGAATTCATTTATAATTTATAATGACTTATTTATATTATAAAAGAATTTTTGATATAAATTGAATACTGATTTAATCTGGATTTGAAATGTCGAGTTATACATTCAAATAGGAATATTTTTGAGCTGAGTTATATTCTATTGTGAATATATATATGATAATATTTATTTATGAATATTTAATTTAATTATTTTCAAATATATTAATATTTAAATGGATTTATTTAGAGCTTTAAAAATAGCCATTTTTGCAAACGAACTCAATTTTCGATGAAACTTATTTTGTTGGGTCTGGAATATTAAATTATTGCTAGATTTCAATTTTCGTAATTTTTGGAGTCAGTATGCGGCCGTACGAATTTTTAATGTAAAAAACAGTCAGTATTTTGACTGTTAAAAATATGTTGTGTGAGCAAACAGAGTCAGAATTCGATGAAACAAGTTTCGTTGGGTCTGTAATGTCGAACTGAAGGAGTAGGTCCATTTCATGATTTTTGGATATCGTTTGTGATCATAGGAATTTTTAGACGCTGAATGAAGATAACGATTGATTAAAAGGGAATAAAATAATCAATAAAAAATATTTAAATTATCCTATAAATATCCTACCTCCTCACACTAACCCTAAACTTTTTACTCAGCGGTCAAACAATTTACCGCCATAATATTTCTCCAGGAAATGGAGGAAAGCTATGTTTACAAAATCAAAACATTCCACCAAAATTCCTAAAATCAAAAGAGAGGTGTATATGGATTACTGGGGTAATGATCTTCGACTTAGTATGTGTTTCAGAGGGTCCGGTTCATGTTTGGATTGATGGAATTTTTCCAGCAAGTAATATGAGATGTTGGGGTTGGGTTTTGTAGATCATTGAAGTGGAAATTGATGAATTCATGATCGGTTTTGGTATGAGGAGACGGAATAGCACTCACGAGCAGAATTTGGGAAGGATCGTTGACCAAAGATGTCGCACATCCTCCTGCGTGCGTGGGGAGCAGCTCGAACGACGGATTCCATTGGAGGATCTCGAGTTGTGTGTTTTAGGTATAGAGTGAAAGAGGTTGAGAAGCTTAATGGTGGTATGTGTTTTAAATTTTGTTGAAGAATAGATAGGCGGGGAAAGGTTGGAAAGTGCTGAAATGGTCAGATCATTTTCCTGAAAGTCAGATTTGAATATGAAGAAGACGAACACTATTCATATGGGTCAGTTTGAGAGATTAGGCCGGAGTTTTGTTGGTGAGCCAAATTAATATTCAAAAATTAAGATTTAATTTAATCAAAATAGTATATTAGCTTGTATTTATAATATCTTGGTCATACAAAGTCAGATTAACGAACGGTCAGACCTGTTGGGATCGTATGGACGAGGGCTACGAAATAGAACTGGCTGGGAGTGAATTGGAGCTCGTTACAATTTATACCGAAATAAATTGTCCGATCTGAATCAATGATGGTTATCGTTATTTAACGATATACCAACCAATGTGAGTAAATCTCACTAACTCTGCTCAGTTTATATTTTCATAACGTATTTTTTTTGAACTGATAAATATTGGTTGATTGATGTGTATTGATTGGTTGAAAATATCGATATAGTTATATACATATCTTTAATTAAATATTGATTCTGTTGATCAGAATATTTCATGTTGAAATGAAATTGATGTTAATTATATTGTTTAACATCTGTGGATGCAGGGAAACATGTTAGAGGGATCCAACTGGATTCCTCAATATTTATAATACTGTTTTTCATATATTGCGATATATGATGTGGAATATAATCTGTTATTGATTGTATGTGTTTGGATGATGATTGATCCTTTTGATTTGGTATTTTAATACCATAAGTGATACTGGAATATAGAAAGGGAAATTTCAAACTATATATTGAAATGAAATATTTTATAAAATCAAATGATTTTATATAAAGGATTTTTTTTGAAATTGATATGAAATAAATAGAATGTTATGAAGGAAATATATATATAAAATAACTAGGATTGGAAAAGGAATATTCATTTGGAAAACAAATAGAATTGAAAAGGAAATATTTGTAAAACATTTACAAATAGGATTGGAAAGGAAATATTTATAAAATGAAAGGAATATTTATTTAGAAAATAAATAGATTTTATAGAAGGAATATTTATTTAGAAAATAAATAGAATTATAAAAAGGAATATTTATATTGAAAATAAATAGGATATTATAAAAGAAAATACTTGTAAAACAAATAGAATTGAAAAAGGAATATTTGTAAAACAAATAGAATTGGAATTTGAAATATTTGTAAAAAAAAATAAAATTATAAAAGGAATTATTTGGTAAATAAATAGGATATTATAAAAGGAAGTATTTTATAAAATGAATAGAATTTTATAAAAGAAAATAAGTGGAAAATAAATATCAAATGAAAATCTGTTTTTAACAGATAAATGGAAAAGATTAATTTAAAGTAGAAATAAATAGAAATTCATTTTAACAGATAAAATGGAGAAGATTAATTTATAAATAATGTTTTTATAAATTGAATAAAATATTATCATTTGATAAATGGAATATATAAGTCTGAACTTATATAGAGAAGTAGAAATCGGTTTTGACACCAATATTTTAAATAGAATGTGAACTCAGGATTTATAAATGAGATTTAAGTGTTAGAATAAAAAGGGGATTTCGTATGAAAAAAAATCTATAAATAGAAGTATAAATTGAATTTGGAAATGAGATATTATTTTAAAATAGGAATTCAAACTAATGGATCATATAAAAGGAATATTTTCACATTCAATGTGAACAATGGATTAAAATAAATATTTTATAAAATAAACATTTATAAAGAAATTGGGTTTTGAAATAGGAATTAAAATGGGAATTTGAATGGGATAGGAAAGTGAGTTAATCGAACATTAGTTATTCGAATTAGAGTTAATCAATTTAGAGTTAATCGAACCTTAGTTGTTCGAGTTAGAGTTAATCGAACCTTAGTTGTTCGAATCAGAGTTAATCGAATATTAGTTATTCGAATTAGAGTTAATTTAATATTGGTTATTGGGATAGCGTTAATCGAATATTACTTATTCGAATAGAGTTATCGAATATAGTTATTTGAAGGAGAGATTATCAAATATAGTTATTCGAATGAGAGATTATCGAATATAGTTTATTCGAAGGAGAGGTTATCGAATAGAGCTTATTCGAAAAAGAGTTATCGAATATAGTTATTCGAAAGAGAGTTATCGAATATAGATTATTCGAGAGAGAATTATACGTTAAAATTTGACTATATCGAATGTTGGAAAAGTACTATTTACTTTCCGGTTTTAAATCAAGGTTTATTTATTAATAAATTAGTTGTTTGTTTATTTATCCAAATTAAATAAATAAAAGTTATATTTAGGTTATTATATATATACATATATATCGGAAGTATGGGATTATAACACTATTATTATAATCAAATAAATTCAATAAAGGAAGTGGATTCGTAAATAGAATCTGAGAGTTACGTAAGGAAGTTTGTTGAAAATTTAAAGGGTGAACTTTGTCTATTTCGAGGTTAGAAATGTTGTTCAGTTAAGGTCTGAGAGGTAGTTATACCCCAACTTAATTGACTTCATTTTTAACTAAGGAATGGCTAGGATTCGATAGTGAAGGGTGGTTAATTAAATTTAGTTAATAAGTGTTAATGGTTCGAGTTGGCATAGCGATAAACTTCTGTTTAAATCCAATGAAGGAGTTTTGGAAATGTTTACCAAATAAGAAATCAGAAATGTTTTAATATAGAAAATAGGAAACAGGAGTAAATATGGAAATGTTTTCCAATGATTAATAACGTATATTTTCTAAATTTAGAAAATAAGAATTTACAAGTATATGGGATCGGAAATGGGGAAATGAACAATTGAATGGCAAATTAAATTAAAGGGAATCAGGGTTGATTGATGACTTGCTTGGTAAGATTTCTGTGACGATCCCAAAATCCGAGGGGCGGTATTAAGGATAATCGTTGGGAAATAACGCATTAATCATCATAGCAGAGTACAAATAATAGCAGAAACAATAATTAAAATAATTTTACATGGATATGACAACGGAATCACAACATGTAGGAATATCAGAATAGCATAACGTGGGATATAACTTAGTAAATGAAAGGAAAGTGATCAGTCATCATCGCCAGAGGCGGAATACATACATGCAGTGAGACATAATAAAGGTATCAGTCATCATCGCCAGAGGCGGAATACATATACATATAGTGAGAAATACGGAAAGTAAATCAGTCTGCATCGCCAGAGGCGGAATCTTAACATAAGTACAGTAATGGCAGAAAATGTCAAAGTCATCTCTGTGAAGTCAGCCTCGCCATGAGCCAAAAATGCACTCTATGCAGCAGTGCAGAGCCAAAAACAACCTGTCACCTGTGTACTAGGCTGCCCGTGTGAAAATAAGGGAACCCGCGTTTGCAAAGTGAAATAAACAACGAGTCAGTCATGGGGACTGGTATGAGGAATCTATTTATCAGTTAATCAACAGTAATAGCAAATCCTAGGACCACGCCACTTTCGTGGAACGGGTTTACTCCAGTGATTGCTAGTGCATTTAAAACAAAGTAAGTTTTTTTAAAACAATCGCAATGCTTTTAGAAAGAATGAAGCCATTATAAGACTCAGGTCCCATCACACAATGCAACGCAAGCCGGAGGATAGAGTTTTACCTTATAATAGCCAAATATGCTTGATACGTATAAAGCGAAATCATTTGATATTATTACTAGTGCATATATGTTTCAAACAATGAATAGCATCATAAATATCAATCATAGACGGCATAAGTGCCCCATACCACTATGTCGCCATACTAGTTCTACAATCAAGTCCGTTATTTCGTATTGGAAATTGGATTTCCGTCATGAGTCGAGGCAAGGGGCAAGCTCCTCTCCGCTTCGAGACACTCTAGCAAATGCCTCGGGACTACACACTCTGGGCAACCCCTGGATGCGGCTGGGCCGGTCCTCACTTACGTTAGAGGATTGGTTATTCCTGAACACACGCTTCCCGTTCCTTACAGACCTATAATCGAGGCGCCTCGCATTCCAACAACCACAAAGGTGAAAAGTAGATATATATGTCAGGGCTGGTAAGTCACTGACACCACCATAGCTAGAAAGAAACGTCGTGCTCTCCCAGCGGTCCGTATCCCGTTTTTAACTCATACCGGGGTGTGAGGTTCGCGAATCTACGAAATACACAAAGCTAGGCCACGTAGACCTTGCTTTGATCATCATCCACAAGACTTTGCTTTGCAACAGAAGCCTTGATCATAGCATCTTGGCACGCCACATAGGCAGTCCACTCCATACGATTGATTTCCATCGATATATAACCTCTGAGCTCGTACGTCTCAGAGAAGGGCGTTAAGCAAAAGAATAAATTCTCCGCCGCCAAAACAGATATATATTTAACAGAGATCAATCAATATAGAACAAAATCCAATGTCAGACACACAGTCCATTTACAAGTCCGTTCTGGGTCTGAACGAAACCGGAGGCGTCAAATTCCTCGTATATCCGTCCAATCAACACATACGCTCAGACGGCTACTACTTCCGTCCCTTTCCGGTAGCTACTCCGGTCAGGAACCTCAGTAGTGCCCATCCAACCAATACGAAGATCGTCGGTCTTGAATCGTCTTTGCATTTTCCAATTTGAATCGCTCGATAAATTATTTGAAATGAGGGTTAGCTCGGCCTTTTCAAATAATTCACGTCATTAGAATTTAAATCGATTCATTATATGGTTATATTATTCGACACCCATCTTTCAGTTATTTAGTGTTATTTTCATGTCATACACATACAACCATCAAATATCAAACAATTCAAGCCCATTTGGTTTATTCTCAATCAATATTGCTTATAATATTTTATAACGATTTTTCGCCATTTTTATTCATTTAAAAATGTCCATATTTAATTAAACGACGTTTCAGGTCGTGTCGTGGCGCTGGCGCTGTTTTTCCCTAAATTTGTTTTACACATATCGGAAAATCTAACCGTTGGATTTCTACAAAGTCTATATCAGTGGGGAGATATTCCCAAAGCGAACCCAACGGTTCCAGTTTCGTGAGAATCCAACGGTCGGATCTTCCACACTAGTCGTTTGAAGTTACGGTTTCAAAATTCGAACTGCAGCGTCGTTATTCGATTAAATTTAATTATATTTATATTTATATATAAATATAAACGATTCTGGCGCTGTTTTTCTTCAGATTTGAATTAAACATTTCGGACAATCCAACCGTTGGATTTTTACAAGGTTGGTGCCGTTGGGAAGATATTTCCAAGGCGAACCCAGCGATTGCGGTTTCGGGAAAATCCGATGGTCGGATTTCTCGTACTAATCGTTTCAAATTTCGACACCTGTGTATTTTTAACTAAGCGTATACTTGATAAAAGGAATATTTTTATCATCAAAAATATTTATTCGACACCTGTGTATTTTTAACTAAGCGTATACATGATAAAAGAAATATTTTTATCATCAAAAATATTTATTCGACACCTGTGTATTTTTAACTAAGCGTATACTTGATAAAAGGAATATTTTTATCATCAAAAATATTTATTCGACACCTGTGTATTTTTAACTAAGCATATATATGATAAAAGAAATATTTTTATCATCAAAAATATTTATTCGACACCTGTGTATTTTTAACTATTCATATTCACTATAAAATATAGTTTTCATGGTTGATTCATTTTATTTTTAAAGGATGATAACATTCAACACATGAACTTCAACTCAACGAATGAATTGCAACTCCACACATGAATATTCGATATACTTTGTATATATATAAAAATGTGATTTTTATTGCTAAAGCCATTTGTTTAAATTCAAATAATATTCAACACATGAATTTCAACTCAACGAATGAATTGCAACTCAACACATGAATATTCTATATAGTTTGTATATATATAAAAATGTGATTTTTATTGCTAAAGCCATTTGTTTAAATTCAAATAATATTCAACACATGAATTTCAACTCAACGAATGAATTGCAACTCAACACATGAATATTCTATATAGTTTGTATATATATAAAAATGTGATTTTTATTGCTAAAGCCATTTGTTTTAAATTCAAATAATATTCAACACATGAATTTCAACTCAACGAATGAATTGCAACTCAACACATGAATATTCTATATCGCATATGTAATTAATTTCAATGAATGAAAATTATTCTAACACATAGATATTTCAGAAAATTTCGGCAGCATAACGGCAGGGTGGTTAAAACCGGGACCGTCCCTAGTACGGCTCCTCGCTCTACCTTAAAACCTCGCGGTTTTTGACAATGGGGATCATGCATCTAGTTCGCACGCAGGCGGCATGTTTTATTTTCAATTCCACAATCCTATGCTATTTTGTTTCAACCACAAGAGGGTATTTTTCAACCACAAAGGTATTTTTCAACAATAATATCAACCACAAACAATTATTTCCAACCATTCGTCATACCATATAATATCACGTCAAACACAAGCAATAAATATCGTCCATGGTCTGTGGACGAGGGGAGTATATATATATATATATATATATATATAATAATAATTCACTTGCATTTCATCACAATTCAAAGCATATATGTTTCAAACAACGCTTGTATAATTTATACATCGCTAATATAACTTATACAACACATGTACATGAGGTATACAATGCGTATATAATTTACACTTCGCTTATATAATTTATACAACGCGATTTCATTCACACAAATAGTTTAGATTCCTCACATTGGTTATTGCAGTGCTAAAAATCGTAGGAAGGTCAGAAAAATCCGCGGCATCTTCTAGAATGTAGAGAGCCTCCTTGCGGTCACGTTGTCTCCTGTTTCATCGAATTTCGTTAAAGAACGAAAAAGATATTATTTTTCAAAGTTTTGCAACACTTAAAAGTGTTATTTTCATTTCAGAATTTTCATCAGAAAAGTTTCTAAAATCTTCGAAACTAGGTCTCAATTTTTCAGTCGATCCGTACCTCTATGCTTCGATCAGGCTACGCTGCGTCGAAGAGCTACGAAGCACCTCCAGAACGGCGGTGGTGGCGAAGGATCCGGTGGCCTGTGCTCGTCGCGGCGGCGCTCAGAAGGTCGCGCCTTCCTCTTCGATTTCCGACGCCGATAGTCGATGGGAGGAGTCGTGGGTTGGTCGGATGTGGAGAGGGGACTACGGCGGTCAGAAGTCTCAACTGGGGTCGGCGGCGAAATCGCCTGAGGCGGTCAGAAAAGGGAGGAGAAGTTTCGTGCGACGTGGATCGTCCAATCGCTCTCTGGCGGCTAGGGTTCGGATATATATTTTTTAATGAAAAATTCCTATTGGTCCATGCTTTATAGGAAATTTTAAATAGTGTTTTTGCAAACGGACTCTTTTTTAAACCCAACGACTGTCGTCCCTAGCTAAATACCCCCATTCCGGACGCAATGAGATATGTTTCGTTGGCCATTTCGACTGTTACAGTCAGTTATTTTTCAAATTAAAATATATAACATTCGATATTAAATTTAAACGTACATTTCAATTTGCCAGGGCCACAAACTAAATCGAAAAATTCCAGAAAAATAAATCTAGCTTTGTTTTGACGATACGGTCCTAACAAAACCAGTTTCGTCGAATTCTGAGCTCGTTTGAAAAACGGCCATTTTTAGGTCGACCCATTTTAACAGAATTTGACCAAACACGTTATCCTTTGCCCCGCTCACATACTAGCTTCAAAAATTATGAAATTTGAAACTTAGCAATAATTTGACATCCCGGACCCAACAAAAGTGGTTTCGTCGAATTCCGAGGTCGTATGCAAAATCTCAATTTTCAAGGGCTATATATACTATATAGCGACCTTTCTGAAAATTCATTTGGCCATAACTTTTGATTTCCGTTATGAAATTTCGATTTTTCAGATTCGTTAGAAAGGTATTGATAAACAGATTTAAATATTTTCAGTTTCGTTAAAATCCGTTATATTTTCCACCCGGTACAGTCAGACAAAGTTTGTATTCAAAATTTCAAACTGCCATACCATACCAAATTCTATATTTTATTGAAATATGCTATTTCAACCATTCAAATTTCTTGGTAATAACCTAATTTAAAAATTTTAAACTGGTTCACATTTTTCGGGTTATTACAATCTCCCCCACTTAAAACTTTTCGTCCTCGAAAAGGAAATAACAGCTAAGCAGGAAATAAAATGTAAATGCAAAGTATTGTAAAGGTACCTTGCACCGGAGTTAGTCAGAGATGTCCACTCTGCATTTAGGATAGGCTTGTTTAATGCTTTCCTCAGTTTCCCAAGTACAGTCTCTAGGATCACTACTCCACTGCACTTTGACTAAATGAATCTTTTTCCTCCTTAGCTCTCTAGTTTCTTTGCCAACTATCTTTAATGGCTCCCTCTTGAGTGCTAATTCTGGAGTTATATCAATATCATGTTGCGCTGCTTCTTCCACAATAAGGTCGGGATCATGAACATGTTTTCTGAGTTTGAGATACGTGGAACACATCATGTATACCAGGCAACCAATTAGGTAATGAAACCCTATATGCAAGAGTTCCAATCCTTTCAAGTATAGGAAAGGGACCAATAAATCTCGGTGCCAACTTCCCAGTCCTGCCAAATCTGATTACCCCTCGCATTGGAGAAACTCTTAAATAAACATAATCGCCAACGGCAAATGATATATCCCTTCTTCTAGCATCAGCATAACTTTTCTGTCGGCTCTGCGCGGTTTTTAATCGCTTCTTAATGAAATCGACTTTATCCGATGCTTCTTGAATCATATCGGGCCCTAACACAAGTCTGTTGCCAGGTTCTACCCAACATGCGGGAGATCTGCACGGTCTACCGTATAATGCTTCAAATGGAGACATTCCCAAACTTGCTTGGTAGCTATTGTTGTAAGAGAATTCTGCTAAATGTAAATGATCTTCCCATGAACCTCCGAAATCAATAACGCAAGCCCGCAGCAATTCTTCTAAAATTCTATTCACCCGCTCAGTTTGGCCATCTGTCTGAGGGTGATAAGCGGTGCTTAGATTCAATTTGGTTCCCAACTCTTCCTGGAATGCTTCCCAGAATTTGCTAGTGAATAGGGGATCCCTATCGCTGACTATATTGAGCGGCACTCCATGAAGTTTAACTATTTCTTTGAAGTAAATCTATGCTAGACTTTGAGCCGTTCTGTTGGATCGGACAGGTATGAAATGGGCAGTCTTCGTGAAGCGATCTACGATTACCCATATACTGTCGTTTCCTTTCTTAGTTCGAGGCAGGCCATTGATGAAATCCATCGAGATTTGTTCCCACTTCCATCCTGGAATTTCTAATGGTTGTAATAGTCCAGCCAATTTCTGTTGATCACTCTTAACTAGCTGGCAAGTGGGGCATCTGCTAACATATAATGAGATATCCCTTTTCATCGCCTTCCACCAGAATGTGCGCTTGATATCATTATACATTTTGCTCACATCGGGATGGATACTCAATTTGGATTTGTGGCACTCATCAAGTATTTCTCTTTTTAGCTCAGAGATGTCGGGAACACAAATTCTTCCTTTTAATCTCAAAACCCCCTCACTATCCACTTGGAAGCTGGAGTCTATGCCTTCATTGATCCTTCTGATCATTACTTTTACAAAATTATCCTCCTTTTGAAGGGTCGAGATCCTGTCTATTAATGAAGACGTGATGACAAAACTGGCAATGATCTCATTCTTTCTGCTGAGCGCATCTGCTACAACATTGGCTTTCCCTGGAGTGTATAGAATTTCAAAATCATATGCTGCAAGGAATTCTAACCAACGCTGTTGTCTCAAGTTTAGATCTTTCTGAGTGAACAGATATTTCAAGGATTGATGATCGGTAAATAGTTCGAATTTCTCGCCCAGTAAATAATGCCTCCAGATTCTTAAAGCAAACACGATAGCTAATAACTCAAGATCATGAGTAGCATAGTTTCTTTCATGCGGCTTTAGTTGACGGCTGGCATAAGCGATCACTTGGCCTTTTTGCATTAACACTGCGCCTAGCCCTCTAATAGAAGCATATGTCCATATAGTCAAGTCTTGATTACCTTCTATTATTGTCAATACTGGAGCAGTTGTCAACTTCAGTTTTAGCTCTTGGAAAGCTTCTTCACATTCGGGTGTCCATTTGAATTTCTCATGCTTCTTTGTAAGCTTTGTCAATACTCCTGATATCTTTGAAAAATCCTGAACGGATTTCCGATAGTAACTAGCTAATCCCAGGAAACTTCGAACTTCGGTGGGCGTAGTAGGTTGTTTCCAGTTCTGAATCGCTGTAATTTTGCTTGGGTCTACAGCAATTCCTTCTTTTGATACGACATGGCCTAGGAATTTAACTTCATTCTGCCAGAAGACACACTTAGAAAATTTAGCTTTCAAGACATTTCTCCTTAGAATTTTCAACACTTGTTCTAAATGTTTTGCATGTTCATCTTCCGACTTGGAGTAGATTAAAATGTCATCGATGAAGACTAGAACAAATTTATTCAATACACCACGGAACACTCTGTTCATAAGATCGACGAAGTATGCCGGAGCGTTACACAAGCCGAACGGCATTACTAACCATTCGTAGAATAAATCGGGACCCCTGAAGGCTGTTAAAGGAACACAGTCTTCGGCTATTCGTAATTGGTGGAAACCTGTAGCTAGGTCCATTCTGGAGAATACTGTTGCTCCATTTAATTGATCTAACAGATCATCAATTCGGGGCAAGGGATATTTGTTCTTCAATGTCTATTTATTGAGATCTCGGTAATCAACACAAAGTCTTAGAGTACCGTCTGATTTCGGGACAAATACTACTGCTGCTCCCCATGCTGAAAAACTCGGTCTGATTAGACCTTTCCAAAGCAATTCTCGGGTTTGACTACTTAGCTCTTCTTTTTCTTTCGGGGCCATTCTTCTTATTGGATGTACTACTGGTCGGGCGTTAGGAATTAGATCTATCCTAAATTCAATTTCTCTTTGCGGCGGTAAGTTTTCTACTTCTTCAAACACATCCGCATAATTTTTCACGACCGGAATCTTTTCTAATGAAGGGGGAATAACTTTTAAAGAAGACCAAAATTCTATTCTATTAATTTCTGAGCCATGACATGGTATATATATAGGTCCAAGCTTCGTTTCGACTTTAACGATTCTTTCGGCACATCTAACTTCGGCCTTATATTTTGTCAACCAGTCCAGCCCCAGTATAATATCAAATTCGTAAAGGTCCATGACAATTGAATCAAAAGGAAATCGGTACCGAGAAAAGGAAATAGGTAATCTACAACATATACTGAGACTAACAGAACCTCCTATCGGGTTTTGAACTTTGATTGGTTCCTTAAGTTTTCTTCTTTTTAATTTCAATTTGTGAACAAGGTTACCAGAAATGAAGCTACGTGATGCACCAGTATCAAAAAGTACAGAAACAGGAATATTTTTAATGGTAAGGGTACCTCCCAAGACATCGGGTTTACCTGATCCATCGGTGATAGATGGCGGAGTCTTCCCGTCATAGACATGAGCTACTTGAGCATTCTGCTTCAGAGGACAGTTCCTGCTATAGTGCCCCTTCTTATGGCAGTTGTAGCATTCGGCTGAGTCATTTGCCTTTGGTTTCCTCGGAGCTTTGCATACATTAGAAAAGTGACCTGGCTTCCCGCAATTGTAGCAATTTCCTTTCGGGATCTTTGCAGGTTTCTGAGTAGCGGCCGCGGTAATGCTAGATTCGGGTTGATCTGTTGAAGCCTTGCGCTTATTTCCTGCTTGGCTTTTAGCGCGGTCTTGGCTAGCATGCCTCTCATCCATGTCTTCGTAATTGCAAGCCATCTCTACTAGTTCTGAAAAGGAGAGTTTGATGTTGCTCATAACTCTATCGTGGTACTTGCGCTTCAGCCCAAATATGAATCTCTTGTTCTTTGCTTTGTTGGTCGTAATCAGCTCTGGTGCATAGCGCGATAACTGAGTGAACTTATTTAGATAATCCTGAATAGAGAGGTCTCCCTGTTGGGGATTAGCAAACTGCTCTCGCATCCTCTCTAGAGCTTGTTACGGTACAAACTTCTCATTGAACAAAGTCTTGAACTGCTCCCAAGTCCGGATAGTACCAGCGGCATCTTCTGAGGTAATGGCATCCCACCACAGCTCTGCTTCCTCTTGAAGGAGCCAAATGCCAAGGCGGGCTTTGTTGTTAGTTCCCATACCCATGCCTTCAAAGATTTTCTCACAGGTTTTCAGCCAAGCTATTGCCTCGGTGACTGTGCCAATGCCCGTAAAAGGTTTTCCCCCAAGATTTCTGTACCTCTTTGCTACTTTATCTAGCTCAAAGTCTTCCGGTGCTGGTGGCTGAACAATAGGGCCTTCCACTACTACGGGGATATTCCCCCGTCCTCCTGTTGCATCTCCTCGGCCTCCTCTAGGTGCTGCTCCTCGCGTAGCCATCTAAGAGAACTGTATAAGCAAGAAAAGAGTCAAGCTCACAGATTTGATAATTTTCATAAATGATAAAGCAAGGGAATACAAGGAAAGATAATGATGATGTACTGATCAAATTGTTTTGCTAATCTGCTTAGCTCATTCTAGGACATTGCTAATCCTATCTCTAATGAGCTACTCGCATTAGAACACTGCTGATTCTATTCTGACGAGGTGTTTAATGTGTTAGATCCCGGAACTAAGGTTAACCAAAGCTCTGATACCAATTGTGACGATCCCAAAATCCGAGGGGCGGTATTAAGGATAATCATTGGGAAATAACGCATTAATCATCATAGCAGAGTACAGATAATGGCAGAAACAATAAATAAAATAATTTTATATGGATATGACAGCGGAATCACAACATGTAGGAATATCAGAATAGCATAACGTGGGATATAACTTAGTAAATGAAAGGAAAGTGATCAGTCATCATCGCCAGAGGCGGAATACATACATGCAGTGAGACATAATAAAGGTATCAGTCATCATCGCCAGAGGCGGAATACATATACATATAGTGAGAAATACGGAAAGTAAATCAGTCTGCATCGCCAGAGGCGGAATCATAACATAAGTACAGTAATGGCGGAAAATGTCAAAGTCATTTCTGTGAAGTCAGCCTCGCCATGAGCCAAAAATGCACTCTATGCAGCAGTGCAGAGCCAAAAACAACTTGTCACCTGTGTACTAGGCTGCCCGTGTGAAAATAAGGGCACCCGCGTTTGCAAAGTGAAACAAACAACGAGTCAGTCATGGGGACTGGTATGAGGAATCTATTTATCAGTTAATCAACAGTAATAGCAAATCATAGGACCACGCCACTTTCGCGGAACGGGTTTACTCCAGTGATTGCTAGTGCATTTAAAACAAAGTAAGTTCTTTTAAAATAATCGCAATGCTTTTAGAAAGAATGAAGCCATTATAAGACTCAGGTCCCATCACACAATGCAACGCAAGCCGGAGAATAGAGTTTTACCTTATAATAGCCAAATATGCTTGATACGTATAAAGCGAAATCATTTGATATTATTACTAGTGCATATATGTTTCAAACAATGAATAGCATCATAAATATCAATCATAGACGGCATAAGTGCCCCATACCACTATGTCGCCATACTAGTTCTACAATCAAGTCCGTTATTTCGTATTGGAAATTGGATTTCCGTCATGATTCGAGGCAAGGGGCAAGCTCCTCTCCGCTTCGAGACACTCTAGCAAATGCCTCGGGACTACACACTCTGGGCAACCCTTGGATGCGGCTGGGCCGGTCCTCACTTACGTTAGAGGATTGGTTATTCCTGAACACACGCTTCCCGGTCCTTACAGACCTATAATCGAAGCGCCTCGCATTCCAACAACCACAAAGGTGAAAAGTAGATATATATGTCAGGGCTGGTAAGTCACTGACACCACCATAGCTAGAAAGAAACGTCGTGCTCTCCCAGCGGTCCGTATCCCGTTTTTAACTCATACCGGGGTGTGAGGTTCGCGAATCTACGAAATACACAAAGCTAGGCCACGTAGACCTTGCTTTGATCATCATCCACAAGACTTTGCTTTGCAACAGAAGCCTTGATCACAGCATCTTGGCACGCCACATAGGCAGTCCACTCCATACGATTGATTTCCATCGATATATAACCTCTGAGCTCGTACGTCTTAGAGAAGGGCGTTAAGCAAAAGAATAAATTCTCCGCCGCCAAAACAGATATATATTTAACAGAGATCAATCAATATAGAACAAAATCCAATGTCAGACACACAGTCCATTTACAAGTCCGTTCTGGGTCTGAACGAAACCGGAGGCGTCAAATTCCTCGTATATCCGTCCAATCAACACATACGTTCAGACGGCTACTACTTCCGTCCCTTTCCGGTAGCTACTCTGGTCAGGAACCTCAGTAGTGCCCATCCAACCGATACGAAGATCGTCGGTCTTGAATCGTCTTTGCATTTTCCAATTTGAATCGCTCGATAAATTATTTGAAATGAGGGTTAGCTCGGCCTTTTCAAATAATTCACGTCATTAGAATTTAAATCGATTCATTATATGGTTATATTATTCGACACCCATCTTTCAGTTATTTAGTGTTATTTTCATGTCATACACATACAACCATCAAATATCAAACAATTCAAGCCCATTTGGTTTATTCTCAATCAATATTGCTTATAATATTTTATAACGATTTTTCGCCATTTTTATTCATTTAAAAATGTCCATATTTAATTAAACGACGTTTCAGGTCGTGTCGTGGCGCTGGCACTGTTTTTCCCTAAATTTGTTTTACACATATCGGAAAATCTAACCTTTGGATTTCTACAAAGTCTATATCAGTGGGGAGATATTCCCAAAGCGAACCCAACGGTTCCAGTTTCGTGAGAATCCGACGGTCGGATCTTCCACACTAGTCGTTTGAAGTTGCGGTTTCAAAATTCGAACTGCAGCGTCGTTATTCGATTAAATTTAATTATATTTATATTTATATATAAATATAAACGATTCTGGCGCTGTTTTTCTTCATATTTGAATTAAACATTTCGGACAATCCAACCGTTGGATTTTTACAAGGTTGGTGCCGTTGGGAAGATATTTCCAAGGCGAACCCAGCGATTGCGGTTTCGGGAAAATCCGATGGTCGGATTTCTCGTACTAATCGTTTCAAATTTCGATTCCGTAACGCGAACTGCACGGCCTCTATTCCTTTTGATTATATTTATATTTATATATATAAATATAGTTCATTCTATAATTTCAACTATAGTTCATTTTATATTTTCAACTTCGTTTTCACTTCAAATATTTCACTAACACCTTAATATTTTGAAAAATTTCGCCATAACCTCCTTTGTACGGGGAGGGGTTTGGAAATTTATTGGGCCGTATTAGGTACCCAATAAATCCTAAAAAGCATTCACATATTTATAGTGATATATTTTGGTGTTTACGGGGGAGCATGTACTGATAATCACTCCAGAGAATAAATTCCCGTCACCCCGTTTTCGTGTGGAAATAAATAGTCCATGTGCCGTATCTAATAACTAGAGCGACGTGATTATTGTCAACTCCAGACCCGTGTGGGGTTTTAATTAATCTGGCAATTTATCGTTATAATTTATATAGTCCATATCAGTCATCAGTTCAACCTGTAGTACATAGTCATCGCCATACAAGCCTCTTGCTTATATGGTAATTCTTCCACCTCGTCACACAAGCTCCAATTGCTTATGTGGAATATGATGAAGTATGCCCATCGTCAAGAAGTATGCCATGTAGTGTAGTTCAAAATTAATTGTTACTATCCTATGGCGTTATTTATTATTTCACACAGAATAACCAGCACTCCGCATCCAATGCCATTCACAGGAGTTGATATATAAATAAAATTGCGCAGCCAACTCATCAAGGTTTTCCTATTTGTCGGGCACGCAAATAATTTCTTTACTCTAAAGCTAATCCATTTTTCCTGTTCAACACATGTATATATATGCAGAACAAAGCTAATAATGATATTTCTTGCAAACTATTATTTATTTCAACACGTGTGTATTTTTAACTAAGCGTATACATGATAAAAGAAATATTTTTATCATCAAAAATATTTATTCGACACCTGTGTATTTTTAACTAAGCGTATACTTGATAAAAGGAATATTTTTATCATCAAAAATATTTATTCGACACCTGTGTATTTTTAACTAAGCGTATACATGATAAAAGAAATATTTTTATCATCAAAAATATTTATTCGACACCTGTGTATTTTTAACTAAGCGTATACTTGATAAAAGGAATATTTTTATCATCAAAAATATTTATTCGACACCTGTGTATTTTTAACTAAGCGTATACATGATAAAAGAAATATTTTTATCATCAAAAATATTTATTCGACACCTGTGTATTTTTAACTATTCATATTCACTATAAAAATATAGTTTTCATGGTCGATTCATTTTATTTTTAAAGGATGATAACATTCAACACATGAACTTCAACTCAACGAATGAATTGCAACTCAACACATGAATATTCGATATAGTTTGTATATATATAAAAATGTTATTTTTATTGCTAAAGCCATTTGTTTAAATTCAAATAATATTCAACACATGAATTTCAACTCAATGAATGAATTGCAACTCAACACATGAATATTCTATATAGTTTGTATATATATAAAAACGTGATTTTTATTGCTAAAGCCATTTGTTTAAATTCAAATAATATTCAACACATGAATTTCAACTCAACGAATGAATTGCAACTCAACACATGAATATTCTATATAGTTTGTATATATATAAAAATGTGATTTTTATTGCTAAAGCCATTTGTTTTAAATTCAAATAATATTCAACACATGAATTTCAACTCAACGAATGAATTGCAACTCAACACATGAATATTCTATATCGCATATGTAATTAATTTCAACGAATGAAAATTATTCTAACACATAGATATTTCAGAAAATTTCGGCAGCATAACGGCAGGGTAGTTAAAACCGGGACCGTCCCTAGTACGGCTCCTCGCTCTACCTTAAAACCTCGCGGTTTTTGACAATGGGGATCATGCATCTAGTTCGCACGCAGGCGGCATATTTTATTTTCAATTCCACAATCCTATGCTATTTTGTTTCAACCACAAGAGGGTATTTTTCAACCACAAAGGTATTTTTCAACCATAATATCAACCACAAACAATTATTTCCAACCATTCTTCATACCATATAATATCACGTCAAACACAAGCAATAAATATCATCCATGGTCTGTGGACGAGGGGAGTATATATATATATAATAATAATTCACTTGCATTTCATCACAATTCAAAGCATATATGTTTCAAACAACGCTTGTATAATTTATACATCGCTAATATAACTTATACAACACATGTACATGAGGTATACAATGCGTATATAATTTACACTTCGCTTATATAATTTATACAACGCGATTTCATTCACACAAATAGTTTAGATTCGTCACATTGGTTATTGCAGTGCTAAAAATCGAAGGAAGGTCAGAAAAATCCGCGGCTTCTTCTAGAAGGTAGAGAGCCTCCTTGCGGTCACGTTGTCTCCTGTTTCATCGAATTTCGTTAAAGAACGAAAAAGATATTATTTTTCAAAGTTTTGCAACACTTAAAAGTGTTATTTTCATTTCAGAATTTTCATCAGAAAAGTTTCTAAAATCTTCGAAACTAGGTCTCAAATTTTCAGTCGATCCGTACCTCTATGCTTCGATCAGGCTACGCTGCGTCGAAGAGCTACGAAGCACCTCCAGAACGGCGGTGGTGGCGAAGGATCCGGTGGCCTGTGCTCGTCGCGGCGGCGCTCAGAAGGTCGCGCCTTCCTCTTCGATTTCCGACGCCGATAGTCGATGGGAGGAGTCGTGGGTTGGTCGGATGTGGAGAGGGAACTACGGCGGTCAGAAGTCTCAACTGGGGTCGGCGGCGAAATCGCCTGAGGCGGTCGGAAAAGAGAGGAGAAGTTTCGTGCGACGTGGATCGTCCAATCTCTCTCTGGCGGCTAGGGTTCGGATTTTTTTTTTTTATGAAAAATTCGTATTGGTCCATGCTTTATAGGAAATTTTAAATAGTGTTTTTGCAAACGGACTCTTTTTTAAACCCAGCGACTGTCGTCCCTAGCTAAATACCCCCATTCCGGACATAATGGGATATGTTTCGTTGGCCATTTCGACTGTTACAGTCAGTTATTTTTCAAATTAAAATATATAACATTCGATATTTAATTTAAACGTACATTTCAATTTGCCAGGGCCACAAACTGAATCGAAAAATTCCAGAAAAATAAATCTAGCTTTGTTTTGACGATACGGTCCTAACAAAACCAGTTTCGTCGAATTCTGAGCTCATTTGAAAAACGGCCATTTTTAGGTCGATCCATTTTAACAGAATTTGACCAAACACGTTATCCTTTTCCCCGCTCACATACTAGCTTCAAAAATTATGAAATTTGAAACTTAGCAATAATTTGACATCCCGGACCCAACAAAAGTGGTTTCGTCGAATTCCGAGGTCGTATGCAAAATCTCAATTTTCAAGGGCTATATATACTATATAGCGACCTTTCTGAAAATTCATTTGTCCATAACTTTTGATTTTCGTTATGAAATTTCAATTTTTCAGATTCGTTAGAAAGGTATTGATAAACAGATTTAAATATTTTCAGTTTCGTTAAAATCCGTTATATTTTCCACCCGGTACAGTCAGACAAAGTTTGTATTCAAAATTTCAAACTGCCATACCATACCAAATTCTATATTTTATTGAAATATGCTATTTCAACCATTCAAATTTCTTGGTAATAACCTAATTTAAAAATTTTAAACTGGTTCACATTTTCCGGGTTATTACAATTTCCATTTGGAAATACGACCGTTGTTTGCACACATGTTTTCCTTTAATAGTTAAATCACCGACTGTCGAAGTTTTTAACCATTTCCGTTGTCAATACGGAGAACCAGGATCAGATTCATTTTCTGAAAACCACTCTGTATCGGCTTTAGCTTTGGGAATCAAATCTGATGAGAAGACAGAGTTGTGCAAGGGCTGTTATGGCGATCCTAGGTAGAAATTTCCTAAGATTGATTTACAGAATAGTGCCTTCGGTTTGTCCATACCCAGGACAACATGTATGAACGAATGTCTGACAGAGTATATCTAATGGATCACGTAAGTTGATCGCTTCAAACATATCCATGTTTGGGGGCGGAGGAATTCGTTTCTCTTAGCTTTATACCCATGGTATTTTTGTGGAAATCAATTTGTGATTTGGCGGGTATGACGATGTGGCATTCAAAGTAAATGAATGTATGATCTGTCAAAAGAATACATTATGACCTCATGCCTCATCAACCGGGAAATGACAAAATCGGGCAGGCAGCACGGCTATGTGGGTCGCCCCCATTAGGGTGTATTGTCACCATCTAGAGAATATTCATATTTGTTACTTCTTTTCGCTTCTGTATCTCCCGGGAACGGTTATGTTGCTAGCAACCGTAGGTGACAATATATTCGATACACTCAAGAGAAATGAGTGGTTGGTCATGTGTGGTCGGGTTGCAAGACGTTCTTGTTGAACCTAGTGTATCCCTCTCTAGAGATACACTATCGGCAGGTGGTTCCATACCTTGTCCTAGTCAGAATCCAATCTCCAATAAGCGCATGCGGTTTTGATTGTATCCTATATATATGTGGAGCGTGAGATGCAAGCATTCTGCTAGATTGTTAATTATTTGTGATTAGACATTATTATAATATCAGAAAAGTATTGATTTTGAAAAAATTTTGGGTTATCGCAAGGTAAAAACCATCCGTATTTATGTGTGGATCGGTCTTACGATTATCATTTCTTTCGAAAATGATTTTTAAAAAGTTATACTGAATGGTTGGAGTTTACTTACACCAGTCCCATGACTAACCCAGAGTTTATTTTGTTTTGATTTCCCTAAACTCATGGGTGCCCAATTTTGTACGGGCGGTCAAGTAGTCTGGACTTACAGATACTAGAAGGAGCTTGGAGCAGGAGGCTTCAGCAGCATTTTATAGCTATTATTTATTTCCGCTATGATGTAAGTGTTGTATTCTAATATACAAATACAAATTTATGTTTCAAAGCTATGTTGTATACTATATTTTATTCGTTCCACTATGAGATTCGTGTTACTCTGATGTTGTAGTTGTCTTCTTCTTCTTCTACTCTAATTTTCTATCTTATCTATTCTCACCCTCTAACTTCTTTCTATTAACTATCCGGTATATTCGATGTCTGAATGGTCGACATTGGTATTTGTGTCGATTTTCAGAGTCGAAAATCCCCGGGTCATTATAGTGGTATCAGAGCTGAAGGTTAAGTGATTACCTTGGCTCTATGACGTGACTTAGTAGAGATGGGGTTAGTAATACCCTAGATTGAGTTTGAGTGAATATATACAAGTGAACGTATTTGTAGACTTTATAAAAATTGTTTTACATTGTGGAGATTTATTGGTTGATTAGTTTGTGAATTCTGGTCGATTAATTTGATCCCCTGTATCGATAGGGGTTACTAAACACTTGAATACGATAAACCGACACAGTATGTTTTGAAAAGAGGGTAAATGAAATAATTTTACCAAATTATATTTTGATATAGAAGAAAGTATAAATATTGGAAATATTATAAAATATTGGATGTGTTGGTTGTTATTATAATCGAATGAGATTATAAATTAAGTGGTGATGTAAAGAACCAATCGGAGTTCATATAAATGTAATATATGGAATCAGATGAATTAAATCAAAATTGGAATTAAAAACTCTGGAAATGTAAAACGTGTTTATAAATGGATTTGGACTAAATATATGAGGATTTTAAAATCCTTGGAGACTTTAAATTGTTTTACAAGCATTGTGAATGATATTTTGGAAATAATTTCAAAATGAAAATGTTTAAATTTGAGTTTTGAAATGTGATATAATATTGAACTCACTTCAGTAGCTGGGAAATAACTCTGATGATGCTGGCCACATCATCGGTGTTCATTTTCGAGTTCTAGGTGACGGATTACTACCAAAGATTTTGTTTTTTGAATTGTTTTTAGGAAACAAGATTGTTTAAAATCAGAAAAGGAATATTTGGTTTTAGAAAAGCAAAGCTGTTTTAAAATCCCAGAAATAGACTGTTTGAATTAAAAACAAACTAAATTGAAATTTGTGAAAACAAATTAAAATTTAATTAAAACCTAGTTAAGTGAAAATTATATTGAAATAAAATGATATCAACAAAAGTTGGATTCTTGAATAAAATTGAATCCATGTGAATTGAGTTGATTTTTGAAATAAAAATCAGAATTGAATTATGAGATAAAGATAACTGATTAGTGAAATTAACTAGTTAATAAAATATGTGGATGGAACTTAAAGAGGTTAAGTATATTGGATTGATGAGTTAGGAGTTTGGAATCAAGAAAGGAACTTTGGTTTGAAATAGAATTTGGCTTGGATACGTAAATGATTTGGTTTTGAGGATAAAATTGGAAATTGATTGGAAATCGACTGGTATAGACAGATATATGATCAGCAGGTATTGAGTAGAAGCAAGTGCAAGAAATAAAATGGTATGTTCAACAAAAAGGTACATGTTTACTGTTATATGAGTTTGCTGATTTATGAGCCGATTTGGCAAGCCGCTTGGCTGTTTGATTTTCTTTTGGGTTGGAGAAGGCCTAGAGAGGCGAGTTGTAGTTGTACCGATTGAGTCGTATAAAGGAGGTGCTGGCGAAATTTTTCGAAAATTTCATATTTTTTGAAAATTTTCGGTTTTAGAAATGAATAAACAATTTAATTAAAATAAATTAATTTAGTTGAAACTGAAATTAAAGAAGTAAACGAATAATTTTAAACAAGGTTAATAGGGCTGTTCTCTACCTTAGCAATTTCGAGGACGAAATTATTTTAAGGGGGAAAGAATGTAACGACCCATATTTTTAGGGGTAATAATTTATTTATTTGATTATTTAAATAGTGAAAATGGTTGTTTAATTAAATAATATTGAATATTTAATTAATATAAATAATGGAATAATATGTTTATTTCCGAAATAGTTGGGAATAGTGGAATTCACAATATTGTGTGAATTGGATTATTTAAAGGATTTAATTCAGTTTATAATTGAATTATATTAACGAATTTATTTATAAATGTCAGTTGAACGTATAATTTATATTATAATTATAAACAAGCTCGAAATGGCGCTGCAGTTTGTAATTTGGCGATTCGAACTTTAAACGAATATACAAAATCCGTTTTAAGCTAGATTTCTGTGAAACAAGAAATGTTCAGAGCTGGTGAAATATATTTTTCTAATAGAAGAGAAAAATCGGGATTTCGTCTGATAGATTGTGAGTTATGTTCAAATCCAATTTTCAAATAGTAGCTATGGAATTCATTTATAATTTATAACGACTTATTTATATTATAAAAGAATTTTTAATATAAATTGAATACTGATTTAATCTGGATTTGAAATGTCGAGTTATAAATTCAGATAGGAATATTTTTGAGCTGAATTATATTCTATTGTGAATATATATACGATAATATTTATTTATGAATATTTAATTTAATTGTTTTTAAATATATTAATATTTAAATGGGTTTATTTAGAGCTTTAAAAATAGCCATTTTTGCAAACGAACTCCGTTTTCGACGAAACTAATTTTGTTGGGTCTGGAATATTAAATTATTGCTAGATTTCAATTTTTGGAGTCAGTATGTGGCCGTACCAAATTTTAATGTGAAAAACAGTTAGTATTTTGACTGTTAAAAATACGTTGTGTGAGCAAACGGAGTCGGAATTCAATGAAACAAGTTTCGTTGGGTCCGTAATGTCGAACTGAAGGTGTATGTCCATTTTCATGATTTTTGGTTATCATTTGTGATCATAGGAATTTTTAGATGCTGAATGAAGATAACGATTGATTAAAAGGGAATAAAATAATCAATAAAAAATATTTAAATTATCCTATAAATACCTACCTCCTCACACTAACCCTAAACTTTTTACTCAACGGTCAAATAATTTTCCGCTCTAACATTTCTTGAGGAAATGGGGGAAAGCTATGTTTACAAAATCAAAACAATTCCACCAAAATTCCTAAAATCAAAAGAGAGGTGTATATGGATTACTGGGGTAATGATCTTTGACCTAGTACGAGTTCCAGAGGGTCCGGTTCATGTTTGGATCGACGGAATTTTTCCAGCAAGTAATACGAGATGTTAGGGTTGGGTTTTGTAGATCATTGAAGTGGCGATTGATGAATTCATGATTGGTTTTGGTATAAGGAGATGGAATAGCACTCACGAGCAGAATTTGGGAAGGATTGTTGACAAAAGATGTCGCACATGCTCCTGCGTGCGTAAGGAGCAGCTCGAACGACGGATTCCATTGGAGTATCTCGAGTTGTGTGTTTTAGGTATAGAGTGAAAGAGGTTGAGATGAGAAGCTTAATGGTGGTATGCATTTTAAATTTTGTTGAAGAATAGAGGTGCGGGGGAAGATTGGAAAGTGCTGAAATGGTGAGATCATTTTCCTGAAAGTCTGATTCGAATATGAAGAAGATGAACACTATTGATCTGGGTAGGTTTGAGAGATTGGGCCGGCGTTTTGTTGGCGAGCCAAATTAATATTCAAAAATTAAGTTTTAATTTAATCAAAATAGTATATTAACTATTATTTATAATATCTTGGTCATACGGTGTCAGATTAACGAACGGTCAGACCCGTTGGGATCATATGGACGAGGGCTACGAAATGGAACTGACTGGGAGTGAATTAGAGCTCGTTACAATTTAGAGCGAAATAAATTGTTCGATCCGAATCAATGATGGTTATCGTTATTTAACGATATAGCGACCAATTTGAGTAAATCTCACTAAATCTGCTTTGTTTATATTTTTATAACGTATTTTTTTTGAACTGATAAATATTGGTTGATTGATGTGTGTTGATTGGTTGGTTGAACTGCTAATTGATTGGTTGAAAATATCGATATAGTTATATACACATCTTTAATTAAATAATGATTCTGTTGATCATAATATTTCATTTTGAAATGAAATTGATGTTAATAATATTGTTTAACATCCGTGCATGCATGGAAACAGGTTGGAGGGATCCAACTGGATTCCTCAATATTTATAATACTGTTTTTCATATTTTGCGATATATGATGTGGAATATAATCTGTTATTGATTGTGTGTGTTTGGATGATGATTGTTCCTTTTGATTTGATATTTTAATACCATAAGTGATACCGGAATATAGAAAGGGAAATTTCAAACTGTATATTAAAATGAAATATTTTATAAAATCAAATGATTTTATATAAAGGAATTTTTTGAAATTGATATGAAATAAATAGAATGTTATAAAGGAAATATTTATATAAAATAACTAGGATTGGAAAAGGAATATTTATTTGGAAAACAAATATAATTGAAAAGGAAATATTTGTAAAACATTTACAAATAGGATTGGAAAGGAAATATTTATAAAATGAAAGGAATATTTATTTAGAAAATAAACAGATTTTATAGAAGGAAAATTTATTTATAAAATAAATAGATTTATAAAAAGGAATATTTATATAGAAAATAAATAGGATATTATAAAAGAAAATATTTGTAAAACAAATAGAATTGAAAAAGGAATATTTGTAAAACAAATAAAATAGGAATTTGAAATATTTGTAAAACAAATAGAATTATAAAAGGAATTATTTGGGAAATAAATAGGATATTATAAAAGGAAGTATTTTATAAAATGAATAGAATTTCATAAAAGAAAATAAATGGAAAATAAATATTAAATGAAAATATGTTTTTAACAGATAAATGGAAAAGATTAATTTAAAGTAGAAATAAATAGAAATCTGTTTTAACAGATAAAATGGAGAAGATTAATTTATAAATAATGATTTTATAAATTGAATAAAATATTATCATTTGATAAATGGAATATACAAGTCTGAACATATATAGAGAAGTAAAAATCGGTTTTGACACCGATATTTTAAATAGAATGTGAACTCAACATTTATAAAGTGAATTATAAATGAGATTTAAGTGTTACAATAAAAAGGGGATTTCGTGTGAAAAAAATCTATAAGTAGAAGTATAAATAGAATTTGGAAATGAGATATTATTTTAAAATAAATAAAAGTTATATTTAGGTTATTATATATATATATCGAAAGTATGGTATTATAACACTATTATTATAATCAAATGAATTGTATAAAGGAAGTGGATCGTTAAATAGAATTCGAGAGTTACATAGGGAAGTTTGTTGAAGATTTAAAGGGTGAACTTTGTCTATTTCGAGGTTAGAAATGTTGTTCAGTTAAGGTCTGAGAGGTAGTTATACCCCTACTTGATTGACTTCATTTTTAACTAAGTAATAGTTAGGGTTCGATAGTGAAGAGTAGTTAAGTAAATTTAGTTAATAAGTGTTAATGTTTCGAGTTGGCATGCGATATTTTTTTAAGACATCTGTTTAAATCCAATGAAGGAGTTTTGGAAATTTTTTCCAAATAAGAAATCAGAAATGTTTTAATATAGAAAATAAGAAACAGGAGTAAATATGGAAATGTTTTCCAATGATTAATAATGTATATTTTCTAAATTTAGAAAATAAGAATTTACGAATATATGGGACAGGAAATGGGGAAATGAACAATTGAATGGAAAATTAAATTAAAGGGAATCAGGGTTGATTGATGACTTTCTCGGTAAGATTTCCATTTGGAAATACGACCGTTGTTTACATACATGTTTTCCTTTGATAGTTAAATCACCGACTATCAAAGTTTTTGACCATTTCCGTTGGAAATACGGTGAGACCGGGATTAGATTCATTTTCTGAAAACCACTCCGTATCGGCTTTAGCGTTGCGAATCAAATCAGATGAGAAGACGGAGTTGTGCAAGGGCTGTTATGGCGATCCTAGGTAGAAATTGCGTAAGATTGATTTACAGAATAGTGCCTTCGGTTGTCCAGATCCAGGACAATGTGTATGGACGAATGTCTAATAGAGTATATTTAATGGATCACGTAAGTTGATCGCTTCAAACGTATCCACGTTTGGTGGCGGAGGAATTTGTTTCTCTTAGCTTTATACCTGTGGTATTTTTATGGAAATCAATTTGTAATTTGGCGGGTATGACGATGTGGCGTTCAAAGTAAATGAATGTATGATCTGTCAAAAGGATACGTTATGACCTTAAGCCTCATCAACCGGGAAATGACAAAAATCGGGCAGGCAACATGGTTATGTGGGTCGCCCCCATTAGGGTGTATTGTCACCATCTAGAGAATATTCATATTTGTTACTTCTTTTCGCTTCTGTATCTCCCAAGAACGGTTATGTTGCAAGAAACCGTAGGTGACAATATATTCGATACACTTAGGAGAAATGAGTGGTCGGTCATGTGTGGCCGGGTTGCAAGACGTTCATGTTGAACCCAGTGTATCCCTCTCTAGAGATACACTATTGATAGGTGGTTCCATACCTTGTCATAGTCAGAATCCAATCTCCAATAAGCGCCTGCGGTTTTGATTGTATACTATATATATGTGGAGCGTGAGATGCAAGCGTTTTGCTAGATTGCTAATTATTTGTGATTAGACATTATTATAATATCAGAAAAGTATTGATTTTGAAAATGTTTTAGGTTATCGTAAGGTAAAAACCATCCGTGTTTATGTGTGGATCGGTCTTACGATTATCATTTCTTTCGAAAATGATTTTTGAAAAGTTAAACCGAATGGGTGGAGTTTACTCACACCAGTTCCGTGACCGACCCAGAGTTTATTTTGTTTTATTTTCCCTAAACTCTTGGGTGCCCAATTTTGTACGGGCAGTCAAGTAGTCGGGATTTACAGATACTAGAAGGAGCTTGGAGCAGGGGGCTTCAGCAGCATTTTATAGCTATTATTTATTTCCGTTGTGATGTAAGTGTTGTATTCTAATATACAAATACATATTTGTGTTACAAAGTTATGTTGAATACCATATTTTATTCGTTTCGCTATGAGATTCGTGTTACTCTGATGTTGTAGTTGTCTTCTTCTTCTTCTATTCTAATTTTCTGTCTTATCTATTCTCACCCTCTAACTTCTTTCTATTAACTACCCGGTATATCCGATGTCTGAATGGTCGACATTGGTATTTGTGCCGATATTCGGAGTCGAAAATCCCCGGGTCGTTACATGGGGTATATTTTGGAAACGGTGATTTCTTATGAATTATTTGTCAAAATTCAATTCTTTCCGAAAGATGTGTACATTATAGAGCTTGTATAGCTTGCTAGTTTTAAAGTATGAAAGAATTGAATACTAAAACATAAAAAATATTGCATTTTGTCAAAAACTAAATTTTCACAAAAGAAAATTTTGAAAATAAGAACCTCAATTATTTTAACAATAATTTTTGATAATTGTTTTGACATAAACTTTGGTGGGTGGACAAAATAAGTTGAAAAAAAATTAGAATAGAGTAGATGTTTGGGATATGTTTAGAAATTTGCACCTTGTTCTAAGTAATTGAACTGGCATAGGAAAAATGAACTGTTGTGAAATTAATTGAGAAATAGATGTCCTTGTGTAACAACCCGTATTTTTCGATAATGTGTTAAGACGAGAATCAAGGCAGAATTTAATTTTAAATTCTGAATCAAGTAAAACGGGCTATGCCATTACGTTCGTCTCGGAAAAATATGCGAAATAGAGTCTGAGTTTTCGAGAATTGGAGTCCGTATGACCAAGATATGGCCTCGCGAAGTTTCACGAAAAATTCCCAAATTAAAGTATACTTAATTAAGTGAAATGGGTTGCGCAGAGAAATATATATATTGATATATATATATATAATTGAAAATTAAATAAATAAATATGCAAAAATGTTCAAAACAGCGAATTGGGAGAGGGGAATAACCGAACCGGCCCATTTTTGAGGTCGACCCGAGCACGCTGGGTCGACTAGGGGTTAATCCAGGGTGTTTGGCTATCAACCCGTGGGCCGATTCGCTCAAATGCAGATTTTGCATTTGGATGGTTCTCATGGTTCATCTTTAATCTAAAGGCCCTAGATGGTTCCTACACTTGACTTCTTCCCCAAGACATGCTTTGATGGCTTGGATTGAATCTAGGTTTAATCCTATGGCCTAAAACACTTGCCTAATCTATAAATAAGACCCTAACCTATCCTAAACCCTCAATATTCACTCATGTAACTAAACTATGGCAAAATTTCTACTCTCATGGCCTCCACTCAACTATCCTAGCCTCCACTTCATTCCTATGAGAGGTTCCATGATCATGAGAGTGTTAGAGAGTCCCTATGTTAGTATGAGAGCTTCTCAAGTTAATTTCAAGGCAAAAGCTTTGATCTTTGTTCTTAAAGATGGTGTTTTTAGTGGTTTGGAGCATCCATCTTTGGGTTTTTGGGTGATGGCATGCATAGGCTTCATCACAAGCTTTAGTTTAATCGATTTAGGCCTTCATAGCAATGTAAGCCCTTCCCTACTCTTAGATATTAACTATGAAGTTAAATGTTCATGTTGAAAGTTTGGGTTTGATTAATTAGAATGATGCATGCTATCATGTTATGCAAGTTTATGAAGTCATTATCTTGATCTTATGAGCTAAAAGCCACAACCTTTATGTTGAAATGTTGCATTATGCAACATGAGAATCTTCATAATCATTATGTCAACTTGCATATGAAGTCATAATCCGTATATGATGATATATGCGAGTTTCTAGCCATCATTCCATGTCTTTTGTCACCATGATTCGCTTATGTGCCAAGTTTGGGTTTATGCATGTTTTTGAGGCTTAAGAATGTAACATGCAAGCTAATGAACACATTTGTGCCTCATTTGCCACCATGATTAACTTGTGGCTTAATACCCATTTTTGTCATTCCTTTGCCAAGTCTCTTCTTTTAATCCATTACGTTGTTGCGAACGTATATGCGAGTTTAAAAGCATTGGGTTATGTTATGGGTAATTTCTAATGACATGAAAATACAACTTGAAAACATGACTTGAAATATAACATGGAAGTTGACATGTAAGTATGCATAAAAACATAAGCTTGGGAATTTACCTATTAAGTTAGGTCTACCCATTGGGAATTTACCTATTAAGTTAGGTCTACCCAATTGCTTGAAAACTTGACTATGAACATGACACTAGACTAAACATGAAAGTGGCCAACTCGAGGTTGGGTTGAGTTTGCAACGTAAAACTACCCGGAACCGACCGGCCTAACTAGTAGTTGCAAACAATAGGACCCAATGTGAGAAGTTGGTCATGTTGTGCTTGAACCGGAGGTTAGACCAAGTTGTGGTGTAAAGCTACCCGGAACCGACCGGCTTAACTAGTAACCACAACAAAGTCTAATGTGAGAGGTTGGGGTGCATTAAGTAATTAATGCCACATGATAGGGTTAAGTTAATTTGATTAATGACTCTTAACCAAATATGACATGGGTAAATGGGTTAAGTAAATTGGTTAGGCTAATGATACTTAACAAAACATGACAAGGTTGGGTAGGTTAAGTGATTTGATTTGCCTAATGACGCTTAACCATTTTTATACGACTAGTGGACGGGGATTAAGTTAACCAACACTTAATCAATCCAACATGATAATTTGGCAAGGTTAAGTAAGTTTTCTTAATGACACTTAACCATACAAGATGATTAGGGGATGGGGTTAAGTAATTTACGCTTAACTAATCCGACACGGTAATTAGATGGGGTTAAGTAATCCACACTTAACTAATCTAAACACGGTAATTCGATGGGGTTAAGTTAAACACTTAACCAATTTAAACTCGGTAATTCAATGAGGTTAAGTAACCAATACTTAACCAACTTAACGTGATAATTTAATGGGGTTAAGCAACTTATACTTAACCAATTATACATGATGATTTGATGGGGTTAAGTAACTTACACTTAACCAATCTAATACGCGGACTTGATAAGGTTAAGTCACAAGACCTTTTTAGAATATACTTAACCATTGTAGTACGATTAGAGGATGGGGTTAAGCCAACCTATACTTAACCAATCCGAATCGATAATTTGATGGGATTAAGATAATTTATGCTTAATCGATCTAGCAAGATAATCCGATAGGATTAAGGTAAGCTAGTACTTGACCAATTTGACTTGATAGGGTTAAGTCATGAGCCTCTGGGTACACTTAACCAACTTGTGGGACTAAGTCTTGAACTTAAATACTTAGCCAATCTTTGACGTGATTCGTGGGCGGGTTAAGTCATGGACTTGAATGATAACACTTAACCCAATAGACAAACCCTAGCTAGAAGAACTAGGTAGAAAACCGTGGTTGATCAAGGATAACGGGAAAGGAAGCTAAGTGGTAAACCTTAGTTAAGGGTAACTAAGTAATAATTCTTAGCTAAGGACATAGGACTAATTCTCAAAACGATGAGTAACCTGATACGGTAGGTCATCGCTTAGTATACGAGGGGGAGCAAGTTATCTGACTTGGATAAAAGCTCCAGCGCACTGGGTGCCGAAGTGGAAGCTTCGGGGGACGTGAGGATATTCTTGGGATCCCTCTGTGGGCTGCCAGGTAATTATACTAGGCCCATGAGAGGTTAAGGTCTGCGTTAGAAGGACCAAGAGTATGCCTTGGCTGCTATGCGAGCAACCTAAAGACTGGGATGGATTAGCGTGGAGTCGACGTTTCTTGTTTTTGCCCTGGATAGCGCATCGCCGACTACCTACCATCTTTAGTCAATCGTGTACGTGCGGAAAGGCAGGGAACCCCCAACAAACCATGTGCTTGCTATCGAGTCATGGGTGAGGTTGGCCCGTAGGAAAGTGGGCTATAGTGGGGCCGTGGAGTGGTTCTTATACATGATTTTTCTTGGATTGCCTTTCAGTAGTTGAGGGAGGGGTCACGTGGGACCATAGCCACGGGTACAAAAACAGACCTTGATATCTGCATCGGCAGACGATTTAAAGCTCCCGACCGAGTTCCATATTTCTTGATTTGCCCTGGCACGGAACTCGGATGGCACATTGGGGAACATGTGCATCTAGACATGGAAAACGATTCACGATACATACGTGGGATCAAGGGCGCGGTTGACGGGTGGCGTAATCCCTAGTGGTCCTAGGTGGCCAAAACCCAAACCGAGACACGGAAACGTTCATTAGGTAGCATAATCCCTAGCGGTCCTAGGTGGCATAAATCCTAAGTGGACGCGCGATAGTTCATGGTAAGGAAACACAACTAGATCAAGGGTTGCAGTCCAAAAACAACTTCAAGGATAAACCGTTTACATGGGAAAGCCCGTACAGCCTACGGCAAAGAACTGAACTTATACATGGAAAGAAACATATGAGTTGAGTAACCTATATATGCAATATATTAGGTTGACATGGACCATTACACGACTTTTGAGTGAGGGTCATTCTTGGTTAACACATGACACGGTGGGGATACTAGTACGGTAGGTGCAGAGCGGATATACAGGATAGATGCCATGGGACGTTATACGCGATAGATATCTTGGGATATTATACTTGATAGAAACCTGACAATGTGATACCTTGTTTTATCTTGACAGCGTAGTTTATCACGACACCCTAGTTTATCTGTGTTCAGTAGTTCATCCTGTTATTTTGATTTAGCTTATCTATCTTGTTATCATGTTTATGTTCATCTTAGTTTCTCATGTCAGTTAACTTTACTAGTTTTTATACTAATAGTAGATAGGGCTTACTCAGTCTTTTTGACTGACCCGTTTTGTTTCGCCTCTTTTCTTCCGTTCCCCCCCCAGGTTACAGGGAGGAAATACTGTTGTTTAGTTCGGACTTCTTCTGCTTGAAGGTCATCATGGATGGCTTGGATTTTTCTTGGCTATGGCTACTTTACTGCTTTTTCTTGGGGAATAATTTATGAAAAAGTCTTTATGCTTCTTTATTATTGCAAGACAGGTTTTGATGTACTCTGATGTAAAAGGCTTTAGACCTTATTTATTCATGTTATGAAAGTTTGATTTTACTTCCGCTATTTTATATATGTTCTGTCTTGTAATATTTCTGTGCATGTTTACCAATAATACTCCTCCAAACCTAGTGCATTCCCTTTGTGAGTGACCCTAGCGGAGGTGGGGTGTTACATTTGGTATCAGAGCAGAAGGTTACCAGATTGGGCAAAAGTTTTTAAAGACCTTCTGAAAACTATTTGAAAATCGTTTATTAAGAAGCATTTTTCAAGAAAGTTTTCTTTTAAAAAGAAAAGGCTATTCCCCAAAGGCCATTAGCATTATCCTTGTTTCCTTAATTAAATCTCTTTTCCTTTCTTTCCTCCATCTGTAGTCACAGTGGTTTTAACTGCGACTAGTCTTTTCTATCTACGAAAGTACTTTCCATGCGATGGAGGTGGTTTTCAAGAGACCAGTGGCCGCGTTATAAGAAAGGATAGTGAGAAAGAGGATAAAGGATACGAGCTTAGGGATGAGCAACTTGTTGGTATGGCTTAGTCCTCAAAGGAGGAAGAAAGATGAACAATGAAACCCATGACGAGAAAGTATCTTTGGTATGGTGAAACGGGACGGATAGTTAAGTATTGTGGGACAAGGACAAGATCATCGTTGTATACCCTCACTAGAGTACCTGAGTAGGGGGATAACATCCTTGTTGAAGATCTAGTTATTCTTTTCTATCATCCCGCCAAGACTTTGTTTTGATCCCCGCATCATTTAAGTCCGCTTCGGTAGTTGAGTCTCTGCACCTTAAGTACTAACGTAATAGAGAATCCCATTTTTGTCTCAAAGTCCTATTGGAGAATCAGACCATTTAAACATGACTTGTTTGGATTTGGGAATGTCTATGCCAAGTGTTGAGTTTGGAAATAATGCTTATAAGCTGTGGATGGATTCTAGGGATGAAGTGGTTATCCAGTAGGGGGTGCCACTCTCGGTTTTGATAGGAGGGTAGTTAGACCTTTTGACTAGCCTTGGTAATGCCCTCGAAGTATCGGGTAACCTTTTTGAGGTTCTGTGATGACTAGTTACTTAGAATCCCTTGATGCCTTTATTGAAAATTTGAAGCCCGATCGAGTGGTGTTCGCCAATAAGACGGATGGTTTACTTCATTTATGCATGGGTTATAGAGATCACCCTAGTAAGTGCGCATGATAACCTGATTGACATCTGTTTACTTTCAAGAGAAAGTTCTTCTACATGGAATGCCTTATAGTATATAAACGAGATCCAAGATTCACTAGTGAATTTTGGAAAGCTTGCATGAGATCATGAGTACGCAGTCATGTTTGCGCCAAGTATTCTAGAAAAAGGATAAGTGCAAGTGGAACGAGAGGCGACGAAGAAATGAGTTTCAGCTCATGTTATGGAAGCAGGAAATAAGAAGCTACGAAATCGCGAAGTTAAAGGGCGGTCAAGGCACAATGGAAGTAAGCCCGAGGAAATACGACTTTGATGGTCAAAGACTAGATACGCGCATGATATCTCTTTTTGGGAGTATATCCTTGATCCCTGTTTCTGTAGAGCTTACTTGTAGGTTATCTTTTGTGGACATCCTCTCGGTCCTACTTTCTGTTACAAACCCCGTAAGGAGTTTGTCTTGTTTATCTTCTCGGCCCTGTTTCACGGAATTCTAGGTAGAACCCTATGGATGTAAACATGTATTTGAAACATGTTATGATTGATATGGTTGCAAGTGGTTGCAAGTGGTTGCTCATGGATGCGCGAATACACATTAGATACTAGCTCGACTCGGTCACATTTCATATTGCATATGCACGAGTATTTATACATGTTTATGGATGAAATCGAATGTATTATCATGCGGTTGTTGCATATGAATGAATGATTGTGCACGCATATAGTATCTATATGACTAGGACTATTTGCATACATGTTGGATTCATGGCACTATACATATTTTGCATTAGAAAGATTATTCAGGCCTGATCATTAGCATTAGCTAAGGAACATGTACACACACGTTTTGCATATATTCATACAGCATTAGAAATCATCTAAGGACAATGGTTGCTTGTGGATGATGTTTTGAGTAGATGGATGATGGATGGTAGGATATGTTCTTCCTAACTTGGAGATTTCGGGGACGAAATCCTAAAAGGTGGGGAGAATGTAACAACCCGTATTTTTCGATAATGTGTTAAGACGAGAATCAAGGCAGAATTTAATTTTAAATTCTGAATCAAGTAAAACGGGCTATGCCATTGCGTTCGTCTCGGAAAAATACGCGAAATAGAGTCTGAGTTTTCGAGAATCGGAGTCCGTATGACCAAGATATGGCCTCGCGAAGTTTCACGAAAAATTCCCAAATTAAAGTATACTTAATTAAGTGAAATGGGTTGCGCAGAGAAATATATATATATATATATATATTGATATATATATATATATATATATAATTGAAAATTAAATAAATAAATATGCAAAAATGTTCAAAATAGCGAATTGGGAGAGGGGAATAACCGAACCGCCCCATTTTTGAGGTCGCCCCGAGCTCGCTGGGTCGACTAGGGGTTAATCCAGGGTGTTTGGCTGTCAACCCGTGGGCCGATTCGCTCAAATGCAGATTTTGCATTTGGATGGTTCTCATGGTTCATCTTTAATCTAAAGGCCCTAGATGGTTCCTACACTTGACTTCTTCCCCAAGACATGCTTTGATGGCTTGGATTGAATCTAGGTTTAATCATATGGCCTAAAACACTTGCCTAATCTATAAATAAGACCCTAACCTATCCTAAACCCTCATTATTCACTCATGTAACTAAACTATGGCAAAATTTCTACTCTTATGGCCTCCACTCAACTATCCTAGCCTCCACTTCATTCCTATGAGAGGTTCCATGATCATGAGAGTGTTAGAGAGTCCCTATGTTAGTATGAGAGCTTCTCAAGTTAATTTCAAGGCAAAAGCTTTGATCTTTGTTCTTAAAGATGGTGTTTTTAGTGGTTTGGAGCATCCATCTTTGGGTTTTTGAGTGATGGCATGCATAGGCTTCATCACAAGCTTTAGTTTAATCGATTTAGGCCTTCATAGCAATGTAAGCCCTTCCCTACTCTTAGATATTAACTATGAAGTTAAATGTTCATGTTGAAAGTTTGGGTTTGATTAATTAGAATGATGCATGCTATCATGTTATGCAAGCTTATGAAGTCATTATCTTGATCTTATGAGCTAAAAGCCACAACCTTTATGTTGAAATGTTGCATTATGCAACATGAGAATCTTCATAATCATTATGTCAACTTGCATATGAAGTCATAATCCGTATATGATGATATATGCGAGTTTCTAGCCATCATTCCATGTCTTTTGTCACCATGATTCGCTTATGTGCCAAGTTTGGGTTTATGCATGTTTTTGAGGCTTAAGAATGTAACATGCAAGCTAATGAACACATTTGTGCCTCATTTGCCACCATGATTAACTTGTGGCTTAATACCCATTTTTGTCATTCCTTTGCCAAGTCTCTTCTTTTAATCCATTACGTTGTTGCGAACGTATATGCGAGTTTAAAAGCATTGGGTTATGTTATGGGTAATTTCTAATGACATGAAAATACAACTTGAAAACATGACTTGAAATATAACATGGAAGTTGACATGTAAGTATGCATAAAAACATAAGCTTGGGAATTTACCTATTAAGTTAGGTCTACCCATTGGGAATTTACCTATTAAGTTAGGTCTACCCAATTGCTTGAAAACTTGACTATGAACATGACACTAGACTAAACATGAAAGTGGCCAACTCGAGGTTGGGTTGAGTTTGCAACGTAAAACTACCCGGAACCGACCGGCCTAACTAGTAGTTGCAAACAATAGGACCCAATGTGAGAAGTTGGTCATGTTGTGCTTGAACCGGAGGTTAGACCAAGTTGTGGTGTAAAGCTACCCGGAACCGACCGGCTTAACTAGTAACCACAACAAAGTCTAATGTGAGAGGTTGGGGTGCATTAAGTAATTAATGCCACATGATAGGGTTAAGTTAATTTGATCAATGACTCTTAACCAAATATGACATGGGTAAATGGGTTAAGTAAATTGGTTAGGCTAATGATACTTAACAAAACATGACAAGGTTGGGTAGGTTAAGTGATTTGATTTGCCTAATGACGCTTAACCATTTTTATACGACTAGTGGACGGGGATTAAGTTAACCAACACTTAATCAATCCAACATGATAATTTGGCAAGGTTAAGTAAGTTTTCTTAATGACACTTAACCATACAAGATGATTAGTGGATGGGGTTAAGTAATTTACGCTTAACTAATCCGACACGGTAATTAGATGGGGTTAAGTAATCCACACTTAACTAATCTAAACACGGTAATTCGATGGGGTTAAGTTAAACACTTAACCAATTTAAACTCGGTAATTCAATGAGGTTAAGTAACCAATACTTAACCAACTTAACGTGATAATTTAATGGGGTTAAGCAACTTATACTTAACCAATTATACATGATGATTTGATGGGGTTAAGTAACTTACACTTAACCAATCTAATACGCGGACTTGATAAGGTTAAGTCACAAGACCTTTTTAGAATATACTTAACCATTGTAGTACGATTAGAGGATGGGGTTAAGCCAACCTATACTTAACCAATCCGACTCGATAATTTGATGGGATTAAGATAATTTATGCTTAATCGATCTAGCAAGATAATCCGATAGGATTAAGGTAAGCTAGTACTTGACCAATTTGACTGGATAGGGTTAAGTCATGAGCCTCTGGGTACACTTAACCAACTTGTGGGACTAAGTCTTGAACTTAAATACTTAGCCAATCTTTGACGTGATTCGTGGGCGGGTTAAGTCATGGACTTGAATGATAACACTTAACCCAATAGACAAACCCTAGCTAGAAGAACTAGGTAGAAAACCGTGGTTGATCAAGGATAACGGGAAAGGAAGCTAAGTGGTAAACCTTAGTTAAGGGTAACTAAGTAATAATTCTTAGCTAAGGACATAGGACTAATTCTCAAAACGATGAGTAACCTGATACGGTAGGTCATCGCTTAGTATACGAGGGGGAGCAAGTTATCTGACTTGGATAAAAGCTCCAACGCACTGGGTGCCGAAGTGGAAGCTTCGGGGGACGTGAGGATATTCTTGGGATCCCTCTGTGGGCTGCCAGGTAATTATACTAGGCCCATGAGAGGTTAAGGTCTGCGTTAGAAGGACCAAGAGTATGCCTTGGTTGCTATGCGAGCAACCTAAAGACTGGGATGGATTAGCGTGGAGTCGACGATTCTTGTTTTTGCCCTGGATAGCGCATCGCCGACTACCTACCATCTTTAGTCAATCGTGTACGTGCGAAAAGGCAGGGAACCCCCAACAGACCATGTGCTTGCTATCGAGTCATGGGTGAGGTTGGCCCGTAGGAAAGTGGGCTATAGTGGGGCCGTGGAGTGGTTCTTATACATGATTTTTCTTGGATTGCCTTTCAGTAATTGAGGGAAGGGTCACGTGGGACCATAGCCACGGGTACAAAAACAGACCTTGATATCTGCATCGGCAGACGATTTAAAGCTCCCGACCGAGTTCCATATTTCTTTATTTGCCCTGGCACGGAACTCGGATGGCACATTGGGGAACATGTGCATCTAGACATGGAAAACGATTCACGATACATACGTGGGATCAAGGGCGCGGTTGACGGGTGGCGTAATCCCTAGTGGTCCTAGGTGGCCAAAACCCAAACCGAGACACGGAAACGTTCATTAGGTAGCATAATCCCTAGCGGTCCTAGGTGGCATAAATCCTAAGTGGACGCGCGATAGTTCATGGTAAGGAAACACAACTAGATCAAGGGTTGCAGTCCAAAAACAACTTCAAGGATAAACCGTTTACATGCGAAAGCCCGTACAGCCTACGGCAAAGAACATAACTTATACATGGAAAGAAACATATGAGTTGAGTAACCTATATATGCAATATATTAGGTTGACATGGACCATTACATGACTTTTGAGTGAGGGTCATTCTTGGTTAACACATGACACGATGGGGATACTAGTACGGTAGGTGCAGAGCGGATATACAGGATAGATGTCATGGGACGTTATACGCGATAGATATCTTGGGATATTATACTTGATAGAAACCTGACAATGTGATACCGTGTTTTATCTTGACATCGTAGTTTATGACGACACCCTAGTTTATCTGTGTTCAGTAGTTCATCCTGTTATTTTGATTTAACTTATCTATCTTGTTATCATGTTTATGTTCATCTCAGTTTCTCATGTCAGTTAACTTTACTAGTTTTTATACTAATAGTAGATAGGGCTTACTCAGTCTTTTTGACTGACCCGTTTTGTTTCGCCTCTTTTCTTCCGTTTCCCCCCCCCCCAGGTTACAGTGAGGAAATACTGTTGTTTAGTTCGGACTTCTTCTGCTTGAAGGTCATCATGGATGGCTTGGATTTTTCTTGGCTATGGCTACTTTACTGCTTTTTCTTGGGGAATAATTTATGAAAAAGTCTTTATGCTTCTTTATTATTGCAAGACAGGTTTTGATGTACTCTGATGTAAAAGGCTTTAGACCTTATTTATTCATGTTATGAAAGTTTGATTTTACTTCCGCTATTTTATATATGTTCTGTCTTGTAATATTTCTGTGCATGTTTACCAATAATACTCCTCCAAACCTAGTGCATTCCCTTTGTGAGTGACCCTAGCGGAGGTGGGGTGTTACACCTTGTCTAATCCAATTTTTATGATTTGAAAAAAGGTATTGTGTTTCTTTATGAGATGTCATATTTTTCTTATTTGGCAAAAATAAGTTTTAATGAAAAAATATTAGAGTTTTGAATCTTTTAATTTTTGGAAGAAAAATGAAATGATGAAGCCAAACCACATTTTTAAATCATGGAGTAGGTAAGGACTAGTGCCTAGGAAAGACGAAATTTTTTAGGGCTATAAAGTGGATAGCAAGAATTATTTTGGAACAATAGTAAATTCCTATAGAGTGCATTAGCACTATAAAGCCTAGATTGTTGCTTGAAAAAAAGACTGTTAGTACACAACAAGGACTAGTTTTGACAAGTAGATGGTAGTGGGCAAGCAAGTTGTTTAGATACTGTGGTTTGGACTTTTCTTTGTCAGTGGGGATATAGTCCTAGGATTTTTAGCCCTTAGTAGTAGTTGCATAGTGTGCTTGTTTTACTATTTTAAGTTTTAAAAGAATTGAGAGGCTTAATCAAAATCAGACTTAGATCGGTGAATTAAGGTAAATAAGCTAAGAAAAAGTAATGACATGACTAAAGGAAAACAAACAATAATGACAACTATGAAAATAAAACAAAAAATATAATAATTGGGAAAAGTGGAAAATTTTCGGAAAATAGAAAAAGATGGATTTTTCCAAAGTAAGTTGGAAAAGAAAATTATAACAAAAAAATTTCTTATGTAAACTGTGCTTGGGTAGCAAGGTAGGAAATCTTTGTATAATATTTGCTTAAAGACCAAGTACAGTTAGAAAGGATACATAAAAGAAAATGGAAGTTGTGAAGTTTTCCATTTTTCACCCTTTTGTAACATAAGAAATCGAATTTAGGAAATTAGACTTTTCTGTAATTTGTAAAATTTAAAGTTGTTTCGTAGGGTTTGGATGCAAAATCTGGATGAACTATGTTCTTGCTTTGTAAGAATGCAGGAAATTTTGGATGAAAAAGTATTTTGATTTCAAAATATTGCATTCTTACAGAAATTGTCAGTATATTTAGGTTGTGTGCATCATATTTTCGAAAAGATTTTCAAGAAAATTTGCATTCATACATGAGGTACCGCTAAGGCATTCATTTTATTCTTGTATTATTATGTTGTATTACACTTTGCACAAGTTCATAAACGGTTGCATAATTGGATGTACACATGATGGTTGTAAATTATGCAAGGAATTACTTAATTTTACCCTTACCGAATTCCAAAGACGAAATTTCCTAAGGGTGGGAGAATATGGCACCCTGCATTTTTAATTAATTAATAAAATAAAATTTGAAAAGATTTCAGAATTTGGTTATGGAATTAGCATCATTGAGTCCGTGGCGATTTTCTGATCAATTTATACCTGTGGTTTCCAAAAATCGAACTTAAGATGAAAAAGATATCTTTAGATGAAATATTACAACAAACGTGAAAAGAAGATATAAGAACAACACTAAAAATAATAATGACCACCATTTTTTTAGTCTTGTTAATAAAATCTTACGTAGCCTAGTTGGTAAAGATAGGTCTCTCCCAAGTGAGTGGAGCAGGTTCGAATCCCGCTGGTACCATATTTTTATTTTAGAGGACAGTTAAAGATATGCATATTCTAAGAGGAAAAAATATGTATAAATGCATATATAAGGGAAATTATACATAAAGGTGAGTGTAAAAATATATGTATACATGCAAATGTAAATATATGTATACGCACACACACACACACACACACACACACACATATATATATATATATATATATATATATATATATATGAAAGATAAATCCAAAATAAACCTGTAATCAATGAAAATAGGTAAGAAATAAATGACTAAATAACGCCATTTGAATTTTGAAAATGAAATAAAGATTGCATGTGTATATATATATACACACAAATTCGAATGTTGAGATAAAAAGTACAAGTCAGGAGCAGAAAGTAACGAATTCATAATAAATGAAAAATGGACAAGAAATTAGCTACCTTTGAAAATATAATGAATTAAAATAAATAAATTGACTAATTGATAGCTTTATTAATTGCATTAATTAAGCAACTATTAACGAATAAGGAATTGATAGGTTGTATGCGTATATACACACATAAATTTGAAATTCAAACTTAAAGATAAGTTATAACTGGAATATTATAAAACATATACTCATATTAGGTAATAAATTAACGTTATTAATTAACGTTAAAAATATAAATCAAAAAAAAGTAGAAAACTTGTTTAAAGCCAGGATGGGTCGAATCCTATCTTACATGGGTCGACCCATGTGTCGACTAGGGGGTCGACCCACCTCTAAGGTGAGTCAATATAGGGGTCGACTCAATCGGGTCAGATCTATTTTTTTAGATGACGTGTTTTTCTGGAATAAACGGTTTGGATTTTATTTGGTCAAATCTGATGGATTGGGACTTCTTATACACCTATAAATAGACTAGCAGGGTATAACTTTAAACTCATATTTTTTGAGACGACGCCTAAACCCTTTCATTTTCTTTTCTCTTCAAACCTTTCCAGAAATTAGACAAATTAGTTTTAGCAAATTATGATTCAAGATTTGGAGGTAAAGAATATATGTCTACAACATAGGTGTCCAAAATTCTGATTAACGTGATGTAAGTTCTTGAATATGATTTATTTAGGTTTCTCTCATCCTTACCCTCTTCTTTTAGCATCAAATTTGTGAATCCGTGGTTGTTTTAATAATAGATTCAGTTAGGAAGACCATGGAATAACAGATCTGGATCAGATTCAAAGATTGGAAAGCTGTCGGGTGAGTGGATTTAGAATTATACCTTTTAAATAACCGTATATTTACCGTTTACATTCCCCGTCATTCTTAACATGTTAAGTAACTGTAAATTATGATAATCGTGGTATAGTTTATTTTCAGTTATATTAAGAATACTATTGTCATGTAGATCTATTCTACGACTCAGTTAATTGAATCAAAAATCACTGTAATACCGAAATTGTGGAATTTACAACAAAAAGTGAATATGTTATTGAAAATGTTGATGACAAATTGGATATTGTAAATCAAATTACAGTGGAATTGGGAATAATGGAAAAAGAAGAGATATGCCAAATTTGTATGGAAAATTTTACAATGATTAGGAAATTGTGAATAACCGCACTGAGAAATGGAAGCCTGCCCGAAACCGCCCGAGAAATTCAGCATCCATAGGTGGTCAACTTAATGTGAGAGGTCAAGTGTCTAAACATATATAAAATATATGTATATAATAGGCAATAAATAAATAGATAATTAAATTAGTAATTTTTGTTGGGGTACAACAAAATAGATTTTTCGGGGGAATAATAAAATAAGAATACTTCATTATCCATTAATGTCTTAGGAAACTATGATTATTAGGTTCGCAAGTGACATTAATTGTAACCAATAGAAATAAATGGTACATATGAAAATATGCAAGTCAGTAAAGAAATGGACGTTACAACAGTAGAAGTTTAGTTAATGTTAAAGAATCAAGGAAAATGTGATGAACGGAGGATATAACCTACTATAATTAATCATAAGAACAAGAAAGTAATATGATAGGTAGGTTTGTCCTAGGGACAAGTGGGAATTATGACATAAGTTAAGATAAATGAAAAACGAAACTTATTAATAAATCTTATTTAAGAGAACAAAGTTAATAAGTAAATGACAACAAGAGGTTATGATTAAATAAGAAGGAACGAAGTAGGCATATTTTTTTAAGAGACCTATAAATTGGGAATATGAAGTCTAATAAAGGAAGTCAATAATAAGCATAATCCCGCTCTGGCGGCATAAGGCTGAATAAAAGAAAAGGACAACCAATTGTGTACTAATAAAATCTAGTGTCTTGAGATAACAATGAAAAGGGAACAATCAAGTTAATTAGCAACATAGTGGAAAATGACAAGTGCTTGATTAAGAGATTAGATATAGGGTCTAATAACATATTTACATGATGCGCTTGCACCAGTCCACACGTACGAAGGTGAAGAACCCAACGGGGTAGATCATCGTGGTATCTGGAGGCACGAGAGGAGCACGTCCATCTGATTATTCGGCTTGGTTACTTGGCGGGATTGAAAGGAAGCATTCAGCTTCTGAGGGACGTGGTAGGGTACTCCGTGGTGGTCCTCTATTGCGATACACGCTTAGGATGTACTTGCAGAGGTAGAGGTTTGCGTGATACCACCCAGTGGGTATACCTTGACTACAACAGTAGCTTGGCAGTCTGAAGGCTATGGCGGTATCACATTGGCGTGATTCAACGATTAGCCTCAAAAGAGGTTGATCAGGACCAAATTAAGGTTAGTAATTGTTGGATACTTGTCATCGGTAGTCTGTAGGATGCAAAAAGACTGGAGCTAAACCAAGATACCATTGACCTTTCACTATCAAGGCATGGTTGAGGGACACGCCAAATTGGATGATATATTGATTGTTAAGGGCACATCACTTAGCTCTTGGTGTAGTCTTTCATTAGTTGAGGGAGGGGCCTAGGTGGGGCCATAGCCACCATTAAAAGAAGACCATATTTGGATATCTTACTATAGGTACTTTACGTGGACCTATACAGATATGAAAAGGCTCCCAACCAAGTTCTATGCATTGAATACTGCCCTATTTCGGTACTCGAAATACAGTAGGCAGTATGTACGTTGAGGATCGACGTATACGCACCAGGCGGTGTATCATAGACGTTAGGGCATTACTCCGTATGCTTGCGTGGCATAGTGATGATGGTTCATAGCGTTATGATTTGGAGTTCCGTACGTCGTTCGGGGTAGGATACGCTTCCATGACACGCCGATGGAGACCGTGCGAGGAGGGTACTATGGGTAGTACCTTCATATGTTAGTGGTAGATACATATATACTATATTAGGTTAATCTACTAGGAAGTACATGGGTACGACGTAAGTATAGAGCCTTGAGTGCAGTTAACCCTAACAACCTAATGAATTAGAAAACATAACTGAACGGTATATGTAGGGTTATTTCAAAATGTATAATTCGTCCAGTCACCAGAAATTTGTATTTTGACCCCCTCCCCATAACACACTCGTAGGTTAGGTATGTTGTATAGATATGATAGCTTTGGATACTGGTTAGGCAATATTGTTACCTTGGTAAGGATATATTTGATAATATTATATTTTATCCATTCCGTTGTGAGATGTTTACTGAGCTATGATATGCTTATTATCTTTGTCTTTTCTTCAGAATACCAAACAAGTCGATTCGAGTTTCGATAGATTGGGATTTTTGAAAAAAATCGGTCTATAGAAATTCGGGTTGTTACATGCTCAATGGTAAAGGCCTGGAAATTTGGATAAAGTGACATGAGTTCAGCCCCTTTCAAGCCCAATTTTTCTTGATGAAAGGTACATGGATATATACACACCGCCTCCTTTACTCTGAAGAATATATGGACTAGTGGTATATTATATATGTATTTATATGTATGTATATAATATAGGCACTAATAAAGATTTGAAGAGTTGGGCATATTCTTTTCAAAGAAATCAGAGGAAATCATGTATATTCGCTTGCCACGTAGAGAAGATTTGACAGGGTCATTAGCAAGTCAGAATCCAATTATATCTTTTTTCTTTATAAACAAAATATTTCCATAGATTTTTCTTAGGTCTAATATTCACATAGATAGGAGACTACATCCCCTATAAATACCCATTATATTCATTGTAAATCTTTGTACCTTTTTCTATACCTTCTCTTCTGCATTAATAAAGCTTTCTTTTCTTTTATTTCTGCATTTTTTTATTTTCATGGCAATTTGGGTTTCCTAGTCAATTCGGTTTGCTAGAACACAAATGTTTATTTCTTTTCTGCAGTTTTTATTTCATTATTCTATTTTATTTTCTTAGTTAATTATTGAATTTATTATAGATCCAATTAGATTTAAATCTGTAGTGAATTCAATTGCAGTTTATTTATTTTTATTGATAATTGTTATTTGGTTGTCGGTTCAATTAGATTTGTTCCGAATCAAATTGGAATTTCAATTTTTATTTCCAAACCCACCAAATTTGTCTACCTTGCCCACAAAATTACATAAATGATAAATTTTAATTTTCCTCCCTGGCTTCGAACTGCATACTACACACATGTGTGCTTGCAGTTATTATAATATAATTTGCGCTTTTCTATTCCATAGGAAAGCGTCAAACAAACATCACTGGTGTTCATTTTCGAGTTTTTTACGTGATGGACTACTACCATAGAAAAATTTCCAATGGAAATTTATTTTTGAAAATAAGTTGTTTGGAAAAAAATCAAATGTTTTGAATTTGAGATGGTTATAAATATATGTATATATTTTTGTGATTTCAAAAGGATTTGAAATAAATCCCAGGAATTTGATTGCTGTAATTTAAATTTAACTTAAGTAAGTTAAATGGATTGAAATGGATAAATTAATTTGGAATCAATTCAGAATTATTCAGAGCTATAAACGGTTATTTTATTAATCGAATAATACCAAATACGCAGAGAAAAAATTTGTTTTCGTAAACAAAATGAATGAATTGCTTAGAATCAATCTAAATGAATTTGAATGCATACGAATATGAATTAGATGTGAATGTGTTGATTATAAATCATTCAGATTAAATGAATATAAGCATATATGGTGTGCAACATGAATGAAATAAGAGATGGTTTACAAACTGGGTTCAATTTGAAGGATTTTGAAATAAGAATGGGAAATTAATGGTTTTCCTCAAAACTAAAAAGTTTTGTTGGAACTAGATTTGTAGAAATATGAAGTGTTGGGTTTCAATGTAAGTGGGTTTTTAAAGCTAATGGGTTCGTAGAATCTTTCTTATCTTAGTAATTTCAGGGACGAAATTCTCTTAAGGGGGAAGAATGCAATTACCCGAATTTTCGGTCAATTAATTTTTAATATTTAACATTGTTTTAAATGTTATGATGATAATAAAAATAAATTTTTATATTGAGTCAATCGATTTAATAACTGAAATATTATTTAATTTCGATTATATCAAAATATCGTAACACGAAGACGACAATAATTGAATTCTAAGTAAAAACTGAATCGAAAAGATTCACATGATCAATATAAATTCTGTTTGAATATAAACAATAATAATAATAATTTATTATCGAGGAGTTGATTGTTTTGAATTTAAATTATATTTTCCCAATTTAATTGGATGTGTGAGAAGAAACAATTTTCAAACGACCTTGGATTTCAATGAAACTAAATTTATTAAATCCGTAATGGTGGATTTTTGCAAGATTTACAGTTTCAAGTTAATTGGAGTTATTTTGTGATCAAGCACAATTTAAACGCGTATCAATTCACATTGAGAATTAAAAGGAAGTTTTGCAAACGATCTCAGGATTCGACGAAACCAATTCCATCGTGTCAGTAATATTAAGTTATTATAAGATTACAAGTTTCATCGCGATTGGAGCTTGTATGTGGTCATTTAAGCATGTTACTTTAGGATTAAATTTTGTAAGATTATTTTATTAATAAACATGTCTATAAATAGACCCTTATACCCCTAATTTCCTCCATTTCTTTTTTCTTTCTTTGTTCATTTCTTTCGAACCAGAATCATTGTCGCTTTTCTCTAAATCGTGAAAAAAAATGAAAACCATTTTGAATTAAAATTGTAAATTCCAATACAAGTAAAAACCCGATCGTGAATGGAAGCTCCCCAAGAATGAAAACTAGATGGTGCGATCAACGTTCAGGGGTATTTCAAAGTTCTACAATGTGCCTAGGGCTTCCGTTCGTTCACGATTTAGGGGATCGGAGGAGATTTCGAGAGTGTCTTATGGTTAAAGAAGACGAGACATGGTTATTGGTGAAGTTTGATAATTTTTCAAGCTAGGAATGTTCACAACCTGCACCGAGGTTCGGCGGTCATGATTCAGGGAGGAACACCGAGCTTCACTTCATGGGGATGACATGATAGGGTTTTCGAAGAGGAGGAGAATGGTGCTGGCTTTGTTGAGTCTCTTGGAGGGATTAAGGCTTGAGGGTGGATTGTAATACACGACAATGGTGATGGTATTCGTAGTTTTACTGGGAGAGGACGTGCATCTCTAACAGGGAACAAGACTAAGGTGTAGGTAATTAACTTTAGCAATTTGAAAAAAAATTCAAATTGATTATATATATAATATAATTATCAAATAATCACAAAATTTAAATTTGTACGAGGTGATTAAATTGAGAAATCAGTCCCGTGGAGTTGAAGTTGCTAAAAATACAATCGGGTGTTAGTTTAGGAATTTTCCAGAATCAGTTGGGATTTAACTTGAACATTCTGTTATTTAATTTAGCAACAAAATCACAGTGAGTAAACTCACTCTCTGTTTTTTTATAATTTATTATAAACGAATTTTTATTTAGTATATAATTTTTAAATGTTATTTGTTGGCTGTTTGGATGCATTGATGAATTATTATATATGGTTGCTATTATATATATATATATATATATATATATATATATATATATATATATTAGTTATATTTAAGGTTGGTAGTTGGATATTCCTGCACATTTTAGCGAATAAGACCCTATGTTTCCCGCATAATAGTTGATGACCCTCTATCCCACCTCTAAGAGGGATTGATATTATTTATGTTGGTTAACATCAGTGGATGCTGGAAAACAGGTTGGAAGGGTCCAACTGGATTCCTTAAAATTATTATTATTTGCTTATATATATACATATATCTCTATGTGTGTGTGTGTTATAAGACGTGTGATAGATTGTAGTGTGTTAACATTTTCAAATAGCACTGGACCTAAATTAATTGATATTTAAGTACCGTAAAAATATATTCGCATGAAGGGAAAATGAATTTGAGTTTAAAAAAGGAATATTTAATTTCCAAATGGGAATGCAGTAGGAGATGGGGCGGAAGTATCAACGAGTTCGTTCAATTTGAATTTGGAATGGGCTAGAAAATAATAACTTGTTTTTAATAATAAAAACAAGTAGGTAAATTTATAAACGATGTTTATAAATGAAGAGGAATAATTATCATTGGATAATTTGAGAATGTAAATTCAAATCTAAATTTAGAAAGGGAACTGCGAATCATTACAAATGGAAGCGATGAAATTTACTCCAATGTTCGAAATGTAAAATTAATTGGGATAAATCCATGGAATTTATGATCGGAATTCGACTATGTTGAATTTATAAAAACAAATTATTTCTAGAAAGGATATTAGAATTATATTTAATAGAAACTATAATTTAAAATTGAATATTTTAATAAGTTAGTATTTCAAGTATTTAAAGAAATGAAAATAGACTCTTTGTTGATATACATAAGTTTATAATAATAAAATATTTTTCAATGTAAAATAAAAAGAAAATTGGTGATTTAAAAGAGAAATTAAATATTCCAAAATAGGAATTGGGTCTCAAATATATTTTGAAATGGAAGCTTGTTTCAATATATAAAATAAGGAAATAAATTTATAAACAATGTTTATAAATGTAGTTAAGTAATTATCATCGGGAAATTTGGAAGTTTACAATTAAGTGTGAATTTAAAAGGGTATTGGAATTTGTTTCGAAAAGGGAATGACAGATTTTATTTTGGAATTTGGAATATAAATTGAATTGAGATAAATCTATGGGATATATAATTGAAATTCGATTATGTTGGATTTTATAAATTAATTTATTTCCAAGGAATTGGAATTTAATATAAAAAATGGAGTTGTGAATAAATTTATTAATGAGTGATGAATTTTGAATGAAATAATCGAGTATTTAGGATAATTAAAAAATTTAAGTTAGATTTGGAAAACTGGCATAATTTATATTAAAATATATAAGAATGGAGTTGGAATTGGTTTAATTATTTAAATTTAATTAAAACGACCTCGCCGCAGCATAGTAGTTCGTAGTACTACATTTTTAATTTCAACTGAGTTTATAGAACTCAATATAAGTTGGAATTCTTTGAAACAAGAATCCTCCGGATTTGCTAAATAATAAGTTTCTAATGGTAGAAAAAAAATCTGGATTTCGTCTTATAGATTTTGATTTATGTCAAAATCAAATTTTCAGAAAAGTAGTGGTATACTCGTTTATAAGCTATAACGATTTATTTAATAAAATCAAAGGATTTTAAACAAGTGAAATTTGAACATTTCATTATAAAAATCCATATTTGAGTTATTGAATAAATATGAACTCAAATGGAGTAATTGAATTGATTTTTGAAACAAAAATCATTTTTTTTTAATTATTGACTTAAGTTAACAATTAGAAAGGAAATTAGTTAATGGAGTTTTGGATCGAACTTAACTTGGGTTAAGTAAATTGGATTTGTAAATTAAAATTTGAATACGAAACTCGAGTTAGAATTGGAACTCGATTTGTGTATAGGAAAATTAAAATATATTTGAACATGATATGTTCAAAATAAAAGTGGACAAGGAAAAGATCTAATTAAAGAAGAAATTAGCGAATTGAGTTAAGAGTGATTGGATTGATTTGAAATAAGTTGGAATTGGATGGATATGTGTTAATAGGTATGGAATGAAGCAATAAAAGAAATAAAAATTGAATACCTAACAAAGAGGAACATATTTAATTCAATATGAGATTTTTATAAGCCTATTGAGCAAGCTGTTTGGCTTTTTGATTTTATTTTCAAATGGAAAGGGCCTAGAGAGGAGATTTCTAGTTGTACCTATTGATCTGTACAAAGGAGATGCTGGACAAATTTTCCGAAAATTTAAGGACTCAGAATTTTTTTAAGATAAATTTGATAATTAAAATCGATTTGTCGATTATATATAGAATTTGGAACCAAATTGGTTAATAAAATTTAAAGTGTTGCGATGACGTTTTTCATTAAAAATATAAAAGCATGGACTATAACACTATTGTTATAGTAAATGATTTCCGAAAAGGAATCAATTAAGATTTAATATGAGACTTAAAATATAGTAAGTTAAATATAATATTTTTAGCTGTTGTAACTATGTTTTACGCAACATTCATTTAACCCAAGTAAATGTTATTTGGAAACATTTTCTAAATAAAATGTGCTATATTTTCTATGTATAGAAAACGAATGGTTTGTGGGAAAAATATGTTGAATGGAAATGTTTTCCCATCATAATAACAGAATATTTTTGAAGTATAGAAAATAAGAATTTGATGGGAATTTGAAATTGCTTTCCTGTTAGGGAACGCAGATCTTAAGGAAAGACTAACACTAGAGGGGGGGTGAATAATGTATATAACGAATTTGCGAAAATCTTAAACTTAAATAATATACTATATGAATCACACACAACAGAGATGATCACAGACACAGAATCAAACACAGAAACAGATAAATATAAAATGTAGAAAAGGAAAGAACACACTAGATTTTATACTAGTTCAAATTACTCCTACATCCAGTCCCACGCATTGTTGGATTGTGCAAGTTTTATTATTATCAATATCCAAGTACAATCCCCTTGATTTCATGGCTACAATGTTAACACCGCTCCAAACACCCTTGATTTTATGGATACAAGGTTAACACCACTCCCTTTCCTTGATTTCAGGGCTACAAAGAACACGCCTGTAACGACCCGACTTTTTGCCCGTTTCTTGCCGGTAATTAAACCAACTTAAACCGTTCAGAAAGACGAATTGTTATGGGTACATACATACATTGAACAAAAAAAACAGAACTTTTCATTGAATAAAGCAATATTACATCAGAGTTACATGAATATCAGAGTTACGACATAAACGTATACAGCGGAAGAAAGAAAATAACTTTACTCTCAGCGGAAGATCAAAACACAGCGGAAGCTTCAACTCTATCTGGGACTCCAACTCTAGAAGCGCTCTAAATCCTGCTCCAACGATCTATAACTGCAAAACTAAACTACTGGCTGCCCGTGCAAAAATCATGGGCACCCAGAGTTTAGGTGAGGGAACAATAAACTCCAGGTCAGTCGTGGGACTGGTGTGAGAACTCAAACAGTTAGGTTCATTCTTAAAGTTGGGAACTTCACCGGATCACGCCGCTAACGCGGAACGGATTTACTCCAGTGGATACCCGTGCATATAAATGTGCAATGTCTTTTGAAAATGAAGCTATCATAAGCTCGTCCCACATCACACAATGCAAGCGCACACCAGATGGGCGAGTTTTATCTTATGACAACCAAATATGCTTTTATACGTAAAATTCTCTTCAATACCATAATATATATATAGTGTGGAAAACATTTTTCAAGTAAATGTATTAATCCTAGACGGCATATACCCCATAATATATGTTGCCATATATATATATATATATACAATCAAAATTGTATGGCTCGCATAAGAAATTTGGATTTCCAACTTGATGATTCCTGGCACGAAAGATCAATCAGGGATACAAAACGAAGTGCCTCAACGGCTTTTTCGACCATACGCGGACACCGAATACACATCATCAGGGCAGATCAACGGTTTTCGTCCAGACACGGCCCCCCGAACATACCAAACTTCCCCAAGTTCATAAGTGGTTTCCCACTGCTGCACAGCTTCATCATCAATTCATATATAAGTATAAAACCTAACCGCCAGTTTCTCATCAATCCGGGGTGTGAGGTTTGTCGATGTCACGTCATACGCAAAGCGATGCTTCGATAAGCCATTCTTTGATCATCACTAGCTCGACTCATAACTTGGGTATGCCGCATTGACAATTCACGACATATCACTGATTTAAATCAATGCATACCCTCTAAGTTCATATGACTTAAAGACAAGGATAATATATTGCCACAAATCCGATATACATTAACGGAAATCAGTGCTATGCGGTCAATTTCAATGTCAGGCACACTATCCATGCAAGTCCGTTCTGGGTCTGAACGGAACAACAACCCGAAAATACTTGAATATGTTCAGGTCTCATGCAACCCATACCTCGTATTGGGTGGCCTATCCAACCAAGACATAAATCAACAATCAATCTAAACAATTCAAATAATCTCGGTCTTCATTTGGTTGTTTACAAAGTCTTGAATAACGTCGTATTACTACTTGGAATGGTTTTCGAACATATACTCGATCCCGGTCTTTCCAAGTAATAAGCGTACTTTAAAATAGTACATATGGTTTACACAGGCTTTTCAATTCAAATCTCCTTCTAAATAGTTATCAATTCATTTACGACTCAAGATTTGAATTACTATAAATTCCATACATCTCGTTATCATCTTATCTCTTCTTTGAAATCAAAGATTTTAACTTCGCTTCAATTCCTTACTTTTAAATTTTTTCGAATCAAAGATTTGGTTAAATCCCCAATTTCGACATGAATTTCCACCATTCAACCTCATCGGTTTCAAGAATGATATTATTGAAGATACGATTCATGAAAAAACCCAAGTCAAATTGATTTTTGAATCATAAATTACACAGAAATTTTATCCACTTATATTCGATATAAATTCTAATAATCAACGAATACTATAAGTAGAATAACGATATAATAATATCTTTCAAATTCCCCAGATAGTATACATTTACATCATGAGGTTCATAACAAATATCGAAGATTATTTCTATCTAGCTTATTTAAATCAAGGTGAGAACCCGTATCTTAATTGAAAGGTTTATTCAATTCTTTGACATTAGATCTGGATAGAGATACCATCAACTTATCTTCAATATTAATTTTCGTATCCAACTCATATTATAAGCGGAATAACGGTGAAATACCCTTTTAAATTCCTCAGATAATAAGAGTTTTCATTTACCGAACTAATATCAAACATCCGAAGATTTATCTCCAACCATATCCAATTATTTAGTATTAAAAACCCATATTAGTATAAATCTAAATTCCATATAAATATTTCTAATACTCTTAAACCTTTGAAAACATTCCACAAATCATTACTTATAGTTCGGAACATCGTTTACGGGTTAAAACTTCAAAATAGATTGTTTTCGAAGAAAGCGTTACAATAGCGTTCCAAAAGTGTTACAAAAGAGTTACAAAACAGTTATCCTAACTATTTTGATCAAAATATCGTTTATCTTAGCCAAAACTTAAACTTTACAATTGAAAACACCTTTTCATAATTTGTAATGATTTTACAAAATTTTTCCATATTTTTAAATAATTTAAAAATAGCTGTTTATAGTAATGGGCAACAATTGTTCTTACATCGATCTTTTCCAAAACGGTTTCAAACATAACTTGAAAACTATAACCCGAAATTAAAATCTGCTTTCACTCATTTGAAAGCTCTCGTAAATAGGAATCAAACGTTTTTCGTTTCGTGGAAATCCAATTTAAATTGGAAAAGTTATAAGCATTTACATATTGCCATAATGCGACAAGCTCTAATTTTGACCAAAATAATCATTATTCTTAAATACTTCAAATTACCTTAAAAATCATTATAAACTTATATAAATCATTTAAATTGACTTTTCAAATTATTTGGATTTAAAACACAACTTTTTTTCTTCTAATTAAATCACCATTCAAATAATTTCAAATTAGATTTTTATTTAACCATCCCATCCGTCGGATCAGTTAGGGATAGCCAGGGAGAGCAGGAAACTGATTTTCCAAACCCAAGCATAGACACTATCCTCTCTGTCATCCTAGAACGTTCTGGTGTATATTATATCATTATTATATAAAAACCATATTCAAATTAAAAATCTCATTTCGAATTTAAATTGAAAATATTTTTTTTTTCCAAAACCAGTTTTGCATAGATATAAAGATCGTTATACAAAATCAATACATAATTTAAATTATTTTCCAACTCCTAATTCAATATTTAAAAGTTGATATTAAATTCAAAACCAAATTTTTTAAATCTTATTTAATAATTAAATAAAATCATATATATGAAGGAGAATCTAAATCGATCACCCATATATTCCACAACCACGGTGTGTTTGTGTGTGTGTGATCATACAATGCAATCATATCTATCCAAATGAACTATACGATCAAATGGATATGAATTCATTCATCACAACAACATTAAACTGTGCACAAGCGTTACAGACAATAACGCTTACTCGTGTTCAGTGTATTATCTAATTCATGAGCAACCATTCAAACATCAACATCCATCACACAATCATCATCAACAAATTATAATTAATCTCAGCTAATTAAAATTAACTAATTTAAATAAAATTTAAATTAGAAGTTCTCACCTAACAGGTTTCCAAATCTTCACGGTAGGTGAGCCTAGTTGAGTGAATCGTCGGACAGTATTTCGGCGCAACGTCTTCTTCACAAAAATATATATAATATAATATACACTAATCTCTCTTTATATTATAAGAGGAGGGGGAGAATGACGAACTTTGGCAAGGTGGTGGTGGAAAAGAGGAAGACTTATGCCATGGAAACCATGGCCATAAGCTTTAAGAAGAAGAGAAAGAAAAGAAATGAGAATGAATGAAAAAGTGGAAGGAAATGGTGGTATTTATAGGAAAGGAGGAGTAAGGAGAGAGTGACACATCATAGGACAAGTGGCAATCATGCATGAAAGGGAGCATGCATAAAGACATGTGTCTTAACACTTGTCTTAAGAAGAGAAGGTGAACTTTTGGTAGCATTTCCCTTAAATGCTATGAAAACTAAAGGCAACACTTAATTCTAACGCTACTAATTCATGTTATAGTTTGACAAATCCGATCGAACGACAAATAGTATCAACAAATCCAAACTTATTAATAATCATTCTCATTTATAGTTCAAGTAAAACTTATCATATAACTTATCAAAATAAATAAAATAATAATTATTATTCTTGTAAAATCATAAAATAAATTATCCTTTACCAAATTCATATTTTACAAATCAATATTATCAAAATCAGAAAATATCATTACTTAAACATAAATCTAATAATTATAATTTTCAAAATAAGTTTTCTTATAAAAATCATAATAAATAAAACAAAATACTTATACAAAGTTAAAATTCATATTTAAACCTAATAAAATCAATTTATATTCAGAAAATCCAAAATTATAAATAAAATTCCATATCAAACATAGTTAAAATTCTGGGATGTTACATTCACCCCCCCCTTAGAAACTTTTCGTCCTCGAAAAGGAAGTCGAATAAATTTAAACTCCTTCACAAATTTTAAATTCGAATTTCTCCCTCAACATATCAGAAATGAAATGGTCAGAACAAAGGATCATATCATTCTCAGGGCACTCTATCTAATTCTCACTAATGGTAGAGTCTAAGGAAACTTTTATAATCTTGTAATTACTAGAGTCGTCACCGGTCTCGTTTTTGATCAATGTTTCTGAGTTAAACTCAGAGCTGCTACCAATACCACTAAGGAGAAAGTAAGATAGATACTGTCTAGTACTTAAAGGTCTATGCCTTAAGAAAATTTTGAAGTTTGGCAATTATCTTTCTAACTTACTCTTACGAAACCTATGATTTTCTTATCAATTATGCGTGCTTAAATTAGAAATTTAAATCCAAGTTCTCAAATATTTTTTTCTTTTCTTCTAATCATTCAATTATCTTGCAAATAACATCTTGCCTAAATTCAGTATTAAAATTCTATTGCTCTCAATACAAATTCAAATTCAATTTATTAGATAATTCAAAATACTGGTTTCAAATTTAAATTAGTTCACTTGTCCAAGGCTTTATCTGAGCAGGGAAAAAGGAAGAATTCCGAAATAAAGTTGAATAATGACAATTCGGGGTGATATTCAAAATATGACAATGGGTTGAGCAAAACCCAGCGACAAGGGAAGAGATAGAATTATATTTCCGAAATACTCAATCTATTTCAAATTTTTATTTCAATCGTTTCCAGATTAACCCATTTATAAGTTAACTTTTATACTCATTTAATATTCAAATTTTTGTTGTCATATTCACCTAATCGAACTTTAAAATTCAAAATATATAAAATCTCTTTTTCATTCTTGTTAAAATATCATGTCTTGTTTAGAAACATTTTCTTACTTAACTAGCCGTACAATCTCTTAAAACAGTTTTATTTAAAAAAATACCATCACGCTTCCTCTGCGCACTCTGATTATGCGTATATTCAAACTAGTATTGGTAAAACATCCCAAAACATAGACTTCAAAATTTCCGGAACCAAATCCTCAAAATTAATATTTAAAAATCAAAATTTTTCTTCCATAAGTTGGATTCTATATTTCAAAGAAAGCTCATTTATTGAGGATTTGTTACAAAATATCTTGGACAAATTAAAGTTATCGACACGGTTTCACACGGCACAAAGAGGCATACATAGATCAAGTCAAAATTCCATGTGCTCAAGTCAAATAAAGATGCATAGAAGTTCCATGCTAATTTGTGCATGAAAGGTATACATAGACAAAATCAAGTTTCATGAGTTTGGAATAGAAATTCAACATCTACTGAGCATCAATAGGTGCAACGGTTCGAATCAAATACTTGGCCAAATGCACATGATACAAAGGTACGAATGACACTACTCAATAGCAGATGGTTGGAATTTAAATGGACAGTCTAGCCCAAGATGGGAATTCACATGCAAACAAGGATACATATTCTAACAGTTTAATCATGGGATACTCGTTAAATTTTCATAATTTTCCTCTTGAATAAATCTTACTTTAACAACTTCATTTTCTTCCTTTGTGCTTCAAGTGAATACTTGTTGAGAAATTTTCGTTTGACCTACTCGTTCATGCCGGTTTCTCTTAACAAGGGAAAATATAAAACTCAATCGATTTGTTCAATACATATCCCTTTTATCATATTAAACTTGTTGCTCAAAATTCGTATAGCTTCAGGTAGGAAAATCGGTCTTCTCCCCACATAAGACATTTACCATAATTTTATTGAATTGTATCGTCAAAATCGAAATATGGGGTGAACCGAGCTCGCTTACATGCATTTTCAAATTTTCACTTTTCAGTTCTTCAAGTGAGATTAGCTTCTAAAATATATCCTTGCGGTTTTGACAAAATAGTCTGATTCACGCTTCTAATTATCAGTTAAGTATGCATTTAACTTAACTACCTTATGTTAAATTCATTTTTTCGCATATCCCATTTCATAACATAATACATTCAATACTTCGAAAGTCATTTGTAAAATCAATTTCACAATTGTGAGGACGTCGCAAAACACTTTCGATTGTTTATCTATACAGCTTTAAGTACTTCTTGACGTCTCGATCAGAAACATATAATCATCCCACTTTCGAAACCCAAAAATAAGACTGATGATGATCGATCAATCACCAGAATTATCCCCAAGCGACTAGAATGTGATTCTATATCCATCTAGTATATATTGGATTTCATATATACGTTAGCTAGGCATATATGCAAAATCCTTACATACTAGATCGTCCAACCTTGACGTCAAATAAATACTCGCAACCGTTTTTATTACACGCTGATTATCTTTCAAATCTATAACTTTGAATTAACGATCTTCTTATCTCAATCCTTTATATATAGGCTGCCAAATATTTTGAAATTCTCATTCCAAGCTCGACGTTTCTTTTTCAATACGCTTATTAAAGCCAATTCATTAATCGCTTATTTCTCGATAACTCCGAACAGATCGACGCTGGATTTTCGAAGTTTTATCACAAAGAGCCCTTTTTATTTTGAAAGTATTTCCTTTAAAAATCTTATTTTCAAATCTTCTTCAAAATATTTTATTTCAAATAATTATTATTTTCAAAAATGATTTACTTGTACAAAAATACCTTATATAGATTTCAAAAATACGCTCTCTCATCATAATATTCCGAAATCTCATTCTAGGGCATTTCTAACCCTATCTCTAATGAGATACTATAGCTCTGATGAGTCCTATCCTTTGTTCAAAATATGTTGTACCCGATAGCTTTGTATAACCAATGCTCTGATACCAATTGTAACGACCCGACTTTTTGCCCGTTTCTTGCCGGTAATTAAACCAACTTAAACCGTTCAGAAAGACGAATTGTTATGGGTACATACATACATTGAACAAAAATAACAGAACTTTTCATTGAATAAAGCAATATTACATCAGAGTTACATGAATATCAGAGTTACGACATAAACGTATACAGCGGAAGAAAGAAAATAACTTTACTTTCAGCGGAAGATCAAAACACAGCAGAAGCTTCAACTCTATCGGGGACTCCAACTCTAGAAGCGCTCTAAATCCTGCTCCAACGATCTATAACTGCAAAACTAAACTACTGGCTGCCCGTGCAAAAATCATGGGCACCCAGAGTTTAGGTGAGGGAACAATAAACTCCAGGTCAGTCGTGGGACTGGTGTGAGAACTCAAACAGTTAGGTTCATTCTTAAAGTTGGGAACTTCACCGGATCACGCCGCTAACGCGGAACGGATTTACTCCAGGTGGATACCCATGCATATAAATGCGCAATGTCTTTTGAAAATGAAGCTATCATAAGCTCGTCCCACATCACACAATGCAAGCGCACACCAGATGGGCGAGTTTTATCTTATGACAACCAAATATGCTTTTATACGTAAAATTCTCTTCAATACCATAATATATATATAGTGTGGAAAACATTTCGCAAGTAAATGTATTAATCCTAGACGGCATATACCCCATAATATATGTTGCCATATATATATATACAATCAAAATCGTATGGCTCGCATAAGAAATTTGGATTTCCAACTTGATGATTCCTGGCACGAAAGATCAATCAGGGATACAAAACGAAGTGCCTCAACGGCTTTTTCGACCATACGAGGACACCGAATACACATCGTCAGGGCAGATCAACGGTTTTCGACCAGACACGGCCCCCCGAACATACCCAACTTCCCCAAGTTCATAAGTGGTTTCCCACTGCTGCACAGCTTCATCATCAATTCATAAGTATAAAACCTAACCGCCAGTTTCTCATCAATCTGGGGTGTGAGGTTTGTCGATGTCACGTCATACGCAAAGCGATGCTTCGATAAGCCATTCTTTGATCATCACTAGCTCGACTCATAACTTGGGTATGCCGCATTGACAATTCACGACATATCACTGATTTAAATCAATGCATACCCTCTAAGTTCATATGACTTAAAGACAAGGATAATATATTGCCACAAATCCGATATACATTAACGGAAATCAGTGCTATGAGGTCAATTTCAATGTCAGGCACACCATCCATGCAAGTCCGTTCTGGGTCTGAACGGAACAACAACCCGAAAATACTTGAATATGTTCAGGTCTCATGCAACCCATACCTCGTATTGGGTGGCCTACCCAACCAAGACATAAATCAACAATCAATCTAAACAATTCAAATAATCCCGGTCTTCATTTGGTTGTTTACAAAGTCTTGAATAACGTCGTATTACTACTTGGAATGGTTTACGAACATATACTCGATCCCGGTCTTTCCAAGTAATAAGCGTACTTTAAAATAGTAGCTATGGTTTACACAGGCTTTTCAATTCAAATCTCCTTCTAAATAGTTATCAATTCATTTACGACTCAAGATTTGAATTACTATAAATTCCATACATCTCGTTATCATCTTATCTCTTCTTTGAAATCAAAGATTTTAACTTCGCTTCAATTCCTTACTTTTAAATTTTTTCGAATCAAAGATTTGGTTAAATCCCCAATTTCGACATCAATTTCCACCATTCAATCTCATCGGTTTCAAGAATGATATTATTGAAGATACGATTCATGAAAAAACCCAAGTCAAATTGATTTTTGAATCATAAATTACACAGAAATTTTATCCACTTATATTCGATATAAATTCTCATAATCAACGAATACTATAAGTAGAATAACGATATAATAATATCTTTCAAATTCCCCAGATAGTATACATTTACATCATGAGGTTCATACCAAATATCGAAGATTATTTCTATCTAGCTTATTTAAATCAAGGTGAGAACCCGTATCTTAATTGAAAGGTTTATTCAATTCTTTGACATTAGATCTGGATAGAGATACCATCAACTTATCTTCAATATTAATTTTCGTATCCAACTCATATTATAAGCGGAATAGCGGTGAAATACCCTTTTAAATTCCTTAGATAATAAGAGTTTTCATTTACCGAACTAATATCAAACATCCGAAGATTTATCTCCAACCATATCCAATTATTTAGTATTAAAAACCCGTATTAGTACAAATCTAAATTCCATATAAATATTTCTAATACTCTTAAACCTTTGAAAACATTCCACAAATCATTACTTATAGTTCGGAACATCGTTTACGGGTTAAAACTTCAAAATAGATTGTTTTCGAAGAAAGCGTTACAATAGCGTTCCAAAAGTGTTACAAAAGTGTTACAAAACAGTTATCCTAACTATTTTGATCAAAATATCGTTTATCTTAGCCAAAACTTAAACTTTACAATTGAAAACACCTTTTCATAATTTGTAATGATTTTACAAAATTTTTCCATATTTTTAAATAATTTAAAAATAGTTGTTTATAGTTATGGGCAACAATTGTTCTTACATCGATCTTTTCCAAAACGGTTTCAAACATAACTTGAAAACTATAACCCGAAATTAAAATCTGCTTTCACTCATTTGAAAGCTCTCGTAAATAGGAATCAAACGTTTTTCGTTTCGTGGAAATCCGATTTAAATTGGAAAAGTTATAAGCATTTACATATTGCCATAATGCGACAAGCTCTAATTTTGACCAAAATAATCATTATTCTTAAATACTTCAAATTACCTTAAAAATCATTATAAACTTATATAAATCATTTAAATTGACTTTTCAAATTATTTGGATTTAAAACACAACTTTTTTTCTTCTAATTAAATCACCATTCAAATAATTTCAAATTAGATTTTTATTTAACCATCCCATCCGTCGGATCAGTTAGGGATAGCCAGGGAGAGCAGGAAACTGATTTTCCAAACCCAAGCCTAGACACTATCCTCTCTGTCATCCTAGAACGTTCTGGTGTATATTATATCATTATTATATAAAAACCATATTCAAATTAAAAATCTCATTTCGAATTTAAATTGAAAATATTTTTTTTTTCCAAAACCAGTTTTGCATAGATATAAAGATTGTTATACAAAATCAATACATAATTTAAATTATTTTCCAACTCCTAATTCAATATTTAAAAGTTGATATTAAATTCAAAACCAAATTTTTTAAATCTTATTTAATAATTAAATAAAATCATATATATGAAGGAGAATCTAAATCGATCACCCATATATTCCACAACCACGGTGTGTTTGTGTGTGCGTGATCATACAATGCAATCATATCTATCCAAATGAACTATACGATCAAATGGATATGAATTCATTCATCACAACAACATTAAACTGTGCACAAGCGTTACAGACAATAACGCTTACTCGTGTTCAGTGTATTATCTAATTCATGAACAACCATTCAAACATCAACATCCATCACACAATCATCATCAACAAATTATAATTAATCTCAGCTAATTAAAATTAACTAATTTAAATAAAATTTAAATTAGAAGTTCTCACCTAACAGGTTTCCAAATCTTCACGGTAGGTGAGCCTAGTTGAGTGAATCGTCGGACAGTATTTCGGCGCAACGTCTTCTTCACAAAAATATATATAATATAATATACACTAATCTCTCTTTATATTATAAGAGGAGGGGGAGAATGACGAACTTTGGCAAGGTGGTGGTGGAAAAGAGGAAGACTTATGCCATGGAAACCATGGCCATAAGCTTTAAGAAGAAGAGAAAGAAAAGAAATGAGAATGAATGAAAAAGTGGAAGGAAAGGGTGGTATTTATAGGAAAGGAGGAGTAAGGAGAGAGTGACACATCATAGGACAAGTGGCAATCATGCATGAAAGGGAGCATGCATAAAGACATGTGTCTTAACACTTGTCTTAAGAAGAGAAGGTGAACTTTTGGTAGCATTTCCCTTAAATGCTATGAAAACTAAAGGCAACACTTAATTCTAACGCTACTAATTCATGTTATAGTTTGACAAATCCGATCGAACGACAAATAGTATCAACAAATCCAAACTTATTAATAATCATTCTCATTTATAGTTCAAGTAAAACTTATCATATTACTTATCAAAATAAATAAAATAATAATTATTATTCTTGTAAAATCATAAAATAAATTATCCTTTACCAAATTCATATTTTACAAATCAATATTATCAAAATCAGAAAATATCATTACTTAAACATAAATCTAATAATTATAATTTTCAAAATAAGTTTTCTTATAAAAATCATAATAAATAAAACAAAATACTTATACAAAGTTAAAATTCATATTTAAACCTAATAAAATCAATTTATATTCAGAAAATCCAAAATTATAAATAAAAATCCATATCAAACATAGTTAAAATTCTGGGATGTTACAACACCCTTTCCCAAACACTTCCTAAATGATTACAATACCCATATAACTGTTCAATAAAAATTTAATTCAGAGAGTAGTGGATAGGGAGTGAGAAAAGAAGAAATTTTATATAATTAGAGTAGAAATTTGCAAAGTAGAAGTGCAAAAATCAATAAAATATGAAATATTAATGGTGGGATGAAAAGGTGTGAAGATGGAGAAGAAGGTATATGAAAAAATTCGAAATCATCCCTTATTTATAAGATTTGAAAGGTTGCAACATTTTTGGAACGTTACAAATAGTGAAGACACTTCCTTTGAAAATTGAATTTCTGGCAGCTGTCTATCGACATACCCATATATGTATGTCGACATATATACATTTTTTAAACTTATTTTTCAAGTGTTTAAACATATATATTATTCTAGAAATTCTTGAATTAAAACTTAGTGATATAAATGAGTATTCTAAAGTGTAAAATCATATGAAAACATAATAATTTATTATATAAACCTATTTATAAATTTATAAGGATTAAAACTATATAAACTTATATATTAAAATTAAAACTTATATTTGAAATCATAAGTAAAATAGAAAAATAATTTGAATTTTGAAAATCAAAATTTGAATATCAGAATTTGAACCTAGAGTGCTATTCAGAGTCTTACATATAACTAGACTCCATTACTATATATTTCTTGAATTCTTGAACTCTTGATACCTTGATAACTTGATTACTCATGAGTCTTGAATCTCTCTTGAATTCTGAATCTCTTGGAACTCTAAAACTGTACAGTCTTCAGTATGTAAGTCCTATATACAAATCCTGTATATATATATATATATATATATATATATATATGAGTGTGTGTGTGCGTATGTGTGTGTGTGTATATATATATATATATTCTATATAGATATGTTAGTATATATTTTATAATCAATGATAATTGAAATAAGGTTGTTGTCATCAAAACTCCATTCTCCAACAATCTCCCCCTTTTTGATGATGACAACCTTGATTTATAAAATATTCATACATGTTGATACTTTTTGATCTGGTCCTTAGATTACTCCCCCTTTCACCATGAATCTTACATACTCCCCCTTAAACTAAGCCTAACTAATCTTTATTTTACAATTTACCCCTCTTTGTCATCAACAAAAAGAAAGTTTAGAAATACACTCCCTAAATCTATACTATAAATAACTATCCTATATCTTTTTATCTATTATAAAGTTATAATACTTAATTCTATACTAGTATATATGACTCCTCCTAAATTTATGCCTATATAATATCCCTATTCTCCATATATAACTATTCTAATACTTAATCTATAAATTTCTATAACTCCTCCTAAATTTTTGACTATGCAGTTGTAATACAAACATTGTATAATTAAACTAAACAAACAGTTCAGACAATATTTAGATTAATAATCAAGTCAAACCAATACAACCTTTCTATATAAACAAGCATCCAATCAATTTAAACAAATTTAAATTTAGTTATATTCAATTTCAAGTTTTAAGTTAGTCAAACCTCATCATTCTTAATTATGTTACTTATTATGTATAGATTAATTAAATTAAAATAATATATGTAAATTCAAAAATACTTCTTGAACTATTAACTAATCCTAGAAACTATAAAACTCTCCCTTGATCTAATACAAGACTAAACCTAGCTTAAACTATAATTTCCTTAAAACTATAATAAGACTTTAATATAGACTAAGAAATAATTCTGATAAGATATCCTTAAAATTATGATATAAGTTAAGTAAAGCAATTTAATTCAAACAATCAATCAATTTACGTTTTGTTGTCACAAAACAACAATTCACATAAATTCGAATATAAAGCCAAACATTTCTTGTAACTTCTATTTATCCTAAAAACCTATAAAACTCCTATTAACCAAAAATGCATAAGTATATTTTTAACATACCTATCAACCACTAATAAAACTCAACCATGTCAAACAGGTCAATTAAGTTATTTAAGCGAAACAAATCAGACAAGTTAATTAAGTCAAACAAGTCAACCAAATAAATCAATCGAGCCAAACAAGTCAATCAAGCCAATCAATTCAAAGTAAATATGTTATGTATTTGATTAATAATTCTATATATTTCTAATTAGACAAAAACGCCTCATAAAGTATACTTGTTATGTGTGAAGTTAAAGTTAACATGTGATGCAGTGTGTGTAGTGTGTTGGTTATAATGCAGTATGTCATATACAAAGCTATATGTAGTGATATATTGAATGAAATGCTAGTTGTGATGTGAATGGTTTTAATTTATGATGCATTGTATGATATGAAAGAATATGTGTTATGATAATATGCAGAATGATTTGGTGACGATATTTATGTTGGTAAAAGATATTCAAAATACTACATATATTATAAATTATGTCAATCAAACAAAGGTAATATTAATTTATAGACTTAGGTCAATGATATCAATAAAAGAAATAGAAGGAAAGTAAAGATAAAAGTTTATATAGATATATTCATGATAGTTAGTAATAAAAATAAGTATTCAAAATAATTTTCTAAGAAATATGAAGGGTGCTTATTTTTTATAAATATAGTAAATATTAAAGATCATTTTAAAGGGAATATAAAATTTAATAATATAAAGTAAACTATTTTGATATAAACATATATTCATAATCGTATGTATAAAAACTAATTTAAATAGGACTTAAAAATTTAATAGATATACGTTAATCAATACAAATCTATTTTAAATTTCAACTTTAGAAATCAAAACATATTAATTTTCTAAAGAACCATTTATATGTTAAAAATTAAAATTAGAAAAATTATTATAATATAAAATCTATAATTATAACAAAATTAATTTTTTGATAAAATCTGGTAATATAGAGTAAACTATAAAAATATGTTATTTACACCAAAATTTAAATATTCAAGTTTTATAAATCTAATAAGATAATCAAAATTAGTATTCACTTTACTATGTAACCCAAATCTTTATGTAATCATAGGTGAAAAAATTTAAGTTAGACTATGTATTTTTAAACTACATATAAAAGATAAATAACAATATCAAATGTGTAAAAATAAATAAATTATTTCAAGCATATATCTATGTATTATATATAATTTTATTGAATTATATAATTTCAATATATATTGTTGAAACAAAATATATCAAACATAAGTAGATAAACAAAATTGATAATTAGAGTTTGAAGAGACATTTTCATATTGAAAAGACGTCCTTTCAAATTCAAATCAAATGGTAATGAAATTTAAATTTAGAATAAGGAAACATTTTAATTAGATTGGTGTATTGATAAGTGTACTATGGTGTATCGACATACGAACCAAATTGTCTAAAATTATAAAATAGATAAATTTCAATACCTAACTATGTACATAGATGTATATTCCTAAATATAATGATAATTATGAAATTATTGTAAAGCGTACCTCTTTTTGCAATCTTCTATTTTGTTGTTCTTCCATTGTTGTGAACCATATATTTACACCTTTCAGAATTTGACGATGAGATCAATGATTTAATAGTTTGGACAACTTGGCGCCAAAATTTTGAATATGAATTTTGAATGAATGAACACTTCAACTACTATAAGCCCAAAAGTCATATTCCTTCATAAACTATAACAACCCGGAATTTCTGAACCAATTTAATTTTTAATGGATTTTAGAGATTTAAAATGATTTATTTTAAATATTAACAATTTAAAATTTATTTAAATCGAAGTTACAATGTATGAATTTAAAATTTAATTAAAATGAACCCATAGTGGCGCGATAGTTTGAAATTTTGATTTTTAATTTTAAATGAATGTACAGATTCAATATAAATCTAATTTCAGTAAAACAAGAAACATTGGAATATTTTGAACTGTAATTTTTCTAATGAATGCAAGAAACTGAGATTTCACTTAATAAATTGAAAGTTATGTCCAGTTTAAAATTTAGAATAGTCGCTATAGAATTTATATATATTTTTATAATATATAGCCCTTAAAAATAGCCATTTCGCAAACGACCTCCATTTTCGACAAAACCACTTTTGTTGGATCTGGAATATGAAATTATTGTTAGGTTTCAAATTTCATAATTTTTAGAATTAATACGTGAGCGTAGTAAATTTAAACGTGTTTTAAATTTTAGTTTACATTTAATCGACTGGAAAAAGGCCATTTTTCAAACGATCTCCAAATTCGATGAAATTAGTTTTGTTAGGACCGTATCGTTAAAACATAGCTAAATTTCAATATTCGTAATTTTTAAAGTCAGTATGTGGCCCCAGTAAATTAAAATGTACGTTGAATTCAATATGGATCATTATATTAATTTATATTTTAATTTTGATGAAAACTGATTGAAACAGTCAAACTGCCTTATGAAACATATCCCATTGGGTTTGAATTAGTGTTCGGAATAATATTAGGATAATTTTTGAATTAAATAATAATATATATAAATATCCCAAAATCGAGCAAACCCTAATCCCATTTCAGAACCGGCCAATACATTAAAAACCAAGGGCGGATTTTCTCTAATCTTCTTCCCCCTAAATCGATTAATCCACGCAATAATCAACAAAAATTTCAAACGCAAGATCGTTCAACATCATGAGATCACCTGAATCAATGGCTAAGATCGTTTAAGGTTGGCTGGTTTGCTCGATTTGTGGGTTTAAACCTGTGATGACCCCAAACTTCCGTAGTACGAAAGCAAGGATAATCATTGGAATATAACATAATTACAACAATAGCAGATCTCAGATAACATCATAACACATAAATCATTGCAGCGGAAATAGGAATGTCATCAACATCACAACATCAAAGACATCAGAGTGGCACAATTACAGGATACAACTTAGCAAATAGAAGTCTCAGCAAAAAGAAATAAGTCTAAAACCTCATCAAGTACAACATAAATCAATGATGTCTAAATGTCTCAAAGCATAAATAAAAAGATAAAAATGCTCTTCATCTTCTTTCCTTAAGCATGCACCAATCCAGAATGTATCCATAATACCTAAACCTGTCACCTGGCTGCCCGTGTGAAAAAGATGGCACCCGAGTTTACAAAGTGAAACAAACTACGAGTCAGTCGTGGGAGTGGTGTGAGAAATCTTTCCTAACTTATCTAACAATATGGCTAATCACAGGACCACGCCGCTAATGCTGAACGGGTTTACTCCATTGGATTGCCAGTGCATAAGTTTAATAAATTTTTATTCAAAACACGCAATGCTTTTTAGAAAAATGAAATCATTATAAGACTCAAGTCCCATCACATAATGCAACGCAAACCGGAGGATAGAGTTTTACCTTATAATGATCAAACATGCTTGATACATAGAAAATAATATTTTAATATTATTATTAGTGTCTAATCAGTTTTAAAATACTTCAAAGTAAATGAATCAATCCTAGACAGCATAACAGCCATATACCATGTCGCCATATATAGGTTTACAATCAAAACCATAATGTCGTATTGGAAATTGGGTTTCCATCATGAGTCAAGGCTAGGGACGATCTTCTTACCGATTCGAGACACTCTAGCAATGTCTCAGGATCACACCAACGGACAACTCTTGGATCCTGCAGGGCTGGTCCACAAATACTTTAGTGGATTAGTTATGCTTGAACACACACTTCCCGGTCCTATTGAACCTATAAATTGGTCACTATCAACCAATAAATCCAAGGTACCTCATAATCCATCAACCACATAAGTAAAATGTCAGGGCTTGCAAAACCCTGATACCACTTCTAGCTAGAAAGAAACGTGTGCACTCCTTGCGTTCTCTTGTCCCGTTTCTGACCCTTACCGGGGTGTGAGGCTCGGGAGGTAACGCTATACACAAAGTTATGCCGAAATAGGCTATGCTTTGATCATCAACCACAAGGCTCTGCTTTTCAACAAAAGCCTTGATCATTTGCATCTTGGCATGTCACATTGACAATCCATGCCATCTGATCGATAACTACCGATATATAACCTCTGAGCTCGTGCGTCTCAGAGAAGGGTGTTAAGCAAGAGAATAAATTCTCCACCACTAATTAGATATATATTAAATAGAAATCAATTTACATGAAATGAAATCCAATGTCAGACACACATCCATTTACAATTCTGTTCTGGATTTGAATGAAACCAGAGTCACCTTATTCCTCGTCCCGTATGTCCAATACGGAAGAGAGGTGCTCGCTTATCTGGACAATCAACAAGTACGTCCGGAAAAATACCACTTTAATCCTTTACTAGGAGCTAACCAATGTCAGACATCAGTAGTTATCCATTCGATGTGAAGATCGCCGGTCTTCAATCATCATCTTCAATATCTTCGATTTAAATCGTCGTATAATTATTTGAAATGAGATTGAACTCGGTCTTTTCAAATAATTCTCGCATATATATAATTTAAAACCATTACATATCGTTAATATTATTTAATAACGATTTATCGCTATTTTCATTTATATAAAAATAGCCCAATTTAATTTAACGACGCTTCGGGTCAATAGATGGCCATGGCACTGTTTTTATCAAAATTTGATTTACACTTATCTCGAAATCTAACCATTGGATTTTAACAAAATCTATATCGTTGGAAAGATCTTCCCAAAGCAGTCCTCACGTTCTAGTTTTGAGAAACTCCGACGGTCAGATCTTTCGGTATAATCGTTTAAGGTTACGATTCCGAAACGCGAACTACCGCATGCAGTTCGTTTAATTTTAATTTATATTTAGATATATAATTATATATAAATATAAACCATTCGACGATTCCACTAACGCATTTAACATGCCAAATAAAAGAACGTTTTATTGGCATATCATATCTACCTGTTCATAATGTCACATAAAATATTTTATTTACATGACAATCGAGCTAATGACAAATAAAAAAGCTAATTTTTATTTGTATTTCTATTTTTAACTTTAACAAATAAAAAGAAATATTTTATTTGCATATATTTTCAATGCATGTTTTTGACAATAAAAACAATTCTTTAACTTACATACAAATTTTAATGTATGTATTGTCAATAAAAAGGATATTTTAACTTTTCATACAAATTCTAATATATGCATTGTCAATAAAATGCTATTTTAACTTTGCATATATATTCTAATATATGCATTGTCAACAAAATGTTATTTAACTTTGCATATAAATTCTAATGTATGCATTGTCAACAAAATGTTATTTTAACTTTGCATATAAATTCTAATATATGCATTGTTAATAAAATGTTATTTTAACGTTGCATATAAATTCTAATATATGCATTGTTAACAAAATGTTATTTTAGCTTTGCATATAAATTCTAATATATGCACTGTTAACAAAATGTTATTTTAACTTTGCATATAAATTCTAATATATGCATTTTTAATAAAATTTATTCTCATTTTGCATATAAATTCTAATATATGCATTGTTAACAAAATGTTAATTTAACTTTGCATATAAATTCTAATATATGCATTGTCAACAAAATGTTATTTGAACTTTGCATATAAATTCTAATATATGCATTGTCAACAAAATGTTATTTTACCTTTGCATATAAATTCTAATATATGCATTGTTAACAAAATGTTATTTTAGCTTTGCATAAAAATTCTAATATATGCATTGTTAATAAAATGTTATTTTCATTTTGCATATAAATTCTAACATATGCATTGTTAATAAAATGTTATTTCATTTTGCATATAAATTCTAATATATGCATTGTTAATAAAATGTTATTTTCATTTTTGTTGAAAATTCCTGTAACACCCCGTAAATTTAAATATTAAAGTTAACAAATTAAAGAATACTTAATTTAAAATATAAGAATCAAGGGAAACGGGTTACGCCATTGTGTTCGTCTCGGAATTCTGGTTGAGATAGAGTCCGAGTTTGCATTAATTGGACTTCGTATGAAGAAGTTATGGATGTTGGAAGTTTCCAGAAAATTCAAATAAATTCAAACAGCTCGAAACAGATTCAAAATTCAAATCAGAAGTCAGAAGCGGGCTGGGCGGGAAAATTCCCACTTAGGACCCAGGTCGACCTGGGGGTCGACCCTAGTGTCAACCTCCCCCTACAGGTGGACCTGGCGGTCGACCCCCCCCCCCCCCGGTAGATCTGAGAGATGACGATTTTGTGACTCAGTGCTGAGTCATTAGGGCTGAGGTGTCACCCTATCTTGGCTGAATGGTCTTGACTGATTCTAGGTTGATCGGATGGCCTAAATTAATACTAAATTCTATATAAACACAGGTAGACTCAAACCCTAAAACAAAATAAAAATTAGAACCATGGTTGTCATGCTATCACCTTGCAACCTAGAATAGCCGCCCCCAACTAAAGGGAAAGTGAAGCTAATCAACTCAATTCAACTCAAATTTATAACAACAACAACGAATTCTACTTCAAAGGCGAGCTAAATCAATTTCAGAACTCAGATTCCAGAACTCAAGACCTTCTTTGAGTTGTGAGTTCAATTTCTTTAATAATATAATTAATAAGATAATTGGGTTGCGTTATAAATTGGGACATGGCTATGTTTGTGAGAAATTGGAAAAATGTGATAGTTTGTGAATATATGCTAGTTGTTTATAATGATAATTTTGTTGTGGATTCCTTTTCATATGCCAAATCACCTATATTCAACTTGATTAACGTTTGATATCATTTCATATGCAAGTTTGGGTGTAGATTATATATTAGTTTCTATATGAATTGTACACAAGTTTACATGTGAATCAAATAAAGTGACTATATGCAAGTTTAGGTAGAAATTGGATTCACATATATGCAAGTTTACACCTTTAGATTTAGATCTATAACGTACATAGTTTTATGCAAATTTGTGATTATGGCCTATGCAAGTTTTGGAATGAAAACTATATTCATATATGCAAGTTTTAGGTGAAAAACTATATTTTATATATATATATATATATATATATATATATATATGCAAGTTCACAACTTTAGGCCTATGTTTAGATTCATGGCAATACAAAGTTTAAGCAAGTTATGTTGTAATCCTTATTTGCAAGATTAGATCCATTTTGTGTGTTATGTAAATTTGCAATGTTTCTTTCCTTTTATGTGCTAGACTAATTGCTAGTCTAATATACATATATGTCATGATAAACGAACGAACAACGTGGGGACGATGGGGGTAATATTGAATATACACATATTAAGAATTGGCATAATGGCCTTGAAAAGGCATATAATTAATTTAAGATATTAATTGGAAAAATTGGCATTTATGGACATAATTGAGACAATTATGGACATAAGTATATTTGGAATACATTGACAAATTTGAATAGGGATATTAATCCAATTTGGGGTTAAATGAAGATGTGTAATAATAAACCGCCTAAGATACGAGGTTTGACTCTTTTGTGGTGTAAGACTGCCCGGACCCGCCCGGCAAATCCAGCAGCCACAAATGCCAGTCTAATGTGAGAGGTCGAAGGCATGAATTAAATGCGTAACAGTTGTAAAGACACGAGGTTAGGCTCGTTTGTGGTGTAAGAATGCCCGGACCCGCCCGGCAAATCCAGCTGCCACAAATGCCAGTCTAATGTGAGAGGCCTTTACAAGGTTATGGTGTTAATGAATTAAGAAACACTTAACCAGATAAACATGAAGTGGGACATGAGGGGGTTAAGTGGGTGCTTTGGGTGGCTTATGAAATTAAGAGGGTGCCTTGGGTGGCATGTGAAATACAATTAGATGCACTTAACTAAGATTGAAACATGTAAAAAGACATGAATAAGAATGGGGTTAAGTGGGGAAAAACTTTAGAGGGGACCAAGCATAGGTGGAAAGCTTGTGTCATGCATGGGGGCCCTTTTCAAACCAGTAACCCATTAAGTATCTTTGTGGGCTCGACCCAAGTCGAGGATGGGACACGCGTACTGGGTTTGATTGTAAGAGGTCAAAACGGGTTAGCGGTGGCAACGCAAGTCCAACGGGGTCATATGCGTGTGTGGGCCCAGGTTGGTAGGTAAGACGTTGTTGCATCGTGTAGATATAAGCCGTGCATTTTGGTGGTATCGGGTTTCCACTTTGGGGAGTGATACACCCCACTGTGGGGCCAGCACGGGTATCTACGAGTTAGGGAGCCGATCGAATGGGGGTAGTGGGTACACCTAGTGGAGATAGGGGCAGACGGCACCTTTGAAAGCAGCTAGGGGTACACGAAACTACCATTATCATTATTAAGTTCTGTAGGCGGGATCAACTTTTAGGGTGTTTGGTGTGGTGCAGTGTAGTAATTATCCTATAGTGATTAGGTAGGCCTTTAACGTTATCTTTGTTCATCTTATTTCCTTTGTTGCTTTGTCGTACCCATTTGTTCACAGTCATTTCCTTATTTTCCAGCTTATGCCTTGTTCTAGTTACTTAATGATTATATTGTTAAAGTGATTGCACTCGCCAGACTTTATGTCTGACCCTTTTGTTTCCACCTCTTTCATTCCTCCCCCCCCCCTCCCCAAGGTGCTCAGGGTGGGACTAGTACTAGTGGAGCTTGATTTGGGCAACTTTATCTCTTTCTTTGGAAGTTGCTTGGATCGCTGAAGTAAAAGTTCATCCTATCTTACTTATGGCTATTTCATGTTGGGGTTATGTCTTTCATTTTATGTACTCTGATTTAGTCAAGATGGATATTATGTACTTGACTCTAGTTTTTGGTTTTTGATGATGTAATCAAACTTATTTGTTTACCGCTGCAATGAATGAAGTTTTAAATTTTTAAGTATTATATATGTCTTGTTGTTAAGTTTCTGTTCTATACACACTTAAAACGCTCCATAGAAGTTAATGCATTCCCTTTGTGAGTGGCATTAATGGACGTGGAGTGTCACAATTCCTTTTTTCCTTGGTTTCTTACATTACATTAAAAATGTGAATTTTTAATGTAGACATGTTTTTATTTTAAAACATGAACATTTTCCTGTTCTTATTTCAATTCAACAAAATGATAAAAAATGGTTCTTTTCATTTTTGTTGAAAATTCTAATTCAACAAAATGATAAAAAATAGTTCTTCGCATTTTTGTTGAAAATTCTAATTCAACAAAATGACAAAAATAATTCTTTTCATTTTTGTTTCAACTAAACCATTAAACAAAAGTGATGATTTTTGTTTTCAACTAAACTATGCAGCCAAATTGATAATTGTTGTTTCAACTAAACTATGAAACAAAGGTGATAATTGTTGTTTCAACTAAACTATGAAGCAAAGGTGGTAATTGTTGTTTCAACTAAACTATGAAACAAAGGTGATAATTTTAAATGAAATCTTTTTATTATAATCTTTTTATCCTAATCTTTTTATTATAATCTTATTATTATAATGAAAACAAATTTTTGAAAAAAAATCATGTTTCATGTAAACAATAAAAATGAGAATTTTATTGTAAATCTAAATTTGACAAAACTATGTTTCATGTTAATAATAAAAATGAATATTTTATTGTTAATCTAAATTTGACAAAAGTATATTTCATGTTAACAATAAAAATGAATATTTTATTGTTAATCTAAATTTGACAAAACTATGTTTCATGTTAACAATAAAAATGAATATTTTATTATTAATCTAAATTTGACAAAACTATGTTTCATGTTAACAATAAAAATGAATATTTTATTGTTAAATTAAATTTGACAAAACTATGTGTAAGGATACAGATTTCGCTCGGACCTAATCGATCGCTAAATCGACCAAGGCCGTTCGAATCCCGCATGCGCTAACTCTGGGCATACAACACATCAGAACAAATAACAGAAGACTTTTATAAACATCATAATAATGTTACATTAGAGTACAGAATATCAGAATACATCGAATATAATAATACAACGGAAGATAATTTTACAAAAAATGTAATACAATGCACAGCAGAAGACTATAAATGTCTGGACACAGCTTAAAGCTTCAATCCAGAATCCTTCTCAATAAATCTGCAAAATAAAACGACTCGACTGCCCGGGTGGAAAATAGGGGCACCCGAGTTTGCAAGGGAAAAGCAAACTGTGAGTCAGTCACGGGACCGGTGTGAGAAACTCTACAGTTAAAATTAACTTATCAGAATGGTAAGGCAAATCACAGGACCACGCCGCTAACACGGAACGGGTTTACCCCCATTGAATGCCAGTGTATAAACAACAATCAGTAATAGAGATATGGATCTACTATGCATCAACCAACATGCAATATCCCAATCTACCCATTTAGATTAATCACCACACCTAGATTTTCCAAATCCAGTTCATTTTACAGAAATGATTCCTTTCGGCTTTATTTCCCGATTTCTATTTCAAATCATTTGAAATACATATCTAGCTTTTATATCAAAGTAGATTTCACTTCGGGATCTCAAATCAAATCATTTGGAAATATGAATTCCAAATCATAACAATGCATACAAACACGTATGCAACCAAATATCGGGCTCCCCCTAGACAAGGCAAAGGGCACGCACCTAAGCAACTCGATATATATATATATATATATATATATATATATATATATATATATATATATATATGCACCTCCCACGCATGGAGCATGCTACACCGACGATGCACCTCCCACGCATGGAAGCATACACCACCCATCTCACCCATACTTTTAGTCATCCGGGTTGCTAGAATATTTAGCCACATAATAAATCATTTTTATATCTCGAAGTGGGGAAAATCATTTCACAACATAACAATCACAAGTACTTTCAAAATATAGTACTTCACATCAGCAATTCATACATATTATCAGTCACTATTAATCACATAACCTTTGAGCTCGTACGTCTCAAAGAAGGGTGTTAAGCAAGAGAATAAATTTTCCTCCACCAAAAAGATACATCATTAATAGCAACTAATCGAATATGTGATGAACTACAACGTAAAACCATAATACATTTCCTAATCATTTCGAAATCATCGGGTTTTAGCCCTTGGAATCCTTTCTATTTTATAATTTTTTTTATAAAACATTCCCTATCCAAAATCGGGAATACATTTGTAACGACCCATATTTTTGACCGTTTAAAATCGACAATAAGCCACACATGTCGACCCAAACAAATCACAAATGCAGGTAGTTATTGGGAAAAGAAGGAAAAGAAAGAAAGAAGAGAAAAACAATAACAGAATCTCACAGCGGAAGGACAACATATAATAAACAAATAGCAGTTAAAAAGCAGTTGAAATGTATACTGTGGTTATAACATTCAATGATTATCAGAGTTACATATACATACGGATGTACATAATAAGCAGCGGAAATAAATGCAGCGGAAATACTTATACTTGATATATATATATACCAAATCCTTGTCTTCATCCTCCAAGCTATTGCCATCTTCGCTAACTGCAACTTCTGCTGACCCGAGCGTATTGCATAAAAAGAAAACACAACAAACACTCAGATCAGCACTAAATCATTCTCATATTAGTTAAATCAAAATACGAAATAATATCAGTGTCATGGGTGCAGTAACTCAAGAGATGCTACGGGATTTTCCCATCTCTCAAGGATCCGTTAAACTAATACATAGATAGTATAATACGCTATTATGATAGTGTCTATTCATTAAAGTATAAATACTGAAAATAGCGTAAGCGGGATTACATTTTTACCCTTACACCGTTTATAATACCGTAGTCTATACAGTACCGTAAACCCACCGTAAACGATGGCATCAGAGGGCACTCCATAGGTACGATACAAATCAAAATCGTATGGGCTCGGTAAGGATAATATGACAAGGCACTCGAGGCAATGCCCAGTGTAGGATTCTAACAATCGCACTCCCGGACCGGTGGAAACGCATAGCAGCCACTACCGCCTACCTCGGAACACACTCCCATAATTCATAAATGGACCCAAATCATCATCATCATAGTCATAGAAATAGTATCGAAGAAGTGTGTCCGATCAAAGGTGCTACCTCAGTTAGTCACGGTATAGCTCCTGTTTTAGTCATTTCAATTCTGACTCGAAGGTCAGGGCTATTTCGTCCTCGATCATCTTCTTTGATTCAATAATCGACTCCAAGTCATCATATCTCGTTCTGGATACGTCAAAACGTTCATAGTTGTCAAAGTGGTATCGACACTGATAGAGAGTATGCCTTATGTCGACTCCGGTCTCTTTAACAACCAACGCTTACATTTTCCACATCGGTTGGTTCTTTTTCATTTTCTCAAAGGTTCGTTTCATATCAACATATCATATTCTGTTTCGAACCAAATTTATATTCAAATAGAACATAATTTCATATCAACGTATCGTATTCATTCCAAACCGATTTATATTCTAACTAGAATATATTCATTTCATTATATTATAATCATAAAATATTTCACCAAATCGATTCATATTCAGGTAGAATATACTTCATATCATGATTTTAATTATCTCAAATCGATTTATGAAAAAAAAATCCATTCATATTCAACTCGAATATATATATTTCAGAACCACTCATTTTAAATCTCTTAGGAGATCCATTTATTCAAGAAGAATAAAATTTATAAATCCATATAAAAATCGATTTAAATCGGTTCATCTTCAAATAGAAGGAAATTCTTATCTCAACTCCATTTAAACCAACAATTCTGATTCAAACACTTATCATTTGGAAGAAAATGAAAATTTTAAAGGATATAACTATGAAATTAATGTTTATAAAGAAAACCTTTATATAAATAATATATGTATGGAATATAGTAGTTAAAATAGGATAAGTAAGTTTAAACCACTATATAAATATAAATTAAGAGTTTACTAAATATTTTAGATAAAAGAATATAAGAAAATTTTCGTTATAATAAAATAGTTATAGACAAAGGTTTAATAAATAAATTTTGAAGAAAGGATAGTTATTGAAATCAAACAGTGTATATATATATGAAAATTCTTTAACTAAAATCGATTCTTTCTTCCGAACTTCAACACTTGAATCTAACTCCAGTCTCAATGGAGTTGCCTAGCCCAAAGGACTTGTTTCAAAATCCCATTTCAACCCATATTCCAAATTCAAGGATTTAAAACCATAGTTGTATTTAGTTCAATGCAACTCTGAGTCTCCTCGATTTTTTTTCCTACTATCCAATATTAAATTAAATAAGAATTTATTAAATTTGAGTCTACCCAATGCTTAAAATGCAAATCATATTAATTTCTGAATCTTTAAACTTCGAGTTCACTTTGGGTAATTTCCTTAATCACTTCAAATAACATTCAAGAATCAGATCTTTAAAGGAAGAATAAAATTTATCAACTCGACACATTCCCTTTAAATAAATTTTCCCTCAATATAGAATTTAAAATATTTAAATCATTTAACCAACCGATGTATGTATATAATTTTCTATCCAATGGCCAAGTGATTTAAATTTAATTTCTCGATATTCAGGGATGGATCTATCATTTCAATCCAAATCAGGGTCACAGAGATTTATCATTTCACTCTGTGTTCTTAATATATTTTATGGATAAATCCCGGGTTTATTAGATGCCTGTAACATCAAGGTAAATGAGATTTATCGTCATAATCAACATGCATTACAATATACTGAAATAAGGAACATTAAAATGTCACTATAAATTCAGTAGTAAATTTCAACCAACATCCATCACAACAATTTCATTCAACTGATCAGCATTAAACTGTTTCATGATTTTTCAAGGGTTCGAATTTTAAATTTAGAAATTTGAATTAAATTAAATAACTAATCGTTACCTAAATTGCATGTTAACACACTTGCATGTCAAATTGAAACAACACATCAACTCTCCAACACAACCATGCAACCAAAATTATTTCAAAATTTAATTCAATAAATATTGGAAAAATTCAGTATTTCGTGAGCGAAGAATCACTCACCTTTGCGTCCATAGTTGATCGAACGTCCAACTAAGGGTCAAAATTTGACAGTCACCAACCACAGCCAGGTTAGTGCCTAAACGTCCGCAATTCCGCCACGATCCCAACGCAACAAACCGCGTCCAAATCCGAGTCAAAATGAAAGAGTTATGCTTATTTTATCGTTGAATTTCAAAATATAAATAAAAATAAATAAACTTCCTCACCCAACCAGAACGTGCCACGCCCCAACCTACCTTCTTCCCGCTCACTTCAGACCTGCTACAGTACATCGAATTAAACCCAACAACATCCACTACTTTGACCGCCTAGACTCCTCACCTTCGGCCACCGTGACCAACGCTGCTACCACCAAACTCGAGCACTGCTTCGGCCTCACTCCCCCTGACAACCTCCAGTCCTCCGATGAACGGAAACTCCTCCGCCGTTAGCATCACCGAAAGGAAAAACAAACCCTAAAACGCAAATCGCCATCACCTCAGACCACGTTACCACCAGCGAACACCACCCCCGAACTCCTATCATCCTCCTCTATCATACCCAGAAATCAGATTCTTCGATTAGAGCTTAAATCGAAAAACCCCAAATTTTGCTTATGGGTTTCGGAAACTGAGAGCTTTGACCGCGATTTCTGGTGAAACCATCCACTGCATGTCGAAACGAACAGGACCAGAAGCTTCGTACCGTCGAGAGCTTCAGTTTGATATGTAATTTGCTAGGTTTCTCGGAGATTTGATTTTCAAAATTTGTATTTTTATTTGAATAAGGGTTTGGAATTGGGTTTCAGCCATTAGAGAGAAAAATTCGATGGAGGAAATGTACGTGTAATGAAAATGGCTGATGAGGTGTTAAGTGGGTTTTATTTACATATAATTATAAGGCCCAAATATGAGAAATACCCAATTATCCATTTACAGTGATATCGTTCACAATTTCTCTCGTACGACCAAACGGTAAGTTGGATTGTAACGCAAATTAGGATCCTACCATAATTCACCATTCCGGTTCCAATGGCGCCGGTTTCGTCGAATTCTGAAACCGTCGCCAAAACAGTTGAATTTCACTGTTAATTAATTAATTAAAATATTCGAATATTCATTTAACTGTTTTAATTCAATTTGAATATTCAAAAAAAAAATCAAATTTAAACCAAATTATAACTTAAGTAAATTCCATAAATTTATTTCATAAATTTTTAAGATCCACATATGATTATTTACTAATTCAAGTTTTGAATTTCAAATTTAACTTAAACAACTTAAATTTCCACCACTTCCAAATTAAATTTGAATTTCACTTTTAAATTAAACCACTCAAATTCATTTTACTAATAAAATCTTAAATTTCAAATTACAACATTTTTAAATGAACTAAATTTGAAAAAAAATCTATTTATACTAAATTCAAATAATCATCAACATTATTTGATTCTTCCCGTATTATTCCATTTTATTTATTTAAAAATTGAAAAATATATATATAGAAAATATGGGATGTTACATTCTCCCCCACTTAAAAATCTTTTCGTCCTCGAAAAGAGAACGAAATGAGGTATTAACCAAATCATACATTCAAATTTAGACTTATAAAATAATATTTATAAAATAAGTATATAGTTGTAAAACCCCGTAAATTTTCTAATTCCTGAAATCACGGAAAATTTCGGCAGCATCTCCTTTGTACGGAGAGGTCCGGAAAATCACCACATATATAAAATCCCAATTACATCTCATCATTCGATGAGGCATCCCAAAAATGGGGAAAAACAAAAATATAAAACCACCAAAACTTTGTAACATAGTTACGTACTTTTCTTTAGCGTTTATATGCATTTTACTCATCTTAGCGATTAGCGTTTAGCGCAAGCGAGCTTCGTTGCATAATACCACTTCCTTACACCTGTTACAACTCGCATACATATGAGAATCAATCATATATACAATATATAACAAACATATGCAATTTACACAACATACATTAATCATTTAACCCCAAAACCAATATATCTATGGCAGGCCAGCAAACAAAATGAAGTTTATCACCCATTAAATGTTGGAATTTGACTAGAAACCACTAGGTAAAAGTTGTAGCATTTCTTTTAAGCTTTCCGAATTGTCCGGATTCATCGAATTCCGACAATTCATTCAAAAGTTATGACTGTTTTAATAAAACCGAACGCTTCAGCCCGTACCCTGAAAATGCAGGTCTGAAATGTTCTATCCACTTTTTAGCCCTCTAAACATCAGAATTTGACTCAGCATATAAAGAGAAAGTTTTAGTTTACATTCTGGCCTTTCCGAATTGTACTCGTACATCCAAATCCGACGCTTGGTTAGGAAGTTATGGTCCAAACAATATTGGTATTCAGTTCAGATTTTTATTTTCTACGCATACAACTACGACTAGTTCTTGGTTTTCAACTTAATAAACTTGGAAACTAGGCAAGGCTTTATTAACACAAAATTTAGCTCAGTTTCTAAGGTTTCCAAAAAGTCTGAGGTCATTGAATTCCGACCAGCCCATCGAAAGTTATGGCCATTTTAGCTTCCGCTTATCGAATATTTTAAATTTTCCGCACTAAAAGTCGAGTTATTTTATTTGGAGTTTCAACCTTCGAGTTTCAAAAACTTGAGTAGCACTCAACCATCTGCAAAGGGGTTATTGTTCCATTAAGCACATAATATGATTCACACTTTTATTTCTTAAATATATTCATGTTCGTTTCGCTTATATTAAATGAATTTCATTCCATTTACTTATATTTCATTTTCATTCATTCTATATTAATTTCATTTGCAACTCATCCATTTCACTTATTCTTGTTCATTTACTTAACTATTTACATTCACTTCATTTGTCAAGAATTGAATTCACACTACATTCTTACCTCATTCTGATATACTCTCTATTCATTTTCCCGTTTCATTCCAAACATTAACTTTAGTTGAGATTTTTTAATCCATTTTAACTTTTCCAACTTCTTGACTCTGTTGAATTCTTAACTCATTAGCATGGATCGATTTGCCACATTTCATTACTCATTACTATTTACTTCAACTATATTCCATTGAATTATCATTCCAATTTCCATATTCGATTAGCCATTTACTTGAATTAATTCAGATTTCTTGAGTTTACTTTCATTCATTCAAATTCATTTGGCTTACTTGAATCTACTTGGTTTCAAATTCTTTCGATATTCATATTTAATGACATAGACTTTGGTTTATATTCCAACACCTCATTTCATTCCAAATATTACCTCGACGCTAAGACTTTAATTTGCTTTAACATTTCCAACTAACTCGATAGTATTAAATCTTCAAATCTATTAGTAGGAAATCAATTTGCCACATTTCAAGGTTTTTATTTTCTTTCCTAAGTACTAAATTCTTAATCGACCTTATATTTTTTTCTTTTGTTTTCTTAAGTTAACTCATATTGATTTAACTTCGCCGAACTCGACTCGCTTCCATGCTTTTCTCAAATTGGTACATATACCGAATCATCGTGTTGTTAGTGGAATTGAATCAAGTTTGAATCGTACCTCATTTCATTCTCTCATAAATTTTCACCGACTCTAATAAATTACTTAAGTTTCCTTCCATTTATCGTAGTTTATTGACTTAAATTGATTCACTTTCTGGTTCAAATTCCATCGAATGTTCCATTTAACAAAATTCAAATTTCCTTATAACACCTTTCAAAGTCTTCAACTCCAAAAATTAGAATTCATTCCTTAAACATTTCCCATTTATTTCTATTCTTAATAGCGTATATATTATCAATATATATATATATATACATAAATTCCATAGTGCTATCTCTAAATTTTAAATTTAGTCATAACTCATAATTTATAAAGTGAAAACTAAATTTCTTACATTCATTAAAGGGATATGATCAATTCGATCCTAACGTTTCTTGTTTTATCCAATTCCGACTTATATTGAATTTTTTTTATATTTATTCAAAGTTAAAGATCGAATTTTCAAACTACCACGCCATTTCAGGCTCATAATATAAGTTTTTATAAATTTCGAACTCAAGTGTTGTTTTAAATAAATTTACAATTGTTACTAGTTAAAGTAAACTCAATACTTGATTCCGGGTTTCCAAATCAAGTTTTAAAATAACGTACGTTTAATATTTATACTATTTATAAACCATACTATACGAGATTTCAAATCCAAACTTTTAAATTTAAGAAAGAAATTGAAATCCTGGTTTTAAATTAAATTCAACTTTAAATATGGTATGCTAATACCTTTATTTAAAATTCTATGCCATATGGAAATCGAGCCCAAAAATCCTTGTAAAACCAAATTTTAATGATCATTGAATGGCCTCTCCCCCACTTAAACTCTTCAGAATAACCATCGATAATGCGTGCACTCATTACTAAGGCTATTTCGAAGATCCGAGCAAGGGATTATCCACTTGTTTCATACCATTTGAAATCATTTCCAGAACCATTCTTATAATATAATATTATCTCAACTTTGGCAAAACTCTTTTAAATACCCCAGGATCAAGTTTCGAGTTCACTTTTATTTCAATCACAACCTTTCTCCTCCGATTATACTTAAAGATCTCATTTTACTTCCAAGTATTCGCAACACCTAATTATTATCTCTTATTATTTAATCGACCATAATAGATACTACTTAATATTACTACCTACCCACGACTAATGATTATACACTTAAAACCACTAGTAGTATATAATATATATAAAAAATATAATCGAAAATCATATTATGTCGATCATTCTGTTCGATTATTTAGGAATTCCTATCGATTCTATGGCGTCCCAAATATCGACTAGAATTCATAAATATTCAACAGAACAAACCATCACAATGGAAAGCCAATTTATCAAAATACAAGTACGCTCTCTCATATCACTCAAACTCATTCTAGGGCATTTCTAACCCCATCTCTAATGAGTAAATTCCCAACAGAGCCAAGGTTGTCGCCAACCATTGCTCTGATACCAACTGTAATGACCCATATTTTTGACCGTTTAAAATCGACAATAAGCCACACATGTCGACCCAAACAAATCACAAATGCAGGTAGTTATTGGGAAAAGAAGGAAAAGAAAGAAAGAAGAGAAAAACAATAACAGAATCTCACAGCGGAAGGACAACATATAATAAACAAATAGCAGTTAAAAAGCAGTTGAAATGTATACTGTGGTTATAACATTCAATGATTATCAGAGTTACATATACATACGGATGTACATAATAACCAGCGGAAATAAATGAAGCGGAAATACTTATACTTGATATATATATACCAAATCCTCGTCTTCATCCTCCAAGCTATTGCCATCTTCGCTAACTGCAACTTCTGTTGACCCGAGCGTATTGCATAAAAAGAAAACACAACAAACACTCAGATCAGCACTAAATCATTCTCATATTAGTTAAATCAAAATACGAAATAATATCAGTGTCATGGGTGTAGTAACTCAAGAGATGCTACGGGATTTTCCCATCTCTCAAGGATCCGTTAAACTAATACATAGATAGTATAATACGCTATTATGATAGTGTCTATTCAATAAAGTATAAATACTGAAAATAGCGTAAGCGGGATTACATTTTTACCCTTACACCGTTTATAATACCGTAGTCTATACAGTACCGTAAACCCACCGTAAACGATGGCATCAGAGGGCACTCCATAGGTACGATACAAATCAAAATCGTATGGGCTCGGTAAGGATAATATGACAAGGCACTCGAGGCAATGCCTAGTGTAGGATTCTACCAATCGCACTCCCGGACCGGTGGAAACGCATAGCAGCCACTACCGCCCACCTCGGAACACACTCCCATAATTCATAAATGGACCCAAATCATCATCATCATAGTCATAGAAATAATATCGAAGAAGTGTGTCCGATCAAAGGTGCTACCTCAGTTAGTCACGGTATAGCTCCTGTTTTAGCCATTTCAATTTTGACCCGAAGGTGTAACGACCCAGAAAATCTGAACCAATTTAAAAATTTTAAATTGGCTAAAATAATGGATTTTAAATATTTAAAATAAATATTTTAAATAAAGGCGATGAAAATTGAGTTTGAATCGACATTTGAAAACGAATATAATTAATTATAATTATATATAGAATTGAAAATGGCGCGGTAGTTCGATAATTCGATTTCAAACTTCAATTGAATATACCGGAAGCAAAACAATCCGGATTTTAGTGAAACCAAAAATAATGGAATCTAATTGATAATATCTGTCCAACGAATCTGACAAATCGAAATTTGATAGCGGGAATCAAAAGATATGTCCAGTTGAAAATTCTGAATAGTCGCTATGGAATTCAAGCCCTTAAAAATAGACATTTTGCATACGACCTCGGATTTCGATGAAACCACTTTTGTTGGATCCGTGATGTAAAGTTATTGCTAGATTCCAAATTTCATAATTTTTCGAATCAATATGTGAGCATGGCAAAGGAAAACGCGTTTGACCAGTTTCAGTTGATTTCAATCGACTGGAAATTGGCCATTTTTCAAACGGTCTCAGAATTTGACGAAACTAGTTTTGTTAAGACCGTATCGTCAATACGAAGCTAGAAAATATTTTTCTGGAATTTTTCTAGTTAGTATGTGGCCCCGGTAATTTGAAATGTACGTTTAGAATTCAATATAGTGATTTAAATGTAAATTCAACGGAAACTGATTGTAACGATCAAATCAGCTTGCGATACATATCCCATTGTGTTTGGAATGGGGGTAAAACGCTATGGGCGACAGGCGGTAGGCCTCGTTTCGAGGTCGTATGTAAAAGTCAACCTTTTTGCAAAATTAAATAAGTAAATAATAAAAAGGAAAAAAATATTATTTTAATTCCCTCCCTTTTCTTCTTCTTGGCCCCCCGATTTCAGTAAACAGAAAACAAAAAAAAAAAAAGAAGAAGAAGAAAGCAACAGCAGCAGCCGCCGCCTTCACCGTCGGTCAAGACCTCCACCGTGCCCTCCGATCTTCTTCCCCCCCTCTTCCTTGCTCTCGCTCCCTCCTCCTCCTTCAATCCGACCCCCCCCCCCCCCGAAGCCATCGCGAGCCCCGTTCGAGACGCCACCGCCGACAAACTGAAGGCCGTCCCTCCTCCAACACCTCCAGCGCCGCCACCTGACGCAAAACCCCCCCTCGCAGATCAAAGTAAGTATTTTTATTTTATCTTTAATTCTGAAAATTACTGATTTTAATTAGGATTTAAAACTGATTTCATTATGATTTAAAAACTGATTTTAATTAGAATGTAAAACTGAATTTTATAAAGATTTAAAACTGAATTATATAAGGCATATAAAACTGATTTTTTTTAAAGGAAAAGATTTAAACTTTTTAAAGGAAAAGATTTAAACTTTATAAAGGAAAAGATTTAAACTTTATAAAGGAAAAGATTTAAACTTTAGAATAGAAAAAGATTTAAACTTTAAAAAGAGAAAAGTTTGAACTTTAAAATAGAAAAGATCAGATTTTTAGAATAGAAAAGATCCTATTTTTAAAATAGAAAAGACGGAATTTTTATTAGGTAGAAGAAGTAAAATATGATTCTTATATTTTTAAAGTAATAAAAATATAATTTTTACATCATAGGAATATTAAAAATATAATCTTTATTTTTAAAATATGATCTTTATATATTGAATAGCGAAGTCAAAATTCGATTTTTATATATATGGAATAACATAGTAAAAAATTCGATTTTTACATATGTAGAGAATACGGGCGAAAGCGACAAAAAGGCGAGGTTGGCGAAGATTTCTCTAAAGGAAGAATCATAGTATTGGATAGCTATTGGTGAGAATTTCTCACTCTTCAATTTCTTTTTCTATATATACATATGTGTGAAAATAAAAGTGAATTGCTATATATATATATATATATATATATATACGCCCCTCGTCCACAAACCATGGACGATATTTATTGGTTGAAATTGTTGTGAAAATTGATTGATAGCGAATGATTGTTTGGGATTGTTTGTGATTGATATTGATTTGATTGTGGTTGAAAAATACCCATTTGTGGTTGAGAAATATTTGGTTGAAACCACATAGGATTAGTTTGTGGAAACGAAATAAATATATACATGCCGCCTGCGTGCGAACTAGATGCATGATCCCCATTGTCAAAAACCGCGAGGTTTTAAGGTAGAGCGAGGAGCCGTACTAGGGACGGTCCCAGTTTAACTACCCTGCCGTTATGCTGCCGAAATTTTGAATAATATTCTTGTGTTTGAATTATTTTCATATGCTTAAACTATATTTATTCATTGAATAGAAAACATTCATGTGTTGAATTGATATTCATTCGTCGATTAGAAATTCATGTGTTGAATGGTATTCGCGTTTTAAAATGAAAAAAAAAATCACCTTTTATCTATATATAGAAACAATAGAAAACATTCATGTGTTGAATTGATATTCATTCGTTGATTAGAAATTCATGTGTTGAATGGTATTCGCGTTTTAAAATGTAAAAAAAAATCACCTTTTATCTATATATAGAGACTATAGAAAACACTCATGTGTTGAATTGATATTCATTCGTTGATTAGAAATTCATGTGTTGAATGGTATTCATATTTTGAAATAAATTGTTTGATAATAAAAATCACATTTTTATCTATATATAGAAACTATAGAAAACATTCATGTGTTGAATTGATATTCATTCGTTGATTAGAAATTCATGTGTTGAATGGTATTCATATTTTGAAATAAATTGTTTGATAATAAAAATCACATTTTTATCTATATATAGAAACTATAGAAAACATTCATGTGTTGAATTGATATTCATTCTTTGATTAGAAATTCATGTGTTGAATGGTATTCGCGTTTTAAAATGTAAAAAAAAATCACCTTTTATCTATATATAGAGACTATAGAAAACACTCATGTGTTGAATTGATATTCATTCGTTGATTAGAAATTCATGTGTTGAATGGTATTCATATTTTGAAATAAATTGTTTGATAATAAAAATCACATTTTTATCTATATATAGAAACTATAGAAAACATTCATGTGTTAAATTGATATTCATTCGTTGATTAGAAATTCATGTGTTGAATGGTATTCATATTTTGAAATAAATTGTTTGATAATAAAAATCACATTTTTATCTATATATAGAAACTATAGAAAACATTCATGTGTTGAATTGATATTCATTCGTTGATTAGAAATTCATGTGTTGAATGGTATTCATATTTTGAAATAAATTGTTTGATGATAAAAATTCTATTTTTATCACCTATATGAACTATATAGAAAGATAGTGTTTTGAAATGAATTGTCTTACAATAAAAATCACATTTTTATTGTATGCATAAATCGTTGAAATGTGAAGTGTTAAAAATAGCCACTTGTTCAAAATAAACATATATGAGTTGAAATATTCACTAATTAGCTAATGAAATGATTTACACCTATTTATGTAACATTAGAATGAATGGTGTTTTTAAACCAAATAGAAATCAAATATGAAGTCGAATAGAAAATGATAAATGATAAGAACTGTATATATATATGTACATGCATATTTATTGAACAGGTTATAGCAAAGGGGCTAGAGAAGAGGAATAAAATTTTGTGCCCGACAAATAGGTACACATTTACTGCTTTGTTTGGGTGATGATTTTATGAGCCTGTTGGCTAGCCGCTTGGCTTTTTCTTTTTCTTTTTGAGATTAGAAGGACCGGGAACGCTATTTGCGATTTCCCGATGCTCCCGGTGCAGGGGAGGTTATGGCGAAATTTTCCAAAATTTTAAGGTGTTAGAAAAATATTTGAAGTGAAAACGATATGGAAATCATTGAATGAACTATATTTATATAAATATATAAATATAAATAAAATTAAAACGAAACGAAGCCGTGCAGTTCGTATTTTGAAACCATGATTTCAAACAACTAGTACGGGAAATCCGACCATTGGATTTTCCCGAAACCTCAACCGTCGGGTACGCCTTGGAAATATCTTCCCAACGGCACCAACCTTGTAAAAATCCAACGGTTGGATTGTCTGGAATGTTTAATTCAAATCTGAAGAAAAACAGCGCCAGAAGCGATTATATTTATATATATAAATATAATTATATATTTAATCGAATAACGACGCTGCAGTTCGTAATTTGAAATCGAAAATTCAAACGATTGTACCGGGAGATCCGACCGTCGGATTTTCCCGAAACTGGAACCGTTGGATTCGTTTTGAAAAGACCTTTCTAATGATGTAAATTTTGTGAAGATCCAACGGTTAGATTTTCAGATATGTGTAAATCAAATCTGAAGAAAAACAGCGCCACGGCCGCTTTATGGCCTGAAGCGTCGTTTTGAATAAATTAGCTATGTTAAAATAAATAAAAATAGTTATAAAATATCATAAGCGATATGGTATGGAAATAAACTGAATTTGCTTGATTTATGTGGCTTTTGATGGTTGAATGTGTTTGGTGTGAAAATTACATTAAAGAACACAATTGGTTTTGTCGAATAATTTAACCATTGAAATAAATTGATTTGAAATTCTAAATATACGTGAATTATTTGAGAAGGCCGAGTTAATTCTCATTTCAAATAATTGACCGACGATTGAAAGTCGAAGATGAAGACGATGGTCGAAGACCGGAGATCTTCACCTCGTTTGGATGGTAACCGAGGTCCTGATTGGGAGGCATCCCGAAATATGGATAATGAGTGGTGATCGTCCAGACGTACGTGGTGATCGATGAGTTTGCGAGGTATTTAGTGCCTCCGGTTTCGTTCAGACCCAGAACGGACTTGTAAATGGACTGTGTGTCTGACACCGGATTTATTCTGTGTGGCATGCTAAGATGCAGTGATCAGAGCTTCTGTTGAAAAGCAAAGTCTTGTGGTGATGATCAAAGCACCGCCTGTGTGGCGTAGCTTTGTGTATAACGTGAATTCGCGAGCCTCACACCCCGGTATGAACCTAAAACGGGAGAACGGACCTCAGGGAGGGCCTACGTTTCCTCCTAGCTAAAAGTGGCGTCAGTGGTTTTACACGCCCTAACGAGTTTGACTTATGTGGTTGTTGCTGTTGCGAGGCGCCTCGGTTAGATCGGACGATCCGGGTCCGATGGAGTCACTTGTTGGCTCGCTTACGCCCCAAAGGGCGGCGAAACGTAGTGCTTAGGCATTTTTAATCCACTCCGTGTGGACCGGCCCTGACGATCCAAGGATTGATGCGTTCTGATCCTGAGACTCGGGCTAGGCAGTCTCGAATTCGGTAAGGACTATCTTTTGCCTTGGTTCATGACGGAAATCCAATTTCCAAATACGTGATCGTGCGGTTTTGATTGTATACCTATATCTGGCGACATAGTGGTATGGGGCATTAATGCCGTCTATGATTGATAGTTATGATTTGAAATTGTTTTCAAAACATATTAACACTAGCAATAATATCAAATGCCTTTGTTTTATTCGTATCAATCATATTTTGGCCATTATAAGGTAAAACTCTATCCTCCGGTTTGCGTTGCATTGTGTGATGGGAACTGAGTCTTATAACGGCTTCATTTTTATAAAAAGCATAGCGATGTTTTAAAAGAAACATTTGTTTTAAAGCACTGGCAATCCAATGGAGTAAACCCGTTCCACGAAAGTGCGTGGTCCTGTGATTGTCCAATTATATATGTGTTGAGTGGATTTCTCATACCAGTCCCATGACTGACTCGTAGTTTGTTTCACTTTCAAACTCGGGTGCCCCTTTTTCTACACGGGCAGCCTTGTATTCAGGTTTAGCTGGTTCTTTTTCTGGATAGCTGGAGCTGAAGATGGATTCTATCATTTATTTCTTTTTATGCTGTTCAGCTCCTATTGTACATATTTTGTTTATTTCCGCTGTAGACATTTATGTATAGCTGAACTGTATTTGTACTAAGTAAGATCCTGTATACTGTGTAACTCTGATGATTACTTTTATCCAGTATATTCTATTGTTCATTACCTGGTGTATTTATTTAATTCTGTTCTGTTATTATCTGTTTCTGTGTTATATTCCAAAGATAACCCTTGTTTCCGTGAGAACGGGAAATCGGGTCGTCTCAACGTGGTATCAGAGCTTTGGTTAAGCTTAGTTCTGGAATATAACATGTGAACGAACTCGTCAGAAATAGAACCAGTAGTGTTCTAGGACGGGTAACTCAATACAGATAGGATCAGTAATATCCTAGTATGAGTAAAGCAGAATGAAATTACACCTTGATAGACACATTTACATTTGAAGTATGTGTTTCTATATTTTAAAATACCTTTTCTGTGACCTGACACTTGATCTGCCATTTGCAGAAGTACTAGAAAAATGAGTGCCAGAAACAGAAGGAATACAGAACCTGATCTAGAGGCTCTATTAAAGAGATATCGAAATCTGAACGGAGCACAATTCTCTGGCAATGAATCTATAATTCAAACTCAAGCTTGGATGGGTTCTGTAGAGAGAATCTTTGAGCATATCCAGCTGAGAGATGACCAGAAACGGTTAGTAGCATCTTGGGCGCTCAAAGAAGAAGCTTTAATCTGGTGGGAAACAATCATCAAAGATAATCCAGAAGGTGATATCACCTGGGGCAGATTCAAAGTGATTTTCCTAGAAAGATTTACTCCTCCCGAAGTAACCGAGAGATTATGTGATGAATTTTCTTATCTAATACAAGGTGATATGACCATTCCCGAATATCATAAGAAATTCAATGAACTTGCTCACTTTGCTCCCCATCTGATTCAGAATACAAAGAGGAAAAATCTTAGATTTATTCACGGGCTTCAAAGGAAATACCAGAATAAAGTATTAGGACATGTGAAGCTTCCTTTTTCTGAAATGATTTATATGGCTTATCAGTATGAAGGTCTCCATAAGAAAGGAATGTTACGTGACGAAGAAGAAGTCAGTTCTAGTGACAAAACAGAGTTGGAAACTGATATTCCTGAAGCCTGTAGAAGGTCTGAGGACAGTAAAGAGCCTAAAGTAAATCGAAAAAGGGCTAAATCTGAAAAAGAGCGGGCAACGACTGCCACATGCTCTAACTGCAATAAACAGGGGCATCTGACCAGAAAGTGTAAAACCTCGAAGAAACGAAAGAAGGGGTCTAAACCCGATAACCAGTTTCGAGAGAATAGAAAATGTTGTCAATGTCATTGGATTGGCCATCTTGAAAAGGATTGCAGGCAATTTAAGAAGTCCAAAACAGTACATATAAATGAAGTAGCAGAAGCGTCTGGGCCCTCAGCTAGCCAAGAAAGACCAGATGTTTTAGAAGGCACGCTAACTATCAAAGACATCCCAGTTAAAGTACTGTTTGACACAGGCGCGTCAAGAAGCTTCATTGCCAAAGATGCAGCTAAGAAACTGGAATTGAGTTTGAAAAAGCTCAAGGAACCAATGACTGTCCAGAATCCGGTTGGGGGTTCCATTGATCTCAGTTGGGTTTGTGGAGTGCCAGTTTCTTTCTCTCGTTATCGGTTTCCTACCATCGCAGTCGTCATGAATTTTAAAGAGTTTGATCTTATCTTGGGGTTAGACTGGTTGACCAAATATGAAGCTGAAGTTAAATGCGCCGACAGAGTCGTAAAGGCGAAGATTAAATCAGGTGATTATATAACCATTCCCTGTGAAGGTCAGAAAGCAAATAGAAAAGACTTTTGGGCAGCTTTGAATGTTTCTCCAGCCCAAATAGAAAATGTCCCTGAAGTCATAGAGAATATTCCCGACCTCATCAAAGATATTCCTGTCGTCAAGAACTATGCGGATGTGTTCGAAGAAGTTGTTCGCTTACCTCCGCAAAGAGAAATAGATTTCAAGATTGCTTTAATTCCCAATGCAAGGCCGGTAGTTCACGCTATTCGAAGAATGTCCTTGAAAGAGAAGGAGGAATTAGACAATCAAACACGACAGCTAGTATGGAAAGGTCTGATCAGGCCTAGTTTCTCTGACTGGGGTGCAGCTGTGGTATTTGTCCCAAAATATGACGGTACTCTACGGTTATGTGTGGATTATCGTGATCTGAACAAACAGACGATAAAGAACAAATATCCATTGCCGCGAATAGATGATTTGTTGGATCGATTAAATGGAGCACAAGTATTCTCACGAATGGACCTAGCTACAGGATTCCATCAACTTCGAATTGCCGAAGAGTGTGTTCCAATGACAGCGTTCAGAGGCCCCGACTTATTCTATGAGTGGTTAGTAATGCCGTTCGGCTTATGTAACGCTCCAGCTTATTTCGTCGATCTGATGAACAGAGTATTCAGAGGAGTATTGAATAAATTTGTTCTGGTTTTCATTGACGATATTCTAATCTTCTCTAAATCAAAGGCCGAACATGAAAAGCATCTGGAACAGGTTCTAGAAATTCTGAGACGGAATGTGTTAAAAGCCAAATTTTCCAAATGTATATTCTGGCAAGATGAAGTGAAATTTATGGGCCATGTTGTATCGAAAGAAGGAATTGCTGTGGATCCAAGTAAAATCATGGCTATTCAAAATTGGAAACAGCCCAGTACTCCCACTGAAGTCCGCAGCTTTCTCGGATTGGCTAGCTATTATCGGAAGTTCGTTAAAGACTTTTCTAAGATATCTGGCCACTTAACGAAGCTTACAAAGAAGCATTCTAAGTTCAAATGGACTCAAGAAAGTGAGGAGGCTTTCGAAGAGCTAAAGTTAAGATTAACGACAGCTCCAGTGTTAACCATCATTGATGGCAACCAAGATCTAAAGGTCTGGACTGATGCGTCTAGAGAAGGCCTTGGCGCAGTGTTAATGCAAAGAGGCCAAGTAATTGCTTATGCTAGCCGTCAACTGAAGCCACACGAGAAGAACTACGTAACTCATGATCTTGAGTTATTGGCTATCATATTCTCTTTGAAAATCTGGAGACACTATCTTCTGGGCGAGAGATTTGAACTGTTTACAGATCACCAGTCGTTAAAGTAACTGTTTACTCAGAAGGACTTAAATTTGAGGCAGCAGCGTTGGCTGGAGTTCCTTGCAGCATATGACTTTGAAATTATATATACTCCAGGAAAAGCCAATGTCGTGGCCGATGCGCTGAGCCGAAAGAATGTAATGATCGCCAGCTTTATTATCATGACATCCTTGATTGACAAAATATCTATTCTTCAGAAGGAGGATAACTTTATTAAAGACATGATAAAAAGGATTCAGAAAGGCGAACCCTCGTGTTTTCAAATAGATAACGACGAGACCTTGAGGTTAAAAGGAAGGATTTGTGTTCCTGACGTTCCTAAGCTAAAAAGGGAAGTGTTAGACGAGTGTCACAAGTCCAAGCTGAGTATCCATCCTGGCGTGGCCAAAATGTATAACGATCTCAAAAGAACATTCTGGTGGAAGGCTACGAAGAGAGACGTTTCAATATATGTTAGCCGATGCCCTACTTGCCAGCTAGTCAAGAGTGACCAACAGAAACTGGCTGGATTATTACAACCGCTAGAAGTTCCTGGCTGGAAGTGGGAACATATTTCTATGGATTTCATCGATGGTCTGCCCAGAACCAGAAAAGGAAATGACAGAATTTGGGTGATCGTAGATCGTTTCACGAAGACCGCCCATTTCATACCTGTCAGATCAAATAGAACTGCTCAGAGTCTGGCGCAGATTTACTTCAGGGAAATAGTTAGACTGCATGGAGTGCCGCTCAGTATAGTCAGTGATAGAGATACAATATTCACTAGCAAATTCTGGGAAGCATTTCAAGTCGAGCTGGGAACGAAGTTAAACCTAAGCACAGCTTATCATCCTCAGACAGACGGTCAGACTGAGAGGGTGAATCGCATTTTAGAAGATCTATTACGGGCGTGTGTTATAGATTTCGGTGGATCATGGGAAGACCATCTGCATTTGGCTGAATTCTCTTATAACAACAGCTACCAAGCGAGTCTGACAATGTCGCCATTCGAAGCATTGTATGGTAGACCGTGCAGATCTCCTGCTTGTTGGGTCGAGCCTGGAAATAGACTTGTGTTGGGCCCTGATATGATTCGAGAAGCTGCCGACAAAGTCGATTTTATTAAGAAGCGATTACTCGCCGCTCAAAGCCGACAAAAGAGCTATGCCGATAGAAGAAGAAGAGATATATCCTTTGAAGTTGGCGACTATGTATATTTGAAAGTATCGCCGATGAGAGGAGTTATCCGGTTCGGTAAAACTGGAAAGTTAGCGCCCAAATTCATTGGTCCGTTTCCTATTCTGGAACGGATTGGAACTCTCGCTTATAGGGTCAAACTGCCTGACTGGTTGCCTGGAGTGCATGATGTATTTCATATATCTCAACTTCGAAAACACGTTCATGATCCAGACTTGATCGTGGAAGAAGCAGCTCAGCAGAACATTGAAATAACCCCAGAATTAGCTGTGAGGCGAGAGCCGCTAAAGATTATCGGCAAAGAAACCAAAGAGCTGAGGAACAAGAAGGTTCGCTTAGTCAAAGTGCAATGGAGTGGAGATCCGCGAGATTGTACTTGGGAAACTGAGGAGAGCATTCAGAAAGCTTACCCCAGATGCCGAGTAGATATCTCTGATTGACTCCGGTGCAAGGTACATTTACCCTACTTTGCACTACCATTCGATTCTCTACTCTATTGTTATTTTCTTTTCATAGATGTGCACTTTTAATTATATAGTCTGAATGATTTTTAAAAGAATATAGAAGTTGATCAGAATATTTTTGAAGGTTAAAACAATTGAATTAGTTGTTGTATTGTGGGATTGTAGTTTTATCAAACCACTTTCGACTTTGTTCCTTTTCGGGGACGAAAAGTTTTAAGTGAGGGAGATTGTAACGACCCAGAAAATCTGAACCAATTTAAAATTTTTAAATTGGCTAAAATAATGGATTTTAAATATTTAAAATAAATATTTTAAATAAAGGCGATGAAAACTGAGTTTGAATCGACATTTGAAAACGAATATAATTAATTATAATTATATATAGAATTGAAAATGGCGCGGTAGTTCGATAATTCGATTTCAAACTTCAATTGAATATACCGGATGCAAAACAATCCGGATTTTAGTGAAACCAAAAATAATGGAATCTAATTGATAATATCTGTCCAACGAATCTGACAAATCGAAATTTGATAGCGGGAATCAAAAGATATGTCCAGTTGAAAATTCTGAATAGTCGCTATGGAATTCAGGCCCTTAAAAATGGACATTTTGCATACGACCTCGGATTTCGACGAAACCACTTTTGTTGGATCCGTGATGTAAAGTTATTGCTAGATTCCAAATTTCATAATTTTTCGAATCAATATGTGAGCGTGGCAAAGGAAAACGCGTTTGACCAGTTTTGAGTTGATTTCAATCGACTGGAAATTGGCCATTTTTCAAACAGTCTCAGAATTTGACGAAACTAGTTTTGTTAAGACCGTATCGTCAATACGAAGCTAGAAAATATTTTTCTGGAATTTTTCTAGTTAGTATGTGGCCCCGGTAATTTGAAATGTACGTTTAGAATTCAATATAGTGATTTAAATGTAAATTCAACGGAAACTGATTGTAACGATCAAATCAGCTTGCGATACATATCCCATTGTGTTCGGAATGGGGGTAAAACGCTATGGGCGACAGGCGGTAGGCCTCGTTTCGAGGTCGTATGTAAAAGTCAACCTTTTTGCAAAATTAAATAATTAAATAATAAAAAGGAAAAAAATATTATTTTAATTCCCTCCCTTTTCTTCTTCTTGGCCCCCCGATTTCAGTAAACAGAAAAAAAAAAAAAAAAGAAAGCAACAGCAGCAGCCGCCGCCTTCACCGTCGGTCAAAACCTCCACCGCGCCCTCCGATCTTCTTCCCCCCCTCTTCCTTGCTCTCGCTCCCTCCTCCTCCTTCAATCCGACCCCCCCCCCCCCCCCGAAGCCATCGCGAGCCCCGTTCGAGACGCCACCGCCGACGAACTGAAGGCCGTCCCTCCTCCAACACCTCCAGCGCCGCCACCTGACGCAAACCCCCCACCCCTCGCAGATCAAAGTAAGTATTTTTATTTTATCTTTAATTCTGAAAATTACTGATTTTAATTAGGATTTAAAACTGATTTCATTATGATTTAAAAACTGATTTTAATTAGAATGTAAAACTGAATTTTATAAAGATTTAAAACTGAATTATATAAGGCATATAAAACTGATTTTTTTTAAAGGAAAAGATTTAAACTTTATAAAGGAAAAGATTTAAACTTTATAAAGGAAAAGATTTAAACTTTAGAATAGAAAAAGATTTAAACTTTAAAAAGAGAAAAGTTTGAACTTTAAAATAGAAAAGATCAGATTTTTAGAATAGAAAAGATCCTATTTTTAAAATAGAAAAGACGGAATTTTTATTAGGTAGAAGAAGTAAAATATGATTCTTATATTTTTAAAGCAATAAAAATATAATTTTTACATCATAGGAATATTAAAAATATAATCTTTATTTTTAAAATATGATCTTTATATATTGAATAGCGAAGTCAAAATTCGATTTTTATATATATTGAATAACATAGTAAAAAATTCGATTTTTACATATGTAGAGAATACGGGCGAAAGCGACAAAAAGGCGAGGTTGGCGAAGATTTCTCTAAAGGAAGAATCGTAGTATTGGATAGCTATTGGTGAGAATTTCTCACTTTTCAATTTCTTTTTCTATATATATATATGTGTGAAAATAAAAGTGAATTGCTATATATAAATATATATATATATATATATACGCCCCTTGTCCACAAACCATGGACGATATTTATTGGTTGAAATTGTTGTGAAAATTGATTGATAGCGAATGATTGTTTGGGATTGTTTGTGATTGATATTGATTTGATTGTGGTTTAAAAATACCCATTTGTGGTTGAGAAATATTTGGTTGAAACCACATAGGATTAGTTTGTGGAAATGAAATAAATATATACATGCCGCCTGCGTGCGAACTAGATGCATGATCCCCATTGTCAAAAACCGCGAGGTTTTAAGGTAGAGCGAGGAGCCGTACTAGGGACGGTCCCGGTTTAACTACCCTGCCGTTATGCTACCGAAATTTTGAATAATATTCTTGTGTTTGAATTATTTTCATATGCTTAAACTATATTTATTCATTGAATAGAAAACATTCATGTGTTGAATTGATATTCATTCGTTGATTAGAAATTCATGTGTTGAATGGTATTCGCGTTTTAAAATGTAAAAAAAAATCACCTTTTATCTATATATAGAAACAATAGAAAACATTCATGTGTTGAATTGATATTCATTCGTTGATTAGAAATTCATGTGTTGAATGGTATTCGCGTTTTAAAATGTAAAAAAAAAATCACCTTTTATCTATATACAGAAACTATAGAAAACATTCATGTGTTGAATTGATATTCATTCGTTGATTAGAAATTCATGTGTTGAATGGTATTCATATTTTGAAATAAATTGTTTGATAATAAAAATCACATTTTTATCTATATATAGAAACTATAGAAAACATTCATGTGTTGAATTGATATTCATTCGTTGATTAGAAATTCATGTGTTGAATGGTATTCATATTTTGAAATAAATTGTTTGATAATAAAAATCACATTTTTATCTATATATAGAAACTATAGAAAACATTCATGTGTTGAATTGATATTCATTCGTTATTAGAAATTCATGTGTTGAATGGTATTCATATTTTGAAATAAATTGTTTGATGATAAAAATTCTATTTTTATCACCTATATGAACTATATAGAAAGATAGTGTTTTGAAATGAATTGTCTTACAATAAAAATCACATTTTTATTGTATGCATAAATCGTTGAAATGTGAAGTGTTAAAAATAGCCACTTGTTCAAAATAAACATATATGAGTTGAAATATTCACTAATTTGCTAATGAAATGATTTACACCTATTTATGTAACATTAGAATGAATGGTGTTTTTAAACCAAATAGAAATCAAATATGAAGTCGAATAGAAAATGATAAATGATAAGAACTGTATATATATGTACATGCATATTTATTGAGCAGGTTATAGCAAAGGGGCTAGAGAAGAGGAATAAAATTTTGTGCCCGACAAATAGGTACACATTTACTGCTTTGTTTGGGTGATGATTTTATGAGCCTGTTGGCTAGCCGCTTGGCTTTTTCTTTTTCTTTTTGAGATTAGAAGGACCGGGAACGCTATTTGCGATTTCCCGATGCTCCCGGTGCAGGGGAGGTTATGGCGAAATTTTCCAAAATTTTAAGGTGTTAGAAAAATATTTGAAGTGAAAACGATATGGAAATCATTGAATGAACTATATTTATATAAATATATAAATATAAATAAAATTAAAACGAAACGAAGCTGTGCAGTTCGTATTTTGAAACCATGATTTCAAACAACTAGTACGGGAAATCCGACCATTGGATTTTCCCGAAACCTCAACCGTCGGGTACGCCTTGGAAATATCTTCCCAACGGCACCAACCTTGTAAAAATCCAACGGTTGGATTGTCTGGAATGTTTAATTCAAATCTGAAGAAAAACAGCGCCAGAAGCGATTATATTTATATATATAAATATAATTATATATTTAATCGAATAACGACGCTGCAATTCGTAATTTGAAATCGAAAATTCAAACGATTGTACCGGGAGATCCGACCGTCGGATTTTCCCGAAACTGGAACCGTTGGATTCGTTTTGAAAAGACCTTTCTAATGATGTAAATTTTGTGAAGATCCAACGGTTAGATTTTCAGATATGTGTAAATCAAATCTGAAGAAAAACAGCGCCACGGCCGCTTTATGGCCTGAAGCGTCGTTTTGAATAAATTAGCTATGTTAAAATAAATAAAAATAGTTATAAAATATCATAAGCGATATGGTATGGAAATAAACTGAATTTGCTTGATTTATGTGGCTTTTGATGGTTGAATGTGTTTGGTGTGAAAATTACATTAAAGAACACAATTGGTGTTGTCGAATAATTTAACCATTGAAATAAATTGATTTGAAATTCTAAATATACGTGAATTATTTGAGAAGGCCGAGTTAATTCTCATTTCAAATAATTGACCGACGATTGAAAGTCGAAGATGAAGACGATGGTCGAAGACCGGAGATCTTCACCTCGTTTGGATGGTAACCGAGGTCCTGATTGGGAGGCATCCCGAAATATGGATAATGAGTGGTGATCGTCCAGACGTACGTGGTGATCGATGAGTTTGCGAGGTATTTAGTGCCTCCGGTTTCGTTCAGACCCCGAACGGACTTGTAAATGGACTTTGTGTCTGACATAGGATTTATTCTGTGTGGCATGCTAAGATGCAGTGATCAGGGCTTCTGTTGAAAAGCAAAGTCTTGTGGTGATGATCAAAGCACCGCCTGTGTGGCGTAGCTTTGTGTAAAACGTGAATTCACGAGCCTCACACCCCGGTATGAACCTAAAACGGGAGAACGGACCTCAGGGAGGGCCTACGTTTCCTCCTAGCTAAAAGTGGCGTCAGTGGTTTTACACGCCCTGACGAGTTTGACTTATGTGGTTGTTGCTGTTGCGAGGCGCCTCGGTTAGATCGGACGATCCGGGTCCGATGGAGTCACTTGTTGGCTCGCTTACGCCCCAAAGGGCGGCGAAACGTAGTGCTCAGGCATTTTTAATCCACTCCGTGTGGACCGGCCCTGACGATCCAAGGATCGATGCGTTCTGATCCTGAGACTCGGGCTAGGCAGTCTCGAATTCGGTAAGGACTATCTTTTGCCTTGGTTCATGACGGAAATCCAATTTCCAAATACGTGATCGTGCGGTTTTGATTGTATACCTATATCTGGCGACATAGTGGTATGGGGCATTAATGCCGTCTATGATTGATAGTAATGATTTGAAATTGTTTTCAAAACATATTAACACTAGCAATAATATCAAATGCCTTTGTTTTATTCGTATCAATCATATTTTGGCCATTATAAGGTAAAACTCTATCCTCCGGTTTGCGTTGCATTGTGTGATGGGAACTGAGTCTTATAACGGCTTCATTTTTATAAAAAGCATAGCGATGTTTTAAAAGAAAGATTTGTTTTAAAGCACTGGCAATCCAATGGAGTAAACCCGTTCCACGAAAGTGGCGTGGTCCTGTGATTGTCCAATTATATATGTGTTGAGTGGATTTCTCATACCAGTCCCATGACTGACTCGTAGTTTGTTTCACTTTCAAACTCGGGTGCCCCTTTTTCTACACGGGCAGCCTTGTATTCAGGTTTAGCTGGTTCTTTTTCTGGATAGCTGGAGCTGAAGATGGATTCTATCATTTATTTCTTTTTATGCTGTTCAGCTCCTATTGTACATATTTTGTTTATTTCCGCTGTAGACATTTATGTATAGCTGAACTGTATTTGTACTAAGTAAGATCCTGTATACTGTGTAACTCTGATGATTACTTTTATCCAGTATATTCTATTGTTCATTACCTGGTGTATTTATTTAATTCTGTTCTGTTATTATCTGTTTCTGTGTTATATTCCAAAGATAACCCTTGTTTCCGTGAGAACGGGAAATCGGGTCGTCTCAGAAGGTCAGGGCTATTTCGTCCTCGATCATCTTCTTCGATTCAATAATCGACTCCAAGTCATCATATCTCGTTCTGGATACGTCAAAACGTTCATAGTTGTCAAAGTGGCATCGACACTGAAAGAGAGTATGCCTTATGTCGACTCCGGTCTCTTTAACAACCAACGCTTACATTTTCCACATCGGTTGGTTCTTTTACATTTTCTCAAAGGTTCGTTTCATATCAACATATCATATTCTGTTTCGAACCAAATTTATATTCAAATAGAACATAATTTCATATCAACGTATCGTATTCATTCCAAACCGATTTATATTCTAACTAGAATATATTCATTTCATTATATTATAATCATAAAATATTTCACCAAATCGATTCATATTCAGGTAGAATATACTTCATATCAAGATTTTAATTATCTCAAATCGATTTATGAAAAAAAAATCCATTCATATTCAACTCGAATATATATATTGCAGAACCACTCATTTTAAATCTCTTAGGAGATCCATTTATTCAAGAAGAATAAAATTTATAAATCCATATAAAAATCGATTTAAATCGGTTCATCTTCAAATAGAAGGAAATTCTTATCTCAACTCCATTTAAACCAACAATTCTGATTCAAACACTTATCATTCGGAAGAAAATGAAAATTTTAAAGGATATAACTATGAAATTAATGTTTATAAAGAAAACCTTTATATAAATAATATATGTATGGAATATAGTAGTTAAAATAGGATAAGTAAGTTTAAACCACTATATAAATATAAATTAAGAGTTTACTAAATATTTTAGATAAAAGAATATAAGAAAATTTTCGTTATAATAAAATAGTTATAGACAAAGGTTTGATAAATAAATTTTGAAGAAAGGATAGTTATTGAAATCAAACAGTGTAAATATATATATATATATATATATATATATATATGAAAATTCTTTAACTAAAATCGATTCTTTCTTCCGAACTTCAACACTTGAATCTAACTCCAGTCTCAATGGAGTTGCCTAGCCCAAAGGACTTGTTTCAAAATCCCATTTCAACCCATATTCCAAATTCAAGGATTTAAAACCATAGTTGTATTTAGTTCAAAGCAACTCTGAGTCTCCTCGATTTTTTTTCCTACTATCCAATAATAAATTCAATAAGAATTTATTAAATTTGAGTCTACCCAATGCTTAAAATGCTAATCATATTAATTTCTGAATCTTTAAACTTCGAGTTCACTTTGGGTAATTTCCTTAATCACTTCAAATAACATTCAAGAATCAGATCTTTAAAGGAAGAATAAAATTTATCAACTCGACACATTCCCTTTAAATAAATTTTCCCTCAATATAGAATTTAAAATATTTAAATCATTTAACCAACCGATGTCTGTATATAATTTTCTATCCAATGGCCAAGTGATTTAAATTTAATTTCTCGATATTCAGGGATGGATCTATCATTTCAATCCAAATCAGGGTCACAGAGATTTATAATTTCACTCTGTGTTCTTAATTTATTTTATCGATAAATCCCGGGTTTATTAGATGCCCGTAACATCAAGGTAAATGAGATTTATCGTCATAATCAACATGCATTACAATATACTGAAATAAGGAACATTAAAATGTCACTATAAATTCAGTAATAAATTTCAACCAACATCCATCACAACAATTTCATTCAACTTATCATCATTAAACTGTTTCATGATTTTTCAAGGGTTCGAATTTTAAATTTAGAAATTTAAATTAAATTAAATAACTAATCGTTACCTAAATTGCATGTTAACACACTTGCATGTCAAATTGAAACAACACATCAACTCTCCAACACAACCATGCAACCAAACTTATTTCAAAATTTAATTCAATAAATATGGGAAAAATTCAGTATTTCGTGAGCGAAGAATCACTCACCTTTGCGTCCATAGTTGATCGAACGTCCAACTAAGGGTCAAAATTTGACAGTCACCAACCACAGCCAGGTTAGTGCCAAAACGTCCGCAATTCCGCCACGATCCCAACGCAACAAACCGCGTCCAAATCCGAGTCAAAATGAAAGAGTTATGCTTATTTTACCGTTGAATTTCAAAATATATATAAAAATAAATAAACTTCCTCACCCAACCAGAACGTGCCACGTCAGCGGGCCCCCACCTACCTTCTTCCCGCTCACTTCAGACCTGCTACAGTACATCGAATTAAACCCAACAACATACACTACTTTGACCGCCTAGACTCCTCACCTTCGGCCACCGTGACCAACGCCGCTACCACCAAACTCGAGCACTGCTCCGGCCTCACTCCCCCTGACAACCGCCAGTCCTCCGATGAACGGAAACTCCTCCACCGTTAGCATCACCGAAAGGAAAAACAAACCCTAAAACGGAAATCGCCATCACCTCAGACCACCTTACCACCAGCGAACACCACCCCCGAACTCCTATCATCCTCCTCTATCATACCCAGAAATCAGATTCTTCGATTAGAGCTTAAATCGAAAAACCCCAAATTTTGCTTATGGGTTTCGGAAACTGAGAGCTTTGACCGCGGTTTCTGGTGAAACCATCCACTGCATGTTGAAACGAACAGGACCAGAAGCTTCGTACCGTCGAGAGCTTCAGTTTGATATGTAATTTGCTAGGTTTCTCGGAGATTTGATTTTCAAAATTTGTATTTTTATTTGAATAAGGGTTTGGAATTGGGTTTCAGCCATTAGAGAGAAAATTCGATGGAGGAAATGTACGTGTAATGAAAATGGCTGATGAGGTGTTAAGTGGGTTTTATTTATATATAATTATAAGGCCCAAATATGAGAAATACCCAATTATCCATTTACAGTGATCTCGTTCACAATTTCTCTCGTACGACCAAACGGTAAGTCGGATTGTAACGCAAATTAGGATCCTACCATAATTCACCATTCCGGTTCCAATGGCGCCATTTTCGTCGAATTCTGAAACCATCGCCAAAACAGTTGAATTTCATTGTTAATTAATTAATTAAAATATTCGAATATTCATTTAACTGTTTTAATTCAATTTGAATATTCAAAAAAAATTCAAATTTAAACCAAATTATAACTTAAGTAAATTCCATAAATTTATTTAATAAATTTTTAAGATCCACATATGATTATTTACTAATTCAAGATTTGAATTTCAAATTTAACTTAAACAACTTAAATTTCCACCACTTCCAAATTAAATTTGAATTTCACTTTTAAATTAAACCACTCAAATTCATTTTACTAATAAAATCTTAAATTTAAAATTACAACATTTTTAAATGAACTAAATTTGAAAAAAATCTATTTATACTAAATTCAAATAATCATCAACATTATTTGATTCTTCCCATATTATTCCATTTTATTTATTTAAAAATTGAAAAATACATATATAGAAAATATGGGATGTTACAACATTTCTTTTCACTTAAGAAAAATATCATTTCAAAATCATTCATTAAATTTGAAATGAGCACAACGTCGCTAAACACCTTATCGTCATATCGTGAAATGTTTCACAAGGTGTTAGCACACAGATAATTTCTACCCAACCCAATGCTAAATGTAAAAGCATATTTTGCTCATAAACAGGTCGAGCACCATTCACACAGTCAACCAATCAATAAGAATCAATATCAACAATCAATTAGCCCAATCCTTGTCAACAACCACGTACATTTGGTTTAACCTCGTTTTGGTAATTTATTTATTACCATATATTCATTCACAATCTAACTAAACATTTATTCAAACTCCAATTGGTTTCTATCTCTAAAATCATTTCTGATTGATTGTTCAACTTTCTGGAAATTAATCCTACTTTAACGGGGTTAAAGAACCAATGTTGTTTAAACATAGTTCACGACAAATCCAAAATCCCATTTGATATTAAATACAAGACTCTGAATAGAAATTATATCGGTTTATATTCAATATCAAATTCTGAAATCAATATCCGTATAATCTCATAATCCAATGTCGAAATATTCCGAAGATAATTTCGATTCACATCCATTCCAATTCATATATTGGAAATTCTTGTTATTTCAAAACCATTTCAAATCCAATTTATTTATTTAAAAATATTGGATTATAATTCTAGTTCATAACTAGTTCATTTCAATAAAAACATATTTTAATCTTTTCAAATATGGAATTTTTCTTCCCAATTCTTTCCAAATCATTAGTTATGATTTTACACAAATTATTAATATTTTTAATAATTTTATCAAGGCCCGTACAGTCGGTTTCCAATATCGGCCACCGAACTGCATTTACAGCGACCTTTTCCAAAATTCATTTGGACATATCTTAAAATCTAACCGTTGGATTTCAAATCTCTTATATTCATTGGAAAGCTCTTTTCGATACGAACCCAATGGTTCCAGTTTTAGGAGAATCCGACGGTTGGATCTCCCGTAATGTCAATTCGAAGTCAATGGTCGAAATTCGAGAACGATCGCGGCGCGTTCTATTCAGACCATTATAATATATATTATATATTTCGTCGATTTCCATTTAAAACACGAATTTTATAAATTGTTTTAAATTTGTTTCAAAAATGATTTCAACTTTCATTTTAATTTTTAATCAAAATCGAATATTCCATTACATGGAAATTTTATACAGCTCATGTATATGTTAAAAATAATATTTTTAACAAACCAGTATTTATTTCATTCACACTTCATATATATATATATATATATATATTTCACCTTTCATATATATATTTTATTCATTTCATATATATATTATTTTCATTTCACGTTATACACAAAGCTACGCCACAAAGGCTCGCGAATTCACGTTATACACAAAGCTACGCCACAAAGGCCATGCTTTGATCATCCACCACAAGACTTTGCTTTTCAACAGAAGCCTTGATCCATGCAACTCAGCGTGCCACACAGGCAATTCATGCCATGCGATTGATATCTATCGATATATAACCTCTAAGCTCGTACGTCTTAGAGAAGGGCGTTAAGCAAGAGAATAAATTCTCCGCCGCCAAACAGATATATATTTAACAGAAATCAATCAACACAGAATAAAATCCAATGTCAGACACACAATCCATTTACAAGTTCATTCTGGGTCTGAACGAAACCGGAGGCTCTTTCCTCGCATATCCATCGATCTCCAAGTACGTCTGGACGACCACCAACTGATTCCCTCATCTTGGGTGTACAGCCCAATCAAGATCATCAGTAATCTCCCAAACGATGTGAAGACCTCCGGTCTTCAACCACCGTCTTCATCTTCGACTTATCGTCGAATCGGTTATTCTGAATGGGTATAAACCCGGCCTTTCCGAACAACCCGCGTATATTAAAAACAAATGTTACACAAACACAACATACGCCTCATTCCAATTCATTAGTCACTAACCGTAAATCAACAAGAGAACAATTTCCCAAATATTAACCCCGAAGGCCGAAACCAACATCAGATCAATACCCAGGAACCATTCTTCTTAGCTAACCTACAGCTAGTTTCTAAATTTCACATTCTTAGGGAAAGGTTCCCATTAATTTTATCCAAGATAAATTCTTTAAAATTTATCCTTTAATCTTCCTTTGGGTGTCATTTCAAACCAAATTATGGTTTTCCAAACTAGTCGGGATTAGCGAACCACACCGAAGTAATTATTTATATTATTTCCCAATCCCAACCTATTCATCCCATGAAGCAAAACTGGTAATACTCTATATCGAATACTATGGTGTTATCGGTAAAATTAATTACCATTTCACGTTCAAATCTAATTAAAGATTTAACTATCGCTTTGGAGCAAAACTGGTGATACTCCATTCCCGCTCAATTTCTAAATTTGATAATTTAAATTATCAATTCCCCATTTCAATCTAGCTGTAGATTCATTAAAACTCCTTTTACTGGGTTAAAGAACTAATGTCATTTAAAACACAGTTCACGATAAACCCAAATCACATTCTATTTATCATCGGGTTAAAGAACTAGTGTTATTTAAAACACCGTTCACGATAAACCCACAAATCAATTCTATTAAAACTCGTTTCAAATCCAATTTATTTATTTAAAAATAAACGGGTTTAATTTTAGTTCAAAACTAGTTCATTTCGATAAAAATCTATTTTTATCTTTTCAAATATGGAGTTTTTTTATCCCAAATTTTCCCAAATCATTTCTTATGATTTTACACAAATTATTACTATTTTTAATAATTTTATAAAGGCCCGTACAGTCGATTTCCAACAACGGCCATCGAACTGCACTTACAGAGGACCTTTTCCAAATTTGATTTGGACGTATCTCCAAACCCAACCGTTAGATTTTAAATTTCTAATATTCGTTAGAAAGCTCTTTTCGATACGAACCCAACGGTTCCAGTTTTAGGAGAATCCGACGGTCGGATCTCCCGTAATGTCCGTTCGAAATCAATGGTCGAAATTTGCGAACTGCCGCGGCGCGGCGCGTTCTATTCAGGCCATTATATTATATATATAATATATATTTCGTCGATTACTATTTAAAACGAATTTTATAAATAGTTTTTAATTCGTTTCAAAAACAATTTCAACCTTTATTTCAAATTCAAATCAAAATTGAATTTTCTATTATAAATCCTTTTTACTTTCATTTCTATTTGATTTCAGTTCAAATCGATTTTAATTCGATTCGAATTCATTTTCTTTTCAATTCAATTCAATTCGAATTCGTTTTCTTTTCAATTCAATTCGAATTCGTTTTCTATTAAATTCAATTCAAATTCGTTATATATTCAAATCAAATTCAATTCGTTTTCTATTCAAATCAAATTCAATTCGTTTTCTATTCAAATCAAATTCAATTCGTTTTCTATTCAAATCAAATTCAATTCATTTTCTATTCAAATCAAATTCAATTTATTTACGAATATAATCGATATAAATATCGTTCACATCAAAATAGCGCATCTCTAATCAACACGGCTTTATATATTTCAATAATTCCGTTATTCTATTCAACAAATGAATATTTATTCTATTCAATACCTGAATCTATATTTTTTTCAACACACGACTAATCTCAACGAATGAGTACTGTCCATATGTGACTATTTTTGTTATTTAATATATTTTATAAAAATTATGGTATCTATCGTTTGATTTCAAATCAGACTCCAACCGTAAAGTAGTAAGAGAATGATTCCCTAAATATTAACCCCGAAGGCCGAAACCAACATCAGATCAATACCCAGGAAACCACTCATCTTATCTATTTTCCAGTTAGTTTCTAATTTTCTATATGATAAAGATGTAAATTTTATTGTTAAAATATTTCGTTCAACACATGACTAATCTCAACGGATGAGTGCTGTCAACACATGAACCTTTATTTTATAAAGATAAAGATGTAAATTTTATTGTTAAAATATTTCGTTCAACACATGACTAATCTCAACGGATGAGTACTGTCAACACATGAACCTTTATTTTACAATATTCTTTATTTTCCTGATTGGAATGAGGCCCAATCAATTACCATATAAAGTTAATTATATGGATTCCATACAACAAATGTATATAATAGCAACGACAAATAATCAACGATCATCCAAAGTACACTACACTGTATAAGCATCAAATATAGATATCTAACGCTTATAACAGCCTGTCAATCAATCGATCGACATACAACTAATTATTGGGATTAGTGTATGTCATATATTATCCCAATACCCGTGTGGGGTTTCAAACAATCAAACACATATTTTATTTGTGCAGTTGGGCGATGTGTAAAATTTATCGACCCAATCAATATCAGTCAAATCAGTGTATATAAACAAATCGGCCGATTTGTTTATAAATATTTATTTATTCACTTTCACGTTAAAATTTATATTTTTAACGATAAAATATTTTTAACTATATAAATATTTTATTTCCTTTCAACACATGAATATATTTCATTATCCATTTCACATCAATTTCACAAACAAATTTCACAACACATCAATCAAACAAACAAGCCATCCATGGTCTGTGGATGACGGGTGTCGGGTGCTACTAAACACCGTCTGCATCCTAGTATATATTATAATATAACTAGAAAAAGAAAATTTAAAAGGTGAGAATTTCTCACCGAAAGCTATCCCAACTTCACGACACCATTTATAGAAATCTTCATCGTTCTCGCCTTTTTGTCATCTTCGTCGCCCATATTCTCTACATATATAAAAATCACATTTTTATATTGCTATTCAATATATAAAAATCGAATTTTTACTTTGTTGTTCAATATATAAAAATCGAATTTTTACTTCGCTATTCAATATATAAAAATCGAATTTTTACTTCGCTATTCAATATATAAAAATCGAATTTTTCTCTTTGTTGCTACGTATATAAAAATCCTATATTTATAATCACGCTATATGGATAAAAATTCTATTTTTACACTGCTACTATATAGATAAAAATTCTATTTTTACAACGGTGCTATATAGATAAATATTCTATTTTTATCCCGCTATTCTTCATATAAAGATTTTGCCTTTTCAAATTTAAAGATTTCGCCTTTTCAAATTTAAAGATTTCGCCTTTTCAATCTCATCATTATAAAAATCACATTTTTATTTTGCTACACATATAAAGATGATATTTCTAATATTCCTATCATGTAAAAATTATATTTTTAATTCTCTACATAAACAAAAATCATATTTTCACATCTTCTACATAATAAAGATTATATTTTTAATACTTTAAAAATATAAGAATCATATTTTTATATCGCTCCTCATACATTAAAAAAATCATAGCTTCGCCAAATAAAAATCGAATCTTTGTCCTCTATATATAAAAAAACCATTTCTTTATATTTTATACATAAATAAAGATCCTTCTTTATATGAAAATATTATAACTTTATATAAATTAAAATCCTTAGCATTATATAAATTAAAAATCTTATCTTTTAGAAATAAAAGAAAATCTAATCTTTTTATAAATGAAAATCATTTTCTTTCAAAGAAAATTCAGTTTCAAAATAAACTAAAATCAGTCAAGAAGGAAACTCACAGCGTTGATTAATCAGCGTCGTTCTGAGGGGGGGGTTTCTATCGCCGTTGTCTGGAAGGGGAAGAGGTGCGCTCCCTCGCGGTGGTGGCTGCCATTGGGTGGCGGTGCAGTGGAACTCGCACCTGGGCTGAGGAGTTTGGGGCTATCGAGTTATCGCGAGGGCGTGGGGTTTCATGGGGCTCGTCGGTTTCTTGGGGGGCTTCGACGAGGAGGGAAGAAGGAGGGGAGGGGAGTTGAACGGCAGGAGGGAGGTCAGGGGCGACGCGCCTCCTGGCAGCGGCGGCGATCGAGGGGGGGGGGGATGCAGCGGCGGCTCCCCCCCCCCCCCCCCCCCCCCGTCGCTCTTTTTTTTTTCATCTAAAATCGATCTTGTAGGAAGGGGGCAAAGGAAATAAAGGAGAGGAGAGAGAGGGGTTTTAATTTTAATTATTTAATTTAATTATCTCCCAAAAAGCAACTTTTATTTTCGACCTCTAAACGAGGCCCACCGCCTGTTGTCCATAGCTAATTACCCCCATTCCGAACACAATGGGATATGTATCATAAACTGATTCGATAGTTACAATCAGTTTCCATTAAAATCAACATATAACTCTATATATTGAATTTGAACGCGCATTTCAACTGGACATATCTTTTGATTCCCGCTATGAAATCTTGATTTTTCGGATTCGTTGGAAAGATATTCTCAATTAGATCCTAATGTTTTTGGTTTCACCAAAATCCGGATTTTTTTGCACCCGATATATTCAATTGAAGTTTGAAATCGAATTATCGAACTACCGCGCCATTTTCAATTCTATTTATAATTATATATAATTATTTATATTCTAACGACGACGTATATAATATATACGTTCGAATTATATTCAAAATAAATTTCCTGTCGATATTATTTAAAATAATTCATTTTAAATATTCAAAATTCATTTAAATTTCCAAAATAAAAATTTTAAACTGGCCCAGATTTTTGGGTTGTTACAATCTCCCCCACTTAAAACTTTTCATCCCCGAAAAGGAACAAAGTCGAAAGTGGTTTGATTAATCAACTCTACGTTCGATTTGGCTTCCATTCTCCAACTTTTCAGTTTCTGAGAATTTTCAGATTTTCAAAAATTTGGCTTACACCCGGAATTTTCGAAAAATTTCGCCATAACCTCCCCTGCACCGGGAGCCACGGGAAAATCCCGAAATTGCCATATAGGCCTTCTGATCTCAAAAAGAAAAAGAAAAAGCCAATCGGCTCATAAAATCATCATCACCCAAACAAAACAGTAAATTATGATAAACATGTACCTATTTGTCGGGCAAACAAATTTTATTCTCTGCTCTAGCCTCCTTGCTATGACTTGTTCAATGTAAGTACATGTATATGCAAGCAAATGCGACCAATTTTCAATACAATTCAATATGTGATTCAATTAGGCATAATGGTTCAAAATTTATCAAACAACTAAACAAGAAACACAAACATCAATCAATTAGTGAATTTAACGTTTCAAATTCATAATTTTGATATATATACTGAAAATCTTGTTTTTGATGCCAATTCACAACAATAAACCTATCTAGTTTTGGTTCTCACACCAGTCGATGGAAATATATAGATATCACACCTTCGTCACTCGAAAATAGATGCTGATGATGTTTCGAACCACCATCAGAATATCTCCGGGCTACTAGAGTGCGGTTCTATATCTATCTGGTATATTAAAACTTCAAATATACGTTCATGACGCGTATATGCAAAATCTTTATATATCGGATTGTCCAAATTCAAAATAAATAAATATTCAGATACGTATAAAACGATTCAATTTTCAAAACAAAATTTGGTTTCATTTGAAAAATATACTCCTCACACTCGTTCTAGGATACTACTGATCCTATCTCTAAAGAGTCATTCTAATTGGATATTACTAATCCAATATCTGATGAATTCTTTCGTATGGTTCTAATGTGTCTTGTTCTCGAGCTTTGTAAACCAAAGCTCTGATACCAAACTGACACGACCCGAACTTCCCCGTGAAGGAAAGCACGGATGGCGTTGAGGACAAGACAAAACAGAACGCAGACGGAAGAACATTTCATTGCTATTACAACAATTCCATCAGATACAAGAATATACAGAGTATAATTGAATAAATTACATTCGATAAATATCAGAGATTACAATAAATTACATAGCAGCGGAAAAATATACAAAACACAACTGAAAGTGATATATGGATACAGAGCTTTCTGAGCATCGTTCCAGCTGTAAATCAGGATCCTGTGAATATAAATCTGCAAAACCAAAACTACTAGCTGCCCGTGTCGAAAATAAGGGCACCCAGAGTTTAGGTTAAAACAATAAACTCCAGGTCAGTCATGTGACTGGTGTGAGAACTAAAACAGTTATTTAAAGCTTTACTTTAAAAAAGAGTAATTCAAGGGACCACGCCGTATAACACGGAACGGGTTTCCTCCCAAGAATACTAGTGCATAGGATAAACAGCGCAATGCTTTTTCGAAAAATGAAGCTATTATAAGACCCAGGTCCCATCACACAATGCAACGCAAGCCGGAGGATAGGGTTTTACCTTATAACAGCCAAACATGCTTGGTACGTTTTAAACAAATCATTTGATACCACAATAAGTGTATAGTGTCAAAACAATTTCAATCATAAATATAAATCATAGACGACATAAGTGGCCCATACCACTATGTCGCCATACTAGGCTCTACAAATAAAGCCGAAATACACATATTGGAAATTGGATTTCCGTCATGAGTTAAGGCAAGGGGCAAGATCCTCTCCGCTTCGAGACACTCTAGCAAATGCCTCGGGACTACACACTCTGGGCAACCCCTGGAATCGGCTGGGCCGGTCCTCTCTTACGTTTGAGGATTAGTTATTCCTGAACACACGTTTCCCGGTCCTTACAGACCTATAATCGAGGCGTCTCGCATCCAACAACCACACGGGTAAAAAGTATATAAATGTCAGGGCTGGTAGGTCACTGACATCACCCATAGCTAGAAAGAAACGTCGTGTTCTCCCAGCGGTCACTCTCCCGTTTTTAACTCATACCGAGGTGTGAGGCTCGCTAATTCACGTTATACACAAAGCTACGCCACAAAGGTCGTGCTTTGATCATCCACCACAAGACTTTGCTTTTCAACAGAAGCCTTGATCCATGCAACTCAGCGTGCCACACAGGCAATTCATGCCATGCGATTGATATCTATCGATATATAACCTCTAAGCTCGTATGTCTCAGAGAAGGGCGTTAAGCAAGAGAATAAATTCTCCGTCGCGAAACAGATATATATTTAACAGAAATCAATCAACACAGAATAAAATCCAATGTCAGACACACAATCCATTTACAAGTTCGTTCTGGGTCTGAACGAAACCGGAGGCTCTTTCCTCGCATATCCATCGATCTCCAAGTACGTCTGGATGACCACCAACTGATTCCCTCATCTTGGGTGTACAGCCCAATCAAGATCATCATTAATCACCCAAACGATGTGAAGACTTCTGGTCTTCAACCACCGTCTTCATCTTCGACTTATCGTCGAATCGGTTATTCAGAATGGGTATAAACCCGGCCTTTCCGAACAACCCGCGTATATTAAAAACAAATGTTACACAAACACAACATACGCCTCATTCCAATTCATTAGTCACTAACCGTAAATCAACAAGAGAACAATTTCCCAAATATTAACCCCGAAGGCCGAAACCAACATCAGATCAATACCCAGGAACCATTCTTCTTAGCTAACCTACAGCTAGTTTCTAAATTTCACATTCTTAGGGAAAGGTTCCCATTAATTTTATCCAAGATAAATTCTTTAAAATTTATCCTTTGGATGTCATTTCAAACCAAATTATGGTTTTTCAAACTAGTCGGGATTAGCGAACCACACCGAAGTAATTATTTATTTTATTTCCCAGTCCCAACCTATTCATCCCATGCAGCAAAACTGGTAATACTCTATATCTAATACTATGGTGTTATCGGTAAAATTAATTACCATTTCACGTTCAAATCTAATTAAAGATTTAACTATCGCTTTGGAGCAAAACTGGTGATACTCCATTCCCGCTCAATTTCTAAATTTGATAATTTAAATTATCAATTCCCCATTTCAATCTAGTTGTAGATTCATTAAAACTCCTTTTACTGGGTTAAAGAACTAATGTCATTTAAAACACAGTTCACGATAAACCCAAATCACATTCTATTTATCATCGGGTTAAAGAACCAGTGTTATTTAAAACACCGTTCACGATAAACCCACAAATCAATTCTATTAAAACTCGTTTCAAATCCAATTTATTTATTTAAAAATAATCGGGTTTAATTTTAGTTCAAAACTAGTTCATTTCGATAAAAATCTATTTTTATCTTTTCAAATATGGACTTTTTTTATCCCAATTTTTCCCAAATCATTTCTTATGATTTTACACAAATTATTACTATTTTTAATAATTTTATTAAGGCCCATACAGTCGATTTCCAACAACGGCCATCGAACTGCACTTACAACGACCTTTTCCATATTTAATTTGGACGTATCTCCAAATCCAACCGTTAGATTTCAAATTTCTAATATTCGTTAGAAAGCACTTTTCGATACAAACCGAACGGTTCTGGTTTTAGGAGAATCCGACGGTCGGATCTCCCGTAATGTCTGTTCGAAATCAATGGTCGAAATTTGCGAACTACCGCGGCGCGGCGCGTTCTATTCAGGCCATTATATTATATATGTAATATATATTTCGTCGATTACTATTTAAAACGAATTTTATAAATAGTTTTGAATTCTTTTCAAAAACAATTTCAGCCTTTATTTCAAATTCAAATCAAAATTGGATTTTCTATTGTAAATCCTTTTTACTTTCTTTTCTATTTGATTTCAATTCAAATCGATTTTAATTCGATTCGAATTCATTTTCTTTTCAATTCGAATTCGTTTTCTTTTCAATTCAATTCGAATTCGTTTTCTATTCAATTCAATTCAAATTCGTTATATATTCAAATCAAATTCAATTCGTTTTCTATTCAAATCTAATTCAATTCGTTTTCTATTCAAATCAAATTCAATTCGTTTTCTATTCAAATATAATTCAATTCATTTTCTATTCAAATCAAATTCAATTCATTTTCTATTCAAATCAAATTCGATTCATTTACGAATATAATCGATATAAATATCGTTCGCATCAAAATAGCGCATCTCTAATCAACACGGCTTTATATATTTCAATAATTTCGTTATTCTATTCAACAAATGAATATTTATTCTATTCAATACCTGAATCTATATTTTTGTCAACACACGACTAATCTCAACGAATGAGTATTGTCCATATGTGACTATTTTTGTTATTTAATATATTTTATAAAAATTATGGTATTTATCGTTTGATTTCAAATCAGACTCCAACCGTAAAGTAGTAAGAGAACGATTCCCTAAATATTAACCCCGAAGGCCGAAACCAACATCAGATCAATACCCAGGAAACCACTTATCTTATCTATTTTCCAGTTAGTTTCTAATTTTCTATATGATAAAGATGTAAATTTTATTGTTAAAATATTTCGTTCAACACATGACTAATCTCAACGGATGAGTACTGTCAACACATGAACCTTTATTTTGTAAAGATAAAGATGTAAATTTTATTGTTAAAATATTTCGTTCAACACATGACTAATCTCAACGAATGAGTACTGTCAACACATGAACCTTTATTTTACAATATTCTTTATTTTCCCGATTGGAATGAGGCCCAATCAATTACCATATAAGGTTAATTATATGGATTCCATACAACAAATGTATATAATAGCAACGATAAATAATCAACGATCATCCAAAGTGCACTACACTGTATAAGCATCAAATATAGATATCTAACGCTTATAACAGCCTGTCAATCAATCGATCGACATGCAACTAATTATTTGGATTAATGTATGTCATATATTATCCCAATACCCATGTGGGGTTTCAAACAATCAAACACATATTTTATTTGTGTAGTTGGGCGATGTGTAAAATTTATCGACCCAATCAATATCAGTCAAATCAGTGTATATAAACAAATTGGCCGATTTGTTTATAAATATTTATTTATTCACTTTCACGTTAAAATTTATATTTTTAACGATATAATATTTTTAACTATATAAATATTTTATTTCCTTTCAACACATGAATATATTTCATTATCCATTTCACATCAATTTCACAAACAAATTTCACAACACATCAATCAAACAAACAAGCCATCCATGGTCTGTGGATGACGGGTGTCGGGTGCTACTAAACACCGTCTGCATCCTAGTATATATTATAATATAACTAGAAAAAGAAAATTTAAAAGGTGAGAAGTTCTCACCGAAAGCTATCCCAACTTCACGACACTTCATTTATAGAAATCTTCATCGTTCTCGCCTTTTTGTCATCTTCGTCGCCCGTATTCTCTACATATATAAAAATCACATTTTTATATTGCTATTCAATATATAAAAATCGAATTTTTACTTTGCTATTCAATATATAAAAATCGAATTTTTACTTCGCTATTCAATATATAAAAATCGAATTTTTACTTCTCTATTCAATATATAAAATTCGAATTTTTCTCTTTGTTGCTATGTATATAAAAATCCTATTTTTATAATCACGCTATATGGATAAAAATTCTATTTTTACACCGCTACTATATAGATAAAAATTCTATTTTTACAACGGTGCTATATAGATAAAAATTCTATTTTTATCCCGCTATTCTTCATATAAAGATTTCGCCTTTTCAAATTTAAAGATTTCGCCTTTTCAAATTTAAAGATTTCGCCTTTTCAATCTCATCATTATAAAAATCACATTTTTATTTTGCTACACATATAAAGATGATATTTCTAATATTCCTATCATGTGAAAATTATATTTTTAATTCTCTACATAAACAAAAATCATATTTTCACATCTTCTACATAATAAAGATTATATTTTTAATACTTTAAAAATATAAAAATCATATTTTTATATCGCTCCTCATACATTAAAAAAAAATTATAGCTTCGCCAAATAAAAATCGAATCTTTATCCTCTATATATAAAAAAAACCATTTCTTTATATTTTATACATAAATAAAGATCCTTCTTTATATGAAAATATTATAACTTTATATAAATTAAAATCCTTAGCATTATATAAATTAAAAATCTTATCTTTTAGAAATAAAAGAAAATCTAATCTTTTTATAAATGAAAATCATTTTCTTTCAAAGAAAATTCAGTTTCAAAATAAACTAAAATCAGTCAAGAAGGAAACTCACAGCGTTGATTAATCAACGTCGTTCTGAGGGGGGGGGGGGTTTCTGTCGCCGTTGTGTGGAAGGGGAAGAGGTGCGCTCCCTCGCGGTGGTGGCTGCCATTGGGTGGCGGTGCAGTGGAACTCGCGCCTGGGCTGAGGAGTTTGGGGCTATCGGGTTATCGCGAGGGCGTGGGGTTTCATGGGGCTCATCGGTTTCTTGGGGGGCTTCGACGAGGAGGGAAGAAGGAGGGGAGGGGAGTTGAACGGCAGGAGGGAGGTCAGGGGCGCCGCGCCTCCTGGCGGCAGCGGCGATCGAGGGGGGGGGGACGATGCAGTGGCGGCTCCCCCCCGTCGCTCTCTTTTCCTTCTTTTTTTTTCATCTGAAATCGATCTTGTAGGAAGGGGGGGCAAAGGAAATAAAGGAGAGGAGAGAGAGGGATTTTAATTTTAATTATTTAATTTAATTATCTCCCAAAAAGCAACTTTTATTTTCGACCTCTAAACGAGGCCCACCGCCTGTCGTCCATAGCTAATTACCCCCATTCCGAACACAATGGGATATGTATCATAAGGTGATTCGATCGTTACAATCAGTTTCCGTTAAAATCAACATATAACTCTATATATTGAATTTGAACGCGCATTTCAATTTACCGGGGCCACATACTAACTCTAAAAATTCCTGAAAAATATTTTCTAGCTTCGTATTGACGATACGGTCCAAACAAAACTAGTTTCGTCGAATTCTAAGACCGTTGAAAAAATGGCCATTTTCCAGTCGATTAAAATCAACTAAAACTGGTCAAACACGTTTTCCTCTGCCACGCTCACATATTGATTCGAAAAATTATGAAATTTGGAATCTAGCAATAATTTGACATCACGGATCCAACAAAAGTGGTTTCGTCGAAATCCGAGGTCATTTGCAAAATTCTCATTTTTAAGGGCCTGAATTCCATAGCGACTATTCAGAATTTTCAACTGGACATATCTTTTGATTCCCGCTATGAAATCTTGATTTTTCGGATTCGTTGGAAAGATATTCTCAATTAGATCCTAATGTTTTTGGTTTCACCAAAATCCGGATTGTTTTGCACCCGGTATATTCAATTGAAGTTTGAAATCGAATTATCGAACTACCGCGCCATTTTCAATTCTATTTATAATTATATATAATTATTTATATTCTAACGACGACGTATATTATATATACGTTCGAATTATATTCTAAATAAATTTCCCGTCGATATTATTTAAAATAATTCATTTTAAATATTCAAAATTCATTAAAATTGCCAAAATAAAAAATTTAAACTGGCCCAGATTTTCGGGTTGTTACAATCTCCCCCACTTAAAACTTTTCGTCCCCGAAAAGGAACAAAGTCGAAAGTGGTTTGATTAATCAACTCTACGTTCGATCTGTCTTCCATTCTCCAACTTTTCACTTTCTGAGAATTTTTAGATTTTCAAAAATTTGGCTAACACCCGGAATTTTCGAAAAATTTCGCCATAACCTCCCCTGCACCGGGAGCCACGGGAAAATCCCGAAATTGCCATATAGGCCTTCTGATCTCAAAAAGAAAAAGAAAAAGCCAAGCGGCTCATAAAATCATCATCACCCAAACAAAACAGTAAATTATGATAAACATGTACCTATTTGTCGGGCAAACAAATTTTATTCTCTGCTCTAGCCTCCTTGCTATGACCTGTTCAATGTAAGTACATTTATATGCAAGCAAATGCGACCAATTTTCAATACAATTCAATATGTGATTCAATTAGGCATAATGGTTAAAAATTTATCAAACAACTAAACAAGCAACACAAACATCAATCAATTAGTGAATTTAACGTTTCAAATTCATAATTTTGATATATATACTGAAAATCTTGTTTTTGAAGCCAATTCACAACAATAAACCTATCTAGTTTTGGTTCTCACACCAGTCGATGGAAATATATAGATATCACACCTTCGTCACTCGGAAATAAATGCTGATGATGTTTCGAACCACCATCAGAACATCTCCGGGCTACTAGAGTGCGGTTCTATATCTATCTGGTATATTATAACTTCGAATATACGTTCATGACGCGTATATGCAAAATCTTTATATATCTGATTGTCCAAATTCAAAATAAATAAATATTCAGATACGTATAAAACGATTTAATTTTCAAAACAAAATTTGGTTTCATTTGAAAAATATACCCCTCACACTCGTTCTAGGATACTACTGATCCTATCTCTAACGAGTCATTCTAATTGGATATTACTAATCCAATATCTGATGAATTCTTTCGTATGGTTCTAATGTGTCTTGTTCTCGAGCTCTGTAAACCAAAGCTCTGATACCAAACTGACACGACCCGAACTTCCCCGCGAAGGAAAGCACAGATGGCGTTGAGGACAAGACAAAACAGAACGCAGACGGAAGAACATTTCATTGCTATTACAACAATTACATCAGATACAAGAATATATAGAGTATAATTGAATAAATTACATTCGATAAATATCAGAGATTACAATAAATTACACAGCAGCGGAAAAATATACAAAACACAACTGAAAGTGATACACGGATACAGAGCTTCCGAGCATCGTTCCAGCTGTAAATCAGGATCTTGTGAATATAAATCTGCAAAACCAAAACTAATAGCTACCCGTGTCGAAAATAAGGGCACCCAGAGTTTAGGTTAAAACAATAAACTCCAGATTAGTCATGTGACTGGCGTGAGAACTAAAACAGTTATTTAAAGCTTTACTTTAAAAGAGAGTAATTCAAGGGACCACGCTGTATAACACGGAATGGGTTTCCTCCCAAGAATACTAGTGCATAGGATAAACAGCGCAATGCTTTTTCGAAAAATGAAGCTATTATAAGACCCAGGTCCCATCACACAATGCAACGCAAGCCGGAGGATAGGGGTTTACCTTATAACAGCCAAACATGCTTGGTACGTTTAAAACAAATCATTTGATACCATAATAAGTGTATAGTGTCAAAACAATTTCAATCATAAATATAAATCATAGACGGCATAAGTGCCCCATACCACTATGTCGCCATACTAGGCTCTACAAATAAAGCCGAAATACACGTATTGGAAATTGGATTTCCGTCATGAGTCGAGGCAAGGGGCAAGATCCTCTCCGCTTCGAGACACTCTAGCAAATGCCTCAGGACTACACACTCTGGGCAACCCCTGGAATCGGCTGGGCCGGTCCTCTCTTACGTTTGAGGATTAGTTATTCCTGAACACACGTTTCCCGTTCCTTACAGACCTATAATCGAGGCGCCTCGCATCCAACAAACATGCGGGTAAAAAGTATATAAATGTCAGGGCTGGTAGGTCACTGACATCACCCATAGCTAGAAAGAAACATCGTGTTCTCCCAGCGGTCACTCTCCCATTTTTAACTCATACCGAGGTGTGAGGCTCGCGAATTCACGTTATACACAAAGCTACGCCACAAAGGCCGTGCTTTGATCATCCACCACAAGACTTTGCTTTTCAACAGAAGCCTTGATCCATGCAACTCAGCGTGCCAGACGGGCAATTCATGCCATGCGATTGATATCTATCGATATATAACCTCTAAGCTCGTACGTCTCAGAGAAGGGCGTTAAGCAAGAGAATAAATTCTCCGCCGCCAAACAGATATATATTTAACAGAAATCAATCAACACAAAATAAAATCCAATGTCAGACACACAATCCATTTACAAGTTCGTTCTGGGTCTGAACGAAACCGGAGGCTCTTTCCTCGCATATCCATCGATCTCCAAGTACGTCTGGACGACCACCAACCGATTCCCTCATCTTGGGTGTACAGCCCAATCAAGATCATCAGTAATCACCCAAACGATGTGAAGACTTCCGGTCTTCAACCACCGTCTTCATCTTCGACTTATCGTCGAATCGGTTATTCTGAATGGGTATAAACCCGGCCTTTCCGAACAACCCGCGTATATTAAAAACAAATGTTACACAAACACAACATACGCCTCATTCCAATTCATTAGTCACTAACCGTAAATCAACAAGAGAACAATTTCCCAGATATTAACCCCGACGGCCGAAACCAACATCAGATTAATACCCAGGAACCATTCTTCTTAGCTAACCTACAGCTAGTTTCTAAATTTCACATTCTTAGGGAAAGGTTCCCATTAATTTTATCCAAGATAAATTATTTAAAATTTATCCTTTAATCTTCCTTTGGATGTCATTTCAAACCAAATTATGGTTTTCCAAACTAGTCGGGATTAGCGAACCACACCGAAGTAATTATTTATTTTATTTCCCAATCCCAACCTGTTCATCCCATGAAGCAAAACTGGTAATACTCCATATCTAATACTATGGTGTTATCGGTAAAATTAATTACCATTTCACGTTCAAATCTAATTAAAGATTTAACTATCGCTTTGGAGCAAAACTGGTGATACTCCATTCCCGCTCAATTTCTAAATTTGATAATTTAAATTATCAATTCCCCATTTCAATCTAGTTGCAGATTCATTAAAACTCATTTTACTGGGTTAAAGAACTAATGTCATTTAAAACACAGTTCACGATAAACCCAAATCACATTCTATTTATCATCGGGTTAAAGAACTAGTGTTATTTAAAACACCGTTCACGATAAACCCACAAATCAATTCTATTAAAACTCGTTTCAAATCCAATTTATTTATTTAAAAATAAACGGGTTTAATTTTAGTTCAAAACTAGTTCATTTCGATAAAAATCTATTTTTATCTTTTCAAATGTGGAGTTTTTTATCCTAATTTTTCCCAAATCATTTCTTATGATTTTACACCAATTATTACTATTTTTAATAATTTTATAAAGGCCCGTACAGTCGATTTCCAACAACGGCCATCGAACTGCACTTACAGCGACCTTTTCCAATTTTGATTTGGTCGTATCTCCAAATCCAACCGTTAGATTTCAAATTTCTAATATTCGTTAGAAATCTCTTTTCAATACAAACCCAACGGTTCCAGTTTTAGGAGAATCCGACGGTCGGATCTCCCGTAATGTCCGTTCGAAATCAATGGTCGAAATTTGCGAACTGCCGCGGCGCGACGCGTTCAATTCAGGCCATTATATTATATATATAATATATATAATATATATTTCATCGATTACTATTTAAAGCGAATTTTATAAATAGTTTTGAATTCGTTTCAAAAACAATTTCAACTTTATTTCAAATTCAAATCAAAATTGAATTTTCAATTATAAATCCTTTTTACTTTCATTTCTATTTGATTTCAATTCAAATCGATTTTAATTCGATTCGAATTCATTTTCTTTTCAATTCAATTCGAATTCGTTTTCTTTTCAATTCAATTCGAATTCGTTTTCTATTCAATTCAATTCAAATTCGTTATATATTCAAATCAAATTCAATTCGTTTTCTATTCAAATCAAATTCAATTCATTTTCTATTCAAATCAAATTCAATTCGTTTTCTATTCAAATAAAATTCAATTCATTTTCTATTCAAATCAAATTCAATTCATTTTCTATTCAAATCAAATTCAATTCATTTTCTATTCAAATCAAATTCAATTCATTTACGAATATAATCGATATAAATATCGTTCGCATCAAAATAGCGCATCTCTAATCAACACGGCTTTATATATTTCAATAATTACGTTATTCTATTCAACAAATGAATATTTATTCTGTTCAATACCTGAATCTATATTTTTGTCAACACATGACTAATCTCAACGAATGAGTACTGTCCATATGTGACTATTTTTGTTATTTAATATATTTTATAAAAATTATGGTATCGATCGTTTGATTTCAAATCAAACTCCAACCGTAAAGTAGTAAGAGAACGATTCCCTAAATATTAACCCCGAAGGCCGAAACCAACATCAGATCAATACCCAGGAAACCACTCATCTTATCTATTTTCCAGTTAGTTTCTAATTTTCTATATGATAAAGATGTAAATTTTATTGTTAAAATATTTCGTTCAACACATGACTAATCTCAACGGATGAGTACTGTCAACACATGAACCTTTATTTTATAAAGATAAAGATGTAAATTTTATTGTTAAAATATTTCGTTCAACACATGACTAATCTCAACGGATGAGTACTGTCATCACATGAACCTTTATTTTACAATATTCTTTATTTTCCCGATTGGAATGAGGCCCAATCAATTACCATATAAAGTTAATTATATGGATTCCATACAACAAATGTATATAATAGCTACGATAAGTAATCAACGATCATCCAAAGTGCACTACACTGTATAAGCATCAAATATAGATATCTAACGCTTATAACAGCTTGTCAATCAATCGATCGACATACAACTAATTATTGGGATTAGTGTATGTCATATATTATCCCAATACCCGTGTGGGGTTTCAAACAATCAAACGCATATTTTATTTGTGTAGTTGGGCGATGTGTAAAATTTATCGACCCAATCAATATCATTGTAATAACCCGGAAATTCTGAACCAATTTAAAATTTTTATTTTGGCAATTTTAGCGAATTTTGAATATTTAAAATGAATTATTTTAAATAATATCGACGAGAAAATTTATTTTGAATATAAATCGAACGTATATATTATATACGCCGTCGTTAGAATATAAATAATTATATATAATTAAAAAAGGAATTGGAAATGGCGCGGTAGTTCGATAATTCGATTTCAAACTTCAAATGAATGTACCGGGTGCAAAACAATCCGGATTTTAGTGAAACCAAAAACGTTAGGATCTAATTGGGAATATCTTTCCAACGAATCCGAAAAATCAAAATTTCATAGCGGGAATCAAAAGATATGTCCAGTTGAAAATTCTGAATAGTCGCTATGGAATTCAGGCCCTTAAAAATGGACATTTTGCAAATGACCTCGGATTTCGACGAAACCACTTTTGTTGGATCCGTGATGTCAAATTATTGCTAGGTTTTAAATTTCATAATTTTTCGAATCAATATGTGAGCGTGGCAAAGGAAAACGCGTTTGACCACTTTTAGTTGATTTTAATCGACTGGAAAATGGCCATTTTTCCAATGGTCTCAGAATTCGACGAAACTAGTTTTGTTAGGACCGTATCGTCAATACGAAGCTAGAAAATATTTTTCGGGAATTTTTCGAGTTAGTATGTGACCCCGGTAAATTGAAATGCGCATTCAAATTCAATATATAGAGTTATATGTTGATTTTGACGAAAACTTATCGAAACGATCAAATCAGCTTGCGATACTTATCCCATTGTGTTCGGAATGGGGGTGATACGCTATGGACGACAGGCAGTGGGCCTCATTTAGAGGTCGTATGTAAAAGTCAACTTTTTGCAAATTTAATAATTAAATAAAAAAATATACATCTTCCCTCTCCTCTTTAACTCATCTGCCCCCCCCCCCCTTTTTCAAATTCAGTCGAAAAAAAAAGAAAAAAAACCTCGATCGACAGCCCCCCTCCCATCGTTCGCCCGTCGCCCCCCCCCTCCCCGATTGACCGCCGACCTCCTCTCGAAACCCCCCCTCCTCGAGGTCGATCGACGAGAAGACCCCCCCCCCCTCTGCGCGCAACCGATTTCCTCCGCCCCTTCCTCCTCCGCCGACCACCACCGCGCCCTAGCTCGCGCCGACCCCCTGACCAACCACCGCGCCTCCTCTGGCCCTATCCGACTCCGGCGCCGCCCTTACCCGTCCCTCTCTCTCCGTTTAAAACCTGTAGCCGCCCCGAATCCGCCAAACCACGAAGCCGACGCCACTCCAGCAACTCTTACCGAGGACCTTCCTCCACCATAGTTTGAATTTTTAGAAGTGAGTTTTTATATTTATTTTTATTTATTTATCTAAATAAAAATAGGATTTTATCGCATATATGAGATCATGTTTAGCTAGATAAAAGTTGGACTTTTTATCATATGGAAAAAAATATATGATTTTAAGTGATTTAAAGACGGGGTTTTTAAAAGTGAAAAGATCGGATTTTTTATTTATATTTATAGCATAGAAAGAAAGGTTTGATTTTTATACATGTATAGCATATATAAAAATTCGATATTTATTAAGTAAAAGATTAAAAATATAATCTTTATATTTGAAAAGGCGAAATCTTTATATTTGAAAAGGCGAAATCTTTATATTTGAAAAGGAGAAATCTTTATTTTAGAAAAGGTGAAAGATTTATTTTTGAAAAGGCAGGGATTTTATATATTGAATAACGAAGTAAAAATTGGATTTTTATATATTGAATAACGAAGTAAAGATTCGATTTTTATATATTGAATAGCAAAATAAAAATTCGATTTTTATATATGTAGAGAATACGGGCAACGAAGATGACAAAAAGGCGAGAACGACGAAGGTTTCTGCAAATGAAGTGTCGTGAAGTAGGGATAGCTTTCGGTGAGAATTTCTCACTCTTCAATTTCTTTTTCTAGTTATATATATATACTAGGATGCAGAGGTGTTTAGTAGCACCCGACACCCGTCATCCACAGACCATGGATGGCTTGTTTGTTAAATTGTTTGGTTGTGTAGTTAGTTAGATTATTTGGTTTGAATTGAATTGTTTGGTGAATTGAATGGATTTAATTGATGTGTGAATGGCATGGGCCTTCACTAGACCGGGGATAAGGCTAGGCTTGTCCCGTTTCTAGTATCGTGCCGTTATGCCGCCGAAATTTTCTAAAATAAGTTAGAAAAATAAAAATATCATTTTTATTTTGTAAATGAACTAAATAGAATATTTTCATAGGTTGAATAAAATGTTTTATCATTAAAAATATAATTTTTAACGTGAAAGTGAATAAATGAATATTTATAAACGAATCGACCGATTTGTTTATATACACTGATTTGACTGATGATTGGGATGATAAATTTTACACATCGCCCAACTGCACAAATAAAACCTGTGTTTGATTGTTTGAAACCCCACATGGGTGTTGGGATGAAATTTGAAATTCACTCATCCTGATTGATTAAATATGTCGATCGATTGATTGACAGACTGTTATAAGCGTTAGATATCTATATTTGATGCTTATACAGTGTAGTGCACTTTGGTTGATGGTTGATTATTTTTCAATGCTATTATATACGTGTGATGTATGAAAATCCATATAATTAACATTATATGGTGATTGTTTGGGCCTCATTCCAATTCGAAAAATAAAGAATATTATAAAATAAAGGTTCATGTGTTGACTGTACTCATCCGTTGAGATTAGTCATGTGTTGAACGAAATATTTTAATAATAAAATTTACATCTTTATCAATATAAAATAAAGGTTCATGTGTTGACTGTACTCATCCGTTGAGATTAGTCATGTGTTGAACGAAATATTTTAATAATAAAATTTACATCTTTATCAATATAAAATAAAGGTTCATGTGTTGACTGTACTCATCCGTTGAGATTAGTCATGTGTTGAACGAAATATTTGAATAAGAAATATTTGAAATAGAATATTTGAAATAGAAATATTTGAAAACGAAATATTTGAAACCGAAATGTTTGAAACAAAATAATTGAAATAGAAATGTTTGAATAGGAAATATTTGAAATAGAATATTTGAAAATAGAAATATATGAAGCCGTGTTGATTAGATTGACGCCATTTTGACGTGAACGATATTTATATCGATTTTATTCATTTTAAAATGAATATTGAAAAGTGATTTCGAAATCGAATATTTTGAAATGAAAAATGAATTGAATTTGAATAGAATAGAAAATCAATTGAATTTGAATAGAATGGAAAATCAATTGAATTTGAATTGAATAAATAACAAATTGAATTTGAATTGATTAAACAACGAATTCGAATTGAATTGAATTGATAATGAATTCGAATTGAATTGAATAGATAACGAATTCGAATTGAATTGAATAGATAACGAATTCGAATTGAATTGAATATATAACGAGTTTGATTTGAATTGAATAGAAAACCAATTTGAATTCGGATTGAACAGAAAACGAATTGAATTCAAATTGAATAGAAAACGAAATTAATTCGAATCGAATTAAAATCGATTTAAATTGAAATCAAATAGAAATGAAAGTAAAAAAAAGGGGAAATGAAAGTAAATAGAAGTGGCGTCAGTGGTTTTACACGCCCTGACGAGTTTGACTTATGTGGTTGTTGCTGTTGCGAGGCGCCTCGGTTATATCGGTCTCGGCCGATGCATTCTGGTCGGCAGACGGACCAGACTTACACCCCATAGGGTGGGGAAACGTAGTGTTCAGGCATAATAATCCACATCGGTGGACCGGCCCTGACGATCCAAGGCTTGCCTGCGCGCTTGCCTGAGGGGCGGGCTAGAGCGTCTCGAATCGGTTGAGGACTATCTTTTGCCTCGGTTCATAGAGGGAAATCCAATTTCCAAATACGTGACATTTGCGGTTTTATGTGTAGAGCCTAGTATGGCGACATAGTGGGATAGGGCACTTATGCCGCCTATGATCGATACTTATGATTTGAAGTTGTTTTATACACTATGCACTTATAATAGTATTAAATGATTTCTTTTAAACGTATCAAGCATTCTTGGCTGTTATAAGGTAAAAACCCTATCCCCCGGCTTGCGTTGCATTGTGTGATAGGACCTGGGTCTTATAACAGCTTCATTTTTCTTTATTTAGCATTGCGCTGTTTGTTTTATGCACTGGTATTCTCGGGAGGAAACCCGTTCCGTGTAATACGGCGTGGTCCCTTGATTTACCTAACTTTAAAATAAAGATTAATAACTGTTTTAGTTCTCACACCAGTCCCATAACTGACCTGGAGTTTATTGTTTTAACCTAAACTCTGGGTGCCCCTATTTTGACACGGGCAGCTAGTAGTTTTGGTTTTGCAGATTTATATTCACAGGATCCTGGTTTACAGCTGGAACGATATCCGGAAAGCTTTGTATCCGTATATCTCATCCTAGTTGTGTATTTGTATTATATTATTTTCCCCTGCTATGTATTTAAATGTAATTTAAATCTCCGATATTTCTGTGTAATATTCATTTTTACTCTGTATATTCTTGTAATCTGATGCATTGTTGTAATATACAGTGAAATGTTCTTTTGTATGCGTTCTTTTGTGGCTTGTTCTCGAACTATCCGCCACTTTCCTTTACGGGGAAGTTACGGGTTTTCACAGTTGGTATCAGAGCTTTGGTTTACAGAGCTCGAGAACAAGACACATTAGAACCATACGAAAGAATTCATCAGATATTGGATTAGCAATATCCAATTAGAATGACTCGTTAGAGATAGGATCAGTAGTATCCTAGAACGAGTGTGAAGAGTATATTTTTCAAATGAAAACAAATTTGTTTTGAAAATTTAAATCGTTTTAAACGTATTTGATTATTTATTTATTTTGAATATGGACATTCCAATATATAAAGATTTTGCATATACGCGTCATGAACGTATATTCGAAGTTTTAATATACTGGATAGATATAGGACCGCACTCTAGTAGCCCGGAGATGTTCTGATGGTGGTTCGAAACATCATCAGCATTTATTTTCGAGTGACGAAGGTGTGATACCTATATATTTCCATTAGACTGGTGTGAGAACCAAAACCTATATATATAGCTAGGACACATTGTTGTGAATTGGCATCAAAAACATGATTTTTGTATATGTATCAAATTATGAATTTGAAACTCTAATTCACTAATTGATTGATGTTTGTGTTGTTTGTTTAGTTGTTTGCTAATTTTTAACCATTAAGCCTAATTGGATCAAATATTGAATTATATTGAAAATTGGTCGCATTTGCTTGCATATGTATATACTTGCATTGAACAGGTCATAGCAAGGAGGCTAGAGCAGAGAATAAAATTTGTTTGCCCGACAAATAGGTACATGTTTACTACATAATTTACTGTTTTATTTGGGTGATGATGATTTTATGAGCCTATTGGCTAGCCGCTTGGCTTTTTCTTTTTCTTTTTGAGATCTGAAGGACCGGGGAAGCTATTTGAAATTCCCCGATGCTCCCGGTGCAGGGGAGGTTATGGCGAAATTTTTCAAAAATTTAGGGTGTCAGCCAATTTTTTTTGAAATTTTGAAAATTCTCAGAAACTAAAGGGTTGGAGAATGGAAGCCAGATCGAACGTAGAGTTGATTAATCAAACCACTTTCGACTTTGTTCCTTTTCGGGGACGAAAAGTTTTAAGTGGGGGAGATTGTAACAACCCGAAAATCTGGGCCAGTTTAAAATTTTTATTTTGGCAATTCTAGCGAATTTTGATTATTTAAAATGAATTATTTTAAATAATATCGACGAGAAATTTGTTTTGAATATAATTAGAACGTATATATTATATACGTCGTCGTTAGAATATAAATATTTATATATATTTATAAAAGGAATTGAAAATGGCGCGGTAGTTCGATAATTCGATTTCAAACTTCAATTGAATGTACCGGGTGCAAAATAATCCGGATTTTAGTGAAACCAAAAACATTAGGATCTAATTGATGATATCTTTCCAACGAATCTGACAAATCGAAATTTCATAGCGGGAATCAAAAGATATGTCCAGTTGAAAATTCTGAATAGTCGCTATGGAATTCAGGCCCTTAAAAAAAAGACATTTTGCAAATGACCTCGGATTTCGACGAAACCAGTTTTGTTGGGTTCGTGATGTCAAATTATTGCTAGATTTCAAATTTCATAATTTTTCGAATCAATATGTGAGCGTGGCTAAGGAAAACGCGTTTGACCCGTTTCAGTTGATTTTAATCGACTGGAAATTGGCCATTTTTCCAACGGTCTCAGAATTCAATGAAACTAGTTTTGTTAGGACCGTATCGTCAATACGAAGCTAGAAAATATTTTTCTGGAATTTTTCGTGTTCGTATGTGGCCCCGGTAATTTGAAAGGTACGTTTAAAATTCAATATAATGATTTAAATGTAAACGCAACGGAAACTGATCATAACTATCGAATCAACATACGAAACATGTCCCATTGTGTTCGGAATGGGGGTGAAACGCTATGGACGACAGGCAGTGGACCTCGCTTTGAGGTCGTATGTAAAAGTCAACTTTTTGGAATTAAAATAAAATAAATTAAAAAATTAAATTACCTCTCTCCCTTTTCCCCCTTTTACTCTGTCCCCCCCCCCCCCCCCGATTAAGTTCATTCAACAGGAAACAGAAAAAAAAAGGAGAAAAATCGCGCCTCTCCTCATCGATCCCGCCCATCCTCGCCGCCACCGTCGCGCTGACGCCGACCTCCCCAGGCCAGACCCCCACCTCGCGGCTCCTCCCTTCTTCCCCCATCTCCTCTTGGTCCCCGCAACTGCAAGCCCTAGCCGCCGTTCGCCTCACCTCCGCCGCCCCCTTGAATCACGCGCCACCAGTTCCCCCCCCCCCCCCGACCCACTGATGAACGCACATACACCCCCCTTCCTTCCATCTATAAGTTTTCTTTCTAATTTTATTTTCCTTAATTATTTTGCTTTATTTGTTTTAATTTTATTTATTTATTTCTTTTATAGGTAGGAAAGTTAATATTTTTAACCTTGTAAAGTTTGAATTTTTAACCTTGTAGAAGCGAGATTTTTAAATTGTAAAAGAGCAAGATTTTTGAAATTAGAAAACGAGATATATATAATCAAAAAGGTTGGATTTTTAATGGTATAAAAATCGGATTTTTAAGTTAGAAAGTTTATGTTTCTATAGTTAGAAAATATAGGTTTTTATAGTAGGAAGATCGGATTTTGATATAGTGGTGATGATAAAAATATGATTTTTATATTTTTAAAGTATTAAAAATATGATCTTTACTATATAGAAGATGTAGAAATATGATTTTTATATTTTTAAAGTATTAAAAATATGATCTTTACTATATAGAAGATGTAAAAATATGATTTTTGCTTAATTAGGAAAAAGTATATTTTTAGGCGAAAACTTCATATTAGAAAAGGCGAAAACTTCATATTAGAAAAGGCGAAAACTTCATTTTTATAAAGGCGAAATCTATATTTTTGAAATGGAATTTTTATCTATATAGTAGTAATGTAAAAATAGAATTTTTATCCATATGGCGTGAAAATAAAAATTTGATTTTTATATATTGAATAGGAAAGTAAAAATTCGATTTTTTATATGTTGAATAGCAAAATAAAAATTCGATTTTTATATATTGAATAGCAAAGTGAAAATGTGGTTTTTACATATGTAGTGGCTACGGCAACGAAGATGATAAAAAGGCAAGAACGATGAAGATTTCTATTAAAGAAGAGTCAAGATGATTGGATAGCTATCTGTGAGAATTTCTCACCTTTCAATTTCTTTTTCTAGTGATATATATATACTAGGATGCAGACGGTGCTTAGTAGCACCCGACACAATCGTCCACAGACCATGGACTTGTTTGTTTGGTTGCATAGACTAGTCAGATTATTTGATTTGAATTTGGTTGTTTGGTGAATTTGATTGATGTGTGAATGGCGTGGGCCTTCACTAGACCGGGGGTAAGGCTAGGCCTCGTCCCGTTTCTAGTATCGTGCCGTTATGCCGCCGAAATTTTCTAAAATAAGTTAGAAAAATAAAAATATCATTTTATTTAAAGAATGAACTGAATAGAAATTCATATGTTGGAATAAAATGTTTTGTCGTTAAAAATATAATTTTTAACGTGAATGTGAATAAATAAATATTCATTTACAAACCGGACGGTTTGTTTATGTACACCTATTTGAAGGACATGGATTGGGTCGATAAATTTTACACATCGCCCAACCGCACAAATAAAATCTATGTTTGATTGTTTGAAACCCCACACGGGTGTTGGGATGAAATTTGAAGTTCACTCATCCTGATTGATTTAATATGTCGATCGATTGATTGACAGGCTGTTATAAGCGTTAGATATCTATATCTGATGCTTATACAGTGTAGTGCACTTTGGTTGATGGTTGATTATTTTTCAATGCTATTATATACATGTGTTGTATGAAAATCCCTATAATTAACTTTATATGGTAATTGATTGGGCCTCATTCCAATTTGAAAAATAAAGAATATTATAAAATAAAGGTTCATGTGTTGACAGTACTCATCCATTGAGATTGGTCATGTGTTGAACGAAATATTTTAGTAATAAAATTTACATCTTTATCAATATAAAATAAAGGTTCATGTGTTGACAGTACTCATCCATTGAGATTGGTCATGTGTTGAACGAAATATTTTAGTAATAAAATTTACATCTTTATCAATATAAAATAAAGGTTCATGTGTTGACAGTCCTCATCCATTGAGATTGGTCATGTGTTGAACGAAATATTTTGATAATAACAACTATTTTGAAAAGAGAAATATTTGAAATGGAATATTTAAAAATAGAAATTTATGAAGCCGTGTTGATTAGATTGACGCCATTTTGACGTGAACGATATTTATATCGATTAAAAACGATTTCGAAATGAATTGAATTGAAAACGATTTCGAAATGAATTGAATTAAAAACGATTTCGAAATGAATTGAATTAAAAACGATTTCGAAATGAATTGAATTGAAAACGATTTCGAAATGAATTGAATTGAAAACGATTTCGAAATGAATTGAATTGAAAACGATTTCGAAATAAATTGAATAGAAAACGAATGTGATTTCAATTGAATATATAACGATTTCGAAATGAATTGAATATATAACGATTTCGAAATGAATTGAATATATAACGATTTCGAAATGAGTTGAATTGAAAACGATTTCGAAATGAATTGAATTGAAAACGATTTCGAAATAAATTGAATAGAAAACGAATGTGATTTCAATTGAATATATAATGAATTTGATTCGAATAGAAAACCAATTTGAATTGAATCGAATAGAAAACCAATTTGAATTGAAGCGAATAGAAAACGACTTTGGAATTGAATTTAATTGAAAACGAATTCAAATTGAATTGAAAGCGAATTGAAATGAATTCAAATTGAATTGAAATTTGAATTGAATAGAAATGAACTTTAAAACGAATTTATAAAGAAGAATTCAATTTTGATTTGAATTGAAATGGAAGTTGAAGTTGCTTTTGAAACGAATTTTAAAACTATTTATATAATTCGTTTTAAACAGAAATCGATGAAATATATATTATATATATTATTTATATAATATAATGGCTTGAATAGGACGCGCCGCGGCAGTTCGTGAATTTCGACCATTTATTTCAAACGGACATTACGGGAGATCCGACCGTCGGATTCTCCTAAAACCGGAACCGTTGGGTTCATATCGAAAAGAGCTTTCTAGCGAATATTAGAAATTAGAAATCTAACGGTTGGATTTGGAGATACGTCCAAATCAAATTCGAAAAAGGTCGCTGTAAGTGCAGTTCGATGGCCATTGTTGAAAATCGACTGTACAGGCCTTGATAAAATTATTAAAAATAGTAATAATTTGTGTAAAATCATAAGAAATGATTTGGGAAGAATTGGGATGAAAAACTCCATATTTGAAAAGATAAAAATAGATTTTTATCGAAATGAACTAGTTTTGAACTAGAATTATAATTCTATTTATCTTTAAATAAATAAATTGAATTTGAAAAGGGTTTTAAAAATAACCAGAATTTCAAATGATTGCATTGGAGTGGATTTGAATTGAAATTGTCTTCGGAATATTTCGATGTTGGAATTCGTGATTATACAGATGTTGTTATGGAAATTTGAAAGATATATATATATATATATATATATATATATATATATCGTTATCTCCAATACGACATTTGTTAATCGTAGAATTTGATATTGAATATAAGCCGATATATTTTCTATTCAGAGCCTTGTATTGAATATCAAATGTGATTTGGGTTTGTCGTGAATGGTGTCTTCACTAACACTATTCTTGAACCCAGTTGAGAAAAGATTAAATCTTTTTATTTAGATTTAATGAAGTGTACCAATTAAATAATATTTAATTGGAATTGAATTGATATTGATTTTTGGGTTTATCGTGGACAGTGTTTTAAATAACACTCGTTCTTTAACCCGATAATTAATGAAAGGGGATTTTGGGTTTATCGTGAACTGTGTTTTAAATGACACTGATTCTTTCACCCAATTAACGATTAAAACTAAGTGGAGTTTTAATGAATCTTTAATTAGATTGAAATAATCGAAATGGAGTATCATCAGTTTTGCTCCAGGCGATAGTTAAATCTTTAATTAGATTTGAACGTGAAATGGAAATTGAATTTACCAATAACACTGTGGTGTTAGATATGAAGTATAACCAGTTTTACTTCAGGGGATGAATAGGTTGGGATTGAGAAATTAAAACCAATGATTACTTCGGTAAGGTTCGTTAATCCCGACTAGTTGAATTGAAATTCAAAAGAATATTAAAGAATAAATTCAAGGGATTTATCTTGGATATAATTAATGGGAACCTTTCCCTATGAATGTGAAATTTAGAAACTAACTGTCGGTTAGCTAAGCAGAATGGTTTTCTGGATATTGATCTGATGTTGGTTTCGGCCTTCGGGGTTAATATTTGGGGAATTATTCTCTTGATTAATTTACGGTTAGTGACTAATGAATTGGAATGAGGCGTATGTTGTGTTTGTGTAACACTTATTTAAAATATACGCGAGTTATTCGGAAAGACCGGGTTTATCCCATTCTGAATAACTGATACGACGATAAGTTGAAGATGAAGACGGTGGTTGAAGACCGGAAGTCTTCACGTCGTTTGGGTGATTACTGATGATCTTGATTGGGCTGTACACCCAAGAAGATGGAAACAGTTGGTGATCGTCCAGACGTACTTGGAGATCGATGGATATGCGGGGTACTAGGTGCCTCCGGTTTCGTTCAGACCCGGAACGAACTTGTAAATGGACTGTGTGTCTGACATTGGATTTTAGTCCGTGTGATTGATCTCTATTAAATATATATCTGTTTGGCGGCGGAGAATTTATTCTCTTGCTTAACGCCCTTCTCTGAGACGTACGAGCTCAGGGGTTATATATTGATGGATATCAAACGCATGGAGTGAATTGCCTGTGTGGCATGCCTAAGTGGCAATTGATCGAGGCTTCTGTTGAAAAGCAAAGTCTTGTGGTGATGATCAAAGCACGGCCTTTGTGGCGTAGCTTTGTGTAACGTTTACTTCGCGAGTTTCACACCCGGTATGAACCAAAAACGGGAGACGGACCTCAGGGAGGACTTGCGTTTCTTTCTAGCTAGAAGTGGCGTCAGTGGTTTTACACGCCCTGACGAGTTTGACTTATGTGGTTGTTGCTGTTGCGAGGCGCCTCGGTTATATCGGTCTCGGCCGATGCATTCTGGTCAGCAGACGGACCAGACTTACACCCCATAGGGTGGGGAAACGTAGTGTTCAGGCATAATAATCCACATCGGTGGACCGGCCCTGACGATCCAAGGCTTGCCTGCGCGCTTGCCTGAGGGGCGGGCTAGAGCGTCTCGAATCGGTTGAGGACTATCTTTTGCCTCGGTTCATAGAGGGAAATCCAATTTCCAAATACGTGACAATTGCGGTTTTATGTGTAGAGCCTAGTATGGCGACATAGTGGGATGGGGCACTTATGCCGCCTATGATCGATACTTATGATTTGAAGTTGTTTTATACACTATGCACTTATAATAGTATTAAATGATTTCTTTTAAACGTATCAAGCATTTTTGGCTGTTATAAGGTAAAAACCCTATCCCTCGGCTTGCGTTGCATTGTGTGATAGGACCTGGGTCTTATAACAGCTTCATTTTTCTTTATTTAGCATTGCGCTGTTTGTTTTATGCACTGGTATTCTCGGGAGGAAACCCGTTCCGTGTAATACGGCGTGGTCCCTTGATTTACCTAACTTTAAAATAAAGATTAATAACTGTTTTAGTTCTCACACCAGTCCCATGACTGACCTGGAGTTTATTGTTTTAACCTAAACTCTGGGTGCCCCTATTTTGACACGGGCAGCTAGTAGTTTTGGTTTTGCAGATTTATATTCACAGGATCCTGGTTTACAGCTGGAACGATATCCGGAAAGCTTTGTATCCGTATATATCATCCTAGTTGTGTATTTGTATTATATTATTTTCCCCTGCTATGTATTTAAATGTAATTTAAATCTCCGATATTTCTGTGTAATATTCATTTTTACTCTGTATATTCTTGTAATCTGATGCATTGTTGTAATATACAGTGAAATGTTCTTTTGTATGCGTTCTTTTGTGGCTTGTTCTCGAACTATCCGCCACTTTCCTTTACGGGGAAGTTACGGGTTTTCACACATTTGGTATCAGAGCTTTGGTTTACAGAGCTCGAGAACAAGACACATTAGAACCATACGGAAGAATTCATCAGATATTGGATTAGTAATATCCAGTTAGAATGACTCGTTAGAGATAGGATCAGTAGTATCCTAGAACGAGTGTGAAGAGTATATTTTTCAAATGAAAACAATTTTGTTTTGAAAATTTAAATCGCTTTATACGTATCTAAATATTTATTTATATCGAATATGGACAATCCACTATATAAAGATTTTGCATATACGCGTCATGAACGTATATTCGAGGTTTTAATATACTGGATAGATATAGAATCATACTCTAGTGGCCCGAAGATGATTCTGATGGTTGAGTACTCGTCGTCAAAATTTATATTTGAGTGACGAAGGTGTGATATCTATATATTTCCATTAGACTGGTGTGAGAACCAAAATATAGCTAGAATATCTTGTTGTGATTTGGCATCAAAAATGTGATTTTTGTATATATCAAAATTATGAATTTGAAACGTTAAATTCACTAATTGATTGATGTTTGTGTTGTTTGTTTATTTGTTTGATAATTTTGAACCATTTAGCCTAATTGAATCAAATATTGAATTGTATTAAAAATTGGTCGCATTTGCTTGCATATACATATACTTACATTGAACAGGTCATAGCAAGGAGGCTAGAGCAGAGAATAAAATTTGTTTGCCTGACAAATAGGTACATGTTTACTAAATAATTTACTGTTTTGTTTGGGTGATGATGATTTTATGAGCCGATTGGCTTTTTCTTTTACTTTTTGAGATCAGAAGGCCTATATGGCAATTTCGGGATTTTCCCGTGGCTCCCGGTGCAGGGGAGGTTATGGCGAAAATTTTCGAAAATTTAGGGTGTTAGCCAAATTTTTGAAAATTTGAAAATTCTCAGAAACTGAAAAGTTGGAGAATGGAAGCCAGATCGAATGTAGAGTTGATTAATCAAACCACTTTCGACTTTGTTCCTTTTCGGGGACGAAAAGTTTTAAGTGGGGGATATTGTAATAACCCGAAAATTCTGAACCAGTTTAAAATTTTTATTTTGGCAATTTTAGCGAATTTTGAATATTTAAAATGAATTATTTTAAATAATATCGACGAGAAAATTTATTTTGAATATAAATCGAACGTATATATTATATATGCTGTCGTTAGAATATAAATAATTATATATAATTATAAAAGGAATTGGAAATGGCGCGGTAGTTCGATAATTCGATTTCAAACTTCAAATGAATGTACCGGGTGCAAAACAATCTGGATTTTAGTGAAACCAAAAACTTTAGGATCTAATTGGGAATATCTTTCCAACGAATCCGAAAAATCAAAATTTCATAGCGGGAATCAAAAGATATGTCCAGTTGAAAATTCTGAATAGTCGCTATGGAATTCAGGCCCTTAAAAATGGACATTTTGCAAACGACATCGGATTTCGACGAAACCACTTTTGTTGGATTCGTGATGTAAAATTATTGCTAGGTTTTAAATTTCATAATTTTTCGAATCAATATGTGAGCGTGGCAAAGGAAAACGCGTTTGACCACTTTTAGTTGATTTTAATCGACTGGAAAATGGCCATTTTTCCAACAGTCTCAGATTTCGACGAAACTAGTTTTGTTAGGACCGTATCGTCAATACGAAGCTAGAAAATATTTATCGGGAATTTTTCGAGTTAGTATGTGACCCCGGTAAATTGAAATGCGCGTTCAAATTCAATATATAGAGTTATATGTTGATTTTGACGAAAACTGATCGAAACGATCAAATCAGCTTGCGATACTTATCCCATTGTGTTCGGAATGGGGGTGATACGCTATGGACGACAGGCGGTGGGCCTCGTTTAGAGGTCGTATGTAAAAGTCAACTTTTTGCAAATTTAATAATTAAATAAAAAAATATACATCTTCCCTCTCCTCTTTAACTCATCTGGCCCCACCTTTTCAAATTCAGTCGAAAAAAAAGAAAAAAAAAACCTCGATCGACAGCCGCCCCCCCTCCCATCGTTCGCCCGTCGCCGCCCCGCCCCCCCGATTGACCGCCGACCTCCTCTCGAAACCCCCCCTCCTCTAGGTCGATCGACGAGAAGACCCCCCCCCCCCCCTCTGCGGGCAACCGATTTCCTCCGCCCCTTCCTCCTCCGCCGACCACCACCGCGCCCTAGCTCGCGCCGACCCCCTGACCAACCACCGCGCCTCCTCTGGCCCCATCCGACTCCGGCGCCGCCCCTACCCGTCCCTCTGTCTCCGTTTAAAACCTGTAGCCGCCCCGAATCCGCCAAACCACGAAGCCGACGCCACTCCAGCACCTCCAGCAACTCCTACCGAGGACCGTGGACCTTCCACCACCATAGTTTGAATTTTTAGAAGTGAGTTTTTATATTTATTTATTTTTATTTATCTAAATAAAAATAGGATTTTATCACATATATGAGATCATGTTTAGCTAGATAAAAGTTGGATTTTTTATCATGTGGAAAAAAAATATGATTTTAAGTGATTTAAAGACGGGGTTTTTAAAAGTGAAAAGATCGGATTTTTTATTTATATTTATAGCATAGAAAGAAAGGTTTGATTTTTATACATGTATAGCATATATAAAAATTCGATCTTTATTAAGTAGAAGATTAAAAATATAATCTTTATATTTGAAAAGGCGAAATCTTTATATTTGAAAAGGCGAAATCTTTATATTTGAAAAGGAGAAATCTTTATTTTAGAAAAGGTGAAAGATTTATTTTTGAAAAGGCAGGGATTTTATATATTGAATAAAGAAGTAAAAATTCGATTTTTATATATTGAATAACGAAGTAAAGATTCGATTTTTATATATTGAATAGCAAAATAAAAATTCGATTTTTATATATGTAGAGAATACGGGCAACGAAGATGACAAAAAGGCGAGAACGACGAAGGTTTCTGCAAATGAAGTGTCGTGAAGTAGGGATAGCTTTTGGTGAGAATTTCTCACTCTTCAATTTCTTTTTCTAGTTATATATATATACTAGGATGCAGACGGTGTTTAGTAGCACCTGACACCCGTCATCCACAGACCATGGATGACTTGTTTGTTAAATTGTTTGGTTGTGTAGTTAGTTAGATTATTTGGTTTGAATTGAATTGTTTGGTGAATTGAATGGATTTAATTGATGTGTGAATGGCGTGGTCCTTCACTGGACCTGGGATAAGGCTAGGCCTTGTCCCGTTTCTAGTATCGTGCCGTTATGCCGCCGAAATTTTCTAAAATAAGTTAGAAAAATAAAAATATCATTTTTATTTTGTAAATGAACTGAATAGAATATTTTCATAGGTTGAATATAATGTTTATCGTTAAAAATAAAATGTTTTATCGTTAAAAATATAATTTTTAACGTGAAAGTGAATAAATGAATATTTATAAACGAATCGACCGATTTGTTTATATACACTGATTTGACTGATGATTGGGATGATAAATTTTACACATCGCCCAACTGCACAAATAAAACCTGTGTTTGATTGTTTGAAACCCCACACGGGGGTTGGGATGAAATTTGAAGTTCACTCATCCTGATTGATTAAATATGTCGATCGATTGATTGACAGACTGTTATAAGCGTTAGATATCTATATTTGATGCTTATACAGTGTAGTGCACTTTGGTTGATGGTTGATTATTTTTCAATGCTATTATATACGTGTGATGTATGAAAATCCATATAATTAACATTATATGGTGATTGTTTGGGCCTCATTCCAATTCGAAAAATAAAGAATATTATAAAATAAAGGTTCATGTGTTGACTGTACTCATCCGTTGAGATTAGTCATGTGTTGAACGAAATATTTTAATAATAAAATTTACATCTTTATCAATATAAAATAAAGGTTCATGTGTTGACTGTACTCATCCGTTGAGATTAGTCATGTGTTGAACGAAATATTTTAATAATAAAATTTACAACTTTATCAATATAAAATAAAGGTTCATGTGTTGACTGTACTCATCCGTTGAGATTAGTCATGTGTTGAACGAAATATTTGAATAAGAAATATTTGAAATAGAATATTTGAAATAGAAATATTTGAAAACGAAATATTTGAAACAGAAATGTTTGAAACGAAATATTTGAAATAGAAATGTTTGAATAGGAAATATTTGAAATAGAATATTTGAAAATAGAAATATATGAAGCCGTGTTGATTAGATTGACGCCATTTTGACGTGAACGATATTTATATCGATTTTATTCATTTTAAAATGAATATTGAAAAGTGATTTCGAAATCGAATATTTTGAAATGAAAAATGAATTGAATTTGAATATAATAGAAAATCAATTGAATTTGAATAGAATGGAAAATCAATTGAATTTGAATTGAATAAATAACAAATTGAATTTGAATTGAATAAACAACGAATTCGAATTGAATTGAATAGATAACGAATTCGAATTGAATTGAATAGATAACGAATTCGAATTGAATTGAATATATAACGAGTTTGATTTGAATTGAATAGAAAACCAATTTGAATTCGGATTGAACAGAAAACGAATTGAATTCAAATTGAATAGAAGACAAAATGAATTCGAATCGAATTAAAATCGATTTGAATTGAAATCAAATAGAAATGAAAGTAAAAAAAAAAGGATTTATAATAGAAAATTCAACTTCGATTTGAATTTGAAATAAAGGTTGAAATTGTTTTTGAAACGAATTAAAAACTATTTATAAAATTCGTTTTAAATAGAAATCGACGAAATATATATTATATATATAATATAATGGCCTGAATAGAACGCGCCGCGCCACGGAAGTTCGTGAATTTCGACCATTTATTTCAAACGGACATTACGGGAGATCCGACCGTCGGATTCTCCTAAAACCGGAACCGTTGGGTTCGTATCGAAAAGAGCTTTCTAACGAATATTAGAAATTTCAAATCTAACGGTTGGATTTGGAGATACGTCCAAATCAAATTTGAAAAAGGTCGCTACAAGTGCAGTTCGATGGCCGTTGATGGAAATCGACTGTACGGACCTCGATAAAATTATTAAAAATAGTAATAATTTGTGTAAAATCATAAGAAATGATTTGGGAAAAATTGGGATGAAAAACTCCATATTCGAAAAGATAAAAATAGATTTTTATCGAAATGAACTAGTTTTGAACTAGATTTAAAACCCAATTATTTTTAAATAAATAAACTAGATTTGAAATGGGTTTAAATAGAATTGATTCATGGGTTTATCGTGAACTGTGTTTTAAATAACACTAGTTCTTTAACCCGAAAATAAATAGAATGTGATTTGGGTTTGTCGTGAACTGTGTTTTAAACGACATTAGTTCTTTAACCCAGTAAAAGGAGTTTTAATGAATCTGCAATTAAATTGAAATGTGAATTGATAATTTCAATTATCAAATTTAGAAAGTGAGCGAGGATGGAGTATTACTAGTTTTGCTCCAAAGCGATAGTTAAATCTTAATTAGATTTGAACGTGAAATGGTAATTAATTTTACCGATAACACCGTGGCATTAGGTATGGAGTATTACCAGTTTTGCTTCATGGGATGAATAGGTTGGGATTGGGAAATAAAATAAATAATTACTTCGATGTAGTTCGCTAATCTCGACTAGTTTTAGAAAACCAAAATTTGGTTTGAAATGACATCCAAAGGAAGATCAAAGAATAAATTTAAAGAATTTATCTTGGATAAAATTAATGGGAACCTTTCCCTGAGAATATGAATTGGAATGAGGCGTATGTTGTGTTTGTGTAACATTTGTTTTTAATACACGCGGGTTGTTCGGAAAGGCCGGGTTTATACCCATTCTGAATAACCGATTCGACGATAAGTCGAAGATGAAGACGGTGGTCGAAGACCGGAAGTCTTCACATCGTTTGGGTAATTACTGACGATCCTGATTGGGCTGTACACCCAAGAGGATGGAAATAGTTGGTGGTCGTCCAGACGTACTTGGAGATGGATGGATATGCGAGGAAAGTGCCTCCGGTTTCGTTCAGACCCAGAACGGACTTGTAAATGGATTGTGTGTCTGGCATTGGATTTTATTCTGTGTTGATTGATTTCTATTAAATATACATCTGTTTGGCGGCGGAGAATTTATTCTTTTGCTTAACGCCCTTCTCTGAGACGTACGAGCTCAGAGGTTGTATATCGATGGACATCAGTCGCATGGCATGAATTGCCTGTGTGGCATGCTAAGATGCAATGATCAAGGCTTTTGTTGAAAAGTAGAGTCTTGTGGTTGATGATCAAAGCACGGCCTACGTGGCAGCTTTGTGTATAACGTGAATACGCGAGCCTCACACCTCGGTATGAGTTAAAAACAGGACACGGACTGCAGGGAGAGCACGGCGTTTCTTTCTAGCTTTGGTGGTGTCAGTGACTTACCAGCCCTGACATTTATATACTTTTCACCTATGTGGTTGTTGGAATGCGAGGCGCCTCGATTATAGGACTGTAAGGACCGGGAAACGTGTGTTCAGGCATAATTAATCCTCTAACGTAAGTGAGGACCGGCCCTGAAGATCCAGGATTGCCCAGAGTGTGTAGTCCTGAGACATTTGCTAGAGTGTCTCGAACGCGGAGAGGAGCTTGCCCCTTGCCTCGACTCATGACGGAAATCCAATTTCCAATACGTATATTGCGGTTTTAATTGTAGAACTAGTATGGCGACATGATATATGGTACCCATGCCGTCTATGATTTATATTTATGATTGAAATTGTTTTGACACTATAACTTATTATAGTATCAAATGATTTGTTTTAAACGTACCAAGAATGTTTGGCTATTATAAGGGAAAACCCTATCCCCCGGCTTGCGTTGCATTTTGTGATGGGACATGGGTCTTATAATAGCTTCATTTTTCGAAAAAGCATTGCATTGTTTATTCTATGCACTGGTATTCTTGGGAGGAAACCCGTTCCGTGTTATACGGCGTGGTCCCTTGAATTACTCTCTTTTAAAAGTAAAGCTTTAAATAACTGTTTTAGTTCTCGCACTAGTCACATGACTGACCTGGAGTTTATTGTTTTAACCTAAACTCTGGGTGCCCCTATTTTCCGCACGGGCAGCTAGTAGTTTTGGTTTTGCAGATTTATATTCACAGGATCCTGGTTTACAGCTAGAATGATATCCGGAAAGCTCTGTATCCGTATATCACCTTCAGTTGTGCTTTTTATTATTTTTCCACTGCTATGTAATTTATTGTAATCTCTGATATTTATCGAATGTAATTTATTCATTTATACTCTGTATATTCTTGTATCTGATGGAATTGTTGTAATAGCAATGAAATGTTCTTCTGTTTGTGTTCTGATTTGTCGTGTTCTCAAAACGATCAGGGGTTTCGAACGGTCTAGATCGGTTTAACGACTGATTCGGATCGAGCGAAATTCCCGGCCGTCACAATCAGTCAAATCAGTGTATATAAACAAATCGGCCGATTTGTTTATAAATATTTATTTATTCACTTTCACATTAAAATTTATATTTTTAACGTTAAAATATTTTAAACTATATAAATATTTTATTTCCTTTCAATACATGAATATATTTCATTATCCATTTCACATCAATTTCACAAACAAATTTCACAACACATCAATCAAACAAACAAGCCATCCATGGTCTGTGGATGACGGGTGCCGGGTGCTACTAAACACCGTCTGCATCCTAGTATATATTATAATATAACTAGAAAAAGAAAATTTAAAAGGTGAGAAGTTCTCACCGAAAGCTATCCCAACTTCACGACACTTCATTTATAGAAATCTTCATCGTTCTCGCCTTTTTTTCATCTTCGTCACCCGTATTCTCTACATATATAAAAATCACATTTTTATATTGCTATTCAATATATAAAAATCGAATTTTTTACTTTGCTATTCAATATATAAAATTCGAATTTTTACTTCGCTATTCAATATATATAAATCGAATTTTTACTTCGCTATTCAATATATAAAAATCGAATTTTTCTCTTTGTTGCTATGTATATAAAAATCCTATATTTATAATCACGCTATATGGATAAAAATTCTATTTTTACACCGCTACTATATATATAAAAATTCTGTTTTTACAACGGTGCTATATAGATAAAAATTCTATTTTTATCCCGCTATTCTTCATATAAAGATTTCGCCTTTTCAAATTTAAAGATTTCGCCTTTTCAAATTTAAAGATTTCGCCTTTTCAATCTCATCATTATAAAAATCACATTTTTATTTTGCTACACATATAAAGATGATATTTCTAATATTCCTATCATGTAAAAATTATATTTTTAATTCTCTACATAAAAAAAATCATATTTTCACATCTTCTACATAATAAAGATAATATTTTTAATACTTTAAAAATAAAAAAAATCATATTTTTATATCGCTCCTCATACATTAAAAAAAAATCATAGCTTCGCCAAATAAAAATCGAATCTTTGTCCTCTATATATAAAAAAAACCATTTCTTTATATTTTATACATAAATAAAGATCCTTCTTTATATGAAAATATTATAACTTTATATAAATTAAAATCCTTAGCATTATATAAATTAAAAATCTTATCTTTTAGAAATAAAAGAAAATCTAATCTTTTTATAAATGAAAATCATTTTCTTTCAAAGAAAATTCAGTTTCAAAATAAACTAAAATCAGTCAAGAAGGAAACTCACAGCGTTGATTAATCAGCATCGTTCTGGGGGGGGGGGTTCTGTCGCCGTTGTCTGGAAGGGGAAGAGGTGCGCTCCCCTACGGTGGTGGCTTCCATTGGGTGGCGGTGCAGTGGAACTCGCGCCTGGGCTGAGGAGTTTGGGGCTATCGGGTTATCGCGAGGGCGTGGGGTTTCATGGGGCTCGTTGGTTTCTTGGGGGGCTTCGACGAGGAGGGAAGAAGGAGGGGAGGGGAGTTGAACGGAAGGAGGGAGGTCAGGGGCGCCGCGCCTCCTGGCGGCGGCGGCGATCGGAGGGGGGGGGCGATGCAGCGGCGGCTCCCCCCCGTCGCTCTCTTTTCCTTCTTTTTTTTTCATCTGAAATCGATCTTGTAGGAAGGGGGGCCAAAGGAAATAAAGGAGAGGAGAGAGAGAGAGGGGTTTTAATTCTAATTATTTAATTTAATTATCTCCCAAAAAGCAACTTTTATTATCGACCTCTAAACGAGGCCCACAGTCTGTCGTCCACAGCTAATTACCCCCATTCCGAACACAATGGGATATGTATCGTAAGCTGATTCGATCGTTACAATCAGTTTCCGTTAAAATCAACATATAACTCTATATATTGAATTTGAACGCGCATTTCAATTTACCGGAGGCACATACTAACTCTAAAAATTCCTGAAAAATATTTTCTAGCTTCGTATTGACGATACGGTCCTAACAAAACTAGTTTCGTCGAATTCTGAGACCGTTGGAAAAATGGCCATTTTCCAGTCGATTAAAATCAACTGAAACTGGTCAAACACGTTTTCCTCTGCCACGCTCACATATTGATTCGAAAAATTATGAAATTTGGAATCTAGCAATAATTTGACATCACGGATCCAACAAAAGTGGTTTCGTCGAAATCCGAGGTCATTTGCAAAATTCTCATTTTTAAGGGCCTGAATTCCATAGCGACTATTCAGAATTTTCAACTGGACATATCTTTTGATTCCCACTATGAAATCTTGATTTTTCGGATTCGTTGGAAAGATATTCTCAATTAGATCCTAATGTTTTTGGTTTCACCAAAATCCGGATTGTTTTGCACCCGGTATATTCAATTGAAGTTTGAAATCGAATTATCGAACTACCGTGCCATTTTCAATTCTATTTATAATTATATATAATTATTTATATTCTAACGACGACGTATATAATATATACATTCGAATTATATTCAAAATAAATTTCCCGTCGATATTATTTAAAATAATTCATTTTAAATATTCAAAATTCATTAAAATTGCCAAAATAAAAAATTTAAACTGGCCCAGATTTTCGGGTTGTTACACACGTTTTCTTTTGCCACGCTCACATATTAACTCCAAAAATTATGGAATTTGGAATCTAGCAATAATTTGACATTCCGAATCCAACAAAAGTAGTTTTGTCGAAAACGGAGGTCGTTTGCAAAATGTCTATTTTTACGGGCTATATTAGTTCCATAGCGACCTTTTTGGAAATTCATTTGGCCATAACTTTTGATTCCCGCTATGAAATTTCGATTTTTCATGTTCGTTATTAAGATATTCTCAAAAAGATTTAAATATTTTTGGTTTCACAAAAATCCGTTTTATTTTGAATCTTGTACAATCAGTCAAAGTTCGAATTCAAATTTTCAAACTGTTGTGCCATTTCAGGCCTTGTTTTATAATTAAAATAAATTATTTATTTTCCAACATCGATTCAAATAAATATATACGTTTTGATTCTCTTCAAAATAAATTTCTTGTCGTTATTATTTAAAATAATTCATTTTAAATATTCAAAATTCATTAAAATTGCCAAAATAAAAATTTTAAATTGGTTCTGATTTTCTGGGTTGTTACACTATGTTTCATGTTAACAATAAAAATTAATATTTTATTGTTAAACTATATTTCATGTTAACAATAAAAATGAGATTTATATTACAAAATCAAATCAATATACATAGGTCTGAAATAAAAATATTTTTTTTATTCCAAATCGAGATCTAACAATAAACTATAGATTCAAATAAAAGAAAGAATTTCTAAGGTAGAACAAGATCTAACAAACATGAGCATCACAATCAACAATCAACATTCAATAAATTCAAATTCCAAGCATCACAGATCTGATTTTATTAACATAACTACATGGATTCAGAATAGCGAGAAATAATTAAAAATTTTAATTATAAAAATAGAAATTCTCACTGTCGATTTTTAATTCTAAATAATTCAGAATTGAATTCTATCCAAAATTTGATCTGCTCCGAATCAGTTCTAATCAGTGTAGAAATGTAGATCTCGGGCTCACGATCGCAACGCTCCTGAAAATTTTCAATTCCGAGATCGTATGCATTGGTTATGATTTAATTTAGGTAGATAGTATTTTAAAATAAATTAATTGATTATTTAAAAATAAAATTATACACTTTCTTTGTAACAACCCGGAATTTCAGAACAAATTTAAAATTTTATTTTTGATCGATTTAATGAATTTTGGATATTTAAAATGATTTATTTTAAATAATAACGACTGAAATTTTATTTTAATCAAAGTTAGAATTTATAAATTAATATTAATTATATTACGAGCCTAAAACGGCGCGGTAGTTTGAAATTTCAGTTTTAAACTTTGAATAAATATATAAAATTCATTATAAGTCAGAATTGGACGAAACAAGAAACGCTAGGATTGTATTGACGATATCTTTCTAAAGAATATAAGAAATTGAGATTTTAGCTTATAAATTGAAAGTTATGACAAAATTAAAATTTCAGAGAAACGCTATGGAATTTATATATATAATATCTATGGCCCAAAAAGCTACTTTTCACATACCAATAAATTTGGACTCGAAACCACTTCCATTGAGTTCAAAATGACGTTTCTGAATTCGAAAAGTATAAACACTGACATATTTCGAGATTCGGAATTTATTTATATAAATATATACTTTTAATATAATATATATATATACGTCTTAAAAAGTGAAATTTTGCAAACGACCTCCGAATTCAACGAAACCACTTTCTATGGATCCGGAATATTAAATTATTGTTGATCCCAAAATTCGTAATTTTTGGAGTCAGTATGTGTTCGTAATTGATTTTACAGTGTGAAGACAGTCAATTATCTGACTTTAAAAATTAACTATTTGTGCATACGGAGTCGGAATTCAACGAGACCAGTTTCTTTGGATCAGTAATGTCAAGGAGTAGTTGTGTTTCAATTTTCATCGAGAATGGAATCCGTAGTTGACCATGCGGATTTTTAAACCATGAAAAGGACCAAAATTGAATAAATTAATTTGCATAAGGAGGGGAAAATATTGTAATTAAGCATAATTAAACATACAAGGTGTTTTAATAAAATTCCTCACCAGTATAAAATATCCTAAACTCTCTCTAACCCTAACACAAACCCTAATCTCCTCCTCCTTCTTTTCCATGGCGGCCGCTCTCTTCCTCTTCAATAATATTTGTAAAAAGGACCCTAAAACTAAATAATTTATATCTCTCAATCCGTAGACAATTAGACAAAACTGTTTCTGCGTATTGTAGATCTTCATCATCTCTACTCCCACAAAAATTTCACGACCTTTCGTCGCACGGATTCGTCGGGATCTAGCTTTTAAGGTAGAAAACTGATTTTGAAATTTTGGGTTTTCCAATCAAATGACTGAGAATTAGGTCGAGCCGTTTGGAGGGAAGGTAGAGTGGAAGCATACGAAGGTTCTGGCGGCGGTGGCATGTTCTCAGGGGGCCAGAGTTGGCCGAAATGTCAAGTTCATCGGAGGGGTGCTGGAAAACGAGGCAGTCTTGAAAATGATCAATTTCCCGCCAATCCGTGCATTTTCAGGCGAAGTGACCAAAAGAGAAGTTGTTCAGGAGGTCGAGACCAAGCTACTGTAAAAATTTGGGGGCATTTGGAGCACCGAGGTGGCCGCAGCACCCATATGAACGGAAACTGCAGATTTCTGTTTAACGTCTGATCGTGGGGCCCACGTGGCGAACTGGAAGGGGGAACCACTAGGCGTGAAAGAGGGAGAGAAGTCAAAGAAAATGACGCTGGTTTCATGCAATTCCGACTTACGGTTCGGCCGTGGCGGCCATGTTAAGTTGAGGGTGTCGTTTGGAGAAGACATTGAATAATGATCTTATAATATAAATAATATTTTATGTTGGTATATTAATATCGTTTTGTCACAAATTCCAATTTGCATGTAACTGGATCCCCGCGATCGTGGCGTTGAGACCTTCGTGTGAGCACCAATTTTGTCCAATTTGGATCAAGTTAGAATTTGAGGTAAAAATAACAATTTAATTAATTATTTAAACTGTTTTAAACTTCGCAAATTAATAACTTTTTACTACGAACTCAGAATCGCGCGAAACTGGATCCTCTGCGATCATTGAGTCGAGAGCTTCGCGTGGACACCAGTTTTGTCAAATTTAGAGAAAGTTAGATTTTGGGTCAAAATTAAATCTGAACCGTCAATTAAAGACCAACAGGGTGAAAACCGAGGTGAGAACTCTTTCTCACTTAACCCTTTTGTACAGTTATTTATTTTTATAACTGAAAGTATATGAATTGTGATGACCCCAAACTTCCGTAGAACGAAAGCAAGGATGATCATTGGAATATAACATATTTACAACAAAAACAGATCTCAGATAATATCATAACACATAAATCATTGCAGCAGAAATAAAATGTCATCAGCATCATAATATCCAATGCATCAGAGTACGCGGATACAGGATACACTTAGCAAAAAGGAAAGTTTGAATGAAAAGGAAATAAGTCTCAAACTCCATAACGTACATCAAATACCAAGGATGAAATAAAGTCTCAAAAGCAGAACGAAAGAGAAAAGAAAAGGGTCTTCGTCTTCTTGCTTCAACAAGCTCCAATCCAGAAATGTATCCAAGCCTTAACCTGTTACTTGGCTGCCCGTGTATAAAGAGGGCACCCGAGTTTGCAAAGTGAAACAAACTACGAGTCATTCATGGGACTGGTATGAGAAATCTTTCTTACATAACCTAACAATGTGGCTAATCACAGGACCACGCTGCTAATGCGGAACGGGTTTACTCCATTGGATTGCCAGTTCGTAATTTAAATAAATTTTACTACAAAACAACGTAATGCTTTTGGAAAAAATGAAATCATTATAAGACTCAAGTCCCATCACACAATGCAACGCAAACCGGAGGATAAAGTTTTACTTTATAATGATCAAACATCACTTGATATGTATAAAATAATATTTTTAATATTATTATTAGTGTCAAGTCAGTGTTAAAATATTTCAACCTAAATGTATCAATCCTAGACGACATAGGTACCATATACTATGTCGCCATATATAGGTTTACAATCAAAACCGTAATGTCGTATTGGAGATTTAGTTTCCATCATGAGTCGAGGCTAGGGATCGTCCTCTCCGTTCGAGACACTCTAGCAAATGCCTCAGGATTCGGACTCTGGCGAATCCTTAGATCTTCAGGGTCAGTCCACACATAACGTTAGTGGATTAATTATGCCTGAACACACGCTTCCCGGTTCCTTTGAACCTCTAATATGGCCACTAACAACCTATAAAACCCGAGGTACCTCATAATCCATCAACTACATAAGTAAAAATATCAGGATTGGTAAGTCGCTGACACTACTCTAGCTAGAAAGAAACATGTGCACTCCCTGCAGTCCTAATTCAGTTTTTGACTCATACCGGGGTGTGAGGCTCGCGAAGTCACGCTGTACACAAAGCTACGCCTAAACAGGCTATGCTTTGATCATCAACCACAAGGCCTGCTTTTCAACAAATGTATACCCTTTGAGGGTGTTAAGCAAGAGAATAAATTCTCCACCACCAAACGGATATACATTAGATAGAAATTGATTTAATTTACATGGAATGAACTCCAACGTCAGACACGCATCCATTTACAAGTCCGTTTTGGGTCTGAAAGAAACCAGAGTCCCCTTATTCCTTGTCCATATGTCCAATACGGAAAAGAGGTACTCGCAAATCCGGACAGTCAACACGTACGTCTGGACAACTACCACTGTAACCCTTTCAAGGTAGCAACTCCTATCAAAGGCACCAGTAGCCGTCCATTCGATGTGAAGACTGCCGGTCTTCAATTACCATCTTGATTAAATCGCCGTATAATTATTTGAAATGAGTTGAACTCGGTCTTTTCAAATAATTTCTCAAATAATTATCATTTAAATCATTTTATATCATCAATATCTATTTATATCGATTTATTGCTATTTTTATTTATTTAAAATAGCTCAATATAATCAAACGTCGCTTCGGGTCGATGGGCAGCCCTGGCGCTGTTTTTACCAAAATTTGATTTACACATATCTTGAATTCTAACCGTTGGATTTTTACGAAATTTATATCGTTGGAAAGATCTTCCCAAAGCGGTCCTAACGGTTCCAGTTTTGGGAAAATCCGATAGTCGGATCTTTCGGTATACTTGGTTAAAGTTACGATTGCCGCAAACTACCGCGCGCGATTCGTTTTATTTATATTTATATAAATATAAATATAAATCGTATGGCGATTTCAACTATTTTCCATCAATCATATCTAAAATGTAACTTTAAAATTCTATTCTTTTTATCGCATCTAAAATGACGATAAAAATATAATTTTTAACTCTATCACTTTATTGCATCTAAAATGACGGTAAAAATGTACTATTTAATTCTATCATTTTTATCGCATCTAAAATGACGATAAAAATGTACTTATAAATTATATCATTTTTATCGCATCTAAAATGACGGTAAAAATGTACTTTTCAATTATATCATTTTTATCGCATCTAAAATGGCGATAAAAATATACTTTTAAATTCTACCATATATATTACATCTAAAATGCAAGTTAAAATGTCATTTTTGTTTCTACTCTTTTTATTGTCCCTAGAATGACAATAGAAATATAACCTTTGATTCTATTCTGTTGTTTACATTTAAAATGTAAATAAAATATAACTTTTTAAATCTATGTTTTTATTTACAACTGACATGCAATTAAAAATATAACTTCCTAATTAATGTTTTTATTCACATTTAAGATGACATTAAAAATGTAACTTCAAATTCTAATCTTTTTATCGCCTCTATTTCGACAATAAAAATATAACATTAAATTATATCTTTTATTTACATCTAAAATGTAAATTAAAATATAGCCTTTCTAATTCATATTTTTACTTACATGTAAAATGTAAATAAAAATGCACCCTTTAAATATATGTATTTATTTACAACTACATTGTAAATACAATGGTCACTATGATTTCTATGTTTTTATTTACACCTAAAATGTAAATAAAAATGTAACTTTTAAGTTCATGTTTTTATTTACATCTAAATGTAAATAAAAATGTCCTTTTTAATATATATTTCTATTTACACCTAAAATGTAAATATAAATATCAACTTTTAATCCATGTTTCTATTTACACCTAAAAAGTAAATATAAATGTACTTTTTTATAATTATGTTTTTATTTGCAACTAAATTACATATAAAAATGTACTTTTTCTAATCATGTTTTTATTTGCAACTAAATTACAAATAAAAATGTACTTTTTCTAATCATGTTTTTATTTGCAACTAAATTACAAATAAAAATGTACTTTTTATAATCATGTTTTTATTTGCAACTAAATTACAAATAAAAATGTACTTTTTCTAATCATGTTTCTAATGATATGTAAAATACAAATAAAAATGTACTTTTCAAAACTATGTTTTTATTTGTATGTAAAATACAAATAAAAATGTGCTTTTCAAAACTATGTTTTTATTTATGTGTAAAGTACAAATAAAAATGTGCTTTTCAAAACTATGTTTTTATTTATATGTAAAATGTAAATCTAAAGGTCACTTTTATTTTTATGTTTTTATTCACATCTAAATGTAAATAAAAAATGTCACTTATATTTCTATGTTTCTTCTCACATCTAAATGTAAATAAAAAATGTCTCTTATATTTCTATGTTTCTATTCACATCTAAATGTAAATAAAAAAAATGTCGCTTATATCTCTTCTTTCTATCTACGATTACAATGTAAATAAAGGTGTCACTGTCCACAATGTAACAAATGACAACTAACAAATCTGGTTGGGATCTAACTTTATAATTAACGTAGGTGTCAATCATCATGACATAATAACAAGTGACAAATTTGGTTTGGATCGACTTTGTAATTAACATCCCTAGATTTGAAATAAAGGTAATTTCAGATCTAAATTCTAACACAACTAGAAATTCTACAAATATAAGGTTTCGTCGTAGATCTAGTAAATCAGAATATCCCACAAACAGCGATAAATAAATACTAATTTACCAATATTGCAGATCTAAATTATTAACATACATACAACGATTCAAATAATGAGAAAAATAATTAAATTAATTATTCATTTAAATCAGAGATCTCACCTCGATTCAAATTCGGATCAAAAATTCAAAAGGCTCATAATTGGATCTAGTCTGGACAGCAGCATAGATCTCGTCTCTACGATCGCACAGGATCTAAAATCGTTCGTTTTTGATGTCATATGAGTTAGATACGATTTAATTAAGTTAGAAAACATTTCTAAATTAAATTAAATAATAATAAAAAGAAGATTACCCTTTCTCCTTCAACTACAGAAATCGGTCATAACCAAACCCAACACGTTCAAACTTAGGGCTGAGGTTATCTTCCAAATCGTGAGGCAAGGGGCTGATCAGGAGATGGCACGCCGGAGAGGGGAGTGTGGTGTACATGCGCCGGGGGTAGGGTGGAGTTCGATGGTGGCTATTGGTGGCAGCGGCGGTCTGAAGGTCGCGGGTTTAGGGGGTCGGTTCGAGAGAACGGTGCAGTTTCAAAGGGTCTCACCGTACGGATTTGTAGAGAAAAGAAAGCTCTACAATATTGTCAACACGGAGGAGGTCTAATTCATTGAGGAGGAGGAGGAGAATTTAGTCGAGGAAGAGAGGAGTAACGGTGGCCATAGTTTCAAAGGGGGTGGCGGATGTTAAAGTGAATAGTCTCTAGGGTTTAATTTTTTCTATTATTTATAATATAAAATGGTAAATTTGCAAATAAATCTGTAATCTCTCAACAACTCCGTTTCCAGTCCAGCAAAAGTTGTCCCTAGCCAATTGCCCCCGTTCCGGACGCAATGGCCTAGGTCCCGTCATCCCAAACGGCTCTCTTTAGCCTATTTTATTTAATTTAATATTTAAATCCTTTATTTATATAATTCAAACTTACATTTAAATTCATTGGGGCCACATACGAACTCAGAAAAATCCCGAAAATTTATTTCTGGCTTTGTTATGACGATATGGTCCTAACAAAATTAATTTCGTCGAATTCTGAGATTGTTTGAAAAATGGTTATTTTCAAGTCAATCAAATTTGACTGAAATGAATAAAACGCATTTTCCTTTGCCACGCTCACATAATGATTCGAAAAATTATGAAAATTGAAACCTAGTAATAATTTGACATTCCGGTTCCAACAAAATGGGTTTCGTCAAAAACGGAGGTCGTTTGAAAAATGGCCTTTGATATTATTTAAAAATAAATTTTTTTAAATTCTGGCACATTTTCTAACCAAATTTGTAACACCCCGTGAATTCTATGATTGTGAAACTCACAAATTAAAGTATAATTAATTTCAAATCAAAGAACCAAGGGAAACGGGATACGCCATTGCGTTCGTCTCGGAAAAATACGCGAAATAGAGTCCGAGTTTTCGAAAAACGGATATCGTATGAAGAAGTTATGGACGAACGAAGTTGGGCGAAAAACCGGAAAACAGGGTCAGAATGCACTGGCGCACTTGGGAAGTGCGCCAGAACAAAAATGCACTGGCGCACTTGTGAAGTGCGCCAGTACATTTTTGACCTGGCGCACCTGCCAAGTGCGCCCAGGTCAAAAATGACCTGCTGGCCAGGTCTGGTCTAGCCCTGGCTGGCCAGGTCGGTGTGTGGTCGAATTTCTGTGGTCTGCTTTGTCATTAGGACTAGGTGGCGGGTTTTTATTGGTCTCTCTTCCTAATGAATGGCTACGATCTAACCTAGCAACATCAATGGTCCTAATCAATTCCTAACCTCTATATAAACAACCCTAGACTAAACCCTAATCTATTCATTCAAAATAAGATTATAGCCGCCATGTTGCTGAGGAACGACAAAGAGTAGCCGCCGACTAGAGAGAGAGTTAGGAAGAAAGTTCTAAAGCCTAAAGCAATTCAAGCAACCTAAAGCTAATCAATTCAACAAAGGAATCATGTCTCTTAATTAGAGAATTCGCCGCAACCATTGTAAGTAGAGTATTACTTTGGTATAATAAACAACTGTGTTGATGTGTATGCTTGAATTGTGGCAATGGAAGTAATTCATGTTTGTGCAAAATTATGTTATTCATTATAAAGAACTACATGCGGTAGTTCTATGCAAATATATGTTTGGAATATTGCGCAAATTATGTAATCTATGTTGAAGCTACATGTATGTAGTTGAGTGAAATTTATGCAAGTTTGGGGCTTTGATTATTATGTCGTCATGATGTATACTTTGTGCATAAATCGTTTTGCAAGCAATTGAGACTAGTTTGGTTGTTATAGTTCATATGAAACTATGTCGGAATTTTTATACCTTAATCCATGTATTAAGTCATGCTTATGAATATGGCTAGGCTATGAATGATATTTGGCATAATTGAAATCTATGATTAAGTCTATCTTGTTTAAAAGAATTATATGATGACATATGTGAGACATGGCTAGGTTAGACTCAAAAATCCCTTTTTGCAAGTTTTAAGCAAACACCATGATTAGGAATATTTATGCATAAGTATATTTATACCATCGTTATGTGATTAGACTTAAACCATGATTAAGTTGAACTATGCTTTTGTGTTAGTAACAAAGTATCCCCTTTGTAAACATGTAGAAACCTTATGAACATGACTTGTTTATGTTTATGCCATGAACAAATTGAACTTTACCTATGCCATGCTTATGTTTGACATTATGCCATGTTTATGCTAGAAGTATTTATGCCATGCTTATGTTTGACATTATGCCATGCTTATGCTAGGAATATTTATGACATGCTTATGTTTGACATTATGCCATGTTTATGCTAGAAGTATTTATGTCATGCTTATGTTTGACATTATGCCATGCTTATGCTAGGAATATTTATGACATGCTTATGTTTGACATTATGCCATGTTTATGCTAGAAGTATTTATGCCATGCTTATGTTTGACATTATGCCATGCTTATGCTAGGAATATTTATGACATGCTTATGTTTGACATTATGCCATGTTTATGCTAGAAGTATTTATGCCATGCTTATGTTTGACATTATGCCATGCTTATGCTAGGAATATTTATGACATGCTTATGTTTGACATTATGCCTAAATAAGAATATAGGTTCATGTTGTAGTTAAACCTATGCAAGTTCACATGCTTTGATTCATGTCACCTATGTTACCACTATGCAAGTACACCAATATCTATTTTGTATTTCCAACGTCGTATTGCAAGTTCATGCGCTCACCTTCCCCTCTTTGTGTATACGCCATAAGCCTCCCCTTTTCGCATGGCTAAATTGGGCTTTAAAAGGCTAAGCCCAATATATATATAAACGGACGTGTAAAACGGGGGAAAATAACGTTGGGTTAAAAATAAATTAATGAATGAAAATATAAAATAGAAGGGCCCAAATTCAAGTATGGGTTGGGCCCGTGATTGGTGTAACCTTTACACCATTAACTTAATAATGGGCCGCAAATATTTACATATAAATAAAGAAGAATGACAAGATATGTAAATGTAGAAAAGACGATGTGTTTAACCCGAGGTTGGATTGAGTTGTGATGTAAACCTGCCCGGAACCGCCCGGCTGTCCAGTAGTCACAACAATACCTATCCAATGTGGGAGGTTAAACATGGAGCCCAGCAAGGACCCGAGGTTAGACTGAGTTGTGGCGTAAGACTGCCCGGAACCAACCGGCAACAGGCAGCCAAAACAATACCTGTCTAATGTGAGAGGTCAGGGCCTTAATAAGACAATTAAGGCTGAGTCAGGATTGTTAGGATTAAGTGAACTAAAGACTTAATCAAAATGGAACATGCTAAACTAAACGGACTGGTGGGGTTAGGTAGGAAACACTTAACCAACTTAGCATGTTGGCTAGAGATAGAAAACCTAGTAACGGGGGACCCTTTTCAGCAGTAACCCTAAAAGGTGTATCATGATACCCTGAAACTAGGCAGGGTGGGGCACGATTACTGGGCTGATTGTAAGAGGTCAAATCGACGGCGGTGGTGTAGCAGTGTAGGTTCTAACGGAGTGCGGGCGTGCACACACTCCGGAGCAGAAAAATAAGGCACTGGACACCAGTAGCATACCTGTGCACTCTAAGGTTGTGTCGGGTTGCCACTATGGGACTTGATACACCCTATGGTGGGACCAGCATAGGTAACTACAGACATCGGGGGCCGTAAGACACATGTAACTATGCGAGTAGGAGCCGATCATCATTGAATGGATCACATCACCCTGATTATGGGGTGCAAATTGGAAACTAGTTTATATGGGTTCAGAGATTAACATGGGGTACGATAGTATATTCGACCCTAGGTAACTTAACCAAGTGTTTGCCCACTTCCTGTTTTACTTATCATACCCAGTTCTTTATTCATAGACAAAGTAGTACTAGACTTACTTAGGCTTTATGTCTGACTCTATTTTTCTTTCATCTTCTTTCTTCCGTTCCCCCCCCCCCCAGGTCCTCAGGGAGGGAACACAGCAGCTTGACCAGCCTCAACATCCAGCTTGAAGAAGAGAAATGTATTGCTTGGACTTTCCTGTTTTGAACTATGGCTTTGGACAATCCACTAAGGGGCTTTTGCAGTTTATCTATGTTTTATTTATGCTTCTTTAAATAATGTACTCAAGACAGATTATGAAAGTGTTGTGTTATGTTTTGGAAAGGAGGTTGTTGTAACACGTATTTGACTTAATGAAATAAAGTTTGTTGTTCTTTCGCTGTTTTACAAATATGTGTTCTTATATCTGTCTTGTATATCTGTGACTTGTACTTATAAACCTCCACCAAAATTAGGGCATTCCCTTTGAGAGTGACCCTAACGGAGGTGGGGTGTTTCAAAATTATTTAAAATAAAAATTTTAAATTGGTTCTGATTTTCCGGGTTATTACAATCTCCCCCACTTAAAAGCTTTTCGTCCCCGAAAAGGAAACAAAGTAAAGTAGAAAACAAAATGGAAAATGTAAAATATCGTAAATGTACCTCAACACAAGAGTTAATCGGAGATGTCCACTCTCCACTTGGGATAAGCCTGTTTGATGCTATCCTCAGTCTCCCATGTACAGTCTCTAGGATCCCCGCTCCACTGCACTTTAACTAGATGAATCCTCTTGTTCCTCAGAATTCGAGTCTCCTTGCCAACAATTTTCACTGGCTCCCTCCTTACTACTAAGCTCGGTGTAATCTCCAAATCTTGTTGTGCTGCTTCCTCCATAACTAAGTCTGGATCATGAACATGCTTTCGGAGTTGGGACACATGAAATACATCGTGAACCCCTGGCAACCAGTTGGGCAACTGCACTCTATAAGCGAGAGTTCCAATCCTTTCGAGAATAGGGAATGGACCAATGAATCTTGGCGCCAACTTCCCATTCTTCCCAAAATGAATGACACCTCTCAATGGGGAAACCCTCAGGTATACATAATCGCCAACAGAAAATTCTAAATATCTTCTCCGTGAGTCTGCATAGCTCTTCTGTCGGCTCTGAGCAGTCAGTAAGCGCTTCTTAATAAAATCAACTTTCTCTGCTGCTTCGCGAATCATGTCGGGACCCAAGACTAATCGATTGCCTGGTTCCACCCAACATGCGGGAGATCTGCCTAGCCTGCCATATAATGCTTCGAAGGGCGACATCTGCAGGCTTGCTTTGTGACTGTTATTATAAGAGAACTCAACCAAGTGTAAGCGGTCCTCCCATGAACCGCCAATCAAGAATGCACGCTCGCAACACGTCTTCTAATATGCGGTTTACCCTCTCAGTCTGGCCAGCTTTCTGAGGGTTATAAGCAGTGCTCAGATTCAACTTGGTCCCAAGCTCTTCTTGGAAAGCTTCCTAGAACTTGCTAGCAAATAATGGATCATGGTCACTAACAATGTTATTGGGAACCCCATGCAGTCTGACTATCTCTTTGACATAAAGCTGCGCCAGACCTCGAGCTGTTCTATTAGATTTGACAGCGATGAAATGTGCAGTCGTTGTGAGGCGATCTACAATAACCATACTATCGTTCCCTTTTCTGGATCGGGGCAAGCCATCAATAAAGTCCATAGAAATTTGGTCCCATTTACAACTTGGAACCTCCAGTGGTTTCAACAATCCTGCCGGCTTCTGTTGATCGCTTTTGACTTGTTGACAAGTGGGACTTCTAACAACATATATAGAAATGTCTCTCTTCATAGATCTCCACCAAAATGTGCGCTTGAGGTCGTGATACATCTTGCTCACCCCTGGATGAATACTAAGCTTAGATTTATGACATTCATCCAAAACTTCCCTCCTGAGCTCAGGAATGTACGGGACACAGATTCGGCCTAATAGCCTCAGAACCCCTTTGTCATCAATTTGGAAACTCGTGGGTGCGCCTTCCCGAATTCTTTTGACAATCCTCTGAATAAATTTATCATCCTTCTGAAGAGCAGAGATTTTATCAATCAAGGAGGGTGTAATAATGAAATTGGTGAGGATAAGATTAGTGCTGGCTGTATTTTCACATCGGCTACAACATTGGCTTTTCCTGGCGTATATAGGATATCTAGGTCATAGGCTGCAAGAAATTCAACCCAACGTTGCTGCCTCAAATTTAAATCTCTTTGGGTAAATAGATGCTTCAAAGATTTGTGATCCATATACAGTTCAAACTTCTTACCCAAGAGATAGTGCCTCCATATCTTTAGAGCAAATACAATGGCCATTAGCTCAAGATCATGAGTGTCATAATTCTTCTCATGCAGTTTCAGCTGACGGCTGACATATGCAACTACTTTGTCCCTTTGCATTAGCACCGCGCCAATACCTTAAACAAATAAAAGGATAACATGTTAAAATGAGATTTATCTTTTAAAAATGTCGTCACTAACATGGTGGTTTATATAAAAAGGGTAACCTTCTCTAGAAGCATCTGTCCAGACTTTCAAATCCTGATTGCCATCAATGATGGTCAACACATGAGCAGTGGTCAACCTCCTTTTTATCTCTTGGAAAGCTGTCTCACATTCAGGTGTCCAGACAAACTTTGTGTGCTTCTTAGTTAGCTTCGTCAATGGACTAGATAGCCTCGAAAAATCTTTGACAAATTTCCGATAATACCCAGCTAGTCCTAAGAAACTTCTGACTTCGGTGGGAGTTCTAGGCTGCTTCCAATCTTGGATGGCTAAGATCTTTCCTGAATCCACTGAAATGCCTTCCTTTGATACATAATGGCCGAGGAATTTCAGCTCTTCTTGCCAGAATATGCAATTGGAGAATTTGGCTTTCAACAAATTTCTTCGTAGAATCTCCATAACTTCTTTCAGATGCTTTTCATGCTTAGTAGTGGTTTTAGAAAAGATTAAGATGTCATCGATGAACACCAGCACGAATTTATTTAAAACATCTCGGAATACTCTATTCATCAAATCAACAAAGTATGCTGGAGCATTACATAGACCGAAGGGCATTACTAGCCATTCATAAAATGTGTTTGGACCTCTGAAAGCAGTCAAAGGAACACACTCTTCTGCAATGCGCAGTTGATGGAAACCCATGGCTAGATCCATCCTAGAGAATACTCGTGCTCCTTGTAAGCTGTCCAGCAAGTCATCAATATGAGGAAGTGGATATTTGTTTTTCAGTGTTTGCTTATTGAGGTCGCGGTAGTCCACACATGGTCGGAGGGTACCGTCGGACTTTGGGACGAATACCACTGCTGCACCCCATTCTAAGAAGTTAGGCCTGATCAGACCTTTCCACAAAAGCTGCTTAGTTTGATTGCTCAACTCCTCTTTTTCTTTTGGCGACATTCTCCGAATAGGATGTATGACGAGCCTTGCTGTAACGACCAGCATTCTACGCATCGAAGGATCGTAGAATATTTATTTCTTTTACATTCGAAGTCGTATGGTCATGTAACTTTGGGAGACGACTATTAGGGTCATTTCCCATGTTCATGATTTTTCCCGATTTTTAAATGACCGTTTTGCCCCTAGCTGATCTTGTTTTGACCGGAACTTTTGCTAGAAAGGAATTTTGACCCGAAACCACTTCCATTGGATCCGGATGATGGTTTACAATTCCGTAGAGTGGTCACATTAGCCAAACGGACTCATAGTTTGGGAGATATGGCTGAAACAAGTTTCAGATGGTGAAAACCAGCTTAATTGGGCTTAACCGGGTGATTAACAGCTAGGCCCAAAAGGGAATTTCGGGATTAGGAGTTTAAAAGGGCTGTTAGGGTTTAGAGAATACATTTTTCTCGTTTTTCAGCCGTCACTATTCATTCCTCTCAACCTAGCCATGGCCTCCAACATCTAAAACACCTTCTAATCACCGTTTAATCAATATTGGCCTAATCTACATCAAATTGAGGCGGATTAGCATAGAGATCGAGATAGAGCTGCTGTGTTGCCTTGGGAACGGCGCCAAAACAGAAGAATTTTCATATTTAGTATTTTATTTGTGGCCAAGGTGAGTGATTTGCAAAGTTTCTCACTAATTACGGTTAATCAAGGGTAATTAGTGTTGATTGGCGAATTTATACATTAATAAATTCTGAAAAAAATATTTATAAAGTTCGAAATGATGTTTTAGACTTCTGTTTAAAGTTTGGGTTAATTTGGTTAAGTTTTGCTAATCATACCATTAGATTTTCCTAAATATGCTTAAGGGAAAATAGGGGGTTTTGGCTAAGTTTGATTTGTTTTAACCTATCAAGTTGTTGTTTTGGTGTTTGTGGTCAGTTCTATATGTTTCTATGACTGTATGGTATGCTTTGTGATTGATTAGAAAAGTTAGAATGGTAGAAAATGCCGTCGTATGGCGTAAAATAGTCGCTGGAAGAACTGCAGGAAATTGGCTAACAACCGGATCGGATCGCCCTTTTTGAACCTGACCAGGTCGTGACACCATCTTTACGAGCCGCCGCGAGTATGCATCCACGAACTGATCTCCTATACTGAGGTGTGCCACGAGTCCTGCATCGTGATCCAGCTTGGGGCACCACGACCCGATCCGATGGAATGAGCCCGACCCGATCCGATGGAAGGACACACGACCCGACCCGAAGTCACGACCTGAACTGGAGCATGCACGACTACTCGAACTAGAAGCACCCAACCCGACCCGATGGGTGAGCACGACCCGACCCGAACAGGGGTGGTGACCACGGACTGAACGAGGAAAAGAGAACCGATCCGAACCAGTAGGGTGACTACGGACTGAACCAGGAAGCTTGAACGCGAGGCATGAGCTATGAACTGAATGAAGACCGATCCGGAGGAGGAGACCAAAACCCGAGATGCAAAGGAAGTCCAAATGAGAAGTAGAACTCAGGATCCAGATGGGAACCAACGAGTCGATTTCATGAGTTGGACTTTGCTGCGGGACGTGTGATAAGGAGTTGTCGATGTCTATGACTTTGGATCACTATGTATGGGAGGTACGTGGACGGATTCAGGGCCACAGTGGCCTAGGTACGACTTGTGGGCTATAGACCAATGAAGTGGGGTCATTTGAAAGGGTTTGGTGATGATCCCATGGGATAAGCTTGGTGGTAGCAGTAGTTGTACAAGTCGAACTCCGTCATTACCTCGATGGGTCTAGTGATCAAAGTAGTGGATATCGTATGCTTTACGCACTGAGTGAGAGATGTGAGGATGGTTGCTATGCTTGATTTGTTTGCCATCATTATGACATGCACACCCCCACCCCCGTATTCTTTACACCATGTGTTAGTGGCACCTCAGGGTGTTGTACAGTATGTAGTGCTAACTCTTTGGTTGCAGGTCTAGGTTCAGGTATGGTTTAGTATACCTGTTATTGTTTTGTTTTGCTGCTTATCGCTCATACCAGACTTTTTGTCTGACCTAGAGTTTTATGTCTCTTCTTATTACTCTGGGTGCTCTCACAAGCAGACTAGAGACAGGTTAGCTGGTAATGCACGAGTAGCTGTACCGGAGACGAGCAGGAGGCTTCCACGTATGATATATAGATATTCTCCCTATGTCGCTGCTGGTCACCACTTTGGGCATTAGTAGTGTACCCTTCCTTTCTTTTACTTTAGAGACAGTTTTAAAGTTGTAATAATGATGATGTGGAACATAAGCTGTATTTGGATTTTCCGCTGCTATGATGTTTAGTTTTCAGCTTATGCACTGTCTCGCCTGTTTTATGTCAAGTATGTTGTTATTATATTTTGTCCCATGCGCTGTGAGACATTCTACAGGTTTTCGATTAGTTCATTCTCTTCTTTCCTTTCTTTGGAGACCGTTCTGTGCTAGTCGGGCATGTTTACAGCGCACTTTTGGAGGAAATGCCGGTTGGTGCGTGGCGGGCCGTCACACTTTGTATCAGAGCTCTAGGTTGTGTAGTTAACCTAGGGAAAGACACCAGGGAGAGATAATGCGTATATGAGAGCGCGTATTTGTGATTATTTTGGTTTTTAAAAGCTATATATATATTATTAGTATAGTGAAGGATGTAGTCGCACTGCACTGGCACCACTATGGAGATGGTTAATCATTTTCTCTATGCAGATTAAACGATGAGCCGATACACAAGGGGTACAGGTAGAGGAGCCAATAATGGGAATGCTGCTGATATGAGGACGATGTTTACTGACCTCATGAGGGAGATGCTTAGAGATGTTCAGAGGGAAGCTCCCAATGCTGGTAATGGAGGTGGTCCAATAGTGCAGGCGCCTAGGGCCGATTTCACCAAGCTGAACAAGGATTATACTGTACTTGGTTGGAAGTCGTTCCACGGAACGGAGTCGGCTACGGATGTTCAGGATTGGTTGGATAGCTACGAGCGTATCTTCGAAGACTTGGGTATCGAGGATGCGATGAAGAGAAGGCTAGCATCCCGTCAACTGCAAGGACGGGCAATGAATTGGTGGAATGCTATAAAGGCAGCTACATCCGAGGATCAGATTACTTGGGATCAGTTTAAGGTTCGCTTTAGCGATAAGTTCATTCCAACTGCTCAGAAGTCAGTGTTGTTTAAGAGATTCTTGGAACTCAAGCAGAATGGCAGAGCTGTCTCGGAGTATATTGCCGAATTCGATACTTTATCGAAGTATGGACTACCCCTCATTGACACTGCCGAGAAGAAGAACGAGAAGTTTATAACTGGGTTGGATGGATACTTGGGGGAAAGGCTTATTAACCACATTGATGAAACGTTTGAATCGATTGTGGGGAAAGCTTTAAGATCGGAAAGTCTTTACCCTAAGTCGAAGACTGAGGTCGTATCTGCAGAGGAGCCAAAACTGCAAGCAAGCGGTGGAGGCAAGAGTGGTTCTCAGAATAAGAGGAAGCAGAACCAGAATAAGGATGGCCAGAAGAAGAAGAAAGATGTTGAGTGTTTTAGCTGTGGCAAGAAGGGCCACTATGCTAGTAATTGTCGAGTGAAGCCAGCAGACAGGAAGTGCTTCAACTATGGCCAAGTGGGACATCACAAAGACAAGTGTCTGCAACCCCCTAAAGAAAAGCAGATGGTGAAAGCATATGCCCTTAATGCTATTCCTTCTTCGTCGAATGCCCCAACTGCGGCGGAGAAGGGAAAGAATGTCATTATTCAAGGTATGTTTTCTGTTTATGATGTTCCTGTTAGAGTTTTGTTTGATACCGGAGCTTCCAATTCTTTCATATCTAGTGACCTGGTAGATAGGTTGGAATTGGAGCCCGAGATTGTCGATAGACCTTTAGTAGTGACGAACCCGATTGGTGGTTCGACTAACCTTAGCATGATTTGTCGTAATGTGGTCTTATCGAGTCATGGATGCATGTTTGTTTGTGATTGCTTTGTTTTGGGCTTTACTGGGTTTGGCATTATTTTGGGAGTCGATTGGCTCCGAAGATACGGGGTGGTGGTAGACAGTGAGGGCTTTTTGGTGATAGCTAGAGCGGATGATGGGCGGAGGGTAGTGTTTGGTGGTCTACCTAGTGATGGGGTAATGGCTAGTTTTCTAAATTCTCTCAACATCCCGCATGATGAGCTGTCAGGTTTGCCCGTGGTTGGCCAGTATCCGGACGTCTTTGAGGAAGTGACCGGGCTTCCACCACACCGAGATGTTAAGTTCCGTATTGATTTGGTGAAAGATGCCAGACCTATAGTGATGCCACTTCGTCGTATGGCGCCAAGGGAGCAGCGAGAGCTCGGGGTGCAAGTAAGCAATCTTTTGAAGAAGGCATTTATCAGAAGAAGTGTTTCTGAGTGGGGAGCACCAGTTGTGTTTGCTACCAAGGCCAATGTTCCCTTCGATTGTGTGTAGACTACCGCGAGTTGAATAAGGTGACGAGGAAGAACAAGTATCCTCTACCGCGGATAGATGATTTGTTTGATCAGTTGAGTGGCGCGAGAGTATTCTCTCAATTGGATCTCGTGACAGGTTTTCATCATCTTAGAGTGGAAGCTGAGAGTATAGATAAAACAGCATTTCGGACGCTGTCTGGATTTTATGAGTGGTCGGTCATGCCATTCGGGTTGACCAATGCACCAGCATATTTTGTGGATCTTATGAATAAAGTATTCAGGGATCAATTGAATAAGTTTGTTCTTGTGTTCGTGGATGATATTTTGGTCTACTCGAGGACGGAGGAAGAACACAAGTAACATTTAAGAATAGTGATGGAGGTGTTGAGAAAACACCAATTGAAAGCAAAGTTTTCTAGGTGTCACTTCTGGAGGAGGGAAGTGAGATTCTTGGTCCATGTTGTTTCAGAGAATGGTATTGTCGTGGACCCTGCGAAGGTGGCTACGGTACAAGATTGGTCTACGCCCAAGAATGCAACGGACATAAGAAGTTTCTTGGGATTAGCTGGATATTATCATAAGTTTATCCAAGACTTCTCCAAGATAGCAGCACCGTTGACTCAGTTGACCAAGAAGAATCAAGCTTTCGTCTGGGACGAAAAATGCGAGAATGCATTCAAGAGTCTAAAGGATAAGTTGACATGTGCACCAGTGTTAGTCATTCCTAAGGGGAATGAAGAGATGACGGTATATACGGACGCATGTGGTACCGGACTAGGTGTTGTGTTGATGCAAGGAGGTAGGGTTGTAGCTTATGCAAGTCGGCAACTGAAACTGCATGAGAAAAGATATCCTACCCATGATTTGGAATTGGCAGCGATCGTGTTCGCATTGAAGATGTGGAGACATTATCTCTTGGGAGAAAGATTCGAGTTGTTCACTGATCATAAATTGTTAAAGTATCTCTTCTCTCAGAAGGATCTAAATCTACGACAACAAAGATGGTTAGAATTCTTAGCTTCATATGATTTCGATATCGCATACACACCAGGAAAGGGCAATGCGGTAGCTGATGCATTGAGTAGAAGACATTCCAGTTTAGGGGCTATGTTTCTAGAATGGAAGCAATTGGAGTACATCGCTGGGTATGATTTTAGACCAAAGTGCGAGTTGGATCCAGAAATGTTAGCAAGTTTGACGATCAGACCCACTTTGATGGAACGGATTGGTTCCAGTCAGAAGGACGACCCTAACTTATTGGAAGTCGTCTCCAAGTTAGAGATGTGTATCGACAAGGAGATGAACAAGTATGGGCTTGATCGAGATGGAGGGCTTAGAAAGAATGGAAGACTAGTTGTACCCAATGTCAATGGATTGAGAGATGAAGTGCTTAGGGAATGTCATCGCTCAAAACTGACTATACATCCCGGTGGTAACAAGATGTATCGAGACATGAAGCAGACCTACTACTGGGAAGGGATGAAAGAGACGTTGGAACGTTTATATCCAAATGCATGAATTGCCAGCTAGTTAAAGCTGAGCAAAAGAAGCCTAGTGGTTTGTTGCAACCATTAGAGATTCCAGAATGGAAATGGGAACAAGTCTCAATGGATTTCATTGATGGGTTACCAAGAACTAGGTCGGGCCATGATAGCATTTGGGTGATTGTGGACCGATTGACTAAGAGTGCAAGGTTTATACCCATCAAGTCAAACAGGATAGCAACTAAGTTAGCTGAACTATATGTAAAGTGGGTAGTGAGATTTCATGGAATACCCAAAGGCATTGTAAGTGACCGAGATCCGTTGTTCACTAGTGGATTTTGGAAAAGCTTACAAGAGGCGTTAGGATCAGAATTACATCTCAGTACTGTGTATCATCCTCAAACCGACGGACAGACAGAGAGGGTGAATCGAGTATTAGAGGATCTCTTGAGAGCTTGCATACTAGACTTTGGTGGATCATGGGATGACCATCTACACCTAATAGAGTTTGCATATAATAATAGTTATCAATCCAGTATTAGTATGGCTCCATTTGAAGCTTGGTACGGAAGACCGTGCAACTCACCGTCATGTTGGTTAGAGACCGGTGAGAAATATGTGCTTGAACCAGAAGTAATAAGAGAAACATCAGACAAGATTAAGGTTATCCAACAACGAATGAAGGCTGCCCATGATAGGCAGAAGAGTTATTCCGATAAGAGGAGAAGAGATTTAAAGTTCTCCATTGGCGACTTGGTGTTTGTTAAGGTATCTCCGTTGAAGAGCGTGATACGATTTGGCAAGAGAGGCAAGTTAGCACCAAGATTTGTCGGTCCATTCCCAGTTCTTAAGCAAATTGGGAATTTGGCATATAAAGTTGAATTACCAGAGAAGATGGCAGGAGTTCACAATGTATTTCATGTTTCCTAGTTAAGGAAATTCGTGCACGACCCCGATGTGACTATTTCACCTGACCAGTTGGATGATATCGAAGTTGAACCCGAGGCGGTTGGGAACCGCAGGCCTATGCGTATTGTTGGGAACGATACGAAGCAACTTCGGAGGAAAGCGGTGAAATTAGTCAAAGTTCAGTGGGGCGAGAATGAAAATGATTATACTTGGGAGACAGAGGAGAGCATTAGGAAGACGTATCCAGAACTCTTCGCCTGGTAAGATTGTAGCTTCGATTTAGTCTTTCCGCATGCTAGGATAGGCTTGTTTTGTTTGTTTTTCATGTTTGATTGTCGTTTGTGGCTGGTAGGCATGTAGGATCCATTGTATGTTTTGGTTTAAGGAATTTCGGGGACGAAATTTCTTAAGGGGGGGGGGGGGGGGGAGAGTGTAACGACCCGCATTCTACGCATCGAAGGATCGTAAAATATTTATTTCTTTTACATTCGAAGTCGTATGGTCATGTAACTTTGGGAGACAACTATTGGGGTCATTTCCCATGTTCATGATTTTTCCCGATTTTTAAATGACCATTTTGCCCCTAGTTGATCTTGTTTTGACCATAACTTTTGACTGGAAAGGAATTTTGACCTGAAACCACTTCCATTGGATCCGGATGATGGTTTACAATTCAGTAGAGTGGTCACATTAGCCAAACGGACTCAACGTTTGGGAGATATGGCTGAAACAAGTTTCAGATGGTGAAAAACAGCTTAATTGGGCTTAACCGGGTGATTAACAGCTAGGCCCAAAGGGGATTTCGGGATTAGGTGTTTAAAAGGGCTGTTAGGGTTTAGAGAATACCTTTTTCTCATTTTTTTCAGTCGTCACTATTCATTCCTCTCAATCTAGCCATGGCCTCCAACATCTAAAACACCTTCTAATCACCGTTTAATCAAGTATTGGCCTAATCTACATCAAATTGAGGCGGATTAGCATAGAGATCGAGATAGAGCTGCTGTATTGCCTTGGGAACGGCGCCAAAACAGAAGACAATTCATATTTAGTATTTTATTTGTGGCCAAGGTGGGTGATTTGCAAAGTTTCTCACTAATTACAGTTAATCAGGGGTAATTAGTGTTGATTAGCGAATTTATACGTTAACAAATTCTGAAAAAAATATTTATAAAATTCGAAATGATGTTTTAGACTTCTGTTTAATGTTTGGGTTAATTTGGTTAAGTTTTGCTAATCATACCATTAGATTTTCCTAAACATGCTTAAGGGAAAATATGGGGTTTTGGCTATGTTTGATTCGTTTTAACCTATCAAGTTGTTTTTTTTTTGTCGTCAGTTCTATATGTTGCTATGACTGTATGGTATGCTTTGTGATTGATTAGAAAAGTTAAAATGGTCGAAAACGCCGTCGTATAGCGTAAAACAGTCACTGGAAGAACTGCAGGAAATTGGCCAGCAACCTGATCGGATCGCCCTTTTTGAACCCGACTAGGTCGTGACACCATCTTCACGAGCCGCCGCGAGTATGCATCCACGAACTGATCTCCTATACTGAGGTGTGTCAAGAATCCTGCATCGCGATCCAGCTTGGGGCACCACGACCCGATCCGATTGAAGGAGCTCGACCCGATGGAAGGACACACGACCCGACCCGAAGTCACGACCTGAACTAGAGCATGCACGACGACTCGAACTAGAAGCACCCAACCCGACCCGATGGGTGAGCACGACCCGACCCGAACAAGGGTGGTTACCACGGACTGAATGAGGAAAAGAGAACCGATCCGAACCAGTAGGGTGACTGTGGACTGAACCAGGAAGCTTGAACGCGAGGCATGAGCTATGAACTGAATGAAGACCGATCCAGAGGAGGACACCAAAACCAGAGATGCAAAGGAAGTCCAAATGAGAAGCAGAACTCAGGATCCAGATAGGAATCAACGAGTCGACTTCATGAGTTGGACTTTGCTGTGGGACGTGTGCTAAGGAGTTGTCGATGTCTATGACTTTGGATCACTATGTATGGGAGGTACGTGGACGGATTCAGGGCCATAGTGGCCTAGGTACGACTAGTGGGCAATAGACCAATGAAGTGGGGTCATTTGAAAGGGTTTGGTCATGATCCCATGGGATAAGCTTGGTGGTAGCAGTAGTTGTACAAGTCAAACTCCGTCATTACCTCGATGGGTCTAGTGATCAAAGTGGTGGATATCGTATGCTTTACGCACTGAGTGAGAGATGTGAGGATGGTTGCTATGCTTGATTTGTTTGCCATCACTATGACATGCACACCCCCACCCCCATTTTCTTTACACCATGTGTTAGTGGCACCTCAGGGTATTGTACAGTATGTAGTGCTAACTCTTTGGTTGCAGGTCCAGGTTCAGGTATGGTTTAGTATACCTGTTATTGTTCTGTTTTGCTGCTTATCGCTCATACCAGACTTTTTGTCTGACCCAGAGTTTTATGTTTCTTCTTATTACTCTGGGTGCTCTCACGAGCAGACTAGACACAGGTTAGCTGGTAATGCACGAGTAGTTGTACCGAAGATGAGCAGGAGGCTTCCATGTATGATATATAGATATTCTCCCTATGTCGTTGTTGGTCACTACTTTGGGCATTAGTAGTGTACCCTTCCTTTCTTTTACTTTAGAGACTGTTTTAAAGTTGTAATAATGATGATGTGGAACATAAGCTGTATTTGGATTTTCCGCTGCTATGATGTTTAGTTTTCAGTTTATGCACTGTCTCGCCTGTTTTATGTCAAGTATGTTGTTATTATATTTTGTCCCATGCGCTGTGAGACATTCTACAGGTTTTCGATTAGTTCATTCTCTTCTTTCCTTTCTTTGGCGACCGTTCCGTGCTAGTCGGGCATGTTTACAATGCACTTTCGGAGGAAATGCCGGCTGGTGCGGGGCGGGCCATCACACTTGCATTCGGAGCTAAGTCAATTCGGAAGTTGATTTCTCTACGTGGAGGTAAGCTATCAACCTCGTTGAACACATCAGCATAATCTTTGATGACGGGAATATCCTCAATAGATGTGGGAGTGACTTCTAGAGAAGACCAGAATTCTTTTATGTCAGTTGCTGAGCCGTGGCATGGTATAGTAATACCTCCAAGTTTAGTTTTAACTTCGATAATTCTTTCAGCACGTACTAACTCAGCCTCATACTTTGTTAGCCAATCCATCCCAAGAATAACATCATACCAAGAAAAATTCATGACAATCAAGTTTATAGGAAACTGGTAAGAAGAATAGGAGATAGGCACTCTACAGTATTGATCGAGAATAAGGAAACCTCCTATCGGACTATGAGCTCTAACCAATTCTTTAAGTTTTCTTGGTTTTAATTTTAACTTTTTAATGGTGTCATTAGAAATAAAATTTCGTGATGCACCAGTGTCAAACAAGACAGTGATAGGAATGTTCTTAATATTAAGAATACCTCCTAAAACATCGGGTTTACCTGCTCCCTCAGAAGAAGCCGGTGCAGCTGCTCCATCGTATATATGCGCCACTTCAGATTTCTTCAACAGAGGACCATTCTTGCTAATATGCCCTATCCTGTGACAATTAAAGCATTCCCTCTTATCCTGATAATTCTGGCCACGATTCTGACTTGGTCCAGACTCATTCCTCTTGGCCCTTTTTGGAGCTCTACACTCGGATTCATAGTGTCCAACCTTTTTGCAGTTATAGCATTTCACCTTAGTCATGTCTCTCTTCTTTCCTTGAGGCTTAGCGGCCGAAGAGTTGCTCGCCTCAGGTTTCTTATCCGCCTTCTCCTTTTTGTTGCTATCTTGATTTTTCGCCTGCTCTTGATGTGCATCCAGGTCATTCTCTTCATAGCGACATGCCATCTCAATTACTTCATTAGATGGGAATTTGATATGAGCCGTGACTCTGTCCAGGTACTTCTTAGAAAGGTCCTTAATGAATCTTTTATTTTTCTGAAATGGATCCTGAATCAACTCTGGAGCGTAGCGTGAAAGTTCCTCGAACTTCCTCACATATTCTGAGTTAGTCATTGCTCCCTGCTGCAAATTTACAAATTGATCATGAATCCTCTCTACTTCCAATGGAGGGATATACTTGTCATTGAAAATCTCTTTGAGTCTAGCCCACGACATGTTGGCCACATCATTTCTAATTTTGACGGTGTCCCACCAATGTTCAGTTTGGTCCTTCAATAGCCATGTTGCCATAAAGCGTTTGAGTTGATCCTCCAATTCTAAGCCTTCAAAGATCTTCTCACTATCCTTTAACCATGTATGTGCGTCGATCACCATCTCTCGGTCGGTAAAGGACACTCCCACTAAGTTTTTGAATTTTTTGGACATCCTCTACAAGTCAAATGGCTGTGGGGGAGGAGGGGGTGGTGCCACGACCTCGGAAGTGGGCTGCTCCTGAGTAATGGGTGTCTCATCTCTAACTGGCCCTCTGGCTCCACCTCGGGCTATTCTTGCTCTAGTGCCCATTTTAAATCGGTCTGTACCATCAAGGAAAGAGCCAGACCAACAAAAACGATATTTTTTTTAAAGAAAGGTAAAGGTAGGAACAAATGGAAAGATGATGATGTAATGACTGATTAATATGTGCTATTCTGCTGTGCTCATTCTAGGACATTATTAACCCTATCTCTAGTGAGCTACTCGTCTTAGAATACTGCTGATTCTATCTAGACTTATTTTTCTAAATATGTCATACTCCGAAGCTAAGATTAACCTTTAGCTCTGATACCAAATGTGATGACCCCAAACTTCCGTAGAACGAAAGCAAGGATAATCATTGGAATATAACATATTTACAACAAAAACAGATCTCAGATAATATCATAACACATAAATCATTGCACTAGAAATAAAATGTCATCAGCATCATAATATCCAATACATCAGAGTACGCAGATACAGGATACACTTAGCAAAAAGGAAAGTCTGAATGAAAAGGAAATAAGTCTCAAAATCAGAACAAAAGAGAAAAGAAAGAGGTCTTCGTTTTCTTGCTTCAACAAGCTCTAATCCAGAAATGCATCCAAGCCTCAACCTATTACTTGGCTGCCTGTGTATAAAGAGGGCACCCGAGTTTGCAAAGTGAAACAAACTACGAGTCAGTCATAGGATTAGTATGAGAAATCTTTCTTACATAACCTAACAATGTGGCTAATCACAGGACCACGCCGCTAACGCGGAACGGTTTACTCCATTGGATTGCCAGTGCATAATTTAAATAAATTTTACTACAAAACAACGTAATGCTTTTGGAAAAAATGAAATCATTATAAGACTCAAATCCCATCACACAATGCAACGCAAACCGGAGGATAGAGTTTTACCTTATAATGATCAAACATGACTTGATACGTATAAAATAATATTTTTAATATTATTATTAGTGTCAAGTCAGTATTGAAATATTTCAACGTAAATGTATCAATCCTAGACGACATAGGTACCATATACTATGTCGCCATATATAGGTTTACAATCAAAACCATAATGTCGTATTGGAGATTTGGTTTCCATCATGAATCGAGGCTAGGGATTGTCCTCTCCGATTCAAGACACTCTACCAAATGCCTCAGGATTCGGACTCTGGTGAATCCTTGGATCTTCAGGGCCATCCACACATAACATTAATGGATTAATTATGCCTGAACACGCGCTTCCCGGTTCCTTTGAACCTCTAATATGGCCACTAACAACCTATAAAACCCGAGGTACCTCATAATCCATCAACCACATAAGTAAAAATGTCAGGGCTGGTGAGTCGCTGACAGTACTCTAGCTAGAAAGAAACGTGTGCACTCCCTACAGTCCTAATCCCGTTTTTGACTCATACCGGGGTGTGAGGCTCGCGAAGTCACGTTGTACACAAAGCTACGCCAAAACAGGATATGCTTTGATCATCAACCACAAGGCCTTCTTTTCAACAAAAGCCTTGATCATTTGCCTCTCGGCGTGCTACATTGACAGTTCACGCCATGCGATCAATAACTACCAATGTATAGCCTCTAAGGGCGTTAAGCAAGAGAATAAATTCTCCGCCACCAAACAGATGTACATTAGATAGAAATCGATTTAATTTATATGGAATGAACTCAAACGTCAGACACGCATCCATTTACAAGTCCGTTCTGGGTCTGAACGAAACCGGAGTCCCCTTATTCCTTGTCCGTATGTCCAATATGGAAAAGAGGTACTCGCAAATCCGGACAGTCAACACGTACGTCCGGACAACTACCACTGTAACCCTTTCAAGGTTGCAACTCCTATCAAAGGCATCAGTAGTCATCCATTTGATGTGAAGACTGCCGGTCTTCAATCACCGTCTTAATTAAATCGCCGTATAATTATTTGAAATGAGTTGAACTCGGTCTTTTCAAATAATTTCTCGAATAATTATCATTTAAATAATTTTATATCATCAATATCTATTTATATCGATTTATCGCTATTTTTATTTATTTAAAATAGCTCAATATAATCAAACGACTTAGAGTTGAAAGAGGGAAGGGTGATATGCTATGGGGGAAGACAGTTGAAAGCCCATGAGAAAAATTACCCAACCCACGACTTAGAGTTGGCAGCCATAGTTTTTGCACTTAAGTCATGGCGTCGTTATTTTCTTGGCGAGAGGTTTGAGTTGTATATAGACCATAAGTCGCTAAAGTACTTATTCTCTCAGAAGGACCAAAACTTGAGGCAATAGAGATGGATGGAGTTCTTGGCATCCTACAATTTTGAGATCGCATGTACCCCTGGCAAGGGTAACGTTGTAGCTGACGCCTTAAGTAGAAAGAAGTTAACTTTAAGTCTTTTGTTCGTAGAGTGACAGAGTTTGGAGTATATATCTTCCTTTGACTTCAGACCCTCTGTCGATTATGTACCCGGATTATTGGCATCGTTAGAGGTGCAACCTACACTTTTGGGTCGAGTTGGAGAGGCATAACGAAATGACCCACAGTTGGTTGAGATAGTAGGCAAGCTTATAGGAGGGGAGTCCTCGAGTCATCATGATAGATATGCTATAGATGAGAGAGGTTGGCTACGTAGAGATGGAATACTTTGCGTACCACAAGACGAGAGTTTGAAGAAGGCAATTCTTGAAGACTCACATCGCTCTAAGATTACCATACATCCCGGTGGTGATAAGATGTATAAGGATATGAAGTGGGTTTTCTTTTAGGACGGAATGAAGAAGGACGTGGTCGAGTTCGTTGCTAGATTCTTAGTGTGCCAACATGTCAACGCGGAGCAGAAGAAGCCTAGAGGTTTGCTATATCCCTTAGAGATTCTGCTTTGGAAATGGGAAAGCGTTTCCATGGATTTTGTAGATGGATTACCAAGATCAAGGAAGGGTAATACGGGGATTTGGGTAATTGTAAACAAACTTACAAAAAGTGTCCATTTTATTCCCGTTAAGAATAGAAGGACCGCCGCATGGTTAGCATCCGTTTACCATAGAGAAATAGTTCATTTGCACGACATACCCTCTAGCATTGTGTGCGATAGAGATCCCATTTTCACAAGCAAATTTTGGAAAAGCTTACAAGAGGCGGTTGGGACGCAGTTATGCTTAAGTACCGCTTATCATCCTCAGACGGATGGCCAGACCGAGAGGTTAAATTGGATTCTAGAAGACCTTCTAAGGCTATGCATCCTAGACTTTGGAGGAACATGGGAAGAGCACCTTCCACTAGTAGAGTTCGCCTATAATAATAGTTTTCAAGCTAGCATTGGCATGGCACCTTTTGAGGCCCTTTATGGACGACTGTGTCGATCACCTACATGTTGGTGGGAATCCACGGATAAGGTTTTGCTTGGACCTGACATGATTAGGGAGACTTCGGAGAAGATAGACCTGATTCGACGGCGAATGAAGACGGCGCAGGACCGACAGAAGTCATATGCTGATAGGAGACGAACCGATCTTGAGTTCAATGTTAGGGACATGGTTTTTATTAAGGTGTCACCGTTGAGAAACGTAGTCCGTTTGGATCAGTAGGGAAGTTGGCACCAAGGTTCGTAGGGCCCTTTCCAATTACGGAGAGGATTGGGCAGATGGTGTATAGATTAAAGTTACCAGAGAAGCTCAACAGAGTTCATGACTTGTTTAACGTTTCGCATTTGCGTAAGTGTTTGAACGATACGACAAAAGTGGTAGAGCCGAGCACGCTCGAAGAAGTGGAAGTAGAGCGCAATGCCACGATCAGACAAGCTTCTACACGCATTCTCTGATCGGAGGTCAAAAAGCTTCGCAACAAAGAGGTCAAGTTGGTCAAAGTGCAATGGGGAGATGATCAAAGAGACGCGACTTGGGAGACGGAAGATAAGATGCGTACGTTGTACCCTTTTCTTTTTGAGGGTATGTTTTATTTTCTCCTTTTTCTACCGCTTTGTTGATACTTGTCCTATCTTTTAGTATTATCTTTGCGATGACATCTTCGATCTTTAGTTAGGAAGAACCCTATGGTTGCAAACATGTGTTTGAGACATGTTATGTTTGGTGGATGCAAATGGATGCAAGTGGTTGCTAGTGGTTGCTCGTGATGCATGTACACACACCTTAGGCACTAGATCGGCTCAATCACCTTCATGTTGCATATAAATGTGTGTGCATATTTAAATTAATGGATATATAATGGTTGTATTATCATATGGATGCTGCATTTTGATGAATGGTTGTGCACACATGTAGAAATAATATGTATCGATATGATTCTTTCGCATACATATTGGACGCATGGCACTATCATGATTTGCATTAAGGAGGTCAACTGAATCAGTAGACCGCCTGATTTTGCATTAGATAAGGAACATATACACACACTTCTTCTTATGTTCATACAGCATTAGAAATTTTGTAAGGACAATGGATGCATGTGTTTGATGGTTGAGTAGATGGATGATTGGATGTTAGGATATGCATTCTCCTTAACTTGGAGATTTCGGGGGTGAAATCCTTTAAGGAGGGGAGAATGTAACACCCCGTAATTTTAAATATTAAAGTTAACAAATTAAAGAATACTTAATTTCAAATGTGGGAAATAAGGGAAACGGGTTGCGCCGTTGCGTTCGTCTCGGAATTCTGCTTGGGATAGAGTCCGAGTTTGTGTGAATTGGACTTCGTATGAAGAAGTTATGGCCTTCCGAAGTTTCAGAAATTAATTTAAATAAAAAACAGCTCAGATTTAGGAATTCAAAAATTGAAACAGGGACCAGGTTGACCAAGGGGTCGACCCTAGTGTCGACCTCCCCTATACTGGTCGACCTTAGTGTCGACCTGGGGGTCGACCTGCCCCCCCGGGTAGATCTGAAAGGTGACGATTTTGTGACTCAGTGCCGAGTCATTGGGCTGAGGTGTCATTCTTTCTTGACTGGATGGTCTTGATTGATTCTAGGTTAATCTGACGGCTCTTAATTATCTAATCTTCTATAAAAACACCCTAAGACCCCTAACCCTAATCACACAAATTCATAACAAAAGCCGCCATGCCGTCAATGGAGAACCTAGAGTAGCCGCCATACACTTTCAACCCTAAAGAAGGATAGAGGCTTGAATCAAAATCGAATCAAATCTAAATAACAACTAAGTCTACATCAAAGGCGAGCAATTCAGTTTTAGAATACAGATCTAAAAAGACAAGACTATTCTTTTTAATTGTGAGTATGATAGCTTTCACAAAATAATTCATTAATTTAATTATGATAAGATATAATTGGGATTATGAGAATATGATTTTGAATCATGTGATGTAAATTATATGTATGTTTGTGGTGTTGGATCATATGTTAGTTCTAATGTGAATTTTATGCAAGTTGGATCATATGCGAATCTTATGCAAGTTGAATCATATATCTTATGCAAGTTGAATCATATATCTTATGCAAGTTGAATCATCTATCCTATGTAAGTTTGTGATGATTGGATCATATATACATGTATGAATCTTATGCAAGTTTGGGTTGTTGAAATATATGTGAAACATGTATATGCATATGCTAGTTTATGTGACATTAATCTGCATGTTTAGATCTATATGCAAGATTGCACCTTTATGTTTAGATCTATGTGCAAGAGTACACCTTTATGATTAGATCTATATGCTAGTTTACATCTTTATGTTTAGATCTATATGAAAGATTACATCTTTATGTTTAGATCCATATGCAAGTTCACACCTTTATGTTTGGATCTATAGCAGTACATAAGTTATGCAAGTTTATGCCCATTACCTATGCTAGTTTCCTATCATATGCTAGTTTAAATGAAATTCATATTTAAGTTTATGTCATGATCCTTAGATCTATTTTATGTGCTATGTGATGTTGTTTTTCTTTTTATAAGTTAGACTATTTGCGAGTCTAACATATGTCATATGAAAACGTACGAATAGCGTGGGGATGATGGGATAATATTGAATATACATAAAATTGTGAATTTGCATAAAATGGCCCTAAAAAGGCATATAATTAATTTGAGACATTAATTGGCATAACTGGTATTTATGGACATAATTTTAAGAGACAATTATGGACATAAATAAATTTGGAATTTATTGACAAATTTGAATAGGGATATTAATCCAATTTTGGGTTAAATAAAGATGTGTAATAATAAACCGCCTAAGACACGAGGTTAGACTCTTTTGTGGTGTAAGACTGCCCGGATCCGCATGGCAAATCCAGCAGCCACAAATGTCACTCTAATGTGAGAGGTGAAAGGCACGAATTAAATGCGTAACAATTGTAAAGATACGAGGTTAGGCTCGTTTGTGGTGTAAGACTGCCCGGACCCGCCCGACAAATCCAATAGCCACAAATGCCAGCCTAATGTGGGAGGTCTTTACAAGGTTATGGTTCTAACGAATTAAGTAACACTTAACCAGATTAAACATGTGGTGGGACATGGAGGGGTTAAGTGGTTTCCTTGGGTGGCAGGTGAAATACGATTAGATGCACTTAACCAAGGTTGAAACATGTAATTAGACATGAATAAGAATGAGGTTAAGTGGGGAAACCTTAGTGAGGACCAAGCATAGGTGGAAGGCTTGTGTCATGCATGTGGGCCCTTTTCAAACCAGTAACCCATTAAGTATCTTTGTGAGCTCGACCCAAGTCGAGGACGGGACACACTTACTGGATTTGATTGTAAGAGGTAAAAACGGGTTAGTGGTGGCAACGCAAGTCCAACGGGGTCATGTGCGTGTGTGGGCCTGGGCTGGTAGGTAAGACGTTGTTGCATCGTGTAGATATAAGTCGTGCATCTTTGGTGGTATCGGGTTGCCATTTTGGGGAGTGATACACCCCCACTATGGGACCAGCACGGGTATCTACGAGTTAGGGAGCCGATCGAATGGGGGTAGTGGGTACAACTAGTGGAGATAGGGTCAGACGACACCTATGAAGGTAGCTAGGGTACACGAAAATACCATTATCATTATTAAGTTTTGTAGGCGGGATCAACTTTTAGGGTGACTAGTGGTGGTGCAGTATAGTAATTATCCTATAGTGATTAGGAACGAGATTAACGCCAGAATATTCCTCTTAATTGCTTTGTCATGCCCACTTGTTTCATGGTCATATCTTATCTTACCAGTTTATGCCTTATCCTAGTTACTTTAATAATTATATTGTTAAAGTTATTATACTCGCCGGACTTTATGTTTGACCCCCTTGTTTTCTCCTCTTTTCTTCCTCCCCCCCCACCCCAGGTTCTTAGGGTGAGACTAGTTCTAGTGAAGCTTGATCTTGGATCTCTTTCTCTCTCTTTTGGAAGTGCTTGGATTGCTGAAAGTAAAGTTCAGCTCATCTCTTTTATGGCTACTTGTGTTGGGGTTTAAGCTTTTTATTTTATGTACTCTTAAACAATTTATCAAGATGGATATTAAGTGTACTTGGTTTATGAAATTGTTGTAATCAAACTATTTCTCCGCTGCAATAAAAGTTGTTTTAAAATTTTCAAGTACCATTATTTATATCTGTCTTGTTATATTCTGTTCTATACACTAAATACGCTCCATGGAAGTTAATGCATTCCCTTTGTGAGTAACATTATTGGACGTGGGGTGTTACACGTGGTATCAGAACTGAAGTTTACTAGACCTGATATGAATTTTGAAAAACTATCTTCCAAAAAGCATTTTATAAAGAAATACTTTAAAAAATATGTTTTAAGGAAAGTACTTTCAAGAGAAAAGTTTGTTTCAAAAACATAACCCCCAAGAGCCATATATCTTTCTTTCGAATTCTCCGTTTTGAATCTCTTCATTTTCTTTTCAGCATGTCTTGAATTACCGAGATACCCGAGGGGATACTGATACCAGGATGGTTTAGAAGGTATCTGGAAGCTAGGGCCAATGTCGCAGGCCCAGCAAATGCTCTCCCTCCTCCTCCTCCCCGTGTTGATACTTTTGCAAAGATATGCAAAGATTTTAGGGCAATGGGCGGGAAACCTTTTCACGGATCAGAGACATTTGTGGAAGCTTGAAATTGGCTTAAGGAGGTGGAAGATCTATTTGGTATTTTCAAGGTGGAAGATGGAAGAAAGGTCCAATTGGTTGCTTGGTTAATGAAGGATGAAGCCTCGTTTTAGTGGGAAGTCACGAACGGAGAGCGTCCGGTGTAGACACGGATGGATTTCAAGCATAGGTTCGAAATGAAATTTCTCTCACGAGCTAAAGAAAACTTATACATGGAAAGGTTCTTGGCGTTGAAGCAAGGGGATTTATCAGTAAAGGTGTACGTCAACAAGTTCAATCAGTTGGCGAGATTTGGGATGGAATTAGTAAACACACCTGAGAAGATGGCCCTGAGGTTCGTTAAAGGTTTGAATGAGCCGCTACATGGGTTGGCTATGACCCACATTCCGATGGGGGCTACCTTTGAGAGATTGGTTGACATGGCGCTTATGCATGAAGAAGAGAAGGGTGCTAATGCTAATAAGGCACTGAAGAAGAAAGGAGACCAAAAGAAACCACAACAGCAAAACAAGAAAGGCGGAAGGAACAATAATGGCAAAGGAAAGAAGAAGTGCTTTAATTGTGGGACACCAGGCCATCTGAGCAAGGACTGTAGGAAAAAGAAGAAGACTGGCTGTTTCCACTGTGGAGAGGCAGGTCATCTAGTTAAGGACTGCCCAAGGAAACAGTGGCAAGGGCAAAGAGTAGGGTCCACTTCTGTAGGGCAGTTTCAAGCTCTCATGGCACTAGGGCAAGCAAGGGGGCAGATTCAGGCTCTCATGGCACCAGGACAGGAGAGAGGTAGAAACATTTCCGTTGAAAGTTTAGTTTTTCTGTTTGATCATCCTGTTCGTACTTTGTTTGACTCTGGCGCTTCACACTCGTTTGTATATGCTTCAGTAGTTGAAACACTACACCTAAATACTAGTCTAGTTACAGATCCCATAGTAGTCTCAAATCATATTGGTGGGTCGGCTCATCTTTCTATGATTTGCTGGGATTTGAGAGTGTCTATCTTGGGCGTTCGGTTTGAATGCAACGCCTTCGTTCTTGGCTTCATAGGCTATGGCTTGATTCTAGGTATGGATTGGCTAACTAGATATCGGGCCATCCTAGATTGTGAAAGAAGGGTAGTTAGATTATTGACTTGTTGTGGAAAGACCCTTGATATTTCTTGTGACCCTAGAGGTCCGGTAATGCTTAACTACCTAGAATCCCTTGACGCATCCGATGATGATTTGAAATCTGTTCGTGTGGTCCATGAATATAGTGACGTCTTCGATGCGGTTCGAAATTTACCCCCGAGGTGTGAGATAGACTTTCGAATATACTTAGTAGATAATGCAAATCCAGTTGCATTACCAGTGCGCCACATGGCTCTGAGAGAGAGAGAACAAAACTCAGTAAGTAAGTGAAAGAGTAGCTTGAGAAGGGGTTCATAAGAAGAAGTATTTCGTAGTGGGGTGCGCCAGTCGTTTTTGCTACGAAAGTTGATGGTTCACTTAGATTGTGTGTGGAGTATAGAGAGCTGAATAAGCTAACAAAGAAGAACAGACACCCGTTACCGAGGATAGACGATTTATTCGATCAGTTGGTGGGTGCTTCGGTTTTCTCGTAACTGGATTTGGCTACAGGGTTTCATCAGCTAAGGGTGGCTGAAGATAGCATCGATAAGACTGCATTTAGAACTCCGGACGGTTTCTTTGAGTGGCTCGTCATGCCTTTTGGTTTGACGAATGCACCCGCATACATTGTTAACTTAATGAGTAGGGTGTTTAGGGAGTTTCTAAACAAGTTTATGGTAGTCTTTGTAGACGATATTCTGGTTTTCTCTAAAAATGAAGAAGAGCATGCCCTACATCTTAGGGAAGTCTTAGAGACCCTACGAGCGCATTAACTTAAAGCTAAGTTCTCCAAGTGCTATTTTTGGAGAAAAGAAGTGAGGTTCTTAGGACACGTGGTCTCTAAGGAAGGGATAGCTGTGGATCTCGCTAAGGTAGTGGCAATCCAAGATTGGAAAACGCATAAGAATACAACGGAAGTAATAAACTTTTTAGGGCTGGTTGGCTATTATAGGAAGTTCATTAAGGACTTTGCGAAGATATGATCCCCACTCACTCGATTAACGAAGAAGAATTTGACTTTTACTTGGGACGTTGACTGTGACGATGCTTTCCAACGTCTGAAGAGGGCTTTGACGACAGCTCCAGTTTTAGTTTTGCCAGATGGGAGTAAGACATTCACTGTATATACCGATGCTTGCGGGACAAGGCTTGGCACAGTTTTAATGCAAGAGGGAAGGGTGATATGCTATGGTGGAAGACAGTTGAAAGCCCACGAGAAAAATTACCCTACCCACGACTTAGAGTTGGCAACCATAGTTTTTGCACTTAATTCATGGCGTCATTATTTGCTTGGTGAGAGGTTTGAGTTGTATACAGATCATAAGTCGCTAAAGTACTTATTCTCTCAGAAGGGCCTAAACTTGAGGCAACAGAGATGGATGGAGTTCTTGGCATCCTACGATTTTGAGATCACATATACCCATGGCAAGGGTAACGTTGTAGCTGACGCCTTAAGTAGAAAGAAGTTAACTTTAAGTCCTTTGTTCGTAGAGCGACAGAGTTTGGAATATATATCTTCCTTTGACTTCAGACCCTCTGTCGATTATGTACCCAGATTATTGGCATCGTTAGAGGTGCAACCTACACTTTTGGGTCAAGTTGGAGAGGCACATCGAAATGACCCACAGTTGATTGAGATAGTAGGCAAGCTTATAGGAGGGAAGTCCTCGAGTCATCTTGACAGATATGCTATAGATGAGAGAGGTTGGCTACGTAGAGATGGAAGACCTTGCGTACCATAAGACAAGAGTTTGAAGAAGGCAATTCTTGAAGACTCACATCGCTCTAAGATGACCATACATCCCGGTGGTGATAAGATGTATAGGGATATGAAGCAGGTTTTCTTTTGGGCCAGAATGAAGAAGGACGTGGTCGAGTTCGTTGCTAGATGCTTAGTGTTCCAACAAGTCAAGGCGGAGCAAAAGAATCCTGGAGGTTTTCTCCATCCCTTAGAGATTCCGCTTTGGAAATGGGAAAGCGTTTCCATGGATTTTGTAGGTGGGTTACCAAGATCAAGGAAGGGTAATACGGGGATTTGGGTAATTGTAGACATACTTACAAAAAGTGCCCATTTTATTCCCGTTAAGAGTAGAAGGACCGCCGCATGGTTAGCATCTGTTTACCTTAGAGAAATAGTTCGTTTGCACGGCATACCCTCTAGCATTGTTAGCGATAGAGATCCCATTTTCACAAGCGAATTTTGGAAAAGCTTACAAGAGGCGGTTGGGACGCAGTTATGCTTAAGTACCACTTATCATCCTCATACGGACGGCCAGACCGAGAGGGTGAATCGTATTTTAGAAGACCTTCTGAGTCTATGCATCCTAGACTTTGGAGGAACATGGTAGAGCACCTTCCACTAGTAGAGTTTGCCTATAATAATAGTTTTCAAGCTAGCATTGGCATGGCACCTTTTGAGGCTCTTTATGGACGACCGTGCCGATCACCTACATGTTGGTGGGAATCCACGGATAAGGTTTTGCTTGGACCCGACATGATTAGGGAGACTTCGGAGAAGATAGACCTGATTCGACGACGAATGAAGACGGTGTAGGACCGACAGAAGTCATATGCTAATAGGAGACGAACCGATCTTGAGTTCAATGTTGGGGACATGGTTTTTATTAAGGTGTCACCGTTGAGAAACGTAGTCCGTTTTGGATCAGTAGGGAAGTTGGCACCCAGGTTTGTAGGACCCTTTCCAATTACGGAGAGGATTGGGCAGATGACGTATAGAGTAAAGTTACCAGAGAAGCTCAGCGGAGTTCATGACCTGTTTCACGTTTCGCATTTGCGTAAGTGTTTACACGATACGGCGGAAGTGGTAGAGCCGAGCATGCCCGAAGAAGTGGAAGTAGAGCGCAATGCCACGATTAGACGAGCTCCTAAACGCATTCTCGGATCGGAGGTCAAAAAGCTTCGCAACAAAGAGGTCAAGTTGGTCAAAGTGCAACGGGGAGATGATCAAAGAGACGCGACTTGGGAGACGGAAGATAAGATGCGTACGTTGTACTCTTTTCTTTTTGAGGGTATGTTTTATTTTCTCCTTTTTCTACCGCTTTGTCGATACTTGTCCTATCTTTTATCTTTTCGATGACATATTCGATCTTTAGTTAGGAAGAACCCTATGGTTTCAAACATGTGTTTGAGACATGTTATGTTTGGTGGATGCAAATGGATGCAAGTGGTTGCTAGTGGTTGCTCGTGGATGCATATACACACACCTTAGGAACTAGATCGACTCAATCACCTTCATGTTGCATATAAATGTGTGCGCATATTTAAATTAATGGATGTATAATGGTTGTATTATCATATGGATGCTGCATTTTGATGAATGGTTGTGCACACATGTAGAAATAATATGTATCGATATGATTCTTTCGCATACATAATGGACGCATGGCACTATCATGATTTGCATTAAGGAGGTCAACTGAATCAGTAGACCGCCTGATTTTGCATTAGATAAGGAACATATACACACACTTCATCTTATGTTCATACAGCATTAAATTTTGTAAGGACAATGGATGTCTGTGTTTGATGGTTGAGTAGATGGATGATTTGATGTTAGGATATGCATTCTCCTTAACTTGGAGATTTTGGGGGCGAAATCCTTCAAGGAGGGGAGAATGTAACACCCCATAATGTTAAATATTAAAGTTAACAAATTAAAGAATACTTAATTTCAAATGTGGTAAATAAGAGAAACGGGTTGCGCCATTGCGTTTGTCTCGGAATTCTGCTTGGGATAGAGTCCGAGTTTGTGTGAATTGGACTTTGTATGAAGAAGTTATGGCCTTCCGAAGTTTGAAAAACTAATTTAAATAAAAAGCAGCTCAGGTTCAGGAATTCAAAAATTGAAACAGGTACCAGGTCGACCAGGGGGTCGACCCTAGTGTCGACCTCCCCTATACAGGTCGACCTTAGCGTCGACCTGGGGGTCGACCTGGCTCTCCCCCCGGCAGATCTGAAAGATGACGATTTTGTGACTCAGTGCTGAGTCATTAGGGCTGAGGTGTCATTCTATCTTGACTGGATGGTCTTGATTGATTCTAGGTTAATCTGACGGCTCTTAATTAACTAATCTTCTATAAAAACACCCTAAGACCCCTAACCCTAATCACACAAATTCATAACAAGAGCCGCCATGCCGTCAATGGAGAACCTAGAGTAGCCGCCATACACTTTCAACCCTAAAGCAAGATAGAGGCTTGAATCAAAATCGAATCAAATCTAAATAACAACTAAGTCTACATCAAAGGCGAGCAATTCAGTTTTAGAATACAGATCCCAAAAAGACAAGATTATTCTTTTTAATTGTGAGTATGATAGCTTTCACAAAATAATTCATTAATTTAATTATGATAAGATATAATTGGGATTATGAGAATATGATTTTGAATCATGTGATGTAAATTATATGTATGTTTGTGGTGTTGGGTCATATGTTAGTTCTTATGTGAATTTTATGCAAGTTGGATCATATGCGAATCTTATGCAAGTTAAATCATATATCTTATGCAAGTTGAATCATATATCTTATGCAAGTTGAATCATCTATCCTATGTAAGTTTGTGATGATTGGATCATAAATACATGTATGAATCTTATGCAAGTTTGGGTTATTGAAATATATGTGAAACATGTATATGCATATGATAGTTTATGTGACATTAATCTACATGTTTAGATCTATATGCAAGATTACACCTTTATGTTTAGATCTATATGCAAGATTACACCTTTATGATTAGATCTATATGCAAGTTTACATCTTTATGTTTAGATCTATATGAAAGATTACATCTTTATGTTTAGATCCATATGCAAGTTCACACCTTTATGTTTGGATCTATAGCAGTACATAAGTTATGCAAGTTTATGCCCATTACCTATGCTAGTTTCCAATCATATGCTAGTTTAAATGAAATTCATATGCAAGTTTATGTCATGATCCTTAGATCTATTTTATGTGTTATGTGATGTTGTTTTTCTTTTTATAAGTTACACTATTTCCGAGTCTAACATATGTCATATGAAAATGTACGAATAACTTGGGGATGATGGGATAATATTGAATATACATAAAATTGTGAATTTGCATAAAATGGCCCTAAAAAGGCATATAATTAATTTGAGACATTAATTGGCATAATTGGTATTTATGGACATAATTTTAAGAGACAATTATGGACATAAATAAATTTGGAATTTATTGACAAATTTGAATAGGGATATTAATCCAATTTGGAGTTAAATAAAGATGTGTAATAATAAACCACCTAAGACACGAGGTTAGACTCTTTTCTGGTGTAAGACTGCCCGGACCCGCCCGGCAAATCTAGCAGCCACAAATGTCAGTCTAATGTGAGAGGTCAAAGGCACGAATTAAATGCTTAACAATTGTAAAGAAACGAGGTTAGGCTCGTTTGTGGTGTAAGACTGCCCGGACCCGTCCGGCAAATCCAGCAGCCACAGATGCCAGCCTAATGTGGGAGGTCTTTACAAGGTTACGGTCCTAATGAATTAAGTAACACTTAACCATATTAAACATGTGGTGGGCCATGGAGGGGTTAAGTGGATGCCTTGGGTGGCAGGTGAAATACGATCAGATGTACTTAACCAAGGTTAAAACATGTAAGAAGACATGAATAAGAATGGGGTTGAGTGGGGAAACCTTAGTGGGGACCAAGCATAGGTGGAAGGCTTGTGTCATGCATGGGGGCCCTTTTTAAACCAGTAACCCATTAAGTATCTTTGTGAGCTCGACCCAAGTCGAGGATGGGACACGCTTACTGGATTTGATTGTAAGAGGTAAAAACGGGTTAGCTGTGGCAACGCAAGTCCAACGGGGTCATGTGCGTGCGTGGGACCGAGCTGGTAGGTAAGACGTTGTTGCATCGTGTAGATATAAGCCGTGCATCTTTGGTGGTATCGGGTTGCCACTTTGGGGAGTGATACATGTAACGGCCCGCCCCGCACTAGCCGACATTTTCCCGAAATGCGCTGTGCCGATGTCCAACTAGCACGGGACGGTCGCCAAAAGAAAAGAATGAACTAACAAAGGAACCTGTAGAATGTCTCACAGCGCATGGAATAAAATATAATAATAACATAACTTTGACATAAAACAGGCGAGACAGTGCATAAGCTGAAAACTAAACCAACATGACCATCACAGCAGCGGATATCCAAATACAGCTTATGATCCAAACCATCATTATTACAACTTTCAAAACTGTTTCTAAAGCAAAAGAAAGAAAAGGTACACTACTAATGCCCAGAGTAGTGACCACCAGCGACACAGGGAGAATATCTATATATCATACGTGGAAGCCTCCTGCTCGTCTCCGGATCAGCTACTCGTGCATACCACCTAACCTGTCTCTAGTCTGCTCGTGTGAGCACCCAGAGTAATAAAAAGAGACATAAAACTCTGGGTCAGACAAAAGTCTGGTGTGAGCGATAAGCAGCTAAACAAAACAGAACAATAACAGGTATAATCCAATCATACCTGAACCTAGACCTGTAACCAAAGAGTTAGCACTACATACTGTACAATACTCTAAGGTGCCACTAAGCATAAGGTGTAAAGATACGGGGGAGGGGTGTGTATGACATGGTGATGTCAAACAAATCAAGCATAGCAACCATCCTCACATCTCTCACTCAGTGCGTAAAGCATACGATATCCACTACTTTGGTCAGCTAATCCTTTGGGCCTTGACGAAGTCCAACTTCGTATAACTACACTACGAGCCCCTATCCATCTCTCAGTGATGAACCAAAGTTATGGACACCGATAACCCCTTTGCACACATCCTGCAGCAAAGCCCAAATCATGAAGTGAACTCATTGGTTCCCATCTGGATCCCGAGCTCTAACTTCTCCTTTGGACTACCTTTGCATCTCGGGTTTTGGTCGTCATCTTCATTCGGATCGGTCTTCCTTCGGTTCTCCTCGGATCGTGCTACCCTGAGTGGTTCGGTTCGGTTCGCGCTTACCATCGGATCGTGGTCACCACCTGAAGACGGTTCGGGTCGCCAACATCAACTTGTGGTCCTCCAGCTCCATCGGATCGGTTCGAGTACCCTTCAGCGGATCGGGTTGGGGTCTCTAAGTCCATCGCCACGGATCGGTTCGTGACAAGCTCCTTTGGGTCGGGTCGCGCTTCATCAGTTTGTGGCGCCCCTGTCGGATCGGCGTCGTGCTTCCTTCTGGCGATCGGAGCTGCTAGCGGATCGTGAAGGTGGATCGTGGTGGAGGGCTCGTGACGCAGCATCAGATCGGTTCGTGATTCTCATTCGCTATCCGGGTCGAGGTACTCCAGTTTGGGGCGTAGCACTGCATCAGTTCGGGTTCGTGGGTCTAACCACGATCGGTTCGTGGGACATGGGGGCGATCCGATCCGGTCTTGTACATTTTCCTGCAACTTCTTTCAGCGACTGTTTACGCCACCCGACGGCATTTTTGACCAATCTAACTATTCTAATCAATTGCAAAGCAAACCATACAGTCATAGCAACATGTAGAAACATCCACAATCAGCAAAACAACAATATGATATGCCAAAACGGATCAAACATACCCAAAAACCCATATTTTCCCCTTAAGCATGTTTAAGAAAATCTAACGATAGGATTAACAAAACTTAACCAAATCAGTCCAAATTTCTAACAGAGGTCTAAAATAATATTTAAGAATTTATACATATTTTTCCAGATTTTTAACATGCATAATTTCGCTAATTATCACTAATCACCCCTTAATCCCTTAAATTCCGGGATTAACAAAATTAGTCGAAATTAACCCAAATTCATATCAGAGGCATAAAATGGTGTTTTAGAATTTTTGGAATATTTCTAGATTTTTCTGAGCCATAGTTTTGCTAATTTTCGCTAATTACCCTAACTAGCCATAATTAGTGAAAAACTAAGCAAATCACTCACCTTTGCCACAATTTAACTTTCAGAAATGAAACTCCTCTGATATAGATCCAATCTCTATGTGTTCCAGCAGCTCTATCCCAAATCCTATGCTAATTCGCCTTGATTTGATGTAGTTTTGCTTAATCTTTGATTAGAAAGTGATTAGAGGTGATTTGGAATGATTCTAGATGTTGGAGGCCATGACTAGGGTTGAAGAAAATAAGTGGCGGCTGGAAAAATGAAGTAAAAACCGAAATCCTAACCCTAACAGCCCTTAAATACCACTAATCCCGAAATCCCCCAATGGGCCTAATTACTAACTACCCGGTTAAGCCCAATTAGCTGAAAATAACCCTTTAAACCTTAATTCAGCCATATCTCCCAAACGGTAAGTCCGTTTGACTATTATGACCACTCTACGGAAAGAGAAACCATCATCTGGAGCTAATGGAAGTTGTTTCAGGTCAAAATTCCTAACCAATCAAAAGTTATGGACGAAACAAGATCAACTAGGGGCAAAACGGTCATTTAAAAATCGGCAAAAATCATGAACATGGGAAATGACCCTACTAGTCGTTTCCCAAAGTTACATGACCATACGACTTCGTATCAAAGAGAAATAAATATTCTACGATCGTCCGATGCGTAGAATGCGGGTCGTTACACTTTCCCCCCTTTAAGAAATTTCGCCCCTGAAATTCCTTAACTAAGAAACAAACAATGGGTCTCGCATGCCTATCAACCAATTTCAAACAATCAAACATACATGATAGCACAACAAGCATATCCTAGCATGCGGTTTACTAACAAGGGAAGAACCATCGCCCCTTGGACTTTCACTAATTTCGTCGTCTCCCTTCGTAATTTCTTCGTATCGTCCTCGACAATGCGAATCGGTCTCGCGGTTCCCAACCGCCTTGGGTTATATTTCGATATCGTCCAACCGGTTTGGAGAAATAGCTAAATCAAAATCATGCGTAAACTTCCTTAACTGAGAAACATGAAATATGTCATGTACTCCTGGAATCTTTTTAGGTAAGCCAACCCCATTCGTCAAATTACCAACTACATTCCAAATGTCCTTTCAAGTCTAACCCGAATCTTGCCTACATTCATACTACACGTCCAACGTATATTCACTTCCTAGAGGCAAACTAGATCCATCCAATGACCCTAGGCACTACATCCATATCCGTACTGTACGTCCAACGTACATTCACCTTCCAAAGGTGAACTAGACCCATCCAATGAATCCAGGTACTCCACCTATATCTGTACTGTACGTCCAACGTACATTCCCCTTCCAAAGGTGAACTAGACTCATCCAATGAATCTAGGTACCCTACCCATATCCGTACTACACGTCCAGCGTACATTCACCATCCAAAGGTGAACTAGACTCATCCAATGAATCTAGGTACTCTACCTATGAGTCCAAGTCCAACTTGAAACTCCTATTTCCGCTGAATCTCCAAGATCAACGGACGCTCCACAATTCCCAAACATACTTCAAGTCTAACGTAAAGTATCTTCGTATCCGTTATATCACCATGACTAACGAACTCGTCCCATTTCCATTCAACAGAATCCTACAGGTGATAGTCTACTCAAAAGAAGAAAGGTAGGAACAAACATAACAACCATAGCATCCATCAAACAAGTCGTATCTATCACCTGCTAAAAGCCATGAATACATCAATACCTATAAGTCTGGTCCAACCAACATCAATAACTAATGGAAGCCTAGCCTCCAAACGGACTACCGTACGTCCAACGCACGTTTATCCTCCAAGGATAACTAGATCACGTCCAACGGATCCAAGGTAACGGGCGTCCCCAGATACCCCTGCTTTTAGTCCGCCTGAAACACTCAAGTCCCACCCAAGTCTATCCCTTATCTTGCTGCCCTCTCGAGTCCAACCCGAGCTAATCCAATTCCTTGCAGCTTCCTCGAGTCCATCTCGAGTCAATCTATCACCCATAAACTCAGACCCAGTCTTGAGTATCCATTACCTACAAACTCTAGTCCAATGTGAGTCGTCTCCCTATTCGTTGCATCTCTAAGATCAATCGAACATCTACTTTCTTTTACGAGTTCAAGTCCAACTTGAACCGTCCTAACCTTCGTTGTATCTTCCATGATCAACGAACACATCCTATTCCTTCAAAAAGAACATCAACATAGGGTCCTAAACAATCCATTGCTTCACATCTTTCTCGAGTCACGCTCGAGTCATCCCATAACTCTATCGAGTCTTACTTGGGCAGTCCATACCATCGAATAGTCTTATCACGTCACGGCTGCCCATCACTGCTCGAGTAAACCAAAATATCATCCAATGAAAATCACAACAACCACTTATCTCTCACGCAGACCATCCTAGTCGACCTCGACATTCCCCGAGCACAAGCCCCAAAGGCCTAAACCAATATCAGACAAGCACCCAAGGAACATCTCCTCCGAGTTCAGACAATCTACGTGAGATGATATGAGCAAAACATCCAAACACTCAAGCATCCATAACTGACTCTGGCTATCCTCGCCAATCTTGCTTGAAACTATCGTCGATCGCATGACCAAGTCCTGACCAAACTACTGTACATCCAATGTACATTTGATTCTTTAACTCTCGTTATCATCTTCATCATAAGGTAGGCGATCCAATACCACCTTTCGTCCATTATCCACTCTAATGGTCGTCAAAGACTCTTCACAATCTACTATCACTCCATACATTTGGAGTCAATCGACTCCCAAAATCAAGCCAACCTTAGTAAAGCTCGAAATAAAGCAATCAAAACAAACATACATCCATGACTCGATAAGACCAAATTACAACAAGTCATACTAAGGTTAGTCAAACCACCTATCGGGCTTGTCACTACTAAAGGTCTATCGACTACCTCGGGTTCCAATTCCAACCTATCTACCAGGTCACTAGGTACGAAGGAATGGGAAGTCCCGATATCAAACAAAGCTAGAACATGAACATCTTAAATAGAAAGCATACCTCGAATAACGACACCTTTTTCCTTCTGCGCCGCAGTTGGGGCATTCGACGAAGAAGGAACAGCGTTGATAGCATATGCTTTCACGATTTGCTTCTCCCTAGGAGGTTGTGGACATTCATTCTTGTGATGTCCCGCCTGGCCACAATTAAAGCACTACCTTTCCCCAGGCTTTTCTCGACAATCTCTGGCATAGTGGCCCTTCTTGCCACAACTAAAGCACTCGCCATCTTCCTTATTCTTCTTACTCTGACCATCCATGGTTTGGTCTTGTTTTCTCTTATTCTGGGAATTATTCTTGCCTCCACCGCCTGCTTGCGGCTTTGGCTCCTCTACAGGTGCAGTAGCGACCTCAGTCTTTGGCCTAGGGTAAAGACTCTCTGACCTTAATGCCTTTCCTATAATTGATTCAAATGTCTCATCGATGTGGTTTATAAGCCTTTTCCCTAAGTACCCATCTAAACCAGTTATGAACTTCTCGTTCTTCTTCTCAGCAGTATCAATCAAAGATAACCCATATTTAGACAAAGTGTCGAACTTAGCAACATATTCTGAAATTATCCTTCCATTCTGCTTAAGCTAAAGAAAACTTCTAAACAATTCTGACTTTTGTGCAGCTGGGATAAACTTATCGCTGAAGCAAGCCTTAAACTGATCCCAAGTAATCTGATCTTCTGGAGTTGCTGCCTTAATAGCATTCCACCAATTCATCGCCCGTCCTTGCAGCTGACGGGACGCTAGCCTTCTTTTCATTGCGTCTTCGATACCCAAGTCTTCGAAGATACGTTCACAACTATCCAGCCAATCCTGAACATCCGTAGCCGACTCCGTTCCGTGGAACGGCTTCCCACCAAGACTAGTATAATCCTTGTTAAGCTCGGCGAAATCGGCCCTAGGCGCCTGCACTACTGGACCACCACCACCATTAGCAGTATTAGGAACTGCTCCTTGAACATCTCTGATCATCTCTCTCATAAAGTTAGTAAACATCGTGCTCATGTCAGTAGCATTTCCATTATTGGCTCCTCTACCAGTACCCCTCGTATATCGGCTCATCGTTCAATCTGTAAAGAGAAAACGATTAACCATCTCCATAGTGGTACTAGTGCAGTGCGACTTCATCCTTACATATACTACTAGTATATATATATATAGTTTTTGAAAACAAAAATATCACAAATACGCGCTCTCATATACGTACTACCTCTCCCTGGTGTCTTTTCCTAGGTTAACTGCGCAACCTAGAGCTCTGATACCAAATGTAACGGCCCGCCCCGCACTAGCCGACATTTTCCCGAAATGCGCTATGCCGATGTCCAACTAGCACGGGACGATCGCCAAAAGAATGAACTAACAAAGGAACCTGTAGAATGTCTCACAGCGCATGGAATAAAATATAATAATAACATAACTTTGACATAAAACAGGCGAGACAGTGCATAAGCTGAAAACTAAACCAACATGACCATCATAGCAGCGGAAATCCAAATACAGCTTATGATCCAAACCATCATTATTACAACTTTCAAAACTGTCTCTAAAGCAAAAGAAAGAAAAGGTACACTACTAATGCCCAGAGTAGTGACCACTAGCGACACAGGGAGAATATCTATATATATCATACGTGGAAGCCTCCTGCTCGTCTCCGGATCAGCTACTCGTGCATACCACCTAACGTGTCTCAAGTCTGCTCGTGTGAGCACCCAGAGTAATAAGAAGAGACATAAAACTCTAGGTCAGACAAAAGTCTGGTGTGAGCGATAAGCAGCTAAACAAAACAGAACAATAACAGGTATAATCCAATCATACCTGAACCTGGACCTGCAACCAAAGAGTTAGCACTACATACTGTACAATACTCTAAGGTGCCACTAAGCATAAGGTGTAAAGATACGGGGGAGGGGTGTGTATGTCATGGTGATGTCAAACAAATCAAGCATAGCAACCATCCTCACATCTCTCACTCAGTGCGTAAAGCATACGATATCCACTACTTTGGTCACCTAATCCTTTGGGCCTTGACGAAGTCCAACTTCGTATAACTACACTACGAGCCCCTAATCCATCTCTCAGTGATGAACCAAAGTTATGGACACCGATAACCCCTTTGTACACATCCTGCAGCAAAGCCCAAATCATGAAGTGAACTCATTGGTTCCCATCTGGATCCTGAGCTCTAACTTCTCCTTTGGACTACCTTTGCATCTCGGGTTTTGGTCGTCATCTTCATTCAGATCGGTCTTCCTTCAGTTCTTTTCCTCGGATCGTGCTACCCTGAGTGGTTCGGTTCGGTTCCGGCTTACCATCGGATCGTGGTCACCACCTGAAGACGGTTCGGGTCGCCAACATCAACTCGTGGTCCTCCAGCTCCATCGGATCGGTTCGAGTACCCTTCAGCGGATCGGGTCGGGGTCTCTAAGTCCATCGCCACGGATCGGTTCGTGACAAGCTCCTTCGGGTCGGGCCGCGCTTCATCAGTTCGTGGCGCCCCTGTCGGATCGGCGTCGTGCTTCCTTCTGGCGATCGGAGCTGCTAGCGGATCGTGAAGGTGGATCGTGGTTGAGGGCTCGTGACGCAGCATCAGATCGGTTCGTGATACTCATTCGCGATCCGGGTCGAGGTACTCCACTTTGGGGCGTAGCACTGCATCAGTTCGGGTTCGTGGGTCTAACCACGATCGGTTCGTGGGACATGGGGGCGATCCGATCCGGTCCTGTACATTTTCCTGCAACTTCTTTCAGCGACTGTTTACGCCACCCGACGGCGTTTTTGACCAATCTAACTATTCTAATCAATTGCAAAGCAAACCATACAGTCATAGCAACATGTAGAAACATCCACAAACAGCAAAACAACAATATGATATGTCAAAACGGATCAAACATACCCAAAAACCCATATTTTCCCCTTAAGCATGTTTAAGCAAATCTAACGATCGGATTAACAAAACTTAACCAAATCAATCCAAATTTCTAACAGAGGTCTAAAATAATATTTAAGAATTTATACATATTTTTCCAGATTTTTAACATGCATAATTTAGCTAACTATCACTAATCACCCCTTAATCCCCTAAATTCCGGGATTAACAAAATTAGTCGAAATTAACCCAAATTCCAGAGGCATAAAATGGTGTTTTAGAATTTTAGGAATTTTTCTAGATTTTTCTGAGCCATAGTTTCGCTAATTTTCGCTAGTTACCCTAACTAGCCATAATTAGTGAAAAACTAAGCAAATCACTCACCTTTGCCACAATTTAACTTTCAGAACTGAAACTCCTCTGATATAGATCCAATCTCTATGTGTTCCAGCAGCTCTATCCCAAATCCTATGCTAATTCGCCTTGATTTGATGTAGTTTTGCTTAATCTTTGATTAGAAAGTGATTAGAGGTGATTTGGAATGATTCTAGATGTTGGAGGCCATGACTAGGATTGAAGAAAATAAGTGGCGGCTGGAAAAATGAAGTAAAAACCGAAATCCTAACCCTAGCAGCCCTTAAATACCACTAATCCTGAAATCTCCCAATGGGCCTAATTACTAACTACCCGGTTAAGCCCAATTAGCTGAAAATAACCCTTTAAACCTTAATTCAGCCATATCTCCCAAACGGTAAGTCCGTTTGACTATTATGACCACTCTACGGAAAGAGAAACCATCATCTGGAGCTAATGGAAGTTGTTTCAGGTCAAAATTCCTAACCAATCAAAAGTTATGGACGAAACAAGATCAACTAGGGGCAAAACGGTCATTTAAAAATCGGCAAAAATCATGAACATGGGAAATGACCCTACTAGTCGTTTCCCAAAGTTACATGACCATACGACTTCGTATCAAAGAGAAATAAATATTCTACGATCTTCCGATGCGTAGAATGCGGGTCGTTACAATACACCCCACTGTGGGACCAGCACATGTATCTACGAGTTAGGGAACTGATCGAATGGGGGTAGTGGGCACAACTAGTGGAGATAGGGGAAGACGACACCTATGAAGACAGCTAGGGGTACACGAAACTACCATTATCATTATTAAGTTTTGTAGGCGAGATCAACTTTTTGGGTGACTAGTGGTGGTGTAGTATAGTAATTATCCTATAGTGATTAGAAACGAGATTAACGCCAGAATATTCCTCTTAATTGCTTTGTCATGCCCACTTGTTTCATGGTCATATCTTATCTTACCAGTTTATGCCTTATCCTAGTTACTTTAATAATTATATTGTTAAAGTTATTATACTCGCCAGACTTTATGTATGACCCCCTTGTTTTCGCCTCTTTTCTTCCTTTCCCCCCTCCCCCCAGGTTCTCAGGGTGGGGCTAGTACTAGTGGAGCTTGATCTTGGATCACTTTCTCTCTCTTTTGGAAGTGCTTAAATTGCTGAAAGTAAAGTTCAGCTCATCTCTTTTATGGCTACTTGTTTTGGGGTTTACGCTTTTTATTTTATGTACTCTGAAACAATTTATCAAGATGGATATTAAGTGTACTTGGTTTATGAAGTTGTTGTAATCAAACTAATTCTCCGCTGCAATAAAAGATGTTTTAAAATTTTCAAGTACCATTATTTATATCTGTCTTGTTATATTCTGCTCTATACACTAAATACGCTCCATGGAAGTTAATGCATTCCCTTTGTGAGTGACATTAATGGACGTGGGGTGTTACCAAACCGTTTAAATAATTTCTTTTATAAACCCAATTAAAATATTTATTTATAAATTTCTAATTTAATTATTTGTAAAAAAATTAACTAAAAAGCTTCAATTCAGTTATAAAATAATTTATAATTTTAAAACTTGCGTCAATTCACCGAACGGTAAAACCGACGTCTAAAACACACATTTTAGGCCATTCACTGCCAATTACCCAATCAACACTGTCAATTGATTTTAAACACCGCACAGGTGAATATTTATTCAACCATCATGTTCAAACAGGTTTCACTACCGTCTGGAGTTCAATCAGTTCAAAGATAAATCAGGTAAAACAAACAACATATGTAATATTTGAGGAATCCGATCGGATCCTTCCAACCTGTTCTTCTCTGCACCACAGCTTGTTATAGCATTTCATAATAATAGATGAAATAAACTTCAATAATCTAATATTTTAAAATGATGAAATATAAATAACAACAACCAACCAAACAATAAACAACCAATAGCAACCAATCAACCAATTTATACTTTTAACGGTAAATTATATTTTGCTATGAATTTACCACATCACAGAATTACAGAGGGTGTGAGAATTAACTCACAAGATTTAATTCTGCTGACAGTTGACGTGTTTGTTGCATTTATTTTGAAACAAACGCTCAAAATTATCTAAAATTACAAATGCGTCCAATCGGATCCCAGTCAATGCCATCGTCTAGGTCTTGTTCCTGCGATCCCAACGGATCCAGTTTCACTGAAATCTGTTAACGTACGAAAAAGTTACGCTAGTTTTAAGTTTGTATATATATGGATTATTAAATAAGTTAACTATAAATAATTTAATTAAAACATACCTTAAATAATGCTAATTAATGCCACATCGTCATGGTTATCTGCTAAAACGCGGTTTCTCCTCTAAGAATTCCTGAAACCCATCGCTACTTCTTTCTACACCTCAAAATCGTACTCAGCTCCACAACACAAAACCATCGGACCACCAAAGCCCCGCCACCGTCGATCCTGGGACCCACCTGACCCCGTCTCCGGCTTCTCCTCCATGTCCAGTGTCTCGACCCCAAAGTCCAGCCCCCTCATCGCCTCGACCGTCGTAATTTTTCACATGAACGAAAATCGAACAACGACCAAATTCCGACACCATAGGCACCCATCGACGACCAGACCACCACCATTCGATTGGACTCGCCACCCAACATCCGTCCCTTCAGGGCCCCGCCACCAACAATGCCTCCATCGCCGGCAAACTCCCCAATTCCGATCGCCACTTTTAAAAATAGCCCAAAACTGAACTTCTCCGTTAACTCAACCCCACGACCACCCCCACAATGTTTCAGACCACTAGACCAGAGCCAAATCAAAGCCTGATCTCTCTGCTTCATTTCCCCCCAGGTCTGAGCAATTAAAATTGGACCATTCGCTCGAATTTCAAAGAATAACGAAGGCAGTTTTCCCTGGTTTTTGGCCGATTCCTGCCACCACAGGTGTCCGATCACCCCCAACTTTTTACAGTAGATAGATATCGACCCGATCTACATATTTCATTCAGATTCCCTTCACTGATTCGCAATAGATTTGGAGATATAAATTGTTTTAGGTTGGAGGACTTTTTTGCAAATATAGAGGAAGGAAATGAACTAGTGGTTGGATTTTCTGGTTTGGAGGGGTATATATAATGTGGAAATAATATATTTTATGTTGATTTGATGAACGATATTGACTAACGATTTTTATTTCGTAGCTATCGCTATTTTTAATGCTGTTTATTCGCTTTTGTGCTCACGTACAAATTCCGTTCGAGGCAGAAATGGACGGCGTAGTATAATTTGACGATACGGTCCTAATGAAACTTGTTTCGCCGAATCCCGAGTTCGTTTTCTCAAACAGCGCTTGTTCACGTCCAAATGATCGTTTTATTTGCACTTTATTTTTCCACGCTTACAGAATAACCCCGATTGACGTGCAAATTGAAATCTAACAATAAATAGCTGTTGCGGTCCAAATAAAATTTGTTTCACTGAAAACAGTGGTCGTTTGAATAAAGTCCCTTTTAAAAGGTCCAATTTACATTAAAATAAACCAATTTTAAAATACCTCAATATAATATTAATAAAATATTGTCATTGGCCATACATGACTAGAATTTCATACACTACCACAATAAAATATCACAAGTTGAATTTCAAGCCAAATCGATATTAAGAAAAATAAAATTCCTTTATGTTATATAATTATATCGCTATAATATATAAGGAAATTCCATAGCGATTATTTTAAAATTTGATTTGGACATAAAACAAAATCTACGCTATGAAAACTGGATTTTTCTCTTCCATTAGAAAAATATTATCCAACAGATTCGGACGTTTCTTGTTTCGAGAAAATCTGACTCACTTTCGGCCCTATACAGCCGTTTAAAGTTCAAAGCACCAAATTACGAACTACTGCGCCGGTGCAGCTCGTTTTATAATATAATTATAAATTAAACGTTTGGACGTCGTTTTAATAATTAAATATTAATATAATTTAATACTAACCATATTTAAACCAATTTAAATCGCTCGTTCACATTATACAACAAATTCAACATTTTCCAAATATCCCGAAAATACAATATTATTATATTATTAATATAATTTAAATATTAAAATGGTCAAATGCCATTATTTAAACTCAAATCAATATTTTAAATAAATAAAATATTTCTAATAAATGGTCAGAAAATACGGGACATTACATTCCTTCCCCCTTAAAATAATTTCGTCCTCGAAATTGCTAAAGTAGAAAGCGTTACAACCCATTATCTTTACAAAAATAATAAAATTTAAAACTCGATTTTTGTTTCTAAACTAATCTGATCGGTCGTAAAAATCAAATTAATTCAAATAAAAGAATTTCCCAAAAATCTTCAAAAATTTTCTAACACCTTAAATTTTGAAAAAAATTTGGCAGAGTTTCCCCTGTACGGAGGGACATCTGCAATATTGCAGGATCAAGAAATATATATACCTCGACCAACACGGTCGAAGAAATCTAAAATTCAAAATCAAAACCCAAATAAAAACCAAAATTCATATTCTGCATAGGCATACCTTTTTGCGAGCGTTATTATTCGATAAGCGATAAATTATATTCAAACTTGCTTAATTAGCATGCCAACTAGATTCAGTTAACTTCAGAATCCCCTTGGCTGAGTTTAAAAGCTGAATTGGCACTTCTGCACCTGTTCTCAACTCAAATGAACTTCATTAGTCCCCAAAACAATGTTAATCAGGTTTAGAATATCCATACCATCCATTCTGACCAATTCTACACACAATCCAATCCACATGAGGTTATATTTATTTATAATCAAGTCTTAACAATTCATTTGTTCCTTTAATTATCCATTCAATTTCATTAGAGTTTGATTTATTCATTGGTCCTCGATCAAATTTCAAATCAATATCCACACAACCAACCATCAATCCAAAGAATCCATGATTTCCAAATATTCCATCGACTTACTGTTTTTCCAAACACAAGTCAAGATCTGAAATTTCCAAATATCACATCTTATATGGTTTACTTTAACAAGTATAAGTTAAATTTAAAAATAAATATTTCCATTAATACATCTCAAATTTGAAATTCCCATTTAATATTCATTCACATTCATTAAATTTGGATTGATTTTCTCAACTCATTTATTTCAGATTAGTTTTCAACCAATTCTATCATTTCAGCTTTATATTCATGCAATCAACCACATAATCCAAGCATTTCATTCAAATCAACATTAAGCAATCTAATTGATTTCCCATATTATAATAAATTGAGAAAAATATCACCTTTATTATCTGACGAAATATGTTGATCAAAAATCATTTTAAAAATATTTTTATATCAAAATACAAATACGTGCTCTCATATATACATTCAAACTCAATATAGGGTATCACTAGCCCCATCTCTATTGAGTCGCGCCACAGAGCCAAGGTTATCTCTAAACCAAAAGCTCTGATACCACTATAACGACCAAGGGGAAAATTTGACGCTCGAATTTTCGACAACAATACATAAACCTGTATTACTTGCCAAAAATCCAAGTATCGAATCCCAGATTGTTAATAGAAAGAAGTTAGAGGATGAGAAGTAGAAAGAAAGAATGTTAGAATAGAAGAAAGAAGAAGAACATCACATCAGAATCTCACAGCGAAACAGATAAAATATAATATAACAAATCTTTTTATACAAAAGAACTCGCATATACATACCAATCATCAGAGTGCAACGTATACCTGTCACAGCGGAAATAAATTTATATAACTAGCGGTGAAGCCTCCTGCTTCCAGCTCCTGAAACTCCAAGCGAACCTAACCTGGAAATGCACTCGGTCTGACCCTAGCACATTTGAAGCAAAGCAAATTTTACCGGGTCAGTCTGGAATACTTTCAGTGATAAATTCACAGTACAAACAACTTGTTTAACTTTGGAAAATGCTTTATGAAATCAAAGGATAATAGTAAGACCAGCCCACACATAAACACAGACGGTTTTTAACTTACTATAACCCAAAACGTTTTTGAAATCATAACTTATTCTGATATTATAATAGTGTCTAAATACAAATAAATAACAATCTAGCGGAACGCTTGCATCTCACACTCCACATATATAGTATACAATCAAAAACCACGGGCGCTTATTGAGAATTGGATTTTGACTATGACAAGGTATGGGACCACCTGTCGATAGTGTATCTCTAGAGGCGAATACATTAGGTTCAACAAGAACGTCTTGCAACCTAGCCCACACATGACCGACCACTCATTTCGCTTGAGTGTATCAAATGCATATCACCAACGGTTGGGATCAGCAACCGCTTCCCGAAAAAGGGTCAACATTGAATATAGATTAAAGAAGCAAATGGAATTTCTCAAGATAGGTGATTATACATCCTAATGGGAGCGATCCACATAGCCATGCTGCCTGCCCGATTTTTGTCATTTCCCGGTTGATGAGGCTTGAGGCTAGATTTTGACTTTTAAAACATTTGGTCATCATTCACTTTGAATGCCACATTGTCAGATCCGTCAAATCACTAATTGACGTCCACAAATATACTCTGGGTATAGAAGAAGTTCCCCTCTTCGCCGCCAACTCGATATATTTGTAAAAATCAACGTACGTGGTTTTAAGGAAATACTCTATTAGACATTCATCCATACAAGTCATCCAGGAACAGGATGAACCGAAGGCACCCTCCTACCGCATCCTTATATAGGAATCACCCCAAGGATCAATAGCGAGTAGTCCTTATAATCCGTAAAATCTCAACCACGGCTGGATCACGTTAGAATAACTCTGGTTGCAACACAGAGAATATTCGACAAGTAATCCTTCTGCTTATGAAGATCCACGGTCTTCAATTGTTACATCTTCAATCGACGTCTCCACGTATTTGCTGGTCGGAATGGTTTTCGAATATAAATTCGATCCCGGTCTTTCCGTACCAACAATCGTATTGGTCAGGTTTGATAGTCGGTGTTTCAACTATCAAATAATAATCGCGTCATTAAAATGATTTCACTGATTCAGTATTTGGCATTACTTGGCCTATTTATAAATAATTAACACATTTGGTAATCAACTTCTAAATCTTTCAATCTATTTAAATATTATAATTATTCTTAATGTATTATAACAAAACTATCTTATACACTTCAGAGTACATATATATATATATACTTAACTTTCCATTTCCATTACCATTGGAAATACCATTATATTCTTTAAAACCCATTTTTCCCATTTTCTTAAATCCTGGCATCACGATATATACTTATGTATAAAATACCTAATAGTATAAACCAAATTACCAATTCTGATATGAAAAGCAAGTGTCGACTTATATAATTTAAAACCAAATATTCTTATTTACCTTGTAATTAACATTTATATTCAAAAACTTCGTATTCATGTTCAATATTCCTTGCATGGAATAATTAACCCATTACAACACCCTTTCCCTGTTTCAAACTAATACCATTCCTCGATAATAGTGAAGCCATTCAAGTTGGGGTATTTTATTTACCTCTCAAACCTTGATTGACAACATTCTTAATGTAGAATAATATCAGTTTGTCACTTAAACACTTGAGATTAAAATCTCATTTCCCCTTTTTGATTTCAAATCTGGTTTTATAAACCGTTTCTTATATTTGAAATCTTCATTCCATAATACCCTTACTTAATTTGCTTGATTAAGCCAATATTCATTAAATTCCACTTTTAACTTAAAACAATATTTCGCTTATAACCTTTGGATTTAATAAAATCTCACGCCAACTGATCTGCTTCCATTTATTCGGACATCCTCATAATATACTTTATCTTGGATTTGTAACTAAAATCCGCTTATCCACTTCTTTAAAATAAAATCTTTTTAACTTGGGTTCCATTTCCAAAAATCCCTTTATCAATATTTAAAACACAATTATCGTATGAACTTTCCCCTTTCTTTTGAAATCCTTATTTCAATTCCCTTATTTCACTTAATCCAATCCTTTAACATTTAGGTCATCGCTATGGTTTAAAACCCCCTTTCTAACCCTTGCTTAGATTTCTTCCTAAATACTTATGATAACCCATTTACAAATCTCGTTTGAACACTTGGGTTATAAATCCCTTATAACACTTATCGGTCTTTTTGATCAAACTATAACGCCACTTAATCACTTCTCCAATGGATTCCAATTAAAAGCCATTGTTTTAATTATTATTAATTAAAATAATAATTAACTTTAATTATTAACTATAAAAAAATAATTAACTTAGCTATTAATTTAAAATAGGATAATTATCACTTTTAAAAGCTGATTAAATAATAATTACTTGATTTACACTAACCAATTCACTAATTTATTTAAATTATAGTTAATTAGAGATTAACTAATATTTGACCTTAAACACCTCAATAATTTCATAATTTATAGTTAATCAAAGATTAACTAATATTTTACACTATTCGTTAGATTTAATGAATATTCAGAAAATTTAACCAAATTGATTCCATTATCAATTTTAATTGAAAACGGTTGATTTTGCCAACCGTACACCTCAGTTAACTATTAACTGAATATTATTTATCATTGCCCTTTTAAATTAATTAAATAACTTAATTAATTTAAAAACACTATTTAATTGTTTTAAAAACAATTATTCCATTTTACCAACCCGTAGGTAAATTCTCCAGCTCTTTAGCTTTTAGCACATGTACAAATCATACGGTCTTACTGCATAAAACCGTTTAAATAATTTTTTTTAAAAACCATATTAAAATATTTATTTATAAATTTATAATTTAATTATTTGTAAAAAAATTAACTAAAAAGCTTCAATTCAGTTATAAAATAATTTATAATTTTAAAACTTGCGTCAATTCACCGAACGGTAAAACCAACGTCTAAAAAACACATTTTAGGCCATTCACTGCCAATTACCTAATCAACAATGTCGATTGATTTTAAACACCACACAGGTGAATATTTATTCAACCATCATGTTCAAACAGGTTTCACTAACATTTGGGGTTCAATCAGTTCAAATATAAATCAGGTAAAACATACAACATATGTAATATTTGAGGAATCCGGTCGGATCCCTCCAACCTGTTCTTCCCTGCACCACAGCTTGTTATAGCTTTTGATAATAATAGATGAAATAAACTTCAGTAATATAATATTTTAAAAAGATGAAATATAAATAACAGCAACCAACCAAACAATAAACAACCAATAGCAACCAATCAACCAATTTATACTTTTAACGTAAACTATATTTTGCTATGAATTTACCACATCACAGAATTCCAGAGGATGTTAGAATTAACTCACCAGATTTAATTCTGCCGACGGTTGATGCGTTTGTTACATTTAATTTGAAACGAACGCTCAAAAATATCTGAAATTCCAACTGCGTCCAATCGGATCCCAATCAGTGCCATCGTCTAGGTCTTGTTCCTGCGACCCCAACGGATTTAGTTTCGCTGAAATCCTTTAACGTACGAAAAAGTTACGCTAGTTTAAAGTTTGTATATATATACAGATTATTAAATAAGTTAACTATAAATAATTTAATTAAAACATACCTTAAATAACGCTAATTAATGCCACGTCATCATGGTTACTGCTAAAACGCGGTTTCTCCTCTAAGAATTCCTGAAGCCCGTCGCTACTTCTTTCTACACCTCAAAATCGAACTCAGCTCCACAACACAAAACCATCGGACCACCAAAGCTCTGCCATCGTCGATCCTGGGACCCACCTGACCTCGTCGCCGGCTTCTCCTCCACGTCCAATTCCTCGATCCCAAAGTCCAGCCCCCTCATCGCCTCGACCGCCGTAATTTCTCACATGAACGGAAATCGAACAACGACCAAATTCCGACGCCACAGGCATCCATTGACGACCAGACCACCACCATTCGACCGGACTCGCCACCCAGCATCCGTCCCTTCAAGCTCCCACCACCCACAATGCCTCAATCGCCGGCAAACTCCCCAATTCCGATCGCACTTTTAAAAATAGCCCCAAACTGAACTTCTCCATTCAACTCAACCCCACGACCACCCCCACAATGTTTCAGACAACTAGACCAGAGCCAAATCAAAGCCTGATCCCTCTGCTTCATTTCCCCCTAGGTCTGAGCATTTAAAATTGGACCATTCGCTCAAATTTCAAAGAATAACGAAGGCAGTTTCCCCCGGTTTTTGGCCGATTCCGGCCACCACAGGTGTCCAATCACCCCCAACTTTTTATAGTAGATAGATATCGACCTGATCTACATATTCCGTTCAGATTCCCATCACTTATTCGCAACATATTTGGAGATATAAATTATTTTAGGTTGGAGGACCTTTTTGCAAATATAGAGAACGGAAATGAACTAGTGGTTGGATTTTCTGGTTTGGAGGGATATATAATGTGGAAATAATATATTTTATGTTGATTTGACGAACGATGTTGACTAACGATTTTTATTTCGTACCTATCGCTATTTTTAACGCTGTTTATTCGCTCCTGTGCTCACGTACAAACTTCGTTCGAGGCAGAAATGGACGACGTAGTATAATTTGATGATACAGTCCTAATGAAACTTGTTTCGTCGATTCCCGAGTCCGTTTGCTCAAACAGCGCTTGTTCACGTCCAAATGATTGTTTTATTTGCACTTTATTTCGCCACGCTCACAGAATAACCCCGATTGACGTGCAAATTGAAATTTAACAATAAACAACTGTTGCGGTCCCAATAAAATTTGTTTCGCTGAAAACGGTGGTCATTTGAATAAAGTCCCTTTTAAAAGGTCCAATTTACATTAAAATAAACCAATTTTAAAATACCTCAATATAATATTAATAAAATATTGTCATTGGCCATACATGACCAGAATTTCATACACTGCCAAAATAAAATATCACAGGTTGAATTTCAAGCCAAATCGATATTCAAAAAAAATATTCCTTTATCTTATATAATTAAATCGCTATAATATATGAGGAAATTCCATAGTGACTATTTTAAAATTTGATTTGGTCATAAAACAAAATCTACACTACAAAAACTGGATTTTTCTCTTCCATTAGAAAAATATTATCCAACAGATTCAGACGTTTCTTGTTTCGAGAAAATCCGACTCACTTTGGGCCCTGTACAACCTTTAAAGTTCAAAGCGCCAAATTACGAACTACCATGCCGCTGCAGCTCGTTTTATAATATAATTATAAATTAAACGTTCTGACGTTGTTTTAATAATGAATATATTAATATAATTTAGTATTAACCATATTTAAGCCACTTAAATCGCTCGTTCACATTATACAGCAAATTCAACATTTTCCAAATATCCCGAAAATACAATATTATTATATTATTAATATAATTTAAATATTCAAATTAAAATGGTCAAATCCCATTATTTAAACTCAAAGCAATATTTTAAATACATAAAATATTCCAAATAAATGGTCAGAAAATACGGGACATTACAATTAAATTAAAAAGATTGTATTTTTATTGAAGTTTTGTTTCAATAAAAAGATTAGAATAGAAAGAATACTTTTTTGTTGTCATTTTGTTACAATAAAAAGATTAGAATAGAAACAATACATTTTTGTTGTCATTTTGTTACAATAAAAAGATTAGAATAGAAACAATACATTTATATTGTCATTTTGTTAAAATAAAAAGATTAGAATAGAAAGAATACATTTTTGTTGTCATTTTGTTACAATAAAAAGATTAGAATAGAAATAATACATTTTTATTGTCATTATGTTACAATAAAAAGATTAGAATAGAAATAATAGATTTTTATTGTCATTTTGTTAAAATAAGATTAGAATAGAAAGAATACATTTTTATTGTCATTTTGTTACAATAAAAGATTAGAATAAAAAGAACATATTTGTATTGTCATTTTTGTTTCAATTAAAAGATTAAATAAGAAAAATCATTTTATTATTGTTCTGTTTTATTAGTAACATTAGAAAATAAAGATTACATCTTTAATGCAGTTTTGTTTCATTAAAAAGATCAGATTAAATAAAAATTACATCTTTATTATATCATGTTTCATTAAAAGGATTTGACAATAAAAATTACATTTTTATTGTACCACGTTTTCATTAAAAAGATTTGACAATAAAAATTACATTTTTATTGAATCATGTTTTTAAGTATAAGATTAGACAATGAAAATCATATTTTCATTGTATTGTTTGTCGCATTAAAATGAGACATGTTTTAAAATAAATGATTTGACAATGGAAATTACATTTTCATTGTATGTTTATTGCATTAAAGAGAATTAGATATTAAAATATGATTTATCATCGAATTGTCACTTTTATCATGTTAGTTAGGATTAAAAGAATCATATGTTAAAAATATAATTTCTAACATGAATATGGATTGGACTAAATTTGCATGTAATTAATGGAATGGTGTCTTAAATGACACTGTTCTTAAACCTATTTGAGAAAAGAATAAATCTTTTAATTAAGATTTAAATGAGAATTTTCCAATTAACAAACATATTCGAAATTAAAAGGAAATTGATTTTTGGGTTGATTGTGAATAATGTTTTAAATGACATTAGTTCTTAAAACCCGATTAATAGTGAAGTTATGGTTTGTAATTTATTAATCTTTTAATAAACATTTAATAAAATTTTCTAAAGAGAAGTTTTCCAATTTAATATATTAAATTGGAATTGAACGGAACAGGATTTTGGGTTTATCGTGAACAATATTTTAAATGACATTAGTTCTTTAACCCAGTTAAAGATAAGATTAATTTCTTAAATTTGAATAACCATATAACAATGATTTGATCTTAAAACCAAATTGGAGTTTTTATAAATTTTAATTAGATTGAAATGAGAATGAGATAATTAAATTTATCGAATTCTTGACATGACCAAGAATGGAGTACCATCAGTTTTACTCTAGACGATAGTAAAATCTTTAATTAGATTTGAATGTGAAATGGTAATTAAATTTACCGATAACACAGTGGGTGTTAGATATGGAGCACTGCCACTTTTTCTCCATGGGATGAATAGGTTGAGATTGGGTTTGATAAATAAAGGATTACTTCGGAAAGATTCGCTAATCCCAACTAGTTAATAAACCTCAATTTGGTTTAGAATTGATAAAGATAAAATAAAATCTTTTGAAATGAGATCCATAGGAAGATCAAATAATAAATTTAAAGAATTTATTTTTGATAAAATTAATGGGAACCTTTCCTTAGTAATGTGAATATTTTATTAAAAGAATATTCTGAATTGGAATGAGGCGTTTGATGTGTTTTTATAGCGCTTGTTTATAAAATACGCGAATTATTCGGAAAGACCGGGTTTAACCCATTCTGAATAATTTCTACGACATTCAAGAGTCGAAGATGAAGATGGTGGTTGAAGACCGGAGTTCTTCACATCGTTTGGGTGATTACTGATGTCTTGATTGGGTCGTACACCCAAGACAAGGTAATAAGTGGTGCTCGTCCAAACGTACTTGGAGATCGACGGATATGCGAGGACCTCTCCCCTGTATTGGACATATGGGACGAGGAATAAGGTGCCTCCGGTTTCGTTCCGACCTAGAACGGACTTGTAAATGGATGGTATGTATGACGTTGTATTCCTTTATGCTGTATTCGTTGATCTCTGCTATATATATATATATATATATATATATATATATATCTGTTTGGTGGCGGAGAATTTATTCTCTGCTTAACACCCTTTTCTGAGAGGTACGAGCTCAGAGGTTATATATATTGGTAGATGATCAATGATATGGCATGGATTGACAGTGTGGCATGCTAAGATGCATGGATCAAGGCTTTTGTTGAAAAGCAGAGCCTTGTGGATGATGATCAAAGCACAGCTTTAATTAGCATAGCTTTGTGTACAACGTTACTTCACGAGCCTCACACCCCGGTATGATGGTGAACGATTTGTTTGATTAGTAGGTTTGACCAATATACTTTATATATATGTGGATTTGGTCGGCCGAGTTGTGCTCGGTGTGGTCACTCCACACCTGTAGATTGGGATAGGTCATTTCAGCCGAATCACATGGGGATAGAACATATTGATGCTCATCCAAAGTGCGTAGTATATGTATTACGGCGTTTTCTCTTGCCGAGACGTAAGACGTGGAGATACGTTCACGGTAGATCTTTCGAATCAGCAGCCATCATGATGGAAACCCAATTTTCCAATACGAGCTTTACGGTTTTAGTTGCATACCTATATGGTGACATAATATATGATGCCGCTTACATGATATATTATGCCACCTAGGATTGATACATTTATATTCAAAATTGATTTCTACACTGTGCACTTATAGTATAAAAGATGAATTTCGCGTATTAAGCAGTTTTTGACCATTATAAGGTAAAACTCTATCCTTCGGCTTGCGTTGCATGGGACTTGAGTCTTATAATGGTTTCATTTTTCTAAAGAGCATTGCGCTATTTATTTTATGCACTGGTATTCTTGGGAGGAAACCTGTTCCATGTTAGCGGCGAGGTCCCTTGATTTACCTAACTTTAAAATCAAGTTAACAACTGTTTTTGAGTTCTCATACCAGTCCCATGACTGACTTGGAGTTTATTATTTTAATCTAAACTCCGGGTGCCCATACTTTCCACACGGGCAACTAGTAGTTTTGGTTTTGCAGATTTATTTTCACAAGATCCTGGTTTACAGCTGAAGCGATATTCAGAAAGCTCTGCATCCATGTATTTCTTTTGGTTGTATTTTGTATTAATTTTCCGCTGCTATTTAAATGTAATTTAAATCTCTGATATTGTATTTATCAAATGTAAAATATTTATTCATACTCTGTTATATTCTTGTACTCTGATGTAATTGTTGTAATAGCAATGAAAATGTTTTTCTGTTTGTGTTCTAATGAGTGTTGTTCTCAAAGCAATCCGTACTTTCCTTTACGGGGAAGTTTGGGTTGTTACATTCTTCTTATCAGAAACACAGGCCGATGCTTTTCCCTTTTTGTTCGATATTAGGTTTAGCAATTTCTTCGAATTAGTGCAGATGGAAGCCAATCGGGCTTCATCTCGTCGAAGCCTCTAGAGAGGCGCGCTGACAGCCTGAGCGATGGCGAACTTGGCAGCGCAGGGAGGTCGGGGCGGAGCTTCGAATGCGGCGGGTTCGAGGGTCCGTATCTCGAGCTACATGCCACGGTTTCGAGTGGACTTGGTATGGATGCATAGACAAAGGAATTCTCTACAAAAACATCAATAGGCTCGATTGAATTTGGTAAGAGGATGGAGAGTTATTTGAGGAGGAAGAAAGGTGCGATGGTGGCCATTGAAAACGAGGCGGCGGCTTCACTGTAGCCCTAGGGTTTTGATGAATCTATTATTTATAATATAATAATATTAAATGTTCAAATTTATAAACAAAACCATTAATTTCTAATAACTCCGATTTCAGCCCAGAAAAAGTTGTTCCAACCCAATTTCCCCCGTTCCGGAGCCAATGGGCTAGGTCCCGTCAGCCCAATCGATCGTCTTCAGCCTATTTTCTTTAATTTAAAATTTAAATCATACATTTAATTAATTCGATCGTACATTTAAATTCACGGGGCCACATACGGACTCCGAAAATTCTCAAAAAATAAATCTAGCTATGTTTTGACGATATGGTCCTCGCAAAATTAATTTCGTCGAATTTGGAGATTGTTTGAAAAATGGCCTTTTTAACGGGCGATAAAATTCAACAGAAATTACAAACACAGTTTAATTTACTACGCTCACATATTAATTCCAAAAATTATGGAAAATTAAACTTAGCAATAATTTGACATTTCGGATCCGACAAAAATGGTTTCGTTGAAAATGAAGGTTGGTTGTATAATGGCCATTTATACGGGCTATAAATTATATTATATTCCATAGCGACTATTCTGAATATTCAACTGGCCATAACCTTTTATTCCCAATATGAAATTTTGATTTTTCGGATTCGTTGGAAAGATATTTTTAAACAGATTTAAATATTTTTAGTTTCACTAAAATCCGATTTATTTTGAATCCTGTGCGTTCAGTTAAAGTTCAGAATCAAATTTTCAAACTACCGTGCTATTTCTAACTCCTTTCAAAATTAATATAAATATATTCGTTCTAACTTTGATTTAAATAAATTTATATCATTATTATTTAAAATAAATTATTTTAACTATTCAAAATTCATTGAAATAGCCAAAATAAAAAATTTAAATTGGTTCTGATTTTTCGGGTTGTTACAATCTCCGCCACTTAAAAGCTTTTCGTCCCCGATAAGGAAACAATAGTAAAGTAGGAAACAAAACGGAAAATGCAAAATATTGTAAGTGTACCTCAATACAAGAGTTACTCGAAGATGTCCACTCTGCACTTGGGATAAGCCTGTTTGATGCTATCCTCTGTCTTCCATGTACAGTCTCTAGGATCCCCGCTCCACTGCACTTTGTCTAAGTGGATCCTCTTGTTCCTCAAAACTCGAGTTTCTTTGCCAACAATTTTCACTGGCTCCCTTCTCACTGTTAAGCTCGGGGTAATCTCCAAATTTTGCTGTGCTGCTTCCTTCACAATCAAGTCTGGATCATGTACATGCTTCAGGAGTTGGGATACATGGAATGCCCCTGGCAACCAGTAAGACAACTGCACCTTATAAGTGAGAGTTCCAATCCTTTCGCGAATAGGAAATGGACCAATGAATCTCGGTGCCAACTTCTCAGTCTTCCCAAATCGAATTACACCTCTCAGTGGGGAAACCCTCAAGTACACATGATCACCAACAGAGAATTCTAAATCCCTTCTTCGTGAGTCTGCATAGCTCTTCTGTCGGTTCTGAGCAGCCAGTAGTTGCTTCTTGATGAAATCAACTTTATCTGATGTTTCACGAATCATGTCGGAACCCAATACTAATCGATTGCCTGGTTCCACCCAACATGCGGGAGATCTGCATGGCCTGCCATATAATGCTTCAAATTGCGACATCTGCAAGCTTGCCTGGTAACTGTTATTATAAGAGAACTAAACCAAATGCAAGTGATCTTCCCATGACCTGCCAAAATCAAGAATGCATGCTCGCAACAAGTCTTCTAATATGCGGTTCACCCTCTCAGTCTGGCCATCTGTCTGAGAATGATAAGCAGTGCTCAGATTCAACTTTGTCTCTAGCTTTTCTTGGAATTCTTCCTAGAATTTAGTGGCAAATATTGGATCGCGATCACTAACGATGCTACTGGGAACTCCATGTAGTCTAACAATCTCTCTGAAATAAAGCTGCGCCAGACCTCGAGTTGTTCGGCTAGATCTGACAGGGATAAAATGGGTGGTTTTTGTGAAACGATATGCAATCACCGATATACTGTCATTGCCTTTTCTGGTTCGGGGCAAGCCATCAATGAAGTCCATAGAAATTTGGTCCCACTTCCAACTTGGAACCTCTAGCGGTTGCAACAATCCTGCGAGCTTCTGTTGATCGCTTTTAACTTGTTGATAGGTGGAACATCTAGCAACATATATGGAAATGTCCCTCTTCATAGATCTCCACCAAAATGTGCGTTTGAGGTCATGATACATCTTGCTCACCCCTGGATGAATACTAAGCTTATATTTGTGACATTCATCCATTACTTCCTTTCTGATCTCAGGAAGGTTCGAAACACAAATTCGGCCTAACAGCCTCAGAACCCCTTTGTCGTTAATCTGGAAACTCATGGGTTCGCCTTCCCTAACTATTTTGCTAATTCTCTGGATAAATTCATCATTCTTCTGAAGAATAGAGATCTTATCAATAAAGGAAGGTGTAATAATGAGATTGGCGTTGATAAGATTGGTGTTGGCCACATTCTTCCTGCTGAGCGCATCGGCTACAACATTGGCTTTCCCTGGAATATATAAGATGTCCAGATCGTAGGCCGCAAGAAATTTTAACCAAAGTTGCTGCCTCAAATTCAAGTATCTTTGGGTGAACAGATACTTCAAGGATTTATGATCAGTATATAATTTGAACTTCTCACCCAAGAGATAGTGCTGCCATATCTTTAAAGCAAATACGATGGCCATCAACTCAAGATCATGAGTGGGGTATCTTTTCTCATGCGGTTTCAACTGACGGCTAGCATATGCAACTACTTTGTCCCTTTTCTTAGCTCCGAACCAATACCTTCTATAGAAGCATCTGTCCAGACTTTCAAATCTTGATTGCCATCAATAATGGTTAACACGGGAGCAGTGGTCAACCTCAATTTCAGCTCTTGGAAAGCTGCCTCACACTTGGGTGTCCAAATAAACTTTGTATGCTTCTTAGTCAGCTTCATCAATGGACAAGATAGCTTCGAAAAATCTTTAACGAATTTCTGATAATAGCCAGCCAATCCTAAGAAGCTTATGACTTCTGTAGGAGTGCTAGGCTACTTCCAATCTTGAACGGCTGAGATCTTTCCTAGGTCTACTGAAATGCCTTTCTTTGATACAATATGACCAAGGAATTTCACCTCTTCTTGCCAGAATATACATTTAGAGAATTTGGCTTTCAACGCATTCTTTCTCAAGATTTCCAGAACTTCTTTCAGATGCTTTTCATGCTCAACAATGGATTAAGAAAAGATCAAGATATCATCGATGAAAACCAACACGAATTTATTCAGGGCATCCCGGAATACTCTGTTCATCAGATCGACAAAGTAGGCTGGAGCATTACATAAGCCGAAGGGCAATACTAGCCAATTATAGAATAAGTCTGGACCTCTGAAAGCTGTCAAAGGAACACATTCTTTGGCAATGCGCAATTGATGGAAACCTGTAACTAGTCCATCCTAGAGAATACTAGCGCTCCATTCAAACGGTCCAACAGATCATCAAAACGTGGCAGTGGATATTTATTTTTTAGCGTTTGCTTATTGAGGTCACGGTAGTCCACACATAGTCTGAGGGTACTATTTGACTTTGGGACAAACACCACTTCTGCACCCCAGTTTGAGAAGCTAGGCCTGATCAGACCCTTCCACAAAAGTTGTTTAGTTTGATTGCTCAGCTCCTCGTTTTCTTTTAGCGTCATTCTCCGAATAGGATGTACAATGGGAAGTCAATCCTGAAGTCAATTTCTCTATGCGGAGGTAAGCTATCAACTTCTTAAAACACGTCCGCATAATCTCTAACGATAGGAATATCCTTAATAAAAGCAGGAGTAACTTCTAGAGAAGACCAGAATTCTTTCCTATCTGTGGTTGAGCCGTGGCATGGTACAACAATAATATCTCCGAATTTGGTTTTAATTTTGACTATTCTTTCAGCGCATAGTACCTTAGCCTCATAATTTGTTAGCCAATCCATTCCAAGTATGATATCATACCCGGAGAAATTCATGACGATCAAATTAAAAGGGAACTGGAAATAGGAATAAGACACAAGAATTCTACAATACTGATCGAGTATAAGTGAACCTCCTATCGGACTATGAGCTCTAATCAATTTTTTAAGTTTTCTCGGGTTAAGTTTTAACTTTTTAATCGTATCACCAGAAATGAAACTTCGTGATGCACCAGTGTCAAACAATACTAGAATAGGAATGTTCTTAATATTGATAGTCCCTCCTAAAACATCGGGTTTACCTGCTCCCTCGAAAGAAGCCAGTGTAGCCGCTCCATCATATATATGAGCCACCTCAGATTTCTTCAACAGAGGACAATTTCTGATAAAGTTCCCCGTCTTATGGAAGTTAAAGCATTCCTGAGTATTCTGAGGATTCTGACCATGATTCTGACTGGGCCCAGACTCATTCCTACTTGGTTTCTTTGGAGCTCGGCATTCGTAGTCAAAGTGCCCCATCTTCTGGCAATTAAAGCATCTAACCTTGGATTTGTCCCTTTTACTTCCTTGAGGCTTGGCGGTAGAAGAATTGCTCGCCTCTGGTATCTTGTCAACTTGCTTCCTTTTGTTATTATTCTGATTCTTCTCCTGATCTTGCTGTGAATTTCTGTCACTATCCTCATATCGAAAAGCCATCTCGATGACCTCATTAAATGGGAGCTTAATGTGTGCTGTGACTCTGTTTAGATATTTCCTAGAGAGGTCATTAATGAATCTTTTGTTCTTTTAGACTGGGTCCCGAATTAATTCTGGAGCATAGCGTGAGAGCTCTTCAAACTTCCACACATACTCTGAAACAGTCATATCTCCTTACTGCAAGTTGGCAAATTGATTGTGGAGACGCTCTACTTCCTGCGGAGGAATAAACTTCTCATTGAAGAGTTCTTTGAATTTGGCCCAAGACATGTCGGCCTCATTATTTCCAATTATGACAGTGTCCCACCAATTTTCAGCTTCATCTTTCAACAGCCATGATGCCAAAAAACGCTTGTGGTGGTCTTCTAATTCCAGGCCTCCAAATATCTTCTCGCAATTTTTTAGCCATGCATGTGCCACTATTACTGTCTCTTTCCCGGTGAATGACACGCCCCCTAAATTTCTGAACTTCTTGGCTACCTTGTCCAAATCAAACGACTGTGTGGGTGGAGGTGGTTGTGTTACAGCCTTGGGAGTGGGCTGCCTCTGAGCAGTGGGGTTCTCATCTCTTACTGGTACTCTGTCCCCACCTCTGCCTTCGGCTCTTGCTCTCGCTTTATTGCTCATTTTTGGTTAGTTCTGTACCATCAAGGAAAGAGTCAAACTAACAGAAATGATAATTTTAAAGAAAAGGTTAAAAGCAGAGACATATGGAAAGATGATAATGATGTAATGACTAATTAGTATGTGTTATTCTGCTGTGCTCATTCTAGGACACTACTAATCCTATCTCTAATGAGCTACTCGCCTTAGAATACTATTGATTCTATCTAGATGAATTGTTTTAAATATGTTATACTCCGAAGCTTAGGTTAATCTTTAGCTCTGATACCAACTGCGATGATCCCAAACTTCCGTAGTACGAAAGCAAGGATAATCATTGGAATATAACATAATTACAACAATAGCAGATCTTAGATAACATCATAACACATAAATCATTGCAGCAGAAATAGGAATGTCATCAACATCACAACATCAAAGACATTAGAGTGGCACAGTTACAGGATACAACTTAGCAAATAGAAGTCTCAGCAAAAAGAAATAAGTCTAAAACCCCATCAAGTACAACATACATCAATGATGTCTAAATGTCTCAAATCATAAATAAAAAGATAAAAATATTCTTCATCTTCTTTCGTTAAGAATGCTCCAATCCATAATGTATCCATAATACCTGAATCTGTTACTTGGCTACCCGTGTGAAAAAGAGGGCACCCGTGTTTACAAAGTGAAACAAACTACGAGTCAGTCGTGGGACTGGTATGAGAAACCTTTCCTAACTTATCTAACAATATGGCTAATCACAGGACCACGCCGCTAATGCGGAACGGGTTTACTCCATTGGATTGCCAGTGCATAAGTTTAGTGAATTTTTATTCAAAATACGCAATGATTTTTAGAAAAATGAAATCATTTTAAGACTCAAGTCCCATCACACAATACAACGCAAACCGGAGGATAGAGTTTTACCTTATAATGATCAAACATGCTTGATACGTAGAAAATAATATTTTAACATTATTATTAGTGTCTAATTAGTTTTAAAATACTTCAAAGTAAATGTATCAATCCTAGACGGCATAGCTACCATATACTATGTCCCCATATATTGGTTTACAATCAAACCGTAATGTCATGTTGGAAATTGGGTTTCCATCATGAGTCAAGGCTAGGGATGGTCTCGTTACTGATTCGAGACACGCTAGCAGTGCCTCAGGATCACACCTATGGGCAACCCTTAGATCCTGCAGGCCAGTCCACAAATACTTTAGTGGATTAGTTATACCTGAATACACGCTTCCTGGTCCTATTGAACTTATAAATTGGTCACTATCGACTAATAAATCCGATGTACCTCATAATCCATCAACCACATAAGTAAAATGTCAGGGCTTGCAAAACCCTAATACCACTTCTAGCTAGAAAGAAACGTGTGCACTCCGTGCATTCCCTTGTCCCGTTTCTGACCCTTACCAAGGTGTGAGGCTCGCGTGGTAACGCTATACTCAAAGCTATGCCGAAATAGGTTATGCTTTGATCGTCAACCACAAGGATCTGCTTTTCAACAAAAGCCTTGATCATTTGCATCTTGGCATGTTACATTGACAATCCATGCCATGCGATCGATAACTACCAATATATAACCTCTAAGATCGTGCGTCTCAGAGAAGGGTGTTAAGCAAGAGAATAAATTCTCCATCACCAATCAGATATATATTAAATAGAAATCAATTTACATGAAATGAAATTCAATGTCAGACATACATCCATTTACAAGTTCGTTCTGGGTCTGAACGAAACCAGAGTCACGTTATTCCTCGTCCTGTGTGTCCAATACGGAAGAGAGGTGCTCGCTTATCCAGACAATCAACAAGTACGTCCGAACAACTACCACTTTAACCCTTTATTGAGAGCTAACCAATGTCGAGCATCAGTAGTTATCCATTCGATGTGAAGATCGCAGGTCTTCAATCACTGTCTTCAATATCTTCGATTTAAATCGTCGTATAATTATTTGAAATGAGATTGAACTTAGTCTTTTCAAATAATTCTCGCATATATATAATTTAAAACCATTTCATATCGTTAATATTATTTAATAACGATTTATCGCTAATTTTTATTTATATAAAAATAGCACAATTTAATTTAACGACGCTTCAGGTCAATAGACGGCCAAGGCATTGTTTTTATCAAAATTTGATTTACATATATCTCGAAATCTAATCATTGGATTTTAACCAAATCTATATCAATGGAAAGATCTTCCCAAAGCGGTCATAACGGTTCTAGTTTTGGGAAAATCCAACAGTCGGATCTTTCGGTATAATCGTTTAAAGTTACGATTCCGAAATGCGAACTACCGCATGTGATTCGTTTAATTTTAATTTATATTTATGTATATAATTATATATAAATATAAACCATTCGACGATTCCACTAACGCGTTTAACATTCTAAATAAAAGAATGTTTTATTGGCATATCATATCTACCTGTTCATAATGCCACATAAAATATATTTTATTTACATGATAATCGAGCTAATGACAAATTAAAAAGCTAATTTTTATTTGTATTTTTAATTTTAACAAATAAAAAGAAATATTTTATTTGTATATAGTTTCAATGCATGTTTTGACAATAAAAATAATTCTTTAACTTACATACAAATTCTAATGTATGTATTGTCAATAAAAAGGATATTTTAACTTTGCATACAAATTATAATACATGCATTGTCAATAAAATGTTATTTTAACTTTGCATATAAATTTTAACATATGCATTGTCAACAAAATATTATTTTAACTTTGCATATAAATTCTAATACATGCATTGTTAACAAAATGTTATTTTAACTTTGCATATAAATTCTAATATATGCATTGTTAAACAAAATGTTATTTTAGCTTTGCATATAAATTCTAATATATGCATTGCTAACAAAATGTTATTTTAGCTTTGCATATAAATTCTAATATATGCATTGTTAATAAAATGTTATTTTCATTTTGCATATAAATTCATATGCATTGTCAACAAAATGTTGTTTTCATTTTGCATATAAATTCTAATATATGCATTGTTAATAAAATATTATTTTCATTTTGCATATAAATTCTAATTTATGCATTGTTAACAAAATGTTATTTTAACTTTGCTTATAAATTCTAATATATGCATTGTCAACAAAATGTTATTTTAGCTTTGCATATAAATTCTAATATATGCATTGTCAACAAAATGTTATTTTAACTTTGCATATAAATTCTAATATATGCATTGTTAACAAAATGTTATTTTAGCTTTGCATATAAATTCTAATATATGCATTGTTAATAAAATGTTATTTTCATTTTGCATATAAATTCTAATATATCCATTGTTAATAAAATGTTATTTTCATTTTTGTTGAAAATTCCTTTTTTCCCTGGTTTCTTACATTACATTAAAAATGTGAATTTTTAATGTAGACATGTTTTTATTTTAAAACATGAACATTTTCTAGTTCTTATTTCAATTCAACAAAATGATAAAAATGGTTCTTTTCATTTTTGTTGAAAATTCTAATTCAACAAAATGACAAAAATAGTTCTTTTCATTTTTGTTGAAAATTCTAATTCAACAAAATGACAAAAATAATTCTTCTCATTTTTGTTAAAAATTCTAATTCAACAAAATGAAAAAAATAATTCTTTTCATTTTTGTTGAAAATTCTAATTTAACAAAATGTCAAAAATAATTCTTTTCATTTTTGTTTCTACTAAACCATTAAACAAAAGTGATGATTTTTGTTTTCAACTAAACAATGAAGCCAAAGTGATAATTGTTGTTTCAACTAAACTATGAAACAAAGGTGATAATTGTTGTTTCAACTAAACTATGAAGCAAAGGTGGTAATTGTTGTTTCAACTAAACTATAAAACAAAGGTGATAATTTTAAATGCAATCTTTTTATTATAATCTTATTATAATGAAAACAAAATTTTGACAAAAACCATGTTTCATGTAAACAATAAAAATGAGAATTTTATTGTAAATCTAAATTTGACAAAACTATGTTTCTTGTTAACAATAAAAATGAATATTTTATTGTAAATATAAATTTGACAAAACTATGTTTCTTGTTAACAATAAAAATGAATATTTTATTGTTAATCTAAATTTGACAAAACTATGTTTCATGTTAACAATAAAAATGAATATTTTATTGTTAATCTAAATTTGACAAAACTATGTTTCATGTTAACAATAAAAATGATTATTTTATTGTTAAACTAAACTTGACAAAACTATGTTTCATGTTAACAATAAAAAGGAATATTTTATTGTTAAACTGAATTTGACAAAACTATATTTCATGTTAACAATAAAAATGAGATTTATATTATAAAATCAAATCAATATACATAGGTCTGAAATAAAAATAATTTTTTTATTCCAAATCGAGATCTAACAATAAACTATAGATTCAAATAAAAGAAAGAATTTCTATTGTAGAACAAGATCAAACAAACATGAGCATCACAATCAACAATCAGCATTCAACAAATTCAAATTCCAAGCATCGCAGATCTGATTTTATTAACATAACTACATGTGTAACACCTCGTGTATTCTATAACAGTGAAATTCACATATTAAAGTATAACTAATTTCAAATCAAAGAATTAAGGGAAACGGGATACGCCATTGCGTTCGTCTCGGAATTCTGCTTGAGATAGAGTCCGAGTTTGCGTAAAACGGACTCCGTATGAGGGAGATATGGCCTCCGGAAGTTTCAGAATTCAGTTTAAAATTCAAACAGACAGAAACAGCTCAGAGCAGATTCGAATTTCAAAAAATCGGGCCAGAATGGGCAGGGCGGGAATTTTCCCGCCCAAGACACCCAGGTCGACTGGGTAGTCGACCTGGGCCACCCAGGTCGACTGGGTAGTCGACCTGGGCCACCCAGGTCGACTGGGCAGTCGACCTGAGGGTCGACTGGGGAGTCGACCTGGCCCTGAGCCAGGTCGAACCCAGCCCCTCCTGGCTGGCCTGGTCTGTGCTTGGCCGAATTTCTGAGCCTTGCCTTGTCACTAGGGCTAGGTGTCAGCTCCTGATTGGTCTCTCCTTCAAACGAACGGCTAATATTAATCCAAGCTCCATCGACGGTCCTAATCAATTCACAAACTCTATAAAAAGGACCTAAGACTCCACCTAATTCATACAAATAAAAATGAGAATGAGACCGTCATGCTGCCGAGGAAAGACTAGAGTAGCCGTCAAAATTGAGAGACGATTAGGAGACAATTCAAAAGCTTAAAGCAACAGCAACTAAATCAAAACAACGCCTACAACAAAGGACAACATCTCCAAATTCAGAATTCAGAAACCTGAATTGAAGGTTCGTCATACGTTGTAAGTAGAGTTGTAACACCCCACGTCCATTAGTGTCACTCACAAAGGGAATGCACTAAGTTCTGTGGAGCATTTAGGGTAAAAGATGCAGATAAATTACAAGACAGACAAAAATTAAACAGCGGAAAATAAAACTTTGCTTTATTGATAAATAGTTTGTACAATGATTTCTTTACAATATCAGAGTATCATCTGTCTTACAAAATAAAGAAGCATGAAAATACATTTATATTCCCCAAATTTAGCAAGAGCCAGCCATAGCATCTGAAAAGAGAATCCAAGCAGACTTCGATAAATCTTCAAGCTGGGAAAGGGTGACATTCCAACTTAATCTGAGCTATACTATTCCCTCCTCTACTACCTATGGGGGGGGGGGGGAACGGAAGAAAAGAAGACGGGAGAAAAAACAGAGTCAGACATAAAGCCTGAGTAAGTTCAGTAACTTCTAGCATGTGAACATGGAAAAACAAAACGGCATGAATTAACTGAATACAAGATTACACCATGACGATAGGGTCAACAAGATTAGACAAGGTAATCACAAGATATGCTAAGATAAGACTAACTGGATATGCTTTAATACTTTCGCCGCTTCGCTATTTCCTTGTTATACTATATCTCTGCACCACCTAACTAGTGTCCCAACTAGTAACGATAACGTGATCCCAATCCCTGTATTTTCCATTGCCTTCCGGCATACATTCATTATTTGTTACCTGGATCAAATCTAGGGTTTTCTATCAAGTGCTTTCTAGATTTAACTAGAGTTTACGCTATCCGCTGAACGCTTCTCGGATTCAGGATTTATGCCACATAGTTCAACTAGGAATTATGCCACCTGTCGAATGATGCCCCCAAGTCTAGGACACACTACCTAGAGTGGTATATGTTCCTATACTTCCCCACGCCTGTATCGCGAATCGTTATCGCTTGTCTAGATGCACATGTCCTGTAATGTGCGACCCGAGTCCTGTGTCAGGGAAAATCAAGGAATACAGAACTCGGTCGGGAGCTTTCAGATATCTGCCGATGCAGATGCTAAGGTCTGTTTTTATTCCAGTGGCTATGGTCCTACTTGACCCCTCCCTCAACTAATGAAAGGCACCCTTTGTAAAATGAGAACTATACGCCGGCCCCCGGTGCCCCACTATCCTATGGCCATCCTCACCCATAACTAGATAGCAATTATGGTCTTTTGGAGTTCTCCACCTTTCCGCTTCACGTATCTCGACTGACTCAAGATGGATGGTAGACGACGAGTTGCTATCACAGGGCTACCGTTTTCTCGCCGAATCACGCCGGTCCATCCTAGTCTTTAGGTTGCCATATATATTGCAACCAAGGCATACCTCTGGTTCTTCTACGCAGACCTTAACCTCTGTGAGCCTAGGAGGATCATCTGCAGTCTCACAGAGGGATACCAAGAGTACCCTCACGTCCCCTCGAAGCCTCGGGCTTCGTAACCCAATTCGTTGGAGCCTTCTCGGACGGACATTCGCTCCTTCCCGTGTTATACTAAGAATTACTCCTTAGTTCTCTTTCCCGTCAATTTGGGTTGGTTAAGTGTCATTAGTCAATTCAAGCTAACTTAACCCTCTTCATTTATCCTGATAAACTGGTTAAGTGTTATCAATAATTCATGTTGACTTAACCTTACCCTAAACCAAGTTATATTGGTTAAGTATTTCTGATTACTTAACCCTACCCCTTCACCCTGTATTGGTTAAGTGTTCCCTTTTAACTTAACCTTGCCCGTCTGTTTTAACTAACATGTTATTAATGGTTAAGTATTATCCCTTCATGTTTTAGACTTAACCCCATTCCTTTATCACAACCTGATGGTTAAGTGTTCAAGTTTACTTAACCCCTACGGTCTAGCCCAGCTAACATATTAAATTGGCTAAGTGTATTAGATTTTACTTAACCCCAACCTCTGGTCTAGTTAACATGTTAATTTGGCTAAGTGTATTAACTTTACTTAACCCCAACCTCTAGTCTAGTTAACATGTTAATTTGGCTAAGTGTATTAACTTTACTTAACCCCTACAAATCTTGTCTTGTTACCTTGAGTCTGGTTAAGTGTTTCTATGGACTTAGCCCTCCCATTCTAGCTTAACTGTGTTAAGTTGGTTAAGTGTTCCTATGGACTTAACCCTCCCATTCTAGCTTAACCGTGTTAAGTGTTTTTATGAACCTAACCCCACCCATCAGTTTAGTTGTCATGTTGAACTGGTTAAGTGTCTTAGTTAACTTAACCCTACCATTCTTGTTCTAGCTTTAATTAAGTAGATTAAAGCCACGACCACTCACATTAGACAGATATTGTTGCGAATACTGGATGTGCCGGTTGGTTCCGGGCAGGTTTACATCGCAACTCAGTCTAGCCTCGGGTTAGGCATATTCGTGTTTTCTAAATTCAAAGGGTTTTGATTAGTTTTCAATTCAGGTTTTGAAAGTAACCATCCCGTCCGTCGGATCAGTTAGGGATAGCCAGGGAGAGCAGGAAACTTGTATTTTCCAAACCCAAGCCTAGACACTATCCTCTCTGTCACCCTAGAACTTTCTGGTGTGTTATTAAAAGAGATGCCGTTTAACAAACCTTTAATTTGTCTAAGTTCACATTTCTCGTTTAGAACAAATTCTATAAGTAAATTATTCCTAATTTACTTATTTCCTAATTCCCCTTTTAATGTAAATTGTCAATATTCATTCTTATGGCCCATTTTTCCTCTAAATCATGTTTATGCTTTTTGGTATGTAAACTATACCAAATCAAGTGTCATTAACCATGATTTTGCTAAACCTGCCAATTACTCCCTATTATGGCCAATTTCAAATTTAGGCCAATATATTTACCGTTCCAAATTAGCTAATCCAATTCCAATTCAACATTCTAATTCATGTCAAACTAGACTTATTACTCTAGTTCACTATTCATGTAAATGCTAGATTTACATGTCGATACTAGATTCAGTCTACTCAATCTATAGTTCATGTCAAATTTATCCAACTTGCATTTTTATGAACATGCCATAATGCGTGTTCCCAATTTATGCCAATTTCCAAGTTAAACTACGTTTTTAGTAAATTTCATATTTTGCCCAAACCGCATTCCCACCGTTCGTATAATCATGATTCAGTCTAGATTTATAAATAAAGCTAGGTTCGTAGAAAATAGGGAATGAATCAAAGATGCTATGCGAAAGATAGACATACTAACTAGCATAAAAAGGGTTGAATAACGACGTCGGTTCAAGAACATGGGTAGACCTAACTTAATAGGTAAATTCCCAAGGTCTAAAACCAAAGAAAACCAAGAATAGACAGAATAAAGACGTAGGTTCAAGAACATGGGTAGACCTAACTTAATAGGTAAATTCCCAAGGTCTAAAACCAACGAAAACCAAGGATAGACAGAATAGAAAGATCAGGTTTAGACCCAATTTCACATCAACCCTTTCCTAGTCAGAAATCATAGGTGTTTAGTTACAGTTGTCCTTGTTATGTCATAGGCAATAGTTTATGTTTCCAAATCAAAAGCATAAGCTTAGTCAAGGAAATAATTCTCATAGTCACAGTCACAGTCACAGTCATAGGCAATGTCCATAGTCATAGGCAATGTTCATAGTCATAGGCAACGTTCACAGTCATAGGCAATGTCCATAGTCATAGGCAATATTCATAGTCATGAGCAGCGTTAACAGTCATAGGCAATGTTCATAGTCAAAGAGGCATACAGTCTTATTTGTCCTTGAATCATAACAGTTCTTGATTAGGTCCAAGAATATAGGCACTGATTCGAATAGAGAGAGAGAGATTTGGCATATTCTTTTATTCCTTTAATTTCATGTCACGAACAAAGAAAAACGTTCAAATCTAAAAATAACTGACTTACAGAGATTAGATTAGAATAGAAAGGAGGCGTTGCTATGATTCGTGCGACGTTTAGCCTTTAATCCTTATCTTGAAGCTTTGAATCTCTTCTAGACAACTTGAGCAGCATAACCTTGTCTTGGATTTTTGTATTATCTTCTTATTTTTATATTTTCTCAGAGGCAGCATAAGGATAGAAAAGAATTGTGAATAGAAAAGAAGACCAGGGCTGTTTATATAGTGTTAGGCGGACGAACCTGGTCAGAATGGCGTCTAGATACAGAAGAACGAACTGGGTGCAGAAAACTGGATTTCGGGACCCAGGTCGACACCCATGTCGACTGGGCAGTCGACATGGGGGGGGGGGGGGTGGTGTCGACTGCGCAGTCGACACCCCTGTCGACTTCACCTGGGCGGGAATTCTCCCGCCCTGCCCCCTATGTGTTTGAATTCGAATTTGGCTCTAGTTTTTAAACTGTTTTGAACTTGGAATTTTCTGAAAACTTTGACGGGCCATATCTTGGTCATACGGACTCCGATTTTCGAAAATTCGGACTCTATTTCGCGTATTTTTCCGAGACGAACACAATGGCGTAGCCCGTTTCCCTTGATTTTGATTTTAACTCTTAATTCTGCCTTGATTCGTGAATCTTAGTGTTACAGAATTACGGGGTGTTACAAGAGTGCTATTTCGATATGAATGAATAATTGTGTTTTGATTTGTGTAAAATGAGAAATGGAATTGTACTTAATTTGTGGTGATGATAATTCATAATTGTATGTTGCTATGATTCTAATTATGAATAGATTTGGGATGTTGTGGTATAATTATGTTAGACCTATTGGATATTTGCAAGTATATGATTCATGCTGAAAGTTAACAACTATATGTTTATGGTAGTTTATTACAACACCTATTGGATAATTGCAAGTATATGTTTCATGTTGAAAGTAACGACTATATGTTTGTGATAGTTTATTACAACAAAGTTGAGATTCATGCAAGTATATAATTTACTATTGTGCCAACATGATGTATAATTTTATGGTCATCTTTAGTGTAGTTGGATCCATTTGAGTAGTATGATTCATATGAATTTATGTTGGAATTGGCAGCATGATTCAAGTGTAAAATCATACTTTTATGTTAGTAACAAAAGTAAGCACCTTTGTGAACTTGTGTTGACTTTATGAACATGGCTAATTTATGTTTGACTTTATGCCCAAACAAAATATGTTTTAGGCCTATGCTGTTATCAAAATCATATGACAATATATGCGACACATAATTAAGTTAGATTTACATTTCAATTGCAAGTTTAGATGAATAGATTAAAAACCATGATTCATGTTTAGGTATGTTTTTATGTCATGATTATATGCTATTACAATGCAAGTTCACAAGTGCCTAATTTATGTTAATTAGATCGTTATGTTGCAAGTTCATGCGTTCACACTCCCCTTTTGATGTTACTTAGAATATATAAACACCATGTTCTAAGCCTCCCCTTTTTCATGTGGCTAAGTTGGGTTTAAATGTTAAACCCAACATATGTTATATTGTAGCGAACATATAAAACGGGGGCACTGACGTTTGGGTTAAAATATAAAACATATGTGTTGGCATGTTTGACGCATGCCAACGACCTTGAGAACATCTAAGGGGTATAAATTAACTTTACCCAATAAAGATGAATTTGGATAATGGGCTGCAAATATTTACATATAAAAAGAAAAGAGACAAAATATGTAAACTTAGAAAATATGATGTGTTTAACCCGAGGTTGGATTGAGTTGTGATGTAAACCTGCCCGAAACCGCCTGGCTGTCCAGTAGTCACAACAGTACCTATCTAATGTGGGTGGTTAAACACTGAGCCCAATAAAGATCCGAGGTTTGACTGAGTTGTGACGTAAGACTGCCCGGAACCAACCGGCAACAGGCAGTCACAACAATAACTGTCCAATATGAGAGGTCGAGGCTTTAATAAGACGATTAAGGCTGAGTCAGGATTGATAGGATTAAGTAAATTGAATTAATACTTAATCAAATTGAACATGCTAAACTATACAGACTGATTTGGGGTTAGGTTTACAAAACACTTAACCAACTTAGCATGTTGGCTAGAAATAGAAAACCTAGTAGCGGGGGACCCTTTTTAGCAGTAACCCTACAAGGTGTATCAGGATACCCTGAACTAGGCAGGATGGGGCACGATTACTGGGCTGACTGTAAGAGGTCAAATCGACGGCGGTGGTGCAGCAGTGTAGGTTCTAATGGGGTGCAGGCGTGCACACACACCGGCGCAGAAAAATTAGGCACTGGGCACCAGTAGTATACCTGTGCATTCTAGAATTGTGTTGGGCCGCCACCATGGGACTTGATACACCCCATGGTGGGACCAGCATAGGTAACTACAACAACGGGGGCCGTAAGACACATGTAACCATGCGAGTAGGAGCCGATCATCAGAAATGGATCACTTCACCCTGATTATGGGGTGCCTGTTGGGAACTAGTTTATAGGGGTGCAGAGATTAATATGGGGTACGATAGTATATTCGACTCTAGACAACTTAACTTAGTTTATAGTGCCTTCCCATTTCCAGTTTATACTTATTATGCCCAATTTTTTATTCATAGACTGAATAGTCCTAGACTTACTCAGGCTTTATGTCTGACACTACTTTTCTTTCGTCTCCTTTTCTTTCGTTTCCCCCTAGGTCCACAGGGAGGGAATACCGCAGATTGACCAGTTTTCACACCCAGCTTGAAGAGAAAGAACGTATTGCTTGGATCTCTTTCGTTTTGGACTATGGCTTTGGACAACAATTATGGGACTTATGCAGTTTACTTATGTTTTTATGCTTCTTTAAATAATGAAATCAAGACAGTTATGAAAATGTAATGTTTTTTGGAAGTATTGTAAGACAATTATGGCATGGTTTGTGTAACACGTATTTTGATGAAATAAAAGTTGATGTTGTTTTCCGCTGTTCAAAAATATGTGTTCTTATATCTGTCTTGTGTATCTGTGACTTATACTTATAAACCTCCACCAAAATTAGGGCATTCCCTTTAAGAGTGACCCTAACGGAGGTGGGGTGTTTCACTTGGTATCAGAGCATAGGTGTACCGGATAAGATAAAAAGTTTTGAAAATTCATTTCCAAAAAGAAAATTTAAAGAAGCATTTTTAAAGATAAAATATTATTTTATTTTAAAAAGGCATAGTCCCCCCCAAAGCCATACGTACTATCTTTTATCCTTCGTTTTGAATCTATCCTTTTTGTTTCAGCATGTCCGAAGAACTTAACTTGCCAGAGGGTATACCAATACCTGGTTGGTTTAGATGATTCTTAGAAGAAAGGGCCAATCAGCCAGGTCCCACTGTTCCTCCTCCCCCAGCTGCAGGAAATCATCCAGCTGCAGCAGCACCTCTTCCTCCACCTCCTCCGCGGGGTAATACTTTTGCTAAGATATGTAAAGATTTTAAAGCTATGGGAGGAAAGGACTTTCATGGAACCGAGTCCTTCGTGGCAGCCAGGAATTGGCTGAATGAAACCGAGGACTTATTCATCATCTTTGAGGTAGAAGATAGGCAGAAGGTACAACTGGCAGTATGGATACTTAAAGGCGAGGCTTCCTACTGGTGGGAAGTCACCAATGCAGAAAGACCAGTGGAAACATGGGAGGACTTTAGGGCAAGGTTTGAGGCTAAATTTCTCTCAGAAGCTGAAAGGAGTCTTCAGTTGGAAAATTTCTTATTTCTTAAGCAAGGGAATATGACAGTTAAAGAGTATGTTAATCAGTTCGATCAGCTGGCTAGGTTCGGATTGGACCTAGTCAACACTCCGCACAAGAAGGCTCTCCGCTTTGTCAAGGGATTGAATGAGCCATTACACAGTTTGGACATGACCCATATACCCATGGGAGCTACGTATGAAAGGTTGGTGCAGATGGCATTGCTGAACGAAGAGGATAAGGGCAAGAAGGAGACTAAGGCAGAAAGCTCTCAAGAGAAGAAAGAGGGTTTACAACCTAAGAAGACAGATTTTAAGAAGGGCGGGAAAGACAATAAAGAGAAGAGGAAGTGTAATTTCTATGGCAAAGTAGGGCACTTAGTGAAAGATTGCCGGAAAAAGAAGGCCAAGTTGAATGGTGGGTGTTTTTCTTGCGGTGAAACAGGCCATATGGCTAAGGATCGCCCAAAGAAGCGAGGGCAGGGGCAGAGGGCTGGATCCACCTCAAGGGCACAGGTTCATGTGCTAAAGCGCCACCTCTGCAACAACGAGGTATAAATACTTCTGTAGAAAGTGTAGTTTACCTTTATGATCACCCAGTTCGCACTTTATTTGATTCTGGCGCATCACACTCCTTTATTTCATCTGCTTTAGTAGAATCTCTGCACCTAGAAACTAGTATTGTAGAGGATCCCTTAATTGTTTCAAATCCAATTGGGGGCCCAGCTCATCTGTCTATGATCTGTGTGGGATTGAAAATTTCTATTCTAAGCGTAGGATTTAGATGTAGTGCCTTTGTTTTGAGCTTCTCGGGATATGGTTTGATTTTGGGCATGGATTGGCTATCCAGTAATGGTGCCATCCTTGATTGTGAGAAAAGGGTGGTTAGGCTTCTGACCCAACTCGGTAACACTCTGGAAATTACTTGTAATCCCTCATATGCGGTTATGCTTAGTTATCTTGAATCGCTAGATGCTTCTATTGAGAGTTTGCGATCGGTTAGGGTGGTCCGGGAATATCCGGATGTCTTCGAAGAGGTGAAGGGCTTACCTACGAAGCGGGAGATAGACTTCCGCATATATCTTGTAGATAATGCAAAGCCCGTTGCGTTGCCCGTTAGACACATGGCTCCATGGGAAAGGAAAGAGCTCAGTAAACAGATTAAAGAGCTTCTAGAGAAGGGATTCATTAGAAGGAGCATTTCAGAATGGGGCGCTCCAGTGGTGTTCGCCACAAAGGCGGATGGTTCACTCCGTCTATGTGTTGACTATAGGGAGCTCAACAAGCTAACGAAAAAGAATAGGCACCCCTCTCCCCAGAATTAACGATCTGTTTGATCAGCTTGTAGGAGCGTCTGTTTTCTCCCAACTCGATTTAGCGACCGGATTTCATCAGCTAAGGGTGGCTGAAGATAGTATCGATAAAACAGCATTCAGAACCCCAGACGGCTTCTTTGAATGGCTTGTCATGCCTTTCGGCTTGACAAACGCACCCGCTTACTTCGTGGACCTGATGAGTAGGGTGTTCAGAGAATTCCTCAACAAGTTCGCAGTGGTCTTCGTAGACGATATCTTGATCCTCTCAAAGAATGAAGAAGAGCATGCTCAGCACCTTAGGGCAATCATGGAAACTCTGCGAGTCCATCAGCTAAAAGCCAAATTCTCCAAGTGCCACTTTTGGAGAGAGGAAATAAGGTTTCTTGGGCATGTAGTATCCAAAGAAGGGTTAGCTGTGGACCCTGCTAAGGTAGTAGCGGTGCAGGACTGGAAGACACCAAGGAACGCAACAGAAGTCCGAAGCTTTCTCGGGCTAGCAGGCTTCTATCGGAAATTCATCAGAGACTTTGCAAAAATATCAGCTCCGCTCACAAGGCTGACAAAGAAGAATCCAGTGTTCAATTGGGACTTGGATTGCGAGTTTGCTTTCCAATGAATAAAAAGGGCCCTTACAACAGCCCCAATTTTGATGTTGCCAGATGGAAGCAAGATGTTCACAGTTTATACAAATGCATGTGGGATAGGGCTAGGCGCTGTCTTAATGCAAGAAGGAAGGGTAGTAGTTTATGGCGGGAGATAATTGAAAGTTCATGAAAAGAACTACCCGACCCACGATCTTGAGTTAGCCGCCATCGTCTTTGCACTCAAGTCTTGGCGACACTATCTCCTAGGTGAGAAGTTCGAACTTTACACTGACCATAAATCGTTGAAATATCTTTTCTCGCAGAAAGATCTTAACTTGAGGCAACAGAGATGGATGGAGTTTCTTGCCTTGTACGATTTCGAAATCTCCTACACTTCGGGCAAAGGCAACGTAGTGGCAGACGCGTTGAGCCGAAAGAAACTGACCCTAAGCCCGCTGTTTGTTGAAAGGCAAAGCCTAGAATTTATAGCCAGCTTTGACTTTAGGCCCTCCTCCTATTTTGTACCGGGCTTGCTAGCATCTCTCGAAGTACGCCCGACTTTAGTGGACTCAATAGGGACAGCACAACGCGAAGACCCTCAGCTTGTGGAGACGATTGATAGGATAATTAGGGGTGATACTTCAAGTCACCTCAACAGATACTCCATCGACGATAAGGGTTGGCTAAGGCGAGATCGAAGACTATGCGTCCCACATACAAGGGATTTAGTAAAGACGGTTCTCGAGGAAGCCCATCACTCCAAGATGACGATACATCCAGGCGGAGATAAAATGTACAAGGACATAAAGAGAACTTTCTTTTGGAGCGGCATGAAGAAGGACGTGGAAGATTTCGTTTCTAAGTGTGTGATTTGCCAACAGGTTAAGGCGGAGCAGAAGAAGCCTGGCGGTCTGCTCCATCCTCTAGAGGTCCCGCAGTGGAAGTGGGATAACATCTCAATGGACTTCATTGATGGGCTGCCTAGGTCTAGAAGAGGCAACACTAGCATTTGGGTAATAGTGGATAGGCTTACTAAAAGCGCCCACTTTTTACCTGTCAAGAGTAAAAGAACTGCCTCATCCCTAGCATCTCTTTATCTCAAGGAAATTGTTCGACTCCATGGAACACCCTCCAGCATTGTTAGTGACTGAGACCCTATCTTTACAAGTGAGTTTTGGCGGAGTCTGCAAGAAGCGGTAGGCACACAGTTATGCTTGAGCACAGCCTATCATCCCCAAACCGACGGCCAGACAGAAAGAGTGAACAGAGTTTTGGAGGACCTTTTAAGACTATGTGTCCTTGACTTCAGAGGGACGTGGGAAGACCATCTTCCTTTGGTGGAATTTGCCTACAACAATAGCTACCAAGCCACCATCGGAATGGCGCCCTTCGAGGCTTTATATGGAAGACCGTGCTGATCGCCCACTTGTTGGTGGGAGTCTACTGACAAGCTCATACTTGGACTAGATATGATCCGAGAGACTTCAGAGAAAGTAGACTTAATACGGAGAAGAATGAAGACAGCCCAAGACAGACAAAAATCATAAGCCAACAAGAGAAGGACAGACCTTGAATTTGAGGTTGGGGACAGGGTTTTTCTTAAGGTATCCCCTCTAAGGAACGTTGTTCGTTTTGGAACCACTGGAAAGCTGGCACCGAGATTTGTAGGACCATTTCCTATCATTGAGAAAATTGGGAAAATGGCCTATAGATTAGACCTACCCGAAAAACTAGCTGGAGTTCACAAATCCTTTCACGTTTCGCACCTCCGAAAATGTCTACATGAATCTACTGAAGTGGTAGAGCCAAATATCCTAGAAGAAGCTGAAGTGGAACGCGAAGCAACCGTGAGGAAAGTTCCAACCCACATATTAGGAACGGAAGTGAAAAAGCTACGCAACCGCGAAGTCAAGCTCGTCAAAGTTCAGTGGAGCGACGCCGAGGGAGACGCAACTTGGGAAACTGAAGCTAGAATACGCGCAGCCTACCCTTTTCTTTTCGAGGGTACATCTTTGATCTTTCTTTTTCCTTAAGTTGCGCTTTTATCTATCTTTTTAGGTATATCTCCTCGACCTTATCTTTTAGGTAGAAACCCTTTGGATGAAAACATGTAATTGAAACATGTTATGGATGATGGTTGCAAGTGGTTGCAAGTGATTGCTAGTGGTTGCTCGTGGTTGCATATACACACACAATCTAGGTATTAGATCGGCTCAGTCACCTCATATTGCATATGCATATATATGTTTGCAATTGTAAATGGTTGAAGTATAATGTGTTGTCATATGGATGTTGCATTTATATGAATGATTGTGCACTCATGTAGAATCATGAATAGGAAAATTTGCATACATAATGGATTCATGACACTTACATAATTTGCATTAAGGAGGTCAACTGAATCAGTAGACCGACTGATTATGCATTAGATAAGTACATGTACACACACACTTCGCATATGATCATGAAGCATTAGAGTCTTTTAAGGACAATGGACGCTCGTGTTTGTTGGATGAGTAGATGGACGTTTGGATGTTAGGATATACATTCTTCCTAAACTTGAAGATTTCGGGGACGAAATCCTTTTATGTGGGGGAGAATGTAACACCACGTGTATTCTATAACAGTGAAATTCATAAATTAAAGTATAACTAATTTCAAATCAAAGAATTAAGGGAAACGGGATACGCCATTGCGTTCGTCTCGGAATTCTGCTTGAGATAGAGTCCGAGTTTGCATAAAACGGACTCCGTATGAGGGAGATATGGCCTCCGGAAGTTTCAGAATTCAGTTTAAAATTCAAACAGACAGAAACAGCTCAGAGCAAATTCGAATTTCAAAATATCGGGCCAGAATGGGCAGGGCGGGAATTTTCTCGCCCAAGACACCCAGGTCGACTGGGCAGTCGACCTGGGGGTCGACCTGGCCCCTGAGCCAGGTCGAACCCAGCCCCTCCTGGCTGGCCTGGTCTGTGCTAGGCCGAATTTCTGAGCCTTGCCTTGTCACTAGGGCTAGGTGTCAGCTCCTGATTGGTCTCTCCTTCAAACGAACGGCTAATATTAATCCAAGCTCCATCGACGGTCCTAATCAATTCACAAACTCTATAAAAAGGACCTAAGACTCCACCTAATTCATGCAAATAAAAATGAGAATGAGACCGTCATGCTGTTGAGGAAAGACTAGGAGTAGCCGTCAAAATTGAGAGACGATTAGGAGACAATTCAAAAGCTTAAAGCAACAACAACTAAATCAAAACAACGCCTACAACAAAGGATAGCATCTCCAAATTTAGAATTCAGAAACCTGAATTGAAGATTCGTCATACGTTGTAAGTAGAGTGCTATTCCGATATGAATGAATAATTGTGTTTTGATTTGTGTAAAATGAGAAATGGAATTGTACTTAATTTGTGGTGATGATAATTCATAATTGTATGTTGCTATGATTCTAATTATGAATAGATTTGGGATGTTGTGGTATAATGATGTTAGACCTATTGGATATTTGCAAGTATATGATTCATGCTGAAAGTTAACAACTATATGTTTGTGGTAGTTTATTACAACACCTATTGGATAATTACGAGTATATGTTTCATGTTGAAAGTAACGACTATATGTTTGTGATAGTTTATTACAACAAAGTTGAGATTCATGCAAGTATATGATTTACTATTGTGCCAACATGATGTATAATTTTATGGTCATCTTTAGTGTAGTTGGATCCATTTGAGTAGTATGATTAATATGAATTTATGTTGGAATTGGCATCATGATTCAAGTGTAAAACCATACTTTTGTGTTAGTAGCAAAAGTAAGCACCTTTGTGAACTTGTGTTGACTTTATGAACATGGCTTGTTTATATTTGACTTTATGCCCAAACAAAATATGTTTTAGGCCTATGCTATTATCAAAATCATATGACAATATATGCGACACATAATTAAGTTAGATTTACATTTCAATTGCAAGTTTACATGAATAGATTAAAAACCATGATTCATGTTTAGGTATGTTTTTATGTCATGATTATATGCTATTACAATGCAAGTTCACAAGTGCCTAATTTATGTTAATTAGATCGCTATGTTGCAAGTTCATGCGTTCACACTCCCCTTTTGATGTTACTTAGAATATATAAACACCATGTTCTAAGCCACCCCTTTTTCATGTAGCTAAGTTGGGTTTAAATGTTAAACCCAACATATGTTATATTGTAGAGAACGTATAAAATGGGGGAACTGACGTTTGGGTTAAAATATAAAACATATGTGTTGGCATGTTTGACGCATGCCAACGACCTTGAGAACATCTAAGGGGTATAAATTAACTTTACCCAATAAAGATGAATTTGGATAATGGGCTGCAAATATTTACATATAAAAAGAAAAGAGACAAAATATGTAAACTTAGAAAATACGATGTGTTTAACCCGAGGTTGGATTGAGTTGTGATGTAAACCTGCCCGGAACCGCCCGGCTGTCCAGTAGTCACAACAATACCTATCCAATGTGGGTGGTTAAACACTGAGCCCAATAAAGACCCGAGGTTAGACTGAGTTGTGACGTAAGACTGCCCGGAACCAACCGGCAACAGGCAGTCACAACAATACCTATCTAATGTGAGAGGTCGAGTGTAATGACTCGGATTTTTGGCGACTTTGGTTATTGACATAGCTCGATGTCGATAACCAAAACATCGAAAAATCCCGGAAATTAATGAAAGAAAATAGAGGGTGAGAATAGATAAGATAGAAACTTAGAATAAAAGAAGAAGAAGAAGAACACAACATCAGAGTAACACGAACCTCACAGCGGAACGAATAACATATAATAGATAACATAACTTTGAAATATAACAGTTATGTATACAATAGCACTTATCAGAGTACAACACTTACAACACAGCAGAAATAAACTATAGCTATATGATCTTGAAGCCTCCTGCTCCAAGCTCTCCAAGTATATCTGTAAATTCCTGACTACTTGACTGCCCGTACAAAATTGGGCACCCAAGAGTTTAGGGAAAACAAAACAAAATAAACTTCGGGTCAGTCATGGGACTGGTATGAGTAAAACAGTTTGAACAAGTAAACGATATCTCATAAGACCACGCCGTATAACGGAACGGGTTTTTCCCTTATGAGAATCCAAAATATCTTTATATCAAAAACCTTTTGATATTATAATAATGTCTATCAACCACAATATAATAACCATCTAGCAGTAACGCTTTCATCTCACGTTCTACATATAGTATACAATCAAAACCGCAAGCACGTATTGGGTAATGGGTTTCCAACTATGACAAGGTATGGAACCACCTTCCGATCAATGTACTCTAGGACCGAAACACTGGAGTTCAACAAGAACATCTTGTAACTCAGCCACACATAACCGACCACTCATTTGGCTTGAGTGTATCGAATGTATATCACCAACGGTCGGGATCAGCAACCGTTTCCCGTATATATATGAGACAGCATTGATAGATTAAAGAAGCAAATGAATATTCTTTAGATAGGTGATTATACACCCTACTTCGGTGCGACCGACTTAGTCATGCTGCCTGCCCGATTTTTGTCATTTACCGGATGATGAGGCTAGAAGCTACGCTTTATCATCACATCAGATTCACTTTGAATGCCACATCATCAAATCCATCCAATCACTGATTGACGTCCTCAACAATACATTATGTGTTAGCTAAAAGAAGTTTCCTTCTTCGCTTCCACTCTTGGTACGGTTGGAGAAATCAATATATGTGATCGTCTGGAAATACTCTGTCAGACATCCATCCATACAAGTCATCCAGGAACAGGATGAACCGAAGGCACTATTCAGTACATCCATCTTAGGCACCGTTATCTAAGACTTATACAATAGCCCTTGCACTTTACTTCGTCTTCAATTATCCTTGGCATATATGATTCGCAACGCTTATGCCAATACAGAGTGGTTCTTTGGATAACAATCCAACCAGTCTCTCCATATTAACAACGTTAAAATGGTCAAAACTTTGATAGTCTGTGAATTAACTATCAAAGAAAAACACGTGTGCAAACAACGATATTATTTCCAAATGGAAATTCTATCAATCAATCATCAATCATATATATTTCTATATATATATATATATATTCATATTTTCCTTATTTTCTATGTTTAGAAAATATACGTTAAAACTGGAAAACATTTCCATTTCTAATCCATATTTCCAATTTCAATATTTGATTATGTTTCTGATTCTATTTGGAAAACATTTCCAAATCTTCTTTACTTGGATTTAAACAGGTGTTTAAATCATCATCGCGACGACCACTCAAACCACTATACTTATTTACTAAATTCACTTAACCACTTTCACTCTCGAACCTTAACCATTTCTAAATTAAAACGAAGTCGATCAAGTTGGGGTATAACTACCTCTCAGACCTTAACTGAACAACATTTCAAATCTCGAAACAGGGTAAGTTCATTCTTTTAACTCTAATCAATCAACTCTTTCCACTTAACTCCTTACCTAACTCCTTTCGAACAACTATATTCGATTACTCCTTTAACTCTATTTAAACAAACTATATTCAATTAACTCTTTTGATTTTATTCGAATAACTATATTTGATTGACTCCATTAATTCTATTCGAACAACTATATTCGATTAACTCACTTCGATTAAACTAATCGATAACTCTCTTCGATTAAACCATGATCGATAACTCCTTTTGATTAACTAACTTCGCCTAACTCCTTTGGATTAACTAGCTTCGAATAACCAATGTTCGATAACTCCTTTCGATTAAACTAACTTCGTATAACCCCTTGGGATTAATTAACTTCGAATAACCAATACTCGATAACTCCTTTCGATTAAACTAAAATCGATAACTCTTTTCGAATAACTAATTCAATAACTCCTTCTTCGAATAACTAATTCGATAACTTACTTTCGAATACTTATATTCGATAACTCCTTGTGTTTAACTTTATTCGAATAACTAATTCGAATAACTCTTATTGATTAAACTATAATCGATAACTCCTTGTGTTTAACTTTATTCGAATAACTAATTCGAATAACTCTTATTGATTAAACTATAATCGATAACTCCTTCGATTTAACTAATATTCTATAACTCACTTCGATTTAACTAATAATCGATAACTCCTTCGAATAAACTATATTCGAAAATCTCCTCTCGAATAAACGATATTCGATAATCTTCCCTTTCGATTTAACAAATCGATAACTCCTTTTCGAATAACTAAATTCGATAACTCCTTTCGAATAACAAATTCGGTAACTCACCTCGAATAACCAACATTCGATTACTCTTCTCTCGAATACACTATATTCGATAACTCTACTTCGAATAAGTGATATTCGATAACTCTACTCGATTAACTCCATTTGAATAACTCTAATTAGTTACCTCTAACTTTAACTGGTCAACCCTCACTGATTAACTCTAACTGATAAATTCTAGTTGATTAATTCTAACTGATTAACCCTAACTGATTAACTCTAACTGGTCAATTCTAACTCAAATTGATTTATTCTAACTCTAATTGATTATCTTATTCGAATAACTCCTATTTGATAACGTTTATTCATTTATAAAGATTTACTTTTGGTAACGGTTCTTCACTTTATAAATGTTCTCTTTATTAACGTTACTTCACTTTTACAAGTGTTGGGTACATATTCTATTTAATCCTATTTATTTATCAAATAAATATTCCTTTGATTTAATCCTATTTATTTATCAAATAAATATCTCCTTTAAATTTTTTATTTATTACCTAAATAAATAATTCCTTTAACTCTTTATTTATTCCCTAAATAAATAATTCCCTTTTTAACCTATTTGTAAAATGGTTTACAAATATTTCTCTTTCTATTTGTTTAACAAATATTTTCTTTTATATTTGTTTTTACGAATATTTCCCTCTATGTTGTTTTATAAATATATTTCCTTTATATTTGATTATCATAAATATATTTCCCCTATATTTGATTTACAAATATATTTCCCTTTTGTATTTGATTTACAAATATATTACCCTTTATATTTGATTTACAAATATATTTCCCTTTTATATTTGATTTACAAATATATTTCCCTTTTATATTTGATTTACAAATATATTCTAACTCTTTAAACTCCCGGAAAAATTCGCCATAACCTCCTTTGTAACGGAAGCATCCGGAAAATCCCCAAACCCGCCACACAGGCCTTTCCATTCAAAAAGAAAATTGTTTGAAATCATTTCCTTTCTAAATATCTCCTATTTATAAATATTCCAATTTATAAATATTTCTTATTTATAAATATTTTATTTTCACTATCACTTTGAAAATTCCCTTACCAACATTCTGGTATGTTATGGTGTTTAACATATCAAATTTCGATGTCCAATATCGTCCATACACACAAAATCAACAACACGTTATAATTCACATCATATATCAAAATATATGAAAAACAATAAAATAACTGTTGAGGAATCCAGTCGGATTCATCCAACCTGTTTTCCTGCATCCACAGATGTTACACAACATGATTGTCATCACTTTCAGTTCAATATAAATTATTCTGATAAACAGAATCAATATATAACTACATAACTGTTTATATATTATATATTTATATATATATATATATATAATATTTCATTAACTGACTAGCAGTTCAATCAAACAGTCAACACACAATCAAACAGACAATTCCTAGCAGTTCTAAAAATACAACATGAAATTATAAACTGTTCAGAGTTAGTGAGATTTACTCACATTGGCGCGTTAGCCGTTAAATAACGGTTTGCGTTATTTGATTCAGTCGGACAATTTATTTCTCCATAAATTGTAATGAGCTCGGATTCACTCCCGGTCAGTCTCATTGTGTTGCTCCCGTCCATACGATCCTAACATGATTGACGGTTCGAATTTCTGATACAGTATGATAAAGATACGATATCAACAAGTTTATACACTTATAATTAAAAATAAACTTTAATTAATTTAATTTCCTTTTGGGCTTAGCTTTAAAATCTTGGTCCAGTACCACTCTGAAGTTACCAACCCGCTAGAAAGCCTTCATCTCCCCCAAACCACAATGTCGTGCTTCTTCCAGTTCGCTCCCACCATTCACGAACGTTCATCTCCAAACGGCCTCATCTCCTTTTACTTAAAAATCAAATAAAAATTACCACAATTCCTCTCTTCTTCTACTCTCCCTCCTCGTATACTCCTTGCTCCACTCGGTGGCTGTAAGCCCGCTCCGTCGTCAGGTTTCCGATGCCAGACCTCGACGGAAATCCACGTCGAACACCACCAATTCGAGCATACCCGCTCCTTTTGACCTTCTGAATCCCAATACCCCATCGATTTCATGAATCAACAGTCAAAAACCGAGACTTCTCCAGCCCTAGTCGATTTGAACGCACGCTGTATCTTGGGTGCGACAAAGTTTGATTCGAACCCAACAATACCCCTATGAGGGTGAACGGAATTTAGCAGTGGATCGAAATACATACTCAGTTTGATTTTTTTGAATTTGTTTTGATTATTTCGGATTTTAAAAGTAGCGAATTTGGGTTTCTTCCCCAGAAACAACTTTGGCGGCTTGAAAACATTTTACTGAGGAATGTAAATTAGGTTTAAGGGTTAAGGGGTGGTATATATAGTGTTTCAAAATATCTAGATATTTTCTTGGAGGAATATTCTTGGTATATTCTTTTGTAAATTCGTGTTTAAAAATCCCTGCGATTACACACGATACCTAAAAATCATGAAACTAGACATGCAGCTAGAGTTCGACATTACAGACCCAACAAAACTGGTTTCGTCGAATTCCGACTTCGTATGCTCATACAGCGTATTTTAACTGTCAAAATACTGACTTTTTTTCACTCTAAAAATCCATACGGCCACACAGTGACTCTAAAAATCACGAAATTGAAAATCTAACATCTATTTGACATTGCGGATCCAACAAAATTAGTTTCGTCGAATTCTGACTTCGTTTGCAAAAGTGGCTATTTTTAAAGCTCTGGATGACCCATTTAAATATATAAATATATTTAAATATAATTAAATTAAATATAAATAAATTTACATTATCGTGTATCTTCACATATGATATCGTCCAGCTCCATAATATCATACCAACATTTACAGCTTGATATTTCAGATTTTAGATTTATCGATATTCAGTTTATATCGAAAATCCTTTTATAACGTATATAAAGCGTCGCAAATTATAAAGGAATTCTACAGCGACTTTTCTGAAATTTGATTTGGACGTAAATCAAAATCTATCTGATGAAATCCCGATTTTTCTCTTCCACTAGAAAGATATACTCCACCAGCTCCACACGTTTCTTGTTTCACAGAAATCCGGCTTAAAACGAATCCTGTACATTCAGTTGAATTTCAAATCGCTAAATCGCGAACTGCAGCGCCATTTCAAGCTCGATTTTAATTATAATATAATTATACGTTCAAACTGTCGTTTATATAATATATTCATTATTCAAATTCAATTCCAAGCTGAATTAAATATCACAGATGATCCAGTTCACATCATATCGCCATTTCCACCAATTCTGATTATTTCAGAATTAAATATATTATTTAATTTATTATTTTAATTAAATATTCACCGTTATTTAATTAATCGACCATTAAATCCTTTAATTCACCATTTAAATAATTAAATAAATTAATTATTATACCTCTGCAAATGCGGGTCATTACATTCTTCCCCACTTAAAATAATTTCGTCCTCGAAATTTCTAAGGTAGAGAACGACCCTATCGCCTGGTTAGAACATATTTGCTCACTTCTTAACTTCAGTTTCAACTGAACTAATTTAATCTCAATTAAAATTATTAATTAATTCTTATCAACGAAAATTTTCAAAAATCCTGAAAATTTTCTAACGCCTTAACTTTTCTAAAAATTTCGCCTGCACCTCCTTTGTACTGGTCAATATCTCAAACTCCAACTCGCCTCTCTGGGCCATCTCCAACCCAAAAGAAAATCAAACAGCCAAGCGGCTTGCCAATTCGGCTCATAAATCACCAAACTCATATGAAATATAAACTTGTACCTTTTTGCCGGGCATATCATTATATCCCTACCATTCGTCACCAGTTCTGCATATAACAATGCATTACCAACTTGATCTCCAATCAGTTCATTCTCAAAACCAAATCATTCGCTTATATCCAAGCCAGATATCATTTCAAACTCGAGTTTCATTCTCGATTCCAAATTCTTAACTTATCCCTCGATTCCATCCCAGATTATCCTCTAATCATTTTCAGTTTTACTTAACTTTTAACATCTCATTCTACTTAACTTCACAAGTTAAATTTTAAATTCTAGGATTTAAATCCCTGGGTTTTATTTCAAATCAATTTGAAATCACAATTCAAAAATCGTTGAATTTCTGAACACCTTGTTTTCGCAAACCAAATTTGAAAACATAATCTTTGGTAGTAATCCGTCACTTACAACTCGAAAATGAACACCGATGATGGCATGCTTCACCATCGGAATCTATTTTCCAGCAATCAAAGTGAGTTCAATACTATATCACTTTCAGTTTGAAAAGCGTTTTCAAAATCTCCCAGGAACTTAAAATTTCCTTATTTTAAATTCCAATTCTGATTTAATTTCAGGTTTAATTTATCTTGATTTCATATATTATACTTATATGAATTCTGACTGATTATTTACATAACCATTTCACTTTTTATAATCTTATTCGATTATATTATCAACCAATATATCCAATATATTATAATTTTGATATATATATCTTCTCTATATCAAGATATACCTTGGGTAAACTTATTTTAATTTACCCTCTTTTCAAAACATATCGTGACGACCCATCGTATTCAAGTGTTTAGTAACTCCTACTGATACAGTGGATCAAACTGATCGACCAGAACTCATAAACAACTCAACCAATGAATCTCCACAATATAAAACCATTTTTATTTCAAATACAAATACGCACTCGGATATATACACTCAAACTCAATCTAGGGTATTACTAACCCTATCTCTACCGAGTCACGCCACAGAGCCAAGTAATTCTTAACTTAAGCTCTGATACCAACTGTAATGACCCGGATTTTTGGCGACTTTGGTTATCGACATAGCTCGATGTCGATAACCAAAACATCGAAAAATCCTGGAAATTAATGAAAGAAAATAGAGGGTGAGAATAGATAAGATAGAAACTTAGAATAGAAGAAGAAGAACACAACATCAGAGTAACACGAACCTCACAGCGGAACGAATAACATATAATAGATAACATAACTTTGAAATATAACAGTTATGTATACAATAGCACTTATCAGAGTACAACACTTACAACACAGCAGAAATAAACTATAACTATATGATCTTGAAGCCTCCTGCTCCAAGCTCTCCGAGTATATCTGTAAATTCCTGACTACTTGACTGCTCGTACAAAATTGGGCACCCAAGAGTTTAGGGAAAACAAAACAAAATAAACTCCGGGTCAGTCATGGGACTTGTATGAGTAAAACAGTTTAAAACGGTTTGAACAAGTAAACGATATCTCATAAGACCACGCCGTAGAATGGAACGGGTTTTTCCCTTATGAGAATCCAAAATATCTTTATATCAAAAACCTTTTGATATTATAATAATGTCTATCAACCACAATATAATGACCATCTAGTAGAAACGCTTTCATCTCACGTTCTACATATAGTATACAATCAAAACCGCAAGCACGTATTGGGTAATGGGTTTCCAACTATGACAAGGTATGGAACCACCTTCCGATCAGTGTACTCTAGGAACGATACACTGGAGTTCAACAAGAACATCTTGTAACTCAGCCACACATGACTGACCACTCATTTTGCTTGAGTGTATCGAATGTATATCACCAACGGTCGGGATCAGCAACCGTTTCTCGTATATATATGAGACAACATTGATAGATTAAAGAAGCAAATGAATATTCTCTAGATAGGTGATTATACACCCTACTTCGGTGCGACCGACTTAGTCATGCTGCCTGCCCGATTTCTGTCATTTACCGGATGATGAGGCTAGAAGCTACGCTTTATCATCACATCAGATTCACTTTGAATGCCACATCATCAAATCCATCCAATCACCGATTGACGTCCTCAACAATACATTATGTGTTAGCTAAAAGAAGTTTCCTTCTTCGCTTCCACTCTTGGTACGGTTGGAGAAATCAATATACGTGATCATCTGGAAATACTCTGTCAGACATCCATCCATACAAGTCATCCAGGAACAAGATGAACCGAAGGCACTATTCAGTACATCCATCTTAGGCACTGTTATCTAAGACTTATACAATAGCCCTTGCACTTTACTTCGTCTTCAATTATCCTTGGCATATATGATTCGAAACGCTTATGCCAATACAGAGTGGTTCTTTGGATAACAATCCAACCGGTCTCTCCATATTAACAACGTTAAAATGGTCAAAACTTTGATAGTCTGTGATTTAACTATCAAAGAAAAACACGTGTGCAAACAACGATATTATTTCCAAATGGAAATTCTATCAATCAATCATCAATCATATATATTTCTATATATATATATTCATATTTTCCTTATTTTCTATGTTTAGAAAATATACGTTAACACTGGAAAACATTTCCATTTCTAATCCATATTTCCAATTTCAATATTTGATTACGTTTCTGATTCTATTTGGAAAACATTTCCAATTTCAATATTTGTTTACCAGGGCAGGCTAGGGGACAAGTTCAGGCACTCGCGGTCCCACCGCTGCAAGAACGAGGTAGAACCATTTCTGTTGAAAGCTTAGTTTTTCTGTTTGATCATCCTGTCCGCACCTTATTTGATTCAGGCGCATCACATTCGTTTATCTCTACATCATTAGTTGAATCACTGCACTTAAACACCAGTTTAGTAGAGGATCCCTTAGTTGTTTCGAATCCAATAGGGGGCTCAGCTTATTTGTCTATGATGTGTTTGGATTTGAAAATTTCCATACTTAGCGTTGAATTTAGATGTGATGCTTATGTGTTGGGCTTCACGGGCTATGGGCTAATTTTAGGAATGGATTGGTTATCCAGAAATGGGGCCGTTCTTGATTGTGAAAGGAGTGTAGTTAGGCTCGTGACTCGCCTTGGCAACACTCTCAAAATCTTCTGTAATCCCATAAATTCGGTTATGCTAAGTTATCTAGAATTACTTGACGCGTCTGAGGAAAATCTACGATCTGTTAGAGTGGTCTGAGAATATTCGGATGTGTTTGAGGAGGTGAAGGGCTTGCCTCCGAAGCGGGAGATAGATTTTCGAATATATCTTGTGGATAATATGAAACCAGTATCTTTGCCAGTACGCCACATGGCTCCACGTGAAAGGAGGGAACTCGATAAGCAAGTGAAGGAGTTGCTTGAGAAGGGGTTCATAAGACGAAGTATATCGGAGTGGGGTTCTCCAGTAGTATTTGTCACGAAGGCGGATGGGTCCCTTAGACTGTGTGTGGACTATAGAGAACTTAATAAACTTACTAAGAAGAAAAGACACCCATTGCCGAGGATTGACGATCTCCGTAGGTATACCCTCGATAATAAGGGTTGGTTACGTAGGGACGGTATACTTTGTGTACCAAAAGACGATGACCTAAGGAAGACTATTCTTGACGAAGCACATCATTCGAAGATGACCATTCATCCCGGTGGGGACAAGATGTACAAAGACATGAAGAGAGTTTACTTTTGGGCCGGCATGAAGAAAGACATGGCCGAGTATGTCGCTAGATGCGTGGTGTGCCAACAAGTAAAGGCGGAGCAAAAGAAACTCGGTGGGTTGCTTCACCCATTGGAGGTTCCACTATGGAAGTGGGAGAGTGTCTCGATGGATTTTGTGGATGGATTACCAAGATCGAGGAAGGGTAATACGGGGATTTGGGTTATAGTAGATAGACTTACTAAGAGCGCCCATTTCATTCCCGTGAAGAGTAAGAGGACTGCTCCATGGTTAGCTTCTGTATACGTTCGAGAGATAGTTCGTTTGCACGGTGTTCCTTCTAGCATAGTGAGCGACCGCCATCCTATTTTCACTAGCGAATTTTGGAGAAGCTTACAAGAGGCGGTAGGGACTCAGTTATGTTTGAGCACCGCATATCATCCTCAGACGGACGGCCAGACCGAGAGGGTGAATCGCATTCTAGAGGATCTGTTGAGGCTATGTATCCTAGACTTCAGGGGTACGTGGGAAGAGCATCTTCCATTGGTGGAGTTCGCATATAATAACAACTTTCAGTCCAACATTGGTATGGCACAATTCGAAGCTCTATATGGACGACCTTGTCGTTCACCTACATGTTGGTGGGAATCTACGGATAAGATCTTACTTGGACCCGATATGATTAGGGAGACTTCGGAGAAGATCGACTTGATTCGAAGGAGGATGAAAGCAGCACAGGATAGGCAGAAATCTTATGCGGATAAGAGAAGGACAGATCTCAAGTTTGAAGTTGGGGACATGGTCTTTGTCAAAGTGTCTCCATTACGGAACGTTTTTCGCTTTGGGTCCATTGGGAAATTAGCACCAAGGTTTGTAGGGCCGTTTCCTATTAAGGAGAAAATTGGACAGATGGCGTATAGAGTGGAGTTGCCCGAGAGACTTAGTGGTGTACACGACGTATTCCATGTGTCACATTTGAGGAAGTGCTTGCACGAGACCGCGGTAGTGGTAGAGCCGAGCTTTCTTAGAGAGGTGGAGATAGAGCGTGATGCGACAATTCGACGAGCTCCTACGCGCATTCTTGGGTCGGAGATCAAGAGGTTGAGGAATCGAGAGGTCAGACTAGTCAAAGTGCAATGGGGAGATGATGAGAGCAACGCTACTTGGGAGACAGAAGAGAAGATGCGTTCACGATACCCTTTTCTTTTTGAGGGTATGTATTTTAATTTCTCCTTTATCGCTTAGCTTGTACTTATCTTATCTTTAGTATATCCTCTCGCTAGTATCTTTGACCTTTAGTTAGGATAATCCTATGGTTGAAACATGTGTTTGAGACATGTTATTCATGGTGGATGCAAAGTGGATGCAAAGTGGATGCAAGTGTTTGCTAGTGGTTGCTCGTGGATGCATATACACACACTATTAGGCACCAGATCGGCTCAGTCACTTCATATTGCATATTGCATATATATGGATGTATTTAGTAAAATGGATGTATAATGGTTGTATTATCATATAGTTGCTGCATTCGGGTGGATGGTTGTGCACGCATATAGAATTAATATGTATCATTAGGAATCTTTTGCATACATATTGGACGCATGGCACTATCATGAATTGCACTAAGGAGGTCGACTGAATCAGTAGACCGCCTAATTTTGCATTAGATATGGACATATACTCACACTGTGCATATAAACATTAAAGCATTAGAAGTCTTTTAAGGACAATGGATGCTGGTGTTTGATGGTTGAGTAGATGGACGATTAGATGGTAGGATATACATTCTTCTTGACTTGGAGATTTCGGGGACGAAATCCTTTAAGGAGGGGAGAATGTAACACCCCGTAATTTTATAACATTAAAATTCACAAATTAAAGTATACTTAATTTTTAGAAAAGAATTAAGTGAAACGGGTTGCGCAGAGAAATATATATATATTGATATATATATATATATATATAAATTAAAAATTAAATAAATAAATATGCGAAAAAGTTCAAAACAACGAATTGGGAGGGGAAATAACCGAACCGGCCCATTTTTGAGGTCGACCCGAGCCTTGCTGGGTCGACTAGGGGTTAATCCAGGGTGTTTGGCTGTCAACCCGTGGGCCGATTCGCTCAAATGCAGATTTTGCATTTGATTGGTTCTCATGGTTCAGGGTTAATCTAATGGTCCTAAATAACTTCCTACACTATAAATACATCCTAATGCTAACCCTAAACCTAATTAAAATAGAATAGTTACCGTCATACCATCGCCATGAAAATCAATGGAGCCGCCGCCAACTAAGAAAGAAGAAAAGCAAATTCAATTCTAATTCTCTCAACCCTAAAGCAAAGCAAAACTCTCTCTTTTCTTCTCTATATTGTGAGTATGATGATCTTAACAAGATTATTATCATTTTAATTAGATTGAGTTATGAATGGATTATGAGTAGATGATGTGAATTATCATATATGTCGTTGTAAACCCCTTTTGCTATCATGTATATTGTAAATCCAATGTTATGTGATGATGATATCTTATATGTTGTAAATCATGCTATGATGATGTTATGTATGTTGAAAGTTTCTATGCTAAGTTGTGATGAATCATACATGTTATAAAGGCCATGATGTTACCATCTATGCTAGTTAGTTCATATTAATTAAATCATCATGTTTGGGTTATGTTGATCTATATGACAAGTCACATATGCAAGTTAGATTGATTAGAAAAGTTATGAACATATACCAAGACATCTATTATGACATCTAGAATTATGCTATGACATATGTGATATCCTATGCTAGTTCATACCATCATTATGTTGCCTAAAAACCCCATATGCAAGTTTATGTATAGATTTGGACTATGATCATATCATATAAATTGAGACATGTAACAAGTTGACACCTTTTGATCCTTAACATGTGTAGTTTATGCAAGTTTCAGCCCTATTATGATTAGATTTATTTTAATTGTCTATATGTTGTGATAATTTATCTTTGTGCTAGGTGTTAGACTATACTAGTCTAGCCTATATTATGCGTTGAATAAGCGAAAGTATAAACGTGGGGTAGGGGTAATATTAAGGATTTAATATTAAAAAGTTGGGGTGCAATTGATATGATTTTGCATGCCATAAGTGGATGGCCATAATTGAGTCAATTATGGACATCATTAAAAGTTGACTTAAATAATAATTTGAATAGGGAATTATTAAAACTGGGGTAAAAGATTTTAAGTGTTAATCAATGCTAAGGACACAAGGTTGGACTCGTTTGTGACGTAAACCTGCTCGGACCCGCCCGGCAAATCCAGTGGTCACAAATGTCAGCCCAATGTGAGAGGTCCTAGGCCTAAACTAAAGCATAATGGTTGTAAAGACACGAGGTTAGACTCTTTTATGGTGTAAGACTGCCCGGACCCGCCCGACAAATCCGGCTGCCATAAATGCCAGTCTAATGTGAGAGGTCTTTATGAGGTTATGGCCTGAATGAATTAAGAAATACTTAACCAGATAAACATGTAAGGTGGGACATGGGGGTTAAGTAGGTGCCTTGGGTGGCATGAGGAATCTAGGGGGTGCCCTTAGTGGCATGTGAAATACGATTAGTAAGACTTAACCAAACACACATGTAAATGAACATGACTAAGAGGGTTAAGTGGGATATACTAGTGACAAGCTTAGGTGGGTAGCTTGTGGGGGCCCATTTCGACCAGTATCCCAAACGTATCTTTGTGGGCTCGACCTAAGTCGAGGACGGGACACGCATACTGGGTTTGACTGTAAGAGGCCAAAACGGGGAGCGGTGGCAACGGAAGTCCAACGGGTTTCGTATGCGTGTGTGGACCCGGGCTGGTAGGTAAGACGTTGTTGCATCGTGTAGGTATAAGCCGTGCATTCTCAAGTTGTATCGGGTTGCCACTTTAGGGGAGTGATACACCCCACCGTGGGGCCAGCACGGGTATCTACGAGTAGGGAGCCGATCGAAAGTGGGTAGTGGGGTACACCTTGTGGAGATAGGGGCAGACGACACCTATGTAGTCAACTAGGGGTACGCAAGGCTATTTATAAAGTTTCTGTGTGAAGCAAGTGGGATCAACCTTTAGGGTGACTGGTGCGGTGCAGTGTAGTAATGTGCGGTGCAGTGTAGTAATGTGCGGTGCAGTGTAGCAATCATTCGTTAGTAATTAGGTGTGCCTTTGACGTTATCTTTCACATTATCCTTATCTGCTCATTCCATACCTAATAGTTCATAGACGTTTACTTTTCTTCCAGCTTATGCCTTAGTCTAGTTATTTTGATAATAGTATTGTTAGAATTATCATACTCGCCAGACTTTATGTCTGACCCTCTCCATTTCTATCCTTTTTCCCCCCTCCAGGTCCTCAGGTTGGGCCCAGCTCTAGTGGAGTTTGATTGGATTGCTTCATCTCTCTTGGAAAGCTTGGACCGTTGAAGTAAAGTCTAGCTTGTTATCTTTTTAATGGCTATTTATGTAATGGGATTATGTATTTTGTTTTTATGAAGATGGATATTGTACTTGGTTTTATGATGTAACAAACATGTTTAATTTCCGCTGCAATAAAATGAAGTTTTAGATTTCCAAGTACTATTTATTATTTGTCTTGTTGTAATTTTTCTGTTCTATATTCACATATAACCTCCATGGAAGTTAATGCATTCCCTTTGTGAGTGACATTAATGGACGTGGGGTGTTACAAATTTTGTCCAAATCAATTTTAGAAAAGGTCGCTATGGATGCAGTTTGGTGGCCGTTATTGGAAATCGACTGTAAAGGTCTTAATAAAATTATTAAAAACATGGAAAAATTGTGTAAAATTAAATAAATGATTTGAAAGATTTTGGATGAAAAATTCCTAGTTTTGAAAATATAAAAGATATTTTAATCTAAATGAACTAGTTATTAACTAGAATAATAATCCATTGTTTAGAAATAATAAATTGGATTGAGGAATGGTTTTAAAATAACCATAGTTTTCCAATGAATAAATTGGAATGGACTTGAATGGAAACAATATTCGAAATATTTCGATATTGGATTCCATGATTATACAGATATTGTTGAGGAATTTGGAAGATACGGATATCATTATTCCCAATACAATATCCGTTGGTTTCAGAATTTGATATTGAATATAAGTTGATATTATTTCTATTCAGAGCCTTGTATTTAATATTAAATTGGATTTTGGGTTTGTTGTGAATGGTGTTTTAAATAACATTGGTTCTTTAACCTAGTTAAAGGCAAGGTTAATTTCCAGAAAGTTGGATAATCATTAAGTAAGGATTTGTGAAATTAAAACTGAACTAGTGTTTTAATAAATCTTTAATTAGATTTGAATGAATGAATGAATGGTGATTAAATTTACCAAAACATGAGGTGTAATATATTTGGTTGTTGATATTTATGGTTGTGATTGATTGATTGGTTGGATTTTGCTCGACCAGTTTATGAGCAAGATATGCTTTTACATTTAACATTGGGTTGGGTAGAAATATTTGTAAGCTAACATCTTGTGAAACACTTCATGATTTGACTATGAGATGTTTAGTGATGTGGCTGAGTTCATTTCAAATTTAATGAATGATTTTGAAATGATATTTTTCTTAAGTGAAAAGAAACGTGTTTCTGGTTTTGGACAGGGAATATTTTATAAAATAGAAAGGATTTCCAGGGCTAAACCCGATGTTGTCGAAATGATTTCGAAACGTATTATATGTTTGACATTGTAGTTCATCACATAACCGATTATTTGCTATTGGTGATATATTTGTTTGGTGGCAGAGAATTTATTCTCTTGCTTAACACCCTTCTTTGATACGTATGAGCTCAAAGGTTATGTGATTAATAGTGACTGATCATATGTGTGAATTGCTAATGTAAAGTACTATATTTTGGAAAGTACTTGTGATTATTATGTTGTGAAATGATTTTCCCCAATTTGGGACATGAAACGATTTAGTATGTGTCTAAAGATTCAGGTAACCCGGACGACTAAAAGTATTGGTGAGAGGGCGGTGTATTTCCCCCGAAGGCGTGGGAGGTGCATCGTCAGTGTAGCCTGCTCCATCGTGGGAAGTGCACATATATATATCGAGTTGGTAAGGTACGTACCCTTTGCCTTGTCTGAGGGGAGCGCGATATTTGGTTGCATATCTTTTTGTATGCATTGTGATGTTTTGGAATTCATATTTCCAAAGATTTTGGTTTGAGATCCCGAAGTGAAATCTACTTTGATATAAAAGCTAGAAATGTATTTCAAATGATTTGAAATAAGAATTGGGAAATATAATCCAAAGGAATAATTTCTGTAAAGAGAACTGGATTTCAAAAATCTAAGTTTGGGGTTTAAGCCTAAATGGTTAGATTGAGGAATTGCATGTTGTTTGACGCATAGTAGATCCATGTGTCTATTATTGGTTGTTTATGCACTGGTATTCATGGGGGTAAACCCATTCCATGACATGCGGCGTGGTCCCACGATTTACCATATTTTAAAGTAAAGTTTTAATAACTGTTTTTAATTCTCACACCAGTCCAATAACTGACTCGGAGTTTATTGTTTCTACCTAAACTCTGGGTGCCCATATTTTTCACACGGGCAGCTAGTAGTTTTGGTTTTGCAGATTTCTATTTAACATGATCTTGGTTTACAGCTGGAGCTATATTCGGAAAGCTTTGTATCTGTGTATTTCATTCAGTTGTGTTAGTTGATGTATTTCCGCTGTGCTGGGTATTTATACATTTTTATTTCCGCTGCTATGTAATTTAACCTCTGATATTATTTTTCCATTGTGTAATATTTATTCGTACTCTGATATTATTGTACTCTGATGTATATTGTTGTAATAGCAATGAAATATTCTGTTGTTTGTGTTCTGACGTGTCGTGTTCTCGAAGCAATCCAGGCTCCTCCATCTCCTCGGGGAAGTTCGGGTTGTCTCAGCTTGGTACCAGAGCTTTGGTTTACAAAGCTAGAGAACAAGACACATTGGAACCAAACGAAAGAATTCATCAGCGATAGGATTAGTAACATCCTATAAGAGAAACTCGTTAGAGATACGGCTAGTAATACCTTAGAATGAGTTTGAAAAGTGTTATTTATTTAAAAAAATGAAAATGAATTTAGTTTTGAAAATTATATCTTACTATACGTATTTGAGTATTTATTTTATATTAAAATTTGGACTATCGGGTATAAGGAGATTTTTAATATACGTCTGATCTACTCATGTCCGAAGTCTCAAATATACTAGGTAGATATAGAATCACACTCTAGTCGCCTGGAGATGATCCTGGTAATTAATCGATTATCATCAGCATTTATGTTCGAGTTTCGAAAGTAGGAGATCTATATGATGCCAATTTACTGGTGTGAGAACCAAAACATAGTTAGAATTTATTGTTTGTGATTTGACACTGAAAATTGGATTTTTGAGTATATAAAAGTTATATATTTGAAAAGTTAACAATTAATTGATTGATGGTTGTGTTGTGTGATTATTATTTTAACTAATAAAATATTGGAATGATGAAACCAATATAAAATGAAAGGTAAAATTTAGCCAAATCGAGTCAAATATTGAACTAAATTGAAAATTGATTGAAATTGGCATACATAGACATATACATATATGTTTTGAGCAGGTTATGGATTTACTATTGAATAGAGAAATATATTGTGTGCCCGACAAATAAGTGCACCTTAATGAGTTGGTTGCGCAATTTTGTTTATTATATAAACTACTGTGAGTGTTTTTGGATGCGTTGTGATGGTTGTTGTAACAACCCACATTCCGACGGACTGATTTTTTTCAAAAATCCAATCCACCGAAACCCAAGTTGGTTGCTCTGGTATCCTGCAGAAAAAGACAGAGAAAAGAGATATGTCAGAGTTCGGAAAACACCTCACAGCGGAAGGAGTAAAATATAATATATTTAAAACATAGCTTTACCTTAATCACAATACTGCTAAATCAGTATTCCCAAAGCTATAAGTCTCTGTCTAACCTGCGAATGTTATGAGGAAGGGGTCAGAACATAAGTTCTGTGCGAATGAATTTAAACTATACTTCTTGAATAATCCTACATATACCGTTCAATTACATTTTCTTATTTATTAGGTTATACGTGTTATTAGCACTCAAAGCTTACACACACGTTGCACCCATCTACTCCCTAGTAGATTAACCTAATATAATGTATATGTAGCTACCCCCAAACTGAGGTACACCCCATGGTACCCCACCCACATGGTCTCCACCGTATCATCAAAGTGATATATGAAGTCCCCTATCCTATGCCATAGTAACGTACATTCCTCTTATGTATAACACAAGACTACACCCGCATAGGTTTACTATAGTTATATTATGTACACATAACGACTGCCATTATCGAATAATGTCCTCTAGTCTACGATACACCATCCAGAGCAGACATGGTTGTACCTAGACTTTCCCACGTACGTATCATCAAGCGTATTCGATGCCTAACCTGCACACCCATCGTTTGTGCGTGCCCGAGTTCCGTGGCAGGGCTACACAAGAAACAAGAAACTCGGTCGGGAGCTTTCCTCGTATCTGTGTAAGGCCCGCCTTTAAGAGCCTCTAGCACAAATATTCCTTAGGGTCTGTTTTTCATGGTGGCTATGGCCCCACCTCAGGACCTCCTTTAACTAGTAAAGACTACGAGAGCTAAGCGACAAGCCCCTAAGCAAACAATCTAAACATCCATGCGACGTCTCCCCTAAACCACCGTCCCACGATAATGAATGGTTAATGGTATCTTGGGTCTAGCTCTGGTCTTCCCGCATCCTACTGGCTGTGGTGACACGAACTCAACGACCTATTATCCTTGTTGGTCTTAACCCTCCACCTCCGTTGAGGCAGCCGCCGAATCACCTTTTCCGTCACCTCGTACAGCATTCTGATTGTCAAGTTATTCTTGCAGTCAAGGCCCACCCACCTAGTAGTTACGCGCAGACCCAACCTCTGCGGGCACAGCCTGAAACATCTGCCACCATACAAAGGAGTACTAGGAGCACCTTTAATGTGACGACCCAAAAACCCTGTACGACGGTGTCAAGGGTAATCTTTGGAATATAACACATAAACAGAAATAACCAAACAGAAATAAATAAATACACCGGATAATGTACAATAGAATACACTGGATAAACATAATCATCAGAGTTACACAGTATACAGGATCATACTAAGTTCAAAATACAGTTCAGCTATACATAAATGTCTACAGTGGAAAACAAAACATAATATGTACAATAGGAGCTGAACAGCATAAAAAAGAGATAAATGATAGAATCCATCTTCAACTCCAGCTATCCAGAAAGAGCCTGCTAAAACCTGAATACAAGGCTGCCATGTAGAAAGAGGGGCACCCGAGTTTGCAAGTGAAACAAACTACGAGTCAGTCATGGGACTTGTATGGGAAATCTACTTAACACATTTATAATATGGCTAATCACAGGACCACACCACTTTCGCGGAACGGGTTTACTCCATTGGATTGCCAGTGCTTTAAAACAAGTAAATCTTTTAAACATCACAATGCTTTTTATAAAAATGAAGCCATTATAAGACTCAGTTCCCATCACACAATGCAACGCAAACCGGAGGATAGAGTTTTTACCTTATAATGGCCAAAATATGCTTGATACGAATAAAACAAAAGCATTTGATATTACTGCTAGTGTTTATATGTTTCAAAAACAATTTCAAATCATAAGTATCAATCATAGACGACATTAATCCCCCATACCACTATGTCGCCATATGCAGGTATACAATCAAAACCGCACGGTATCGTATTTGGAAATTGGATTTCCATCATGAACCAAGGCAAAAGATAGTCCTTACCGAATTCGAGACGCTCTAGCCCACCCCTAAGGCAAGTACTCAGTCAAGCCTTTGGATTGTCAGGGCCGGTCCACCGATGTGGATTAAAATGCCTGAACACTGCGTTCCGCCGCCCTTTGGGGCGTAAATGAGCCCAATGACTCCATCGGCTCCACATAGTTACCGATATATCCGAGGCGCCTCGCAACAGCAACAACCACACATGTGAAAATAATATAAATGTCAGTTAGTTTAAGCACTGACACCACCTCTAGCTAGAAAGGAACGCATGCCCTCCCTGATGTCCTCTCCCGTTTCTGGTACATACCGGGGTGTGAGGCTCGCGATTCAATGTTATACACAAAGCTATGCCACACAGGCCGTGCTTTAATCATAACCACAAGACTTTGCTTTTCAACAGAAGCCTTGATCATATGCCACACAAGCAGTTCACTCCATGCGACTGATTTCTATCGATATATAACCTCTAAGCTCGTACGTCTCAGAGAAGGGCGTTCAGCAAGAGAATAAATTCTCCGCCGCCAAACAGATATATATTTAATAGAGATCAATCAGCACAGAACAAAATCCAATGTCAGACACAGTCCATTTACAAGTTCGTTTTGGGTCTGAACGAAACCGGAGGCACCACATACCTCGCATATCCATCGATCTCCACGTACGTCTGGACGATCACCACTTATTATCTATATTTTGGGATGCCTCCCAATCAAGACATCAGTTATCATCCAACCGAGGTGAAGATCTCCGGTCTTCAACCACCGTCTTCATCATTGACTTCTTATCGCCGATCAATTATTTGAAATGAGATTTAACTCGGCCTTTTCAAATAATTCACGTATATTTAGAATTTCAAATCAATTTATTTCAATGGTTAAATTATTCGACAACAATTCACGCCAAACACATTCAACCATCAAATATCCACTATAAATTCGGTTTATTTCCATCCCATATCGTTTATAATATTATATAACGATTTATCGCTATTTTTATTTATTTAAAAAATAGCCAATTCATTCAAACGACGCTTCAGGCCATAACGCGGTCGTGGCGCTGTTTTTCTTCAGATTTGATTTACACATATCTGAAAGTCTAACCGTTGGATCTTCACAAATTTTATATCATTAGAAAGATCTTTTTGAAACGAACCCAACAGTTTCAGTTTTGGGAAAATCCGACGATCGGATCTCCCGGTACACTCGTTTGAAGTTTCGATTTCAAAATACGAACTGTAGCGTCGTTATTCGATTTATTTTAATTATATTTATTTATATATATATATATATATATATAAATATAATCGATTCTAGTGCTGATTTTCTTCAGATTTGAATTAAACATTCCAGACAATCCAACCGTTGGATCTTCACAAAGTGGGTGTCGTTGGAAAGATATTCCCAAGGCAAACCCAACGGTTTCGGTTTCGGGAAAATCCGACGGTTGGATCTCCCGCACTAATCGTTTGAAATCACGGTTTCAAAACACGAACTGCAGCTTCATTATTCGATATATTTAATTATATATATATATATATATATATATATATATATATATATAATCGATTCTTCGACTTCAAAACCATTTTCACTTCACATATTTGATAAAAACGATATTTTTATCCAACAGATATTTATTTCAACACATGAATTTCGTTTATTTTATTTCCACATAGGAATTTCTATTCAACACATGAATTTCTATTCAACACATGAATTTTCTATAGTTTATATATATATAATAAAAATGTGATTTTTATTGCAAAACAATTTATTTCAAAACACGATTATTATATATTTTATATATAAGGAAAAAATGTTATTTTTGGTGTTAAAACAATTTATTTAAACCACTAATATTATATATAGTCTATATATATGATAAAAATGTTATTTTTATCTTTCAAAGAATTTATTCAATACACGAACTCCATTTAACACATGAATTTATTTCAACACATGAATTTCTATTCAACACATGAATTTTGTTTCAACATTCAACACATGACTTTAATTTCAACATTCAACACTTGACTTTAATTTCAACATTCAACACATGAATATAAATCAAACACAGAAATATTTTAGAAAATTTCGGCATAATAACGGCAGGGTAGTTAAAACCGGGACCGTCCCTAGTACGGCTCCTCGCTCTACCTTAAAGCCTCGCAGCTTTTGACAATGGGGAATTTCAATATCTAGTTCGTACGCAGACGAATTTTCTCATATACTAATCCTATTGGGATTTCAACCACAATCAATCATTTCAAATCAACCATTCATGATATTCACCAAATTTCCACATCAACCAATAATCCAAACAATATCACAACCAATATATATCGTCCATGGTCTGTGGACGAGGGGAGTGTATATATATAGAGAGATATACGTATATAACTATATTTCGATTTCATTTCAATATCATTTCAATTTATTTCAACGCATATATTACTTCTACAACGCATATATAACTTATACATCGAACATACAACTTATACAATGCTTATACATGAGGTGTACAACGCTTGTATAACTCATACTTCGAATATATAATTTATACATCGTCATTTCCATATCGTTTATAATTCAGAAATCTCACATTGGGTTCCACTCCACCAAAAATAGTAGAAGGCTCATAAAAATATCCGGTCTCTTCCTGAATGTAGAAGGCGTCCACACGAGTCCACTGTCTCTTGTTTCACTGAATTTCATCAAAAACGAAAAAGATATGATTTTTACAGTGAAATCACAAACTGTAGCGCTTTAAAGTGCTATTAAACAGTTTTAAAAATAATCAGCCGTACCTTTCTGATTTGGTTCGAAACTAGGTTTCGATTTTTCTCGACAACCGTGAAGTTTGGACCCGATAGCCTGCGCCACCTGGAAGATGGTCGAGAGGTGCCGGAATGGGGGGTGGAGCGGCCGAAATCGGTGGCAGATCAGAGCTCTGGCGGCGCTTAGAAGGGCGCGACTTTCGAGGTCTCTAACTCGAGAAATACTGAGCGGTTGAAGGCGAGGTTTGGATGGATTTGAAGAGGAGAGAGAGTTCTTCAAAAAGTTCAACTGGGTCGGGGTGAAAGGGTGAGCGGTTTCGCCGGAAAATGGCCAGGAAGGTTTGAACCTCCTCCGTCGTCGATCGCAGCTGTATCGGGAGAGAGAAGAGAGTGATGGCCAATCAATTTTTTTTTATTTATATATTTTTAAAAATCCAAAAATACCCCTTGCCTCATACGAACTCCAATCCAAACCCAACGACTGTCGTCCCTAGCTAAATACCCCCATTAGGAACACAATGGGATATGTTTCGTAGGCCCATTCGACTGTTTCAGTCAGTTTCTCTTCAGATTAAAATACAAAACATTCAATATTTATTTTGAACGTACATTTCAATTTGTCGGGGCCACATACTGATCCCAAAAATTCCAGAAAAATAAATCTAGCTATGTTTTGACGATACGGTCCCAAAAAAACTAGTTTCATCGAATTCTGAGATCGTTTGAAAAATGCCCTTTTCTGGTCGATCCAATTTAACAGAAATCGACCAAACACATTTTCCTTTGCCACGCTCACAAACTAGCTTCAAAAATTATGAAATTTGAAACCTAGCAATAATTTAACATCCCGGATCCAACAAAAGTGGTTTCGTCGAATTCGGAGGTCGTTTGCAAAATGGCCATTTTCACGGGCTATATAGACTTTATAGCGACCTTTCTGAAAATTCATTTAGCCATAACTTTTGCTTCCCGCTATGAAACTTCGATTTTTCAGATTCGTTAGAAAGATATCCATAAACAGATTTAAATATTTTTGGTTTTACTAAAATCTGTTTTATTTTGCACCCGGTACAGTCAGTCAAAGTTTGAATTCAAATTTCGAAACAACCACGCCATTTTAAGCCATGTTTATAATTAAAAATAATTATATTCATTTTCAAACATCGATTCAAACATGCTTTTTGTCGTTATTATTTAAAATATTTAAAGTTCACTAAAATAGCCAAATTAAAAATTTTAAATTGGCTCAGATTTTCCGGGTTGTTACATTTAACCTCTCAGGAAGCCGCGTGCTTCCCCTTCCAGTCCGTTGGAGCCGACAAAATAACGAACGTGCGCTCTCCTCATGCCTTATGACACCGTGATGATCTACCTCGTTGGGTTATTCATCCTACAACGTACGGACTGTTTCAAGCGCCTTAGTTTTATATGTCATTAGACCCTAAGTCTAACAATTTATTTCGCGCTTGTGCCACCTCGTCAACTTTCTCATTTAACTTGGTTATTCACATTAGCTCCCTTTTTCGTATTTACCAAGTTACCCTTGCTTATTGTTTCAATTTATACTTAACCCACTTAAGTCCATTAATAAGTCCACAACATGTTATTTTCCAATTTCATAAATTATTCCCTTTTAGGGTTACAACAACATGTTATACTTAATTCATAGTTAAGTATGCCTTATCCCACATATATACTGATTAGGAGAATAACCCCCTAAATACCAGCCCCGAAGACCGAAATCAACATCAGACTGGCACACAGAGAATTACTCAACCCAACCAAGATATATGATTCTAATTTACTTCTTTTCCATTCATATAACTTATATCATTTTTAATTTCACATTTATCCTTCCCAAACCACTTAATTTAAGAATATCTTTACATATAAGTTATCTCATCTTCCTTATCGTTTCCTATAACATATCTTGTCCCATAAGTTATAATTTCCACCTATTATCCTTTATTGCCTTATTCAAGTTTATTCATAATAGGTTATTTATCATTCCCCATTTCCTATCATTAATTTTAGATTTGACTTAACCCTTCCATTTACTTAACCGGTTACTTAAACTTTACCCAATTCAATTAATTTATGATACCGTTACGGGTCCCATTTGGTTAAGCATATCTAAATTTTTGTTTTACATGTCACCTGTGTCCCACTTAACCCCCTTTATTATAGTTTCCATGTCTTACACATGTCTTACTACGGTTAAGCCTACCTTAGTCATGTTTTACATCACATGTCTTACAACGGTTAAGTCCACATTAGTCATGCTTTACATGTCATTTATATCATCCACTTAACCCTCTAACCATACCCATGTCACCCACATGTCTTATTATGGTTAGTATTTCATAATTAATTTATTATGCCGTAACGATGTATGACCTCTCACATTAGACGTCTGTTCGTGGCTACTGGATTGCCGGGCGGTTCCGGGCAGACTTATACCACAACGCGCCTGACCTCGTGTCATAAACCGTTACACCTCTAGTTTTTGCCGTTGACCTCTCACATTAGACGTCCGCTTGTGGTTTCTGGATTTATCGGGCGGTTCCGGGCAGTCTTACACCACAAACGCGCCTAACCTCGTGTCATAGGCGTTCATTAACAATCGTCTTTCACCCAAACCCTAAATTCATGTCATGTGTTCCAAATTCAACTTAATTACAATTCATTTTTTATGCCTAATTCCAATTTGTCATTAACTACACCAATTACATAATATTTAGCCAAATTTCATATTACCCAAATTATCCAATTATAGCCAAATTCACCAATTCCATGTTATTCATACCCAAACATGCCAATTTCCAATATCCAATTATACCCAATTTCATATAATCAATATTTTCCCAATATATACCCCAACATTCCCACGTTCATACATATAATCCAATTCACCCTCTAGGCTTATTTTTCAAGTCACAAATAATTTTACCAATCCATGTTATCAAATTACATGTTGTTAATATTAAATTATACAAATTCCATATCCAATTACAATTATGTAAAACTTACATAAATTCAACATTACAGTATAATTATGTCCATAATTCTACATAAAACATTTCAATCCCCATATTATGGCCAAACCAACCCTTTTTCCCTTTTTTTAATTTCCCTTTCCCATTAAAACGCACAAATCCATGATAGACGTAGGCTCGAGATAATCTAGCTATAAAAATAAAAATGGGAAAGAATAAAAAGGAGAGAGCTCAAATGTAGGCATAAATAAAATAACTAATCTTATTAAATTATCATCATATTCATTTTGGGGAATGGTAAACGATAGAAGCAATATTATACAAAAAATATAGTTCAAATCTACTCACATTGACTGGATTGGAGAAATAAACGATTTTTTGTTGATGTAGAACGCTGATTTAATCTTCTTTTTTGATTATTGGTGAAGAGCTTGAATTTTGATGAAGAAATTCTAATTTGATTTAGGTTTTAAAGGCGGCGGCTAAGAGAATTGAGAGTTCAGCAGCACGGAGGCATCTTGAGGAATTGTTATGAATTAGGGTTAGGTCTTGCTATGTATTTATAGGTGTAGAGAGTGTTTTAGAGCCCTTAGATTGACCTAGAAGCCATCAGATTCGTACAACACATTAAAACACGTCACAGGGATGAAACTACCCAGATCTGGGGGGGGGGGTAGGTCGATCCCTAGGTCGACCTCCCTAGGGGTAGGTCAACTCCCTTGTCGACCTGACCCACAGGTCGACCTACCTGGTTGATGGCGGGAAATTTCCTGCCCAGCTGCCTGGGTTGAATTTCGAACTGTTTTGAATTTTAGTTGAATCTTCTAAAGGCCATAACTCATTCGTACGGAGTCCGATTTACGCAAACTTGGACTCTATTCCAAGAGGAATTCCGAGATGAACGCAATGGTGATGTCCATTTTACTTAATTCCTGAAATTTAAATTAAGTATCCTTATTTTATTATCTTTTCCGCTACACACACTATTATTGAATTATTATTTTCCTTCTCCTCCATGTGTTAATTAATTCTCATTGTACACCACCATTATTTACCTATCTATGCATATATATATACATTTTTAATTGTAATAAAAATGCGGGGTGTTACAGTTGTTCTGTGTGAGAATATAAACATATGCCATAAGATAGCAACAAATAAATTATGAACTACACCGCATGGCATACTACATGAAGACAACATATCATATCATATATCATATAAGCATTTGGCGCTTATATAAAGAGGTTTGGATTTCCATGCGGGCGAGATACTTGTATGCAGATGACTGAATTACAGGTTGAACAGAAGACTGATTATGGACATAATTAAGGAATACATTTAATGATGCTCGGGGCAGGATTTAATAAAAACCCTACACAGGTTTGGAGATGACAAAAATTCACGTCTCTCTTATTGTTAATTAAGGCACATGGATTATTTTATTTCCAACACTAGGGCAAGGTATGAGATTTCGACATGTTTACACGTCTCCCTTGGGCATAGATAGGTCACAAAAAATGTGTATGCTTTTTATTGATTTATTGGGTGCCTAATACGGCCCAATAAAATTTTCAAATCCTCCCCGTAAAAAGGAGGTTATGGCGAAATTTTTCGAAAATTTAGGGCGTTAGCCAAATTTTTGAGAAAATAGAAAGTTCTTAGAAACTGAAAAGTTGTAGAACTCAAGGCAGAATGAAAGTTGAGTTGGTTAGTTTAACAACTTTCAGCTCCGTTCCTTCTCGAGGACGAAAAGATTTTAAGTGGGGGAGATTGTAACAACCCAAAATTTCTGAACCAATTTAAAATTTTATATTTAATTGATTTAACGGATTTTAGAGATTTAAAATGATTTATTTTAATTATTAACAATTTAGAATTTATTAAAATCGAAGTTAGAACGTATGAAATTAAAATTTAATTAAAACGAACTCGTAATGGCGGGTAGTTTGGAAATTTGATTTTTAATTTCAAATGCGTGTACAGAATTCAATATAAATCAGATTTCAGTAAAACAAGAAACATTGGAATATTTTGAACTGTAATTTTCTAACGAAAGCAAGAAACTGATATTTCAATTTATAAATTGAAAGTTATGTCCAGTTTAAAATTTAGAACAGTCGCTATAGAATTTATATATATTTTTATAATATATAGCCCTTAAAAATAGCCATTTCGCAAACGACCTCCATTTTGACGAAACCACTTTTGTTGGATCCAGAATGTCAAATTATTGTTAGGTTTCAAATTTCATAATTTTTGGAATTAATATATGAGCGTAGTAAATTTAAACATGTTTTGAATTTCAGTTTAAATTTATTCGACCGGAAAAGGCCATTTTCAAACGGTCTCCAAATTCGACGAAATTAGCTCTGTTAGGACCATATCATCAAAATATAGCTAGATTTCAATATTTGTAATTTTTGAGTCAGTATGTGGCCCCAGTAAATTAAAATGTACTGTAACAACCCGGGATTCCAGAACCAATTAATTTTTTTTATTTTAGCTATTGTAATGGATTTCGGAAATTTAAAATGGTTTATTTGAAATAATAACGACTAAAATTTATTTTAATCGAAGTTAAAACATATAATTTTATTTTAATTTTAAAACGAGCCCGAAATGGCGTGGTAGTTTGAAAATTCGATTTTAAATTTCAAATGAATGTACAGGATTCAAAATAAATCGGATTTCAGCAGACCCAGAATTATTTGAATCCGTTTAATTATATCTTTCTGTTGAATGTGAAAAACTCAGATTTCATAACAGGAATAAAAAGTTATGTCCAGTTTAAAATTCAGAATAGTCGCTATGGAATTTATATATATTATATATAATATATAGCCCTTAAAAATAGCCATTTTGCAAACGACCTTCGTTTTCGACAAAACCACTTTTGTTGGATCCGGAATGTTAAATTATTGCTAAATTCCAATTTTCATAATTTTTGGGATTAATATGTGAGTATTTGAATTTAAACGTGTTTGGTCAATTCAATTTGAATTTAATCGATTGGAAAATGACTGTTTTCAAACGGTCTCCAAATTCGACGAAATTAGTTTTTTTAGGACTGTATCGTCAAAACATAGTTAGATTTATTTTTCTAGAATTTTTGGAGTCAGTATGTGGCCCTGGTAAATTAAAATGTACGTTCAAATTCAATATATATTGATTTATATTTTTATTTAAAGAAAAACTGGTCAAACGATAGAATTGGCTTACGGGACATATCCCATTGTGTCTGGAATGGGGGTGTTAGATTAAAGGCGATAGTCATTGGGTTTGACTTGGGGTTCAAATGAAAAAGTAACTTTTAAGAAATAAATTAAATTATATATATATATATTTATATAATTGGTCAACACTCTCTCTCCCTTACCACTCTCGTTCAAATAAGATTAAATAAAAAAAAAGGAACGACGGGGGAGGAAAATTGCCGCTCCTGGCACCACGCAGCGCCCAGTGTTGGCCGCCGCCACCTCCGGCGAGGCTCCCCCTGGCCAGCCCGCCCTCCCTCTCTCCCCCTTCAACCCCAATCGAAAACCCTAACCGCCCAGACCGCCACCTCCTGACACCACAGCCACTGGCGGCCATCTACGCAACTCCACTACCACCTCCAGACTCCGGCGTCGCTCCTCCTCCGGCTGTGGGCCCCCCCCGCGAATATTAAAAAAAGGTAAATTACATTGAATTTTATTTTTAGATTATAATATATATCATTGATTTATTCTCTGATTTTTATATACATAACATAGAATTAAAAATCTGAAAATACTTATATATTATTGATTTAAAAATCTGGAATTTATATATATAAGTATTTTGTTAAAAATATGATTTTTATACATATGGCATTGATTTAAAAATGTGATTTTTTTAAATATAATAGCTTGATATAAAAATATGATTTTTTATTATATGGATAGCATTATAAAATGTGATTTTTATTATATAAGTAGCAATATAAAAATGTGATTTTTTAATATAAACTGCGTGAAACAGATTGCGCTGGAACCACGGTGAAGTACACTACACACTGAAAACAAATCCAAATCCAAACCGTTCAATTAAAGAACGACGGAGTGGAAACTTAAGGTGAGAACTCCTTCTCACTCTAATTATTTTTCAGTTAAAAATATACTAGGATGCAGACGGGGCTTAGAAGCCCCCGATACTATTTTATTGTACAAATTATGGTTGTTTGTTTGGATTGTATTTTGGAGATTTGGATATTGATTGATTTATTTGTTTGGATTTTATTTGGATGTGAATTGGGTTGAAATTGGTTTATGTATGGCGCGAGCCAGTATTAGGCGAGGGATAAGGCTAGACCTTATTTCGGTTTTAATATCGCGCCGTTATGTTGCTGAAATTTTCAAAAATGTATTAGAAAAATTAATATCTAGTTAAAAATATTATTTTTAACATATGTATGAGATATATAAAATGGCTATGTTATGGAATAAATACTAGTTTGCTAAAAATATTATTTTTAGTTTATAACGGCGATGAATAAAATTATTTAGGCGTTGTATAGAATTTTATAAGCAAAGTTATAAAATTCTATATATTTATTGGATAGTTAAAAATAAGTTTACACATCCATTTACAAGTCGGACGACTTGTTTATGCTCGCCTATTTTGTGATATCGATTGGAACGATAATTTTTACACATCGCCCAAGTGCACAAATAATAATAATTATTTGATGGTTGAAACCCCACATGGGTATTGGGATGATATTTGGAGTACACTAATCCCAATTGTTTAGTTGTATGTCAATCGATTGGTCGACAGACTATTGTAAGCGTTAATTATTTATATTTAATGCTTATGCGGTTGTGTAATGCACTCTGGATGATAGTTGATTGTGTATAATTATTGTTGTGTACATGTGTGTTTGAAATCCATATAAATAACATTATATGGTAATTGACTGTGTCTGATTCCAATTCAGAAATAACAAAGACTTTAAAATAACGAATATTTTAAAATAGTATTCTGTGAAGAATTAAAATTTTAACGCGAACGATATTTATATCGATTTTATTCATTTTTATAATGAATATCGAAAGGGAAATGATCTCAAAATATAATATTTTGAAAATATTATCATTTAAATATTATAATGATAACGAGTATTCAATTTTGGTTTAAAATTGAAATAAAAGTGGGAATCGTTTTAAAACGAATTTATAAACGATTTAGAAAATACGTTTTAAATGGAAACCAACAAAATATATAATATATATTACATATATTTAATGGCCTGAATAGAACGTGTCGCACTGCGACTGTTCGTGAATTTTGACCATTGACTTCGAATTGACATTACGGGAGATCCGACCGTTGGATTCTCCTGAAACCGGAACCGTTGGGTTCATATCGAAAAGAGCTTTCCAACAATATAAGAGATTTGAAATCTAACGGTTGGATTTGGAATTATGTCCAAATCAAATTTGGAAAAGGTCGCCGTAAGTGTAATTCGATGACCGTTTATGGAAATCGGCTGAAAGGGCCTTAATAAAATTATTAAAAATATTAATAATTTGTGTAAAATCATAATAAATTATTTGGAAAGAATTGGGATGAAAAATTCCATATTTGAAAAGATAAAAAATATATTTTTATCGAACTGAACTAGTTATTAACTAGAATTATAATCCAATTATTTTTAAATAAATAAATTGGATTGAGAATAGGTTTTAATATACCAGAATTTCCAATATATGAATTGGAATGGATTTGAGTGGAAATCATCTTTGAAATATTTCGATGTTGGATTCCGTGATTATATGGATATTGTTGAGGAATTTGGAAGATATATATATATATATATATATATATATATATATATCGTTATTCCGAAACTATATTTGTTGGTTTCAGAATTTGATATTGAATATAAGCCGATATAATTTCTGTTCAGAGCCTTGTATTTGATATCAAATTGGATTTTGGGTTTGTCGTAAACGGTGTCTTAAATAACACTTTTCTTAAACCCAGTTGAGAAAAGAATAAATCTTTAATTTAAGATTTAGTGAAGTTTTCCAACTAATTAATATTTAATTGGAATTGAATAAAAGAATTGGATTTTTGGGTTTATAGTGAACGGTGTTTTAAACGACATTTGTTCTTTAACCTGATTAACCATGAAATGTAATTTGGAATTTATAAATCTTTTATTAAGATTTAACGGGAATTTTCCAAAGTAAAGTTTTCCAATTTAATATATTAAATTGGAATTGAATGGAATTCGATTTGGTAATAATCGAAGTGAACTTCTATGGAGGAAGATTGTTAATATATATGGAATTTAAAAGGCTTTGTCGTTATTCAATTTATATTATTAGTCGAATACGAAAAATGATATCAATTATATATCGATCTGTCTTTCCGTGAAGATTCCATAATTAATGGAATGTGATTTTTGGTTTATCATGAACTATGTTTTAAATGGCATTCGTTCTTTAACACAATTGAATACAGGATTTCATGTCTAACATTGTATTTCGAACTGTTGATCTCTGCTAAATATATATATTTGTTTAGTGGCGGAGAATTTATTCTCTTGCTTAACACCTTTCTCTGAGACGTACGGGCATAGAGGTTATATATCGGCATAAATCAGGGGTATGGTGTAGATTGTCGATGCGGCATATTTGATTACCCAAAGTTAAAATAATCATTAATAATGATTATTGGAAGACTAAAACTAAGTGGAGTTTAATGAATCTTTAAATTAGATTGAAATGTGAATGCGATAATTTAAATTATCAAATTTGGGAAATGATCGAGAATGGAGTAACACCAGTTTTACTCCAAGCGATAGTTAAATCTTTAACTAGATTTGAAGGGGAAATGGTAATTAATTTTACTGATAACACCGTGGTGTTAGATATGGAGTATTACCACTTTTTCTCCATGGGATGAATAGGTTGGGATTGGGAAATTAAATAAATGATTACTTCGGTAAGGTGCACTAATCCCGACCAGTTTGGATAATTTGGTTTGAATTGACATCTAAAGGAAGATTAAAGAATAAATTTCGAAGAATTTATCTTTGATAAAATTAATGGGAACCTTTCTCCAAATGGTGTGAATATTTGAATAGAAGAATATTCTGAATTGGAATGAGGCGTATGTTGTGTTTTTATAGCACTTGATTATAAAATATGTGAATTATTCGAAAAGGCCGGGTTTATACCCATTCTGAATAATTGATTCGATGATAAGTCGACGATGAAGACGGTGGTTGAAGACGGGAGTTATTCACATCGTTTGGATGATTACCGATGTCTTGATTGGGCTGTACACCCAAGACAATGTAATAATTGGTGATCATCCCAACGTACTTGGAGATCAACCAGATATGCGAGGACCTCTCTCTTGTATTGGACATATGGGATGAGGAATAAGGTGCCTCCGGTTTCGTTTAGACTCAGAACGAACTAGTAAATGGATGTGTGTCTAACATTGGATTTTATTCTATGTTGATTGATCTCTATTAAATATATATCTATTTGGTGGCGGTGAATTTATTTCTCTTGCTTAACACCTTCTCTGAGACGTACGAGTTTAGAGGTTATATATTGATAGACATCAGTCGCATAGCGTGAATTGTCAGTGTGGCATGCTGAGATGCAAATGATCAAGGCTTCTGTTGAAAAGCAGAGTCTTGTGGTTGATGATCAAAGTACAGCTTTAAATATCATAGCTTTGTGTATAGTGTTAATTCGCGAGCCGCACACCCCGGTGTGAACCAGAAACGGGAGAGGACTGCAGAGAGAACATGCGTTTCTTTCTAGCTAGGAGTGGTGTCATGGTATGGAGCCCAGAAATTTTACTCATGTGGATGTTGCATATTATTTAATGGATAGCAAGGCGCCTCGATTATATCGGTCACTACGGGGCCAATGGATGATATGGTCGACATACTGACCAGTACGCCCCATAGGGCGGGGAAACACATTGTTCAGGAATAACTAATCCACAAACATAAGAGTGGACCGACCCTGAAGATCAAAGGTGCAGTTGCGGCTGTAGCCTGAGGCACGCGTTAGAGTATCTCGAAATCGGTAAGGACGATCCCTTTCCTTGGTTCACAGATGGAAATCCAATTTCCATTACGTGACATTTCGGTTTTGATTGTAGAGCCTGGTATGGCAACATAGTATCATGGGATATTATGTCGTCTATGATTGATACATTTATATTTGAGGTGATTTTGACACTATACACTTATAGTAATATCAAAAAGATTTGTTTTTAACGTACCAAGCATGTTTGGCTATTATAAGGGAAAACTCTATCCTTCAGCTTGCGTTGCTTTGTGTGATGAGTCTTATAATAGCTTCATTTTTCAAAAAGCATTGCGCTGTTTGTTTATGCATTGGTATTCTTGGGAGAAAACCCGTTTCGTGTTATACGGCGTGGTCCCTTGATTTACATTATTTCTAAAGTAAAGTTTTAAATAAATGTTTTAGTTCTCACACCAGTCACATGACTGACCTGGAGTTTATTGTTTTAACCTAAACTCTAGGTGCCCCTATTTTCTACACGGGCAGCTAGTAGTTCTGGGTTTTTGCAGATATTATTTTCACAGGATCCTGGATTTACAGCTGGAACTATATTCGGAAAGCTCTGTATCTGTGTATTCCTTTCAGTTGTATTTTGTATCACTTTTCCGCTGCTATGTATTTAAATGTAATTTAATTCTTTGATATTTTCTGTTGTATATTATTTATTCATACTCTGTTATATTCTTGTACTATGATGTAAATTTTTGTATAAGCAATGAAAAGTTCTTTTGTTTGTGTTCCGATTTTTCCTATTCTCAACTCAATCCAGGCTTTCCCGTAAGAGCGAGTTTGGGTCGTTTCATGTACGTTGAATTCAGTATTGACCATTATATTAATTTATATTTTAATTTTGATGAAAACTAATCGAAACAGTCTAATTGGCTTACGAAACATATCCTATTGTCTTCGGATTGGGGGTATTTAGCTAGGGGCGACAGTCGTTGGGTTTGAATTGGAGTTCGGAATTATATTAGGACAATTTTTGAATTAAATAATATATATATATATATATATAAATATCCCAAAACCAAGCAAACCCTAATCCCATTTCAGAATCCGTCAGTACATTAGTAACCAAGGGTCAATTTTCTCTAATCTTCTTCCCCATAATCAACCCACGCAATAATCAACGGAAATTTCAACTACAAGATCGTTCAGCATCATGAGATCTCCTGAATCAATGGCTAAGATCGTTTATTGTTGACTGGTTTGCTCGATTTTGTGGGTTTAAACCCAATGCATTTCATCCTTTATCTGAGGTGATTGGGACCACCAGACGTCGAGGAACTTCTGGTGATTGATGGCGATGTGGGTGGCGTCGGCGTGGTGGGTTTAGATGGGTGGCAAGTGGCACAGGGCGGCGCACGTTTCAACGTGAAGGATGCGAAGGATGGGTTCGAGCGATGAAGCATTACCTGGAAGAGTTACGGAAAGAAAATGATTAAGAAAAGGTTAAGGGTTAATTAAGTGGATTAATAGCTTATTTATCATTAGTTTGTTAATCAATATAATTAAATTTTAAATTGTCGTAACTTTTGCAAATGACATCAGAATTGGAAAATTTCAGGTCTATTAGAATCATGGAGCAGAACTCTACAATGAACTGACCAGACCAGAAATGGGATAAGTTAGAAATTGGGGCAAATTTAAATCCAAACAGTGTTAAAATCATCAATTAAAGACTGTCGGAGTGGAAACCAAATGTGAGAACTCTCTCACTTAATTGTTTTGGTTATGATATTATTGTATTCATATTTATAAAAATAAATAAATTGTCATTGTTGATTCTTATCTGTTGTATGTGACATTGCTTGAGTTCAACACATGAACTATTCACGATTCATTTGCACAAGAAGTGTTGTTTGAATATACGACACTCGTATTTCAAACAATGTGGATAAACACTTTGTGGTTGTTGAAATGTGATATAAATATCCGTTTATTATTTGAACAATAAATTTTCATTACCTCTCTAAGTAAATTTTGTTAAGTAGAAAAATAATTCAAACCGAATTAGAAGTGGTTAACCAATATTTTATTTAAATTGACTGTTGCTATTTGAAAACCCCACATGGGTATTGGGATGATATTTGACTTACACTATTCCCAATATTTAGTTGAATGTCAATCAATTGGTTGACAGACTGCGGTGAGCGTTATTTATTTATTTTAATGCTTATACAGCGGTAGAATGCACTCTGGATGATGTTTGAATGACTAATGATTATTTATCATTATTGTTGAATACATGCGATGTATGAAATCCATATAACTGAAATTATATGGTAATTGATTGAGTCGCATTTCGATTCAGAATATGAACGAATATTTTAAAATAATATTCAGTGAAGAAGTAAATTATGATTTTGATGTCCGATTTTGGATAGACACGAAAATATTAAAATGTGAAGCCGAGCTAAGTAGTTGAACGCCATTTTAACTCGAACGGAATTTTCTGTCGTTTTTATTCATTTTATAATGAATTGAAAATTTTGATTTCAAAATCAGAAATTTTGATAATATTATTATTTTGTTATTATAATAATATATATTGTTCAATTTTGATTTAAAATTGAAAAGGAAGTTGAAATTGTTTTTAAAACGAATTTATAAACAATTTATAAAATACATTTTAAATGGAAATCGACGATGAATATATTACATATATTTAATGGCTTGTATAGAATGCGTCGCACAGTGGTCGTTCGCGAATTTCAACCGTTAACTTCAAATTGAGGTAACGGGAGATCCGACTGTCGGATTCTCCTAAAACCGGAATTGTTGGGTTCATATCGAAAAGATCTTTCCAATGAATATAGAGGATTTAAATTTGAACGGTTGGACTTCAAATTATATCCAAATCAATTTCAGAAAAGGTCGCTATGGATACAGTTCGGTGGCCGTTCCTGGAAATTGACTACAATGGTCTTAATAAAATTATTAAAAATATGGAAAAATTATGTAAAATAAAAATAAATGATTTGAAAGATTTTGGATGAAAAATTCCATGTTTTGAAAAGATAAAATATATTTTTATCTAAATGAACTAGTTATTAAGTAGAATAATAATCCAATGTTTTGAAATAATAAATTGGATTGAGGAACGGTTTGAAAATAACCAAAGTTTTACAACGAATAAATTGGAATGGATTTGAATGGAAATAATCTTCGGAATATTTCTATATTGGATTTCGTGATTATACAGATATTGTTGAGGAATTTGGAAGATACAGATATTATTATTCCCAATACGATATCCGTTGGTTTCAGAATTTGATATTAAATATAAGTCGATGTTATTTCTATTCAGAGCCTGGTATTTAATATCAAATTGGGTTTTGGGTTTGTTGTGAATGGTGTTTTAAATGACATTGGTTCTTTAACCCTGTTAAAGGAAGGATTAATTTCCAGAAAGTTGAATAATCATTAAGTAAGGATTTGTGAAATTAAAACTGAACGAGAGTTAAAATAAATCTTTAATTAGATTTGAATGAATGAATGGTGAATAAATTTACCAAAACATAAGGTGTTATATAAAACAAATATACTTGGTTGTTGATATTTATGATTATGGTTAATTGATTGGTTGGATTCTTGTAATAACCCGAAAATCCGAACCAATTTAAAAATTTTATTTTGGAAATTTTAGTGAATTTTGGATATTTAAAATGATTTATTTTAAATAATAACGACGAGAAATTTGTTTTGAATAGAATCAGAATGTATATATTTATTTGAATCGAAGTTAGAATATCAATATTTATTTTTAATTATAAAAGGAATATGAAATGGCGCGGTAGTTTGAAAATTTGATTTCAAATTTCAAATGAATGTACATGATTCAAAATAAACCGAATTTTAGCGAAACCAAAAATATTAGAATCTAATTGAGAATATCTTTCCGACGAATCCGAAAAATTGAAATTTCATAGCGGGGATAAAAAGTTATTCCCAGTTTAAAATTCAAAATAGTCGTTATGGAATTTTGGCCCTTAAAAAATGAAAATTTTACAAACGACCTCCGTTTTCGACGAAACCACTTTTGTTGGATCCGGGATGTCAAGTTATTGCTAGATTCCAAAATTCGTAATTTTCTAAATCAATATGTGAGCGTGGCGAAAGAAAACGTGTTTTAACAGTTTCAGTCAATTTCGATCGACCAGAAAATGGCCATTTTTCAAACGGTCTCGGAATTTGATGAAATTAGTTTTATTAGAACCGTATCGTCAATACAAAGCTAGAAAATATTCTTCGGGAATTTTTAGAGTCCATATGTGGCCTCAATAATTTGAAATGTGCGTTCAAATTTAATATATAGAATTATATTTTGATTTTGACGGAAACCAATCGAAACAACCAAACTAGCTTACGATACGTATCCCATTGTGTTCGGAATAGGGGTAATTAGTTATGGACGACAGTCGGTTGGTCTCGTTTGGAGGTCGAAATATAAAATTGCTTTTTAGAAAATATATTTATATATATGTAGCCCCTTTACTCTCTCTCTCTCTCCTGACTTTCTTTCTACTGTTCAAAAGAAAAAAACCTCGAACGCGGAAAAACCGCGCTGCCTCCCTCCGCCTGCGCAACCGCCATTTCCCCCCTCCAGCGATCGGCCTCAGCCTCTCCTCCTCCTCCTGCCGCGCCTCCCCCTTCCCTCCTCCCCTCCAATTAGAAGCTCCATCCCCTTCTTTGATCAACCCAAGCTCAAAACCCCTTTTCCACCCAAAATCGCTCCGCCCCCACCACCTCAGACCCGGCGCCGCCCCTCTGAACCCCCCCCCCCCCGACGATGAAGACCTCCCTCCTCCATAAACCGAAAGAAAAGTGAGTTTTTACTTCTTTTATTTATTTAATATTATGTAATTAGTTTAATTAACTTTGTAAATGAATAAAAATCTGATTTTTAATATGTAAAAGGATTGAAGAATATATATTTGATTTTTACATAAAAAGATTATTCTTATTATGGGAAGAACAAAATAAAGATTTGATTTTTACAATGTAAACATCGCTATAAAGAAGTAATTTTTAAACATAAAGTTTATATTTTTATTTACATGAATAGGGGATAAGAATAGGATTTTATTTTATATGTATGGCGAAGAAAATGTGGGTTTTTATTTACATAAAGTGGTATTATAAAAATATGGTTTTAACACGGTAAAGTTATGATGTTTATATAAAGTAATGATTTTTAAGGACATGAAGATTGGATTTTTATAATGAAGGAGCGGTTTAAAAATACGATCTTTGGTTGTTTAAAAATATGATCTTTATATTGTCTACATCGAAATAAAAATCCGATCTTTATATAAGAAGTGGAAATATAAAAATATAATTTTTATATAGAAAGAAGCGATAAAAATATATGATTTTATAATCGAAACAGCGATATAAAAATTATATTTTTATATGCGGAATAGCAGCATAAAAATTTGATTTTTAATGTATAAACATCGGATTAAAAATATGATTTTTATTTATATAAAGGAATAAAAGTATGATCTTTTATATATAAAGTTAACGAGATAAAAATAATTTTTATATGAGTAGAGGATTAAAAATAGAATTTTTATATAATATAAAAATCTGATTTTTATTATATATATGTGGAAATAAAAATATGATTTTTATAGCGTTGAAATAAAAATGTGATTTTTAATATGAACAGCGTGGAGAAGACTACGTTGGAAGTATAGGCAAATTCAGACTATTTTGAATTTCAGAAATGAAATGGAGGAGTGGATCCTAAATGTGAGAACTCCTCACTTTTATTTTAATTTCTAGTTAAAATATATACTAAGATGCAGACGGTACTTAGCAGCACCCAACACCCATCGTCCACAGACCATGGATGACTTGTTTGCTTGTTTGGTTATGTTATGAAAATTGATTGTGTGATGTGGAACGGAATAAAATATTTCATAGTTAAAAATATTTTATAGTTAAAAATATAATTTTTAACGTGTATATAAAATAAATATTTATAAACAAATCGGCGATTTGTTTATGTACACAGATTTGACTAATATTGATTGGGACGATAAATTTTACACATCGTGCAACTGCACAAATAAATTTCATTATTTGTGATTTAAAACCCCACACGGGTATTGGGATGATATTGGACATACACTAATCCCGATATTTAGTAGTATGTCAACCGATTGATTGACAGACTATTATAAGCGTTAAATATTTATATTTGATGCTTATACAGTGTAGAATGCACTATGGATGATGGATGACCGTATTTGATTGTTGTTGTATATATGTGTGTATGAAATCCATATAATCAAATTATATGGTAATTGATTGTGTCTGATTCTAGTTCAGAAAGAATGGATATTTTAAAATAACGATTATTTTAAAATAATGAATATTTTAAAATAATATTCAGTAAAAGATCAAAATCAAATTTTGATGTCCGATTTGGGATGGACACGAATATATTTAAATATATATAGCCGTGTTGATTAGATTGACGCCATTTTGACGTGAACGATATATTTATCGATTTTATTCATTTTTATAATGAATATCGAAAAGGAATGGATTTCAAAATCTAATGTTTTGAAAATATTATCATTTATATATCGATAATATGGAATTTTCAAATTTGGTTTGAAATTGAATATGAAGTTGAAATCGTTTTGAAAACGAATTTAAAACGATTTATAAAATACGTTTTAAAAGGAAATCGATGAAATATAATATATATACATATATTATGGCCTGAATAAAACGCGCCGTGCTACGGCAGTTCGCGAATTTCGACCATTGACTTCGAACGGATATTACGGGAGATCCGACCGTCGAATTCTCCTAAAACTGGGATCATTGGGTTCGTATCGAAAAGAGCTTTTAAAGAATATGAGAAATGAGAAATCTAACGGTTGGATTTGGCATTATCCAAATCAAATTTTGGAAAAGGTCGTTGTAAGTGCAGTTCGATGGCCGTTTATGGAAATCAACTCTACGGGCCTTGATAAAATTATTAAAAATATGAAAAATTTATGTAAAATCAAAATAAATGATTTGGAAAGAATTGGGCTGAAAATTCCCATATTTGAAAAGATAAAAATATATTTTTATCGAAATGAACTAGTTTTGAACTAGAATTATAATGCAATTATTTTTAAAATAAATAAATTGGATTTGAAATGGTTTTAAAAATAACCAGAATTTCCAATATATGAATTGGAATGGATTTGAATTGAAATTATCTTCGAAATATTTTGATATTGGATTTCGTGATTATATGAATATTGTGGAGGAATTTGGAAGATATATATATATATATATATCGTTATTCTAATACGATATTTGTTCATATCAGAATTTGATATTGAATATAAGCCGATATATTTTATATTCAGAGCCTTGTATTTAATATCAAATGGGATTGGGTTTGTCTTGAATGGGGTCTTCATTAACACTGTTCTTAAACCCAGTTGAGGAAAAGATTAAATCTTTTTATTTAGATTTAATGAAGTATACCAATTAATTAATATATTTAATTGGAATTGAATTAAAAATTGTTTTCGGGTTTATTGTGAACGGTGTTTTAAATAACACTCATTCTTTAACCTGATTATGAATAGAATGTGAATTGGGTTTATTGTGAACTGCGTTTTTAATGACATTCGTTCTTTAACCTGATTTATAGTGAAATATGATTTGGAATTTATAAATCTTTTTATAAAGATTTAAAGGAATTTTCCAAAGTAACATTTTCTAGTTTAATATATTGAATTGGAATTGAATGCAATTCGATTTGATAATAATCGAAATGAAATTATGTAGAGGAAGACTGTTAATATATATGGAATTTAAAAGGATTTGTTGTTATTCCATTTATATTATTAGTCGGATACGGAAATTGATATCGATTATATATTGATTTTTTTCCGTGAAGATTCCATAATTAATGGAATGTGATTTGGGTTTATTGTGAACTGTGTTTTAAATGACATTAGTACTTTAACCCAGTAAAAGACAGGATTACATGTCTGTCGTTGTATTTCGAACTGTATGGTTGATCTCTGCTTAATATATATCTGTTTGGCAGCGGAGAATTTATTCTCTTGCTTAACGCCCTTCTCTGAGACGTATGAGCTTAGAGGTTATATATCGGTAGAAATCAATAGTATGGTGTAGATTGTCGATGCGACATGTTTGTGTTTCCAAAGTTAAATAATCATTAATACTGATTTTTGGGAAGATTAAAACTATGTGGAGTTTTAATGAATCTTTAATTAGATTGAAAGGTGGATTGATAATTTAAATTATCAAATTTGGAAAATGATCGAGAGTGGAGTATCGACAGTTTTGCTCCTAGCGATAGTTAAATCTTTAATAAGATTTGATCGGAAAATGGTAATTAAATTTACCAATAACACTATGGTGTTAGTTATGGGGTAATAACAGTTCTGCTCTATGGGATGAATAGGTTGGGATTGGGAAATAAAATAAATGATTACTTCGGTATGGTTCGTTAATCTCGACTAGTTTGAAAAACTGTAATATGGTTTGAAATCATATCCAAAGGAAGATTAAAGAATAAATTTTAAAGAATTTATCTTTGATAAAATTAATGGGAACAAATCCCTGAAGATGTGAATATTTAAATAAAAGAATATTCAGAATTGGAATGAGGCGTATGTTGTGTTTTTATAGCACTTGTTTATTATATACGCGAGTTATTCGGAAAGACCGGGTCTATCCCGTTCTGAATAACTAATTCGATGATAAGTCAAAGATGAAGAAGGTGGTTAAAGACCGGAGGTCTTCACATCGTTTGAACGATTACTGGTGATCTTGATTGGGCTGTACACCCAATAGGAGGGAAATAGTTGGTGATCGTCCAGACGTATTTGGAGATCTATGGATATGCGAGGTATAAGGTGCCTCCGGTTTCGTTCAGACCCAGAACGGACTTGTAAGTGGATTGTGTGTCTGACATTGGATTTTATATGTGTTGATTGATTCCTATTAAATATATATCTGCTTGGCGGCGGGGAATTTATTCTCTTGCTTAACGCCCTTCTCTGAGACGTACGAGCTCAGAGGTAATATATCGATAGATATCAGTCGCATGGCATGAATTGCCTGTGTGGCATGCTGAGATGCAAATGATCAAGGCTTTTGTTGAAAAGCAGAGTCTTTTGGTTAATGATCAAAGCACGACTTTAATACAGCGTAGCTTTGTGTATAGCGTTGATTCGCGAGCCTCACACCTCGGTATGAGTTTAAAAACGAGATAAGGACTGCAAGGAGTGCACGACGTTTCTTTCTAGCTATGGGTGGTGTCAGCGTTTTACTAGCCCTGACATTGTTGATTATTATACCTTTGGGGATGTTGGAATGCGAGGCGCCTCGGATATATCGGTCTCTACGGAGCCGATAGATAGGTCTGATAGGACCGGGAAACGTGTGTTCAGGAATTGCCAATCCACTAACATAAGTGTGGACCGGCCCTGAAGATCCAAGGGCTACCCAGATTGTATAGTTCTGAGGCATTTGCTAGAGTGTCTCGAAGCGGTGAGGAGCTTTCCCCTTGCCTCGACTCATGACGTAAATCCAATTTCCAATACATGACATTTCGGTTTTGATTGTAGAGCCTAGTATGGCGACATAGTGGGATGGGGCACTATGCCGTCTATGATTGATACATTTATATTTGAAGTTGTTTTCATACACTTTACACTATAATAGTATCATAATGATTTGTTTTAAACGTACCAAACATGTTTGGCTATTATAAGGTAAAACTCTATCCTCCGGCTTGCGTTGCATTGTGTGATGGGACCTGAGTCTTATAATAGCTTCATTTTTCCAAAAAGCATTGCGCTGTTTATTCTATGCACTCGTATTCTTGGGAGGAAACCCGTTCCGTGTTATACGGCGTGGTCCATTGAATTACTCTCTTTTAAAGTAAAGTTTTAAATAACTGTTTTAGTTCTCACACCAGTCACATGACTGACCTGGAGTTTATTGTTTTAACCTAAACTATGGGTTCCCCTATTTTCCACACGTGTAGCTAGTAGTTTTGGTTTTGCAGATTTATATTCATAGGAACCTGGTTTACAACTGGAATGATATCTGGAAAGCTTTGTATCCGTATATTTCCTTCAGTTGTGTTTTGTATTATTTTTCCGCTGTAGTAATGTATTTAAATCTCTGATATTTTATGATGTAATATTTATTCATACTCTGTATATTCCGATGGAATTGTTATAATAAGCAATGAAATGTTCTTCTATTTGTGTCCCGATGTGGCTTGTCCTCAACTCAATCTGCGCTTTCCTTCGCGGGGAAGTTCGGGTCGTGTCAATTCTGGTCGACCAGTTTATGAGCAAGATATGCTTTCACATTTAACATTGGGTTAGGTAGAAATATTTGTATGCTAACATCTTGTGAAACACTTCACGATTTGACTATGAGACGTCTAGTGATGCGGTTGAGTTCATTTCAAATTTAGAGAATGATTTTGAAATGATATTTTTCTTAAGTGAAAAGAAACGTGTTCCCGATTTTGGACGGGGAATGTTTTATAAAAATGTTTTATAAAATAAAAAGGATTTCGAGGGCTAAACCCGATGTTGTCGAAATTATTTCGAAATGTATTATGTGTTTGACATTGTAGTTCATCACATAACCGATTAGTTGCTATTGATGAGATATCTATTTGGTGGCAGAGAATTTATTCTCTTGCTTAACACCCTTCTTTGAGACGTACAAGATCAAAGGCTATGTGATTAATAGTGACTGATCATATGTGTGAATTGCTAATGTAAAGTACTATATTTTGGAAAGTACTTGTGATTATTATATTGTGAAATGATTTTCCCTACTTCGGGACAAGAAACGATTTTGTATGTGGCTAAAGATTCGGGTAACCTGGACGACTAAAAGTATGGGTGAGAGGGCGGTGTATTTTCCCAAGGGCGTGGGAGGTGCGTCGTCAGTGTAGCCTGCTCCATCGTGGGAAGTGCACACACACACACACACACACACACACACACACACATATATATATATATATATATATATATATATATCGAGTTGGTAAGGTACGTACCCTTTGCCTTGTCTGAGGGGAGCGCGACATTTGGTTGCATATCTTTTTGTATGTATTGTGATGCTTTGGAATTCATATTTCCAAAGATTTTGGTTTGAGATCTCGAAGTGAAACCTACTTTGATATAAAAGTTAGATATGTATTTCAAATGATTTAAAATAAGAATCAGGAAATAAGGTCCAAAGGAATAATTTCTGTAAAGAGAATTGGATTTCAAAAATCTAAGTTTGGGGTTTAAGCCTAAATGGGTAGAGGAATTGCATGTTGTTTGATGCATAGTAGATCCATGCGTCTATTATTGGTTTGGTATTCATGAGGGTAAACCCGTTCCATGACATGCGGCGTGGTCCCATGATTTACATATTTTAAAGTAAAGTTATAATAATTGTTTTTAGTTTTCACACCAGTCCCATAATTGACTCGGAGTTTATTATTTTTACCTAAACTCTAGGTTTCCATATTTTCCACACGGGCAGCTAGTAGTTTTGGTTTTGCAGATTTCAATTTAACAGGATCCTGGTTTGCAGCTGGAGCTATATTCGGAAAGCTTTGTATCCGTGTATTTCATTCAGTTGTGTTTGTTGATGTATTTCCACTGTTCTTTGTATTTATACATTTTTATTTCCGCTGCTATGTAATTTAATCTCTGATATTATTTTTCCGTTGTGTAATATTTATTCGTACTCTGATATTCTTGTACTCTAATGTAAATTGTTGTAATAGCAATGAAATGTTCTACTGTTTGTGTTTTGACGCTTCGTGTTCTCAAAGCAATCTCAGCTCCTCCGTCTCTTCGGGGAAGTTCGGGTCGTCTCATAAACTCTTCTTTTCTTGATTTATGAATGAACATCTTAGTGTCTTTCTGCCAATAGTCCTCAGACATAACTCTTCCCTTGCAAAACAACACAACTTTACAAAGAATCAAGTGACTTTTCAAAATAACTAATTGTAATTTTAAAATTTCAAAAGATAGATTATGATAACTTTGTTTTTTAACATAAATGCAGACCTATTAAATACCGATGCAATGCATGAATTTAAACTTGTGTTAGAAACCATTTCAAAACTTGTCATTTAATATTTCCAAAAATCAGATTATGAACTTTTTGAAAACCTATGCTTTGATACCAATTGTTTGGGAACACGGAATTCGGATCTTATGGAAAGTCTAACACTAGAAGGGGTGAATAGTGTATATAAGGAATTTACGAAAATCTTAAACTTAAATGATCGACTATATGAATCACACACAACAGATATGATCATAGACACAAAATTAAACACAAACACGGAAACAGATAAATATAAAATGCAAAAAAGGAAAAAACACACAGGATTTTATATTGGTTTGGATTACTCCTACGTCCAGTCCCACTATAAGAACCCGTAACTTCCCCGTTAAGTAAAGAGCGGATACTTTTAGAACAACACACAAGGGAATGCAAATGGAAGAACTTTTCATTGTTTATTACAACTGTTTCATCAGAATACAAGAATATACAGAGTAAAAACAAATAATATACATTTGATAAGATATCAGAGATTACAATACATTACATAGCAGCGGAAAATAATACAATACACAACTAGAAATAATACACGGATACAGAGCTTTCCGAGTATCGTTCCAGTTGTAAATCAGGATCCTGTGAATATAAATCTGCAAAACCAAAACTACTAGCTGCCCGTGTCAAAATAAGGGCACCCAGAGTTTAGGTTAAAACAATAAACTCCAGGTCAGTCATGTGACTGGTGTGAGAACTAAAACAGATATTAATCTTTATTTTAAAGTTAGGTAAATCAAGGGACCACGCCGTATAACAAGGAACGGGTTTCCTCCCAAGAATACCAGTGCATAAAACAAACAACGCAATGCTATATAAAGAAAAATGAAGCTATTATAAGACCCAGGTCCCATCACACAATGCAACACAAACCAGAGGATAGGGTTTTCCCATATAATAGCCAAAGCATGCTTGATACGTTTAAAACAAATCATTTGATACTATAATAGGTGTATAGTGTATAATACAACTTTAAATCATAAGTATCAATCATAGACGGCATAAGCGCCCCATCCCACTATGTCGCCATATATAGGATTACAACTAAAATCGAAACGTCACGTATTGGAAGTTGGATTTCCATCTATGAACCGAGGCCAGGGATCGTCCTCTACCGATTCAAGACAATCTAGCCTACCATGTCTAAGGCAAGTACTCAGGGAAGCCTTGGATCGTCAGAGCCGGTCCACCGATGTGGATTAAAATGCCTGAACAATACGTCTCCCCTCCCTATGGGGCGCAAATGAGCCAACGAATGACTCCATCGGCTTCACATAGTCACCGATATATCCGAGGCGCCTCGCAACAGCAACAACCACATAAGTCAAACTCGTCAGGGCATGTAAAACCACTGACGCCACTTCTAGCTAGAAAGAAACGCATGTCCTCCCTGAAGTCCTCTCCCGTTTCTGGTTCACAACTGGGGTGTGAGGCTCTCGAATTAACGCTACACAAAGCTACGCCACAAAGGCCGTGCTTTGATCATCAACCACAAGACTCTGCTTTTCAACAGAAGCCTTGATCATTTGCATCTTAGCATGCCACACAGGCAATTCACGCTATGCAACCGATATAAATCACACAGAATGAAATCCGATGTCAGACACACATCCATTTACAAGTTCGTTCTGGGTCTGAACGAAACCGGAGGCACCTTGTGCCTCGCATATCCATCGATCTCCAAGTACGTCTGGACGATCACCAATTGATTCCCTCCTCTTGGGTGTACATCCCAATCAAGATCATCAGTATTCACCCAAACGACGTGAAGACCTCCGGTCTTCAACCATCGTCTTCATCTTCGACTAATCGTCGAATCAGTTATTCAGAATGGGATAAACTTGGTCTTTCTGAATAACTCGCGTATATAATAAACAAGTGTTACACAAACACAACATACGCCTCATTCCAATTCATCAGCCACTAACCGTAAATTAACAAGAGAATAGTTCCCCAAATACTAACCCCGAAGGCCGAAACCAACATCAGATCAATACCCAGAAAACCATTCTGTTTAGCTAACCTACAGTTAGTTTCTAAATTTCACATTTCTTAGGGAAAGGTACCCATTAATTTTATCAAAGATAAATTCTTTTAAATTTATTCTTTAATCTTCCTTTGAATATCACTTCAAACTAGTCGGGATTAACGAACCTTACCGAAGTAATCATTTGTTTTAATTTCCCAATCCCAACCAATTCATCCCATGAAGTAAAACTGGTCATACTTCATATCTAACACCACGGTGTTATCGGTAAATTCAATTACCACTTCACGTTCAAATCTAATTAAAGATTTAACTATCGCCTGGAGCAAAACTGGTGATACTCCATTCTCGATCATTTCAATCTAATTAAAGATTCATTAAAACTCCACTTAGTTTTAATCTTTGACTGGGTTAAAGAATCAGTGTCATTTAAAACACGGTTCACGATAAACCCAAAATCACATCACATTTCAATCAGTCCCTAACCGTAAATTAGCAAGTGAGCAATTCCCTAAGTATTAACCCCGAAGGCCGAAACCAACTTCAGATCAATACCCCAAAAACCATTCAACTTAACTAATCTCCAGTTAGTTTCTGACTTCCTTAACTCCTTTGGGTTTAAGAACAGTATTATTGAAGATACCGTTCACGAAAACCCAAAATCACATTCCATTAATTATCGGGTTAAAGAACAAGTGTTATTTAAAACACCGTTCACGATAAACCCATGAATCAATTCGAATTCCATTCCAAATAAATACTATTTAATTGGTACACTTCATTAAATCTAAATAAAAGATTTAATCTTTTTCTCAACTGGGCTTAATAACAGTGTTAATGAAGACACCATTCACGACAAACCCAAATCACATTTGATATTAAATACAAGGCTCTGAATAGAAAATATATCGCCTTATATTCAACATCAAATTCTACGACCAACAAATATCGTATTGGAAATAACGATATTAATATATCTTTCAAATTCCCATAACAATATCTGTATCATCATGAAATCCAACATTGAAATATTCCAAAGACAATTTCAATTCAAATCCATTCCAATTCAATTATTTGAAATTCTGGTTATTTTCAAAACCATTTCAAATCCAATTTATTTATTTTAAAAATAAATAAATTATTATTCTAGTTCAAAACTAGTTCATTTCAATAAAAATTTATTTTTATCTTTTCAAATGCGGAGTTTTTCATCCCAATTCTTCCCAAATCACTTCTTATGATTTTACACAAATTATTGATATTTTTAATAATTTTATCAAGTCCCGTACAGTCGATTTCCATCAACGACCATCGAACTGCACTTACAACGACATTTTCCAAATTTGTTTTGGATATAATTCCAAATCCAACCGTTAGATTTCAAATCTTTAATATTCATTAGAAAGCCCTTTTCGATACAAACCCAACGGTTCCAGTTTTAGGAGAATCCGACGGTCGGATCTCCCGCAATATCCATTCGAAGTCAATGGTCGAAATTCACGAACTGCCGCGGCGCGGCGCGTTCTATTCAAGTCATTATATATATAATATATATATATTATATATATCATCGATTTCCTTTTAAAACGTATTTTAAAAACCGTTTTAAATTCGTTTTCAAAATGATTTCAACTTCCATCTCAAATTGAAATCAAAATTGAATTTTCCAATATAAATTTGTTTTAAATTCATTTCAAATTGATTTCAATTCAAATCGATTTTAATTCGATTTGAATTCATTTTCGTTTCAATTCAATTCGAATTCATTTTACATCCAATTCAATTCGAATTCTTTTTACATTCAATTCAATTCGAATTCGTTTTATATTCAATTCAATTCGAATTCGTTTTATATTCAATTCGAATTTGTTTTATATTCAATTCAATTCGAATTCGTTTTATATTCAATTCAATTCAAATTCGTTTTATATTCAATTCGAATTCGTTTTATATTCAATTCAATTCAAATTCGTTTTATATTCAATTCAATTCGAATTCGTTTTATATTCAATTCAATTCCAATTCGATTTGAATTCTATTCAATTCAATTATAATTCGATTTGAATTCCTATTCAATTTAATTTCAATTCGATTTGAATTCCTATTCAATCTAATTCGAATTTCAATTCTTTTCAATATGATTCGAATTTCAATCCTTTTCAATATAATTCGAATTTCGAAATAACTTTCAATCTTTATTGAAAATGAATAAAATCGATATAAATATCATTCGCGTCAAAATGGCTTCATATATTTCTATTTTCAAATATTCTATTTCAAATATTTCTTTTTCAAATATTTCTATTTCAATATTTCTTTTTCAAATATTTCTGTTCAAATATTTCTTTTTCAAAACTGGAATGAGGCCCAATCAATTACCATATAATGTTAATTATATGGGTTTTCTACAACACATGTATATATCAACAATGATAAATAATCAACCATCATCCAAAGTGATTCTACACTGTATAAGCGTCAAATATAAATATTTAACGCTTATAACAGCCTGTCAATCAATCGATCGACATACAGCTAATTATTGGGACTAGTGTATGTAATATATCATCCCAATACCCGTGTGGGGTTTTCAAACAATCAAACACAGATTTTATTTGTGCAGTTGGGCGATGTGTAAAATTTATCGTCCCAATCAATATCAGTCAAATGTGTGTATATAAACAAATCCTTCGATTTGTTTATATTTATTTCATTTTAAATACATGTTAAAAATTATATTTTCAACTATAAAATATTTTTAACTATATAAATATTTTATTTCATTTAACATCAAAATCAAACAAACAACATTACAAGCCGTCCATGGTCTGTGGACGACGGATTTCGGGTGCTACTAAACACCGTCTGCATCCTAGTATATATTTTAACTATAAAAATTAAATTAAAGGTGAGAAGTTCTCACAGAGGGTTCCACTCCACCGTGCTTTGCTGTTGAACTACTGAACCGCCTGAATCTGTCTGAAATTCCAATGCAATTCTTTTCACGTTGTTTATAATAAAAATTATATTTTTTTTATTACTTCATTCAATAAATAAAAATCATATTTTTATTTCTACTTCATATATTTTTACAATGCTTTCATTCTATATAAAAATTATATTTATACAGCTTTTTCTAATATAAAGATCGAATTTTTATATCATCGTTATAAAAATCACATTTTTACTTCACTATATATACATAATAAAAATTATATTTTTATAATCTCTACTTCATAAAAATTATATTTTTATACTCGCTACTATATAAAAATCGAATTTTTATTCTTTACATTATATAAAAATCAAACTTTTATTCTTCTACATTTTATAAAAATCGATCTTTATCATAACTAAAAATCCAAACATTTATCGCGATGAAAACATTTTTAAAAAAATTCTATTGAATATATAAAAATCCAATTTTTATCACACTATTCTTATAAGGAAAAATCAAATTTTTATTACATTTTTATATACAAAAATCGATTTTTAAAACTAATTACATTATCTAAATAAAAATAAACAAGAAAAACACACCGTTCATTTTCCAGCCAACGTCGGAGAGGAGACTGGGCTCGGGGCGCGCTCGAGGTGGGAGGCTGACGAAGGGGGTGGCGCGCGATGGGATACAGCGAAGTGGTGGATCGGTTTTTTTTTCTCTTTCTTCGATCTGAATAACGAAAAGGAGGGGGGTAGTTGACCGGGTCAAGAGAGAGAAAGGGGAAGGGCTTTATAAAATAATTTATTTAATTTCAAAAGGTATGTTTTTATTTTGACCTCGAAATCCAACCCACCGACTGTCGTCCATAGCTAATTACCCCCATTCCGAACACAATGGGAAATGTATCGTAGGATGATTCGATCGTTTCGATCAGTTTTCGTCAAAATCAAAATATAACTCTATATATTGAATTTGAACGCGCATTTCAATTTACTGTGGTTACATACTAACTCGAAAAATTCCAGAAAAATATTTTCTAGCTTCGTATTGACGATACGGTCCTAAAAAAACTAGTTTCGTCAAATTCTGAGACCGTTTGAAACAAGGCCATTTTCCAGTCGATTAAAATCAACTAAAACTGGTCAAACGCGTTTTCCTTTGCCACGCTTACATATTGATTCGAAAAATTACGAATTTTGGAATCTAGCCATAACTTGACATCACGGATCCAACAAAAGTGGTTTCGTCGAAATCCGAGGTCATTTGCAAAATTCCCATTTTTAATGGCCAGAATTCCATAGCGACTATTCTGAAAATTCATTTGGACATAACTTTTGATTCCCGCAATGAAATTTTTATTTTTCGGATTCGTTAGAAAGATATTATCAATTAGATTCTAATATTCTTTGTTTCGCTAAAATCCGGTTTATTTTGGATCCTGTACATTCATTTGAAGTTTGAAATTGAATTATCGAACTACCGCGCCATTTTTAATTCCTTTTATAATTAAAATAAAATATTTATATTCTAACGATGATCTATATAAATATATACGTTCTAATTCTATTCAAAATAAATTTCTTGTCGTGATTATTTAAAATAATTCATTATGAATATTCAAAATTCACTAAAATTGCCAAAATAAAAAATTTAAATTGGCTCGGATTTCCGGGTTATTACACCCACGCTATGCTGGATTGCATAGAGTTTTATTATTATCAATATCCAAGTGAAATCCCCTTAATTTCACAGCTACAAGGTTAACACCGCTCCAAACACCCTTGATTCTACGACTACAAGGTTAACACCACACCCTTTCCTTGATTTCAAGGCTATAAGGAACACACCCTTTCCCAAACACTTCCCAAATGATTACAACAGCCCTATAACTCTTCAATAGCACTTCATTCAGAGAGTAGTGGATAGAGAGTGATAAAAGAAGAAATTTTATATAATTAGAGTAGAAATCGGCAAAGTAGAAGTGTAGAAATCAATAAAATATGAAATATTAATGGTGGGATGAAGAGGGGTGAGGATGGAGAAAAATATATATGAAAAAAATCAAAATCATCCCCTATTTATAAGATTTGAAAGGTTGCAACGTTTCTGGAATGTTATAAATAGTGAAAAGACACTTCCTTTGAAAATTGAATTTCTGACAGTTGTATGTCGACATACCCATATATGTATGTCGACATATATACGTATTTTTTACTTTTAAAACTTATTTTTCAAGTGTTTAAACATATATATTATTCTGGAAATTCTTGAATTCAAAACTTAGTGATATGAATGAGTATTCTAAAGTGTAAAATCATATGAAAACATAATAATATATTATATAAATTTATAAGGTTTAAAACTATATAACTATAAAACTATATAAATTTATATATTAAACTTAAAACTTATATTTGAAATCTTAAGTAAGATAGAAGAACAATTTGAAATTAGAATTTGAAATTTGAAAATTAGAATTTGAAAAATAGAATTTGAACATGAAGTGATATTTAGAGTCTTACATATAACTAGACTCTATTCCTATATATTTCTTGAATTCTTGAACTCTTGATTACATACGTTGTTTGTTTCCAAAAATATACCCATTATGGTGGCGGAGAAGATAACTTCTCTTAGCTTAACACCCATAGTATATTTATGCAAATCAATTAGTAATTAACGGATCAGACAATGTGGCATTCAAAGTTTGAATGCGATGTCAAAAAGGTAATTATAGTCTCAGTCCTCATCAACCAAAAAGATGACAAAAATCAGGCAGACAAAATGGCTATGTGGGTCGCACCCATTAGAGTGTATTATCACCCGATCTAGAGAAAATTCAATTACTTCTTGTTTTATGCTTTTGGAAACGGTTGTTGATCACAACCGTTGGTGATAATACATTTAGTATACTCAAGCGAAATGAATGGCCGGTCATGTGTGGCTGAGTTGCAAGATGTTCTTGCTGAACCCAATGTATTTCTGTCTAGAGATACACTGTCGTAAGGTGGTTCTATACCTTGTCATAGTTGGAAATTCATTTCCCAATAAATCCCCATGGGTTTTGATTGTATACTATGTATGTGGAGCGTAAGATGCAAGTGTTCTACTAGATTACTATTGATTTGACTACACACTATTATAATATCAGAATAGTGTTGATACAAAGAATATTTTAGGTTATCGTAAGGTAAAACCATCCATTATATGTGTGGATCGGTCTTACGATTATCTTTTCTTTCGAAAGGACTTTTAAGAGTAAATCAAGTGATTAGAGTTTACTTACAGCATTCGCTTGACTGACCCAGGGTTTATTTTTTTTGTTTTACCCTAAACTCTTGGGTGCCCAAATTTGTGTGGGCATTCAAGTAGTTTAGGTTGTTACATATACCCTTGGAGGAGCTTGGAGCAGGAGACTTCAATGGTAGATATCTAGAGTTTATTCCACTGTGTTGTATATGTGATGTACTCTGATGATGTATGTAAGTACAAATACAGTTTTGTATTCCAAAGGTTATTGCATGTTTTATATTTTGTTCCGCTACGATGTGAGATTCTGTGTTATTATTTCTTTTCTTCTTCTACCTTTTTCTTCTTTATCCATATTGATTTTTATTTTTGTGCAATTTGGGTTGGACGTGTGGTGTACTTATTCAGCTCATAAGGTACGGATTTGTGGGCCATTATAGGTGAAGAACACAACTCGTTCTAACAATCATGTTATACACCCATATTATCTATAAGCAACCATAAATAACCGATAACTCATGGTGATTATGCATTGCAGGCTTGCTAAAGTGAGCTCAGTCCTAGCATGTCTTTCATCGGGTTTTCTTCCTCATGTACTCGAATCAATCTAACTAAATATAGCAAAGTCTTGAAATTCAATGCTCCATAATCTCGGTGGTGGCACGAGACCCTCATGGTTCTATCTTTATCCTATTTTCTCAATCAGGCCCTATCAAACATAGCGATAATGTGAAGGAATCTTATCAAATGTAAAAGTATAAAACATCATGGACTCCTATCAACAAAATATCCTTTATTTCTATAATATTAGGAAAGCCCAAAACATTATACTGAATTCTTAAATTTTACATGCTGCCTAATCAAATTAGACTTTTAGGAAAAATCTAATCATAAATTTGGTTTGAGAAAAATTTATTGATGGTTATCCCATCAACACTTTTGTATTTTTAGATGGCCACTTAAAATACTTTAAGAACGCCTACTAATTAAGAAAAGGATAATTACGCTACTCCTATAAATAAATATTATTCCTATTATCTAAGAGATCCAATATGTAGTATTTCCTCTTATTCCCAAAGCTCTGGCTTTCTTCAGTTTGCCCTTAGGTCCTCAAATGAGTTGTGACCCAAAAATCACTTAATTTCCTAAATCAGGATTTCAAATTCTAATTAATCTACGTTCTAATGTATACTAGTAACTAGATTGCCCAAACAATAATGTTGACAGATTTAGAATTACTAGAAATGAGTATTGTTACACCCTTTACATTTAACGTATATTCCTTATAATTTCAAATATAGTCTTTTTATAGAATTTGACAAAAGTGCCAAATTATAAAAATTAAACAAATATCCTCAAGCAAATTAAAACACAGTCATAATCAAACTAAATGAGAAAATTTACACAAATCTACTATTTAAGCTTATTCCCTAATCTCATGATTTAAATTCTTATTCTCAAGTATGGCATTCTTACGAGCTTAACTTCTTCTATGCTCAGTATTCCAAAATTTCAAGACCAATAGCTTCCGTTTGCAGTTATAAACCTAATTCTATCGTTAACTTCCAAATTCGATATATGGTAAATCACTTAGTTTGGTGTCCCTAAGAAAGTTCTCTCACTCAATTGACATAAAATTCAATAAGGATTTTAAATCCCAAACAACATAGGTATAAAAAAGGATTCATTACTTATATCACTTTACACCCTTATTCAATCACTACTAGGGACCACTAGTAACTTAAAAATCTATTGGAAGTTTTCTCCTATAATTAAGTGGTTTAAATGGTGTTGAGGTCTCAATATCTTTTATTCCAATCCCTTAAGATGTTAACCCATTTCATTAAAATTTTCCATCTTCATCTTTCTCATAAATGTTGTCCATTCATCATCAAAATCAGACCATTCCATGAATAGTTACTTAATTCCTTCAAGCTCCTTTAAACTTGAAAATATCCATTTCTTTCTAAATAAATTTCTCTTTCGAATCAGTTCCCCAAAACTACTTGTCTTTTATTCTCCATAATTACAAATCTATTGTCTACTAAATTTGCAATTAATATCCATGAATCCTAATTTCGAAAATCATTACGTAAGTTATGCTATATTATTTATATATAGATATATGTTGTTAATCGTTAGATATGGTTATAAACGTACTAATTCCTAAACTATCTTGGGCAACCTAGTTTACAACCCTCAATTTTGAAATACTTATACTTCGCCATCATTTCAAAACTTCTGGGATTGACATTAAAATTTCCAGATCGGGTTGTGCAACTTATTTTTTCTTAGTCTCAGAACCAAATTCTAACTTACATAATCAGCTATTCTTATTTGCTCTAGAGTTATTTCTTTTTATCCTGTGAAATTTTAGTGGTTACACAAAATATACATTCCAAAATATTTTTGTATCCTTATTATTTCTCAAACTTAAAAAAAAATCAAAAATATGTGTTTAATACCTTATTAAAACCTGAAATGTTAAATTTTTGCAAAGACTCTAATGCTTATGAAACATGTGTTTTGTTTTACTAAAACATCCTTTATTAAGAAAAATGTTACAACAAGGATTTAAATGTGTAATAACCCGGAAATCTAGGCCAATTTAAAAATTTTATTTTGGCAATTTTAGCGAATTTTGATTATTTAAAATGAATTATTTTAAATAATAACGACGAGAAATTTATTTTGAATAGGAATATTTGAAAAGAAATATTTGAATAGAAATATTTGAAAAGAAATATTTGAATAGAAATATTTGAACAGAAAAATTTGAAATAGAATATTTGAATATAGAAATATATGAAGCCGTGTTGATTAGATTGACGCCATTTTGACGTGAACGATATTTATATTGATTTTATTCAAATTGAAATGAATATTAAAGTGAATTGAAATTCGAATTAAATTGAATTGATTTGAAATTCAAAATAAACTGAAATGATTTGAAATTCGAATAGAATTGAAATTCGAATTAAATTGAAATGGAATTGAAATCATTTAGAAATGAATTCGAATTGAAATTGAATTAATTTGAAATTCAAATTGAATTGAAATGAATTAAAATTAAATTGAAATTGAATTGAAATCAATTTGAAATGAATTTAAAACGAATTTATATTGGAATATTCAATTTTGATTTGAAATTGAATATGAAGTTGAAACCGTTTTGAAAATGAATTTAAAACGATTTATAAAGCACGTTTTAAATTGAAATCGACGAAGTATATATTATATACATAATATATATAATATAATGGCCTGAATAGAATGCGCCACGCCGCGGCAGTTCGCAAATTTCGACCATTGACTTCGAACGGGTATTACGGGAGATCCGACCGTCGGATTCTCCTAAAACCGAACCGTTGGGTTCGTATCGAAAAGAGCTTTCTAATGAATATTAGAAATTAGAAATCTAATGGTTGGATTTGGAATTATGTCCAAATCAAATTGGGAAAAGGTCGCTGTAAGTGCAGTTCGATGGCCGTTGATGGAAATCGACTGTACGGGCCTTGATAAAATTATTAAAAATAGTAATAATTTGTGTAAAATCATAAGAAATGATTTGGGAAGAATTGGGATGAAAAACTCCATATTTGAAAAGATAAAAATAGATTTTTATCGAAATGAACTAGTTTTGAACTAGAATTATAATTCTATTTATTTTTAAATAAATAAATTGGATTTGAAAATAACCAGAATTTCCAATAATTGAATTGGAATGGATTTGAATCGAAATTGTCTTCAGAATATTTCGATGTTGGATTTCGTGATGATACAGATATTGTTATGGGAATTTGAAAGATATATATATATCGTTATTTCCAATACGATATTTGTTGGTCATAGAATTTGATATTGAATATAAGCCGATATATTTTCTATTCAGAGCCTTGTATTTAATATCAAATGTGATTTGGGTTTGTCGTGAATGGTGTCTTCATTAACACTGTTCTTAAGCCTAGTTGAGAAAAGATTAAATCTTTTTATTTAGATTTAATGAAGTGTACCAATTAAATAACATTTAATTGGAATTGAATTGATATTGATTTTTGGGTTTATCGTAAACAGTGTTTTAAATAACACTTGTTCTTTAACCTGATAATTAATGGAATGGGATTTTGGGTTGTCGTGAACGGTATCTTCAATAATATTGTTCTTAGACCCAAAGGAGTTAAGAAAATCAGGAACTAACTGGAGATTAGTTAAGTTGAATGGCTTCAGAGGTATTGATCTGATGTTGGTTTCGGCCTTCGGGGTTAATACTTAGGGAATTGCTCACTTGCAGATTTATATTCACAGGATCCTGGTTTACAGCTGGAATGATATCCGGAAAGCTTTGTATCCGTATATCTCTAGTGGTGTATTGTATTATTTTCCACTGCTATGTATTTAAATGTAATTTAAATCTCTGATATTTCTGTGTAATATTTATTCATTTATACTCTGTATATTCTTGTAATCTGATGGAATTATTGTAATATACAATGAAATGTTCTTCCGTTTGCGTTCTATTTTGTCGTGTTCTCAAAGTAATTTGTTCTTTCTCTTCTCTTCGGAGACTGGGGAAGTTCGGGTCCCTTCATTTGGTATCAGAGCTTTGGTTTACAAAGCTCGAGAACAAGGCACATTAGATAGGGCTTATTGTTGTGATTTGGCATCAAAAATCTGATTTTTTGACTATGTATCAAAGTTATGAATTTCAAAAGCTAATCAACTAATTGATTGATGGTTGTATTGTTGATTATTGGTTGATTAAATGAAATTTTGAACCATTATGCCTAATTGAACCAAATATTGAACTTTATTGAAATTTGGTCGCATTTGCTTGCATATACATGTACTTACATTGAACAGGTCATAGCAAGGAGGCTAGAGCAGAAGAATAAAATTTGTTTGCCCGACAAATAGGTACATGTTTACCATAATTTATTGTTTTGTTTGGGTGATGATGATTTTATGAGCCGCTTGGCTTTTTCTTTTTCTTTTTGAGATCAGAGGGCCTGTATGGCAATTTCAGGATTTTCCCGTGCTCCCTGTGCAGGGGAGGTTATGGCGAAATTTTTCGAAAATTTAGGGTGTTAGCCAAATTTTTGAAAAATTTGAAAAGTTCTTAGAAACTGAAAAGTTGAAGAACTTAAGCCGTAGTCAAAATACTGGAAGTTGAGTTGATTTGTTAAACAACTTTCGGCTTCGTTCCTTTTCGGGGACGAAAAGTTTTAAGTGGGTGAGATTGTAATGACCCGGAAATCCGGGCCAATTTAAAATTTTTATTTTGGCAATTTTAGCGAATTTTGATTATTTAAAATGAATTATTTTAAATAATAACGACGAGAAATTTATTTTGAATAGGAATATTTGAAAAGAAATATTTGAATAGAAATATTTGAAAAGAAATATTTGAATAGAAATATTTGAAAAGAAATTTTTGAATAGAAATTTTTGAACAGAAATATTTGAAATAGAATATTTGAATATAGAAATATATGAAGCCGTGTTGATTAGATTGACGCCATTTTGACGTGAATGATATATCGATTTTATTCAAAATGAAATGAATATTAAAGTGAATTGAAATTCGAATTAAATTGAATTTATTTGAAATTCAAAATAAACTGAAATGATTTGAAATTCGAATTAAATTGAAATAGAATTGAAATCATTTAGAAATGAATTCGAATTGAAATTGAATTAATTTAAAATTCAAATTGAATTGAAATGAATTAAAATTAAATTGAATTGAAATCAATTTGAAATGAATTCAAAACGAATTTATATTAGAATATTCAATTTTGATTTGAAATTGAATATGAAGTTGAAACCGTTTTGAAATTGAATTTAAATAGATTTATAAAGCACGTTTTAAATTGAAATCGACGAAGTATATATTATATACATTATATATATATAATATAATGGCCTGAATAGAACGCGCCGCGCCGCGGCAGTTCGCGAATTTCGACCATTGACTTCGAACGGATATTACGGGAGATCCGACCGTCGGATTCTCCTAAAACCAGAACCGTTGGGTTCGTATCGAAAAGAGCTTTCTAATGAATATTAGAAATTAGGAATCTAACGGTTGGATTTGGAATTATGTCCAAATCAAATTGGGAAAAGGTCGCTGTAAGTGTAGCTCGATGGCCGTTGATGGAAATCGACTGTACGAGCCTTGATAAAATTATTAAAAATAGTAATAATTTGTGTAAAATCATAAGAAATGATTTGGGAAGAATTGGGATGAAAAACTCCATATTTGAAAAGATAAAAATAGATTTTTATCGAAATGAACTAGTTTTGAACTAGAATTATAATTCTATTTATTTTTAAATAAATAAATTGGATTTGAAAAGGTTTTGAAAATAACCAGAATTTCCAATAATTGAATTGGAATGGATTTGAATCGAAATTGTCTTCGGAATATTTCGATGTTGGATTTCGTGATGATACAGATATTGTTATGGGAATCTGAAAGATATATATATATATATCGTTATTTCCAATACGATATTTGTTGGTCATAGAATTTGATATTGAATATAAGCCGATATATTTTCTATTCAGAGCCTTGTATTTAATATCAAATGTGATTTGGGTTTGTCGTGAATGGTGTCTTCATTAACACTGTTCTTTAGCCCAGTTGAGAAAAGATTAAATCTTTTTATTTAGATTTAATGAAGTGTACCAATTAAATAATATTTAATTGGAATTGAATTGATATTGATTTTTGGATTTATCGTGAACAGTGTTTTAAATAACACTTGTTCTTTAACCCGATAATTGATGGAATGGGATTTTGGGTTGTCGTGAATGGTATCTTCAATAATATTGTTCTTAGACCCAAAGGAGTTAAGAATATCAGGAACTAACTGGAGATTAGTTAAGTTGAATGGTTTCAGAGGTATTGATCTGATGTTGGTTTCGGCCTTCGGGGTTAATACTTAGGGAATTGCTCACTTGCAGATTTATATTCACAGGATCCTGGTTTACAACTGGAATGATATCCGGAAAGCTTTGTATCCGTATATCTCTTCTAGTGGTGTATTGTATTATTTTCCGTTGCTAAGTATTTAAATGTAATTTAAATCTCTGATATTTCTGTGTAATATTTATTCGTTTATACTCTGTATATTCTTGTAATCTGATGGAATTGTTGTAATATACAATGAAATGTTCTTCCATCTGCGTTTTATTTTGTCGTGTTCTCAAAGTAATTCGTTCTTTCTCTTCTCTTCGGAGACCGGGGAAGTTCGGGTCGCTTCAAAATGTCTCTTTCAAAGTGTTTATTGAATGTTTTAGAATAAAAGCGGGATAATTTTCCTTTTTAAACACTTATCTTTATTAAATATTTGAATGTCATTCGTTATCATTTTCAAAATGGTCAATAATATTTTTTTATAGGTAGTAAAAAAAATTCTCATTCTATTTTAGAAAAGTAGTCTTAATTAAATACCCAAAATTGAATAAGGCGACAATTATATCTCCTAAAATGTCTAATGACATTTATTTCTTACAAAATGCTTTGTTGTAAACAATAGATACACCATTTTAAAATTTATAACTATTTTACAAACATTTATTAAATGCTCATCGATGCTCGAATTAGGAGTAAAGCAGCCTCTTTTATTCAACCACTTGCATTTTGAATGTCAATCTTCGATATCCTTCAAAAATGACAAATGTTTGAGATAAATGCTCATTTTCATTTGAAACCAAGACCCTAATATTTAATGTCAAATAAAGTAGCAGTTAAGTCTTTTAATAGCATTCTTTTCTATATTTTCAAACTATGTTGTTACTTTCAAAAATATGTTTTAAAATACCAACCTAAGACTGCATTTATTTTAGCAATACGGTTTTAAAACTTTTACTATCATGTACGTATACTCCTATAAGATTTCTCATTAATGTCCTTTTGGATTTTAAAAATCCTTAATTATTCAAGAATATTTTTATCAAAAACATAACTATCCATTACCTCTTTTTTGCTCATCTTTACAATTTACTTTTATTGTTAGGAATAAATTATGAGTACAAAATTAATTTATTGGAGTTGTCATTTACTATTTGTTCTACTCCTAGTACTATTACTTTCTCGTATGCTCCTTATTATTTGAAAATTTTACTATTTCAATTCTACTCAAATTTTAGCAAATAAATTTCCGATCCATTATCTTTTAAATGAGTGTATCTATTTCGTTTTTCTCACCAAGCCTTTATATGTCTTCTTTTTATCCTCCTTTTATTTTTAATTAAATGTCAAATTTATTGCCATAATTTGTATAAGATTTTGAAGAAAAGAATCTTTTTAAATTTGTTTATTTTATATGCAACTTGACACTTGAAATTTAAGTAAAAAAAAGTTGAGACCTCTTGACTAACAAATTCTTTCTTAAAACTCATAAACCCAACATTTTAGTTTACCATTAACTATTTACTGCTTTTTAAAGAATTCATGATTTGTTTTTTTTATTTATACTTTTAATTTGTTTAATAGAGATAATGGTAAATTTTCCAAGGCCTTGTAGAAGTATCTTTATTTCTTAAATATTTTATTTTTCAACTCTTTCCTAAATGGGAAAAGTTTAGTAGCTTAAGCATTTCTACAAAAATATTTCACATTTTCTATAAAATTGCATTTTTTACCAATAAATTTGGTGGTATTATCAAAAACCCATTTTTATAAGCTTCTTAACATTTCTGATATTTTTGTTTAAATTTTCTTATTATGCCTCTTATCTTTTTAACACACGATTTTACGGAAGTCTCTCCTTTAAATTATCTCTTCTATGTTCTTATTTTTTTTCATTTCTTGCCATTCCTAATAGCTGACCCTATAAATGTCCTTTATGTCCATCTTATTCATTAAATAATGATCATTCTTATGGACATTAAATTCCTTATTTAAAGTTGAATTTTTATACCCTCACATAGATGGTCTTAATTTCCTTATTAATATTTTTCGTTTCTAATACCTTTATACTTTTCCATTTAGTGTTCTCTTTAAATTTTGAATCTCCATGTTTACTCAACATGGAAGTTTATTCCAATTAACATAAGATATTCTTATGTTTTTCCTGAAACCTTAACATGTCCTTATGTTATGGACACTAATTTATATTATTAACGATTATACTAACTAACACCTATTTCAAATCCTTCTTACTAATTTTTCCCCTATCTTTTACCATAACTGATAGATAAGTCGTTAAACAAATCTCTATTTAATGCCTATTAAATAGGGAGTCTCAATCTTTTCCATATTTCTAACTTTGTGGCTCTTATAGTACTTATGTGTTTATAGGCTTCTAAAATTATAAGTGTAACATCCCAATATTTTCTGTATATTTTAAATTTAGGTTTAAAATAAATAAATGAGTTAATCTTAGAATTTGTGAAATCGATTCATAAACTTTATTTAAGTTGTAAATTGATCCAAATGGAATTTAGAAATATTTAAGTTAAAAAGGAATTCAAATTTGAATTGTTAAAACAATGGAATTTAAGTTGTTTAAATTTAATTTGAAATTCAAATTTTAAATTTGAAAATAACAAAATGTGGAACTTAAAATTTATGAAGTAAATTTATAGAATTCATTTAAGTTATAATTTAGTTTAAATTTGAATTTATAAATATTTAAATTTGAATTTAAACAGTTAATTGAATAATTAATTATTTTATTTATTTAATTAACTGTGAAATTTAACTGTTTTGACGACTGTCTCGGAATTCGACGAAACTGGCGCCATCAGAACCGGAACAGTGAATTATTATAGGATTTCAATTTGCGTTACAATCTGACTTACCGTTTGACCGTACGAGAGAAACTGTGAACGAAATCTTTATGAGTGGATAATTGGGTATTTCTCTAATTGGGCCTCCTATATATATATATATATATATCTATATAAAACCTCTTATCCATCTCATTCAGCCATTTTTCACCAGACGTTGTTTTCTCTCCACCTACTTTTCCTAATGGCTGAATTCATTCTCAAACCCTAGATCTAAAATAAAAATCCCAACTTGAAATTCAAATCTCTCAAAACCCTAGCGTATTATATATCAAACTGAAGCTCTCGACGATACGAAGCTTCTGGTGCTGTTTGTTTCGACATGCAGTGAGTGGTTTGGTCAGAATTCATGGTCAAAGTTCGCTGTTTCGTAACCCTAACCATGATTTTGGGGATTTTTGATTTAAGAACTAATTGACGAATTGAAGACATGGGTCTTGAAGAGGAGGTTGATACGAGTTCAGCAGTTGTGTTTATGTGACTTATTGTGCGTTGGATCATCGGGATTTGGGGTTTAAAGACCTACGATGGCGGAATTAGGGTTGGTCTCTGGCGACGCTACAGTCCATCGGAGGTGGTGGCTCCAGTCTGGTTAGATGCCGGTTTGGATGTGCTTTGATTTGATGGTAGCCGCCGGTTTTAATTCGGCCAGAGGAGGAAGAGATCGGCGGTCAAAGCTAACGTGGAATTGGGTTCCAGCGCCGGCTACTGTAGCAGGCCGATTGTGCATGAGTGGGAAGATGAATTGGGGGGTGGGCCTGCTGACGTGGCAACGCGGGATTGGTGAGGGTTTTAGTTTATTTAAATTTCATATATTTAGATTTCAAATAGAAAAACGCTGATAACTCTTTCGTTTTAACTCGGATTTGGACACGGTTTGTTGCATTGGGATCGTGGCGGAATTGCGGACGTTTTGGCACTAACCTGGCTGCATTTAGAGGCTGTGAAATTTTGGGCTATGGTTGGACGTTCGTCTGATTTTAGACTCAAAGGTGAGTGATTTTCTCACTCACGAATTACTGAATTATTCCCCTATTTATTGAATTAAATTATGAAATAAGTTTGGTTGCATGGTTGCGTTGGATTGTTGATGTGTTGTTTAAATTTGACATTCAAGCGTGTTAACATGCAATCTATGTAAATGATTAGTTATTTAATTTAATTTAAATCTCTAGTTGAAATTCGGACCCTTGTTAATCCTGGAACAGTTAATGCTGATCAGTTGAATGAAATGATGTGATGGATATTTGGTTGAATTTTATTACTGAATTGAGATTGACACTGCTTATGCCCATATTCAGTATATCGTATTGCATGTTGGTTTTGACGATAAATCTCATTTGTACCCTCGATGTTGCAGGCATCTAATGAACCCGGGATTTATCGATAAAATGAATTAAGAACACAGAGTGAAATGATAAATCTCTGTGACCCTGATTTGGATTGAAATGATAGATCCATCCCTAAAATATCGAGAAATAAAATATTAAATCACTTGGCCATTGGATAGATAATTATATACAGACATCGGTTGGTTAAATGATTTTAATATTTGAAATTTTATTTGATAGAATTTCATTTAAAAGAATGTGTCGATACTCGATTTTCAAATTCTTTAAAGATTCTGAACTGGGATGATGATAAAAAGGGGTGAGGGAATTTTCCAAACCAAAATAGAAATATCTAAACTGGGATTTGAATATGAATTGAAAACTTTCCAAAATAAGAGTTGGATTAGAAGGAAAATTCTTATGGAAATCAAATTTTGGGGAATTTAGAAATCAAGGGTATCTGAGTTGTTTTAACTCAGTTGGAATAAATATATCTCGGAACTCTTGAATCAAGTAGTTGTTTTGAACGAGATTGAAACGAGATAGGAATTAATGAACTCCGTTGAGACCGGAGGATAAATTCAAGTATTTGAAATTTGGAAAGAAGAAAGGTTTTGATTTGAGAAATTTATTTTAAATATTTATGCATTGATTCCAAATAATTATTCTAGCTTTGAACTATTAATTACCTTTACTTAATACTTTTGTATTTAAATAATTCCCTTATAATTCATTTTTCAAAGGGTTCTAGTAAATCTTATTTTAAGTATATATATAATATTTAAATTACTAATTTATCTTAACTATTATATTCTATATATAGCTACATATTTATTATGTAAAAAAATTAATTATTATTATTATTATTATATAAACATTTAGTTGACAAGTATATATATATATATTTTTTTTTTAAATTTCTTCCGAATGGAAATGCTTGAGTTTGAACCACTGGTTCAAATGGAGTTGAGATAAGAATCCGTGATAATCGGAAACCTTTGAGGTAAAGTATATTCTACTTGAATATTTTGTTTTGGAAATATTATGTGATTATAATATAAGGGTATGGGATATTTTCTAGTTTTAGAATATAATCGGTTGGGTATGATTTTGATATGTTGATATGAAAATTTTATTCGTTGAATATAAACTGGGTTCGAAACAGAAGATGATATTTTGATAGAAAAGCGAACCTTTGAAATGTAAAAGAACCAACCGATGTGAAAAGATGTAAGCGTTGGTTGTTAAAGAGACCGGAGTCAGCATAAGGCATACTCTCTGTCAGTGTCGATACCACTTTGACAACTGTGAACGTTATGACGTATCCAGAATGAGTATGATGACTTGGAGGCGATTATTGAATCGAAGGAGATGAACGATGACGAAATAGCCCTGACCTTCGGGTCAGAATTGAAATGACTAAAACAGGAGCTATACCGTGACTAACTGAGGTAGCACCTTTGATCGGACACACTTCTTCGATAATATTTCTATGACTATGATGATGATGATGATGATTTGGGCCCATTTATGACCTTGGGAGTGTGTTCCGAGGTAGGCGGTAGTGGCTGCTATGCGTTACCACCGGTCCGGGAGTGCAATTGGTAGAATCCTACCCTGGGCATTGCCTCGAGTGCCTTGTCATATATATCCATATCGAGCCCATACGATTTTGATTTAGCATTGCCTTGTATGGAGTGCCCTCTGATAACACCAGTACGGTGAATTTACGGTACTGTATAGACTGTTGATGCCTATAAACGGCGTAAGGGTAATATGGTAATCCCGCTTACGCTATTTTCAGTATTTATACTTTACTGAATAGACATTATAATAATAGCGTATTATTATATAGATATTAGTTTAACGGATCCTCGAGAGATGGGAAAAATCCCGTAACATCTCTTGAGTTACTGCACCCATGATACTGATGTTATTTCGTATTTTGATTTGACTAATATGAGATGATTTAGTGCTGATCCGAGTGTTTGTTGTGTTTTCTTTCTTATGCAATACGCTCGGGTCAGCAGACATTGCAGTTACTGAAGATGACTGTGCCTTGGAGATCGAAGACGAAGATTTGTATATACATTTATCATATATAGGTATTTTCCGCTGCTTATTATATCTGTATGTATATGTAACTCTGATATTCATTTGAATGTTATAACCAATGTATACATTTCAACTGCCTTAACTGCTATTTATTTATTATATGTTGTCCTTCCGCTGTGAGATTCTGTGATTTGATTTCTCTTCTTTCTTTCTTTTTCTTCTTTATCAAATAACTGCCTGTGTTGGCGATTTGTTTGGGTCGACATGTGTGGTTTATTGTCGATTTGAACGGTCAAAAATATGGGTCGTTACAGTTGGTATCAGAGCAATGGTTAGCGATAACCTTGGCTCTGTTGGGAATTAACTCATTAGAGATGGGGTTAGAAATACCCTAGAATGAGTTTGAGTGATATAAGAGAGCGTACTTGCATTTTTATATAAAATGGTTTTATATTGAGTTGGCTCGTTCTGTTGAGTATTTATGGATTCTGGTCGATATATGGGACGCCATAGAATCGATAGGAATTCCTAAATAATCGAATAGAATGAATTGAATAATATGGTTTTCGATTATATTTTATATTATATATATATACTATTATTAGTTTTAAGTGTATAAACATTCGGTCTTTAGTAGGTAATAATATTAAGTTATTATCTATTATGATTGATTCAATAATAAATCTAATAAAGGAATTAAATGGTTAGAAAGAATTTGAAATAAAAGGATACCTTTAAATCAAATTGGCTGCAAGACAATTTGCAATAAAATGGAAAGGAACTTGAAACTTGATCCTGGGTGCTTTCGAAATAGTCTCGCCAAAGTTTTAAAATAGTATCATATTATAGAAATAGTTTTGAGGAATAGTTTTCAAAAGAATTTTACCGAAATGAGTGTAATTCCTCCTTGGACCTTAGAATAGTCTTGGTAATGAGTGCACGCATTATCAATGTTTATTTTGAAGAGTTTAGGTGGGGGAGAGACCACTCAATGATTATTATATTTTGTTTTGACAAAGAATTTTGGATTTAACCCATAGTTGTAAAATTTTTATATAAAGGTATTAGTTTATGATATTTAAAGTTGAATTTAAGTGTAAACCCAGAATTTAAATTTCTTGCTCAAATTAAAAGTTCGGATTTGAAATTTCATATAGTATGGTTTATAAAATAATATAAGTATATATGTTTGTCATTTTGAACTTGATTTGCAAAACCGGGATCAAGCATTTAGTTTACTTTAACTAATGATAACTATAAATTTATTAAAACGAAACTTGAGTTCGAAATTTATAAATTTATATAATACGAGCCTGAAACGGCGCGGTAGTTTGGAAATTCGATCCTTAACTTTGGGAAAATATATAAAATTCAATATAAGTCAGAATTGGATAAAACAAGAAACGTTAGGATCGAAATGATCATATCTTTCCGATGAATGTAAGAAATTTAGTTTTTACTTTATAAATGGTAAGTTATGACTAAATTAAAATTTAGAAATAGCGCTATGGAATTTATATATTCATATATACTTATTAATATATAAGTTTAGAAATGGAAATCTTATAAAAGGTTTAACTTAAGGAAGTGAGTAATGATGATTGGAGACTAAGTCTAAATTTAAATCATGAACAACATTGATTTAACTAAAATTATGGATCTACTTGAAATAAAAAGAAAAGTAATGAATGAGAGAAAATGATTAAGATTTGAATCGAAGTACCAAACATGAATAATATGGTACAACTATAAAATTGGCTTATACGGAGTAATAACAGTTGATGAATTCTAAATCAGAATTTGGGAAATCGTAGTTCGAGTTGATGGATTCAATAAAATGAAATCGACTTGGAAAATTTTAATAAGTCAGTCTAGAACCAATACAGAACTTTGGTTATATAAGAAAATTTTGACTCATATTAGTAAGTGATGAGTAGGCGAGTCAAGTAGAGTTAATAAACGGGATGAAATAAAAAATGGTTTATATAAAACCATGACGAACCTTAACCCGTTATATAGATTCGAAGTTAACCCAAATGAGGGAGCAACTGAAATAAACTTGAGGTTTAGAATATGAGATAAGGTGATAAAAATGTAAACCAAGTCTAATTTGTTAAATTAGAATATCAGAAGGACTTTGAACTAAGAAGATTAAATTTAGATAGGTGAAGAAGAGAGTGGTTAATATATGAAGGAAGTACCAACATAAGAACAGTGAGATGCAGACACAAGTGAAAGGAGTGAATGTGAATGAACTTGAGCTAGTTCAGAATAAATGAATCCGAACTAGTTCAAGTGAATGGTTAAGCTAATGTGGGTAAACAAGATATTATTCAACGCAAAAGGATAAAGTAACTTTGAATAAGTAATGAAGTGGCAACTTAATTTATATTTATGAAATTATGTTTTATTTAAATCGAGTTGGTTGGAAACATTAAAAAGAATTCAATGTTGTTTGAAATTGAATGCTTGAAAATGAAGCGAATAGAAATATATCGAGATTGAATAAGCAAATGAATATGAATTCATTTCTTGAATAAAGATGTGACCACTAGTTTTGGAATGATGAAGACTTATAAAATTAGAAAATTAGAAAATTTAGAATCCGAAAGTTGGAAGTTCCAAAATAAATGAGTCAATGTTGATGCGTAAATTTGAAGTATTCAATAAGCTGAAACAAAATGAGCATAATTTTTGTATGGATGATCAGAATCGGGCGATTCTGGACTTTTCAGAAACCTTAGAATCTGAACTAGAATTGTCATGGATAGAGCCTCATCAGATTTTTCAAGCCTACATGTTGAAATTTAAGATTTAGTCAAAGTCATATGTGCAGAAAATAAAAGTCTGAACTGAATATCGATATTGTTTTGACCATAACTCTCTAACCGAGTATCGGATTTTGATGTGCGAGTACAATTCGGAAAGGCCAGAATGTAAACTAAAACTTTCTCTTAATATGATGAGTCAAATTCTGATGTTTAGAGGGCTAAAAACTGGATAGAACATTTCAGGTCTGTATTTTCAGTGTTCGGGCTGAAGCGTTCGCCTTCACCAAAACAATCATAACTTTCAAACGGATTATCCGAATTCGACGAATCCGGACAATTCGGAAAGCCTGAAACTAATAATACAACTTTTACCTAGGGTGCTTCATTCAAATTCCAACTTTAAAGGTGTGATAATGGATGATTTCTTCGCTGGCCTGTTATAAAAATCATGGGTTGTGGTTGAATCATTTTGTGTATGTTGTATAAGCTTTACATATTTGCTATGTATTGTTGTATGTTTGATTCTTGTATATATTTGAGTGTTTTAGTAGGTGCAAGAGATGGTGTTACGCTCGGAGCTCGCTTGCGCTTAAAAACTAAAATGTTAAGGTAAATGAAATTGCATATAAACGCTGAAAAGGTACGTATTTGAATATGTGTTGGTTTGATGGTTTTGTTTTGTGTTTCCCCTGGTTCAGGGATTCCTCATCGATGATGAGATGTATGTTTGGGTTGATATACGTATCGGGATTTTTCCCCGGGGTTCTCCGTGCAAAGGAGATGCTGCCGAAATTTTCCGTGATTTCGGGAGTTAGAAAATTTATGATATTTTTACAATTATACAACTTATTTTACAAATACTATTTTATAAGTATGGATTTGGGAGTATGACTTGTTCAATATCTTATCTCGTTCTCTTTTCGAGGACGAAAAGCTTTTAAGTGGGGGAGAATGTAACATCCCAATATTTTCTGTATATTTTAAATTTAGGTTTAAAATAAATAAATGAGTTAATCTTAGAATTTGTGAAATCGATTCATAAACTTTATTTAAGTTGTAAATTGATCCAAATGGAATTTAGAAATATTTAAGTTAAAAAGGAATTCAAATTTGAATTGTTAAAACAATGGAATTTAAGTTGTTTAAATTTAATTTGAAATTCAAATTTTAAATTTGAAAATAACAAAATGTGGAACTTAAAATTTATGAAGTAAATTTATAGAATTCATTTAAGTTATAATTTAGTTTAAATTTGAATTTATAAATATTTAAATTTGAATTTAAACAGTTAATTGAATAATTAATTATTTTATTTATTTAATTAACTGTGAAATTTAACTGTTTTGACGACTGTCTCGGAATTCGACGAAACTGGCGCCATCAGAACCGGAACAGTGAATTATTATAGGATTTCAATTTGCGTTACAATCTGACTTACCGTTTGACCGTACGAGAGAAACTGTGAACGAAATCTTTATGAGTGGATAATTGGGTATTTCTCTAATTGGGCCTCCTATATATATATATATATATATATATATATCTATATATATATATCTATATAAAACCTCTTATCCATCTCATTCAGCCATTTTTCACCAGACGTTGTTTTCTCTCCACCTACTTTTCCTAATGGCTGAATTCATTCTCAAACCCTAGATCTAAAATAAAAATCCCAACTTGAAATTCAAATCTCTCAAAACCCTAGCGTATTATATATCAAACTGAAGCTCTCGACGATACGAAGCTTCTGGTGCTGTTTGTTTCGACATGCAGTGAGTGGTTTGGTCAGAATTCATGGTCAAAGTTCGCTGTTTCGTAACCCTAACCATGATTTTGGGGATTTTTGATTTAAGAACTAATTGACGAATTGAAGACATGGGTCTTGAAGAGGAGGTTGATACGAGTTCAGCAGTTGTGTTTATGTGACTTATTGTGCGTTGGATCATCGGGATTTGGGGTTTAAAGACCTACGATGGCGGAATTAGGGTTGGTCTCTGGCGACGCTACAGTCCATCGGAGGTGGTGGCTCCAGTCTGGTTAGATGCCGGTTTGGATGTGCTTTGATTTGATGGTAGCCGCCGGTTTTAATTCGGCCAGAGGAGGAAGAGATCGGCGGTCAAAGCTAACGTGGAATTGGGTTCCAGCGCCGGCTACTGTAGCAGGCCGATTGTGCATGAGCGGGAAGATGAATTGGGGGGTGGGCCTGCTGACGTGGCAACGCGGGATTGGTGAGGGTTTTAGTTTATTTAAATTTCATATATTTAGATTTCAAATAGAAAAACGCTGATAACTCTTTCGTTTTAACTCGGATTTGGACACGGTTTGTTGCATTGGGATCGTGGCGGAATTGCGGACGTTTTGGCACTAACCTGGCTGCATTTAGAGGCTGTGAAATTTTGGGCTATGGTTGGACGTTCGTCTGATTTTAGACTCAAAGGTGAGTGATTTTCTCACTCACGAATTACTGAATTATTCCCCTATTTATTGAATTAAATTATGAAATAAGTTTGGTTGCATGGTTGAGTTGGATTGTTGATGTGTTGTTTAAATTTGACATGCAAGCGTGTTAACATGCAATCTAAGTAAATGATTAGTTATTTAATTTAATTTAAATCTCTAGTTGAAATTCGGACCCTTGTTAATCCTGGAACAGTTAATGCTGATCAGTTGAATGAAATGATGTGATGGATATTTGGTTGAATTTTATTACTGAATTGAGATTGACACTGCTTATGCCCATATTCAGTATATCGTATTGCATGTTGGTTTTGACGATAAATCTCATTTGTACCCTCAATGTTGCGGGCATCTAATGAACCCGGGATTTATCGATAAAATGAATTAAGAACACAGAGTGAAATGATAAATCTCTGTGACCCTGATTTGGATTGAAATGATAGATCCATCCCTGAAATATCGAGAAATAAAATATTAAATCACTTGGCCATTGGATAGATAATTATATACAGACATCGGTTGGTTAAATGATTTTAATATTTGAAATTTTATTTGATAGAATTTCATTTAAAAGAATGTGTCGATACTCGATTTTCAAATTCTTTAAAGATTCTGAACTGGGATGATGATAAAAAGGGGTGAGGGAATTTTCCAAACCAAAATAGAAATATCTAAACTGGGATTTGAATATGAATTGAAAACTTTCCAAAATAAGAGTTGGATTAGAAGGAAAATTCTTATGGAAATCAAATTTTGGGGAATTTAGAAATCAAGGGTATCTGAGTTGTTTTAACTCAGTTGGAATAAATATATCTCGGAACTCTTGAATCAAGTAGTTGTTTTGAACGAGATTGAAACGAGATAGGAATTAATGAACTCCGTTGAGACCGAAGGATAAATTCAAGTATTTGAAATTTGGAAAGAAGAAAGGTTTTGATTTGAGAAATTTATTTTAAATATTTATGCATTGATTCCAAATAATTATTCTAGCTTTGAACTATTAATTACCTTTACTTAATACTTTTGTATTTAAATAATTCCCTTATAATTCATTTTTCAAAGGGTTCTAGTAAATCTTATTTTAAGTATATATATAATATTTAAATTACTAATTTATCTTAACTATTATATTCTATATATAGCTACATATTTATTATGTAAAAAAATTTATTATTATTATTATATAAACATTTAGTTGACAAGTATATTTTTTTTATTTATTTTAAATTTCTTCCGAATGGAAATGCTTGAGTTTGAACCACTGGTTCAAATGGAGTTGAGATAAGAATCCGTGATAATCGGAAACCTTTGAGGTAAAGTATATTCTACTTGAATATTTTGTTTTGGAAATATTATGTGATTATAATATAAGGGTATGGGATATTTTCTAGTTTTAGAATATAATCGGTTGGGTATGATTTTGATATGTTGATATGAAAATTTTATTCGTTGAATATAAACTGGGTTCGAAACAGAAGATGATATTTTGATAGAAAAGCGAACCTTTGAAATGTAAAAGAACCAACCGATGTGAAAAGATGTAAGCGTTGGTTGTTAAAGAGACCGGAGTCGGCATAAGGCATACTCTCTGTCAGTGTCGATACCACTTTGACAACTGTGAACGTTATGACGTATCCAGAATGAGTATGATGACTTGGAGGCGATTATTGAATCGAAGGAGATGAACGATGACGAAATAGCCCTGACCTTCGGGTCAGAATTGAAATGACTAAAACAGGAGCTATACCGTGACTAACTGAGGTAGCACCTTTGATCGGACACACTTCTTCGATAATATTTCTATGACTATGATGATGATGATGATGATTTGGGCCCATTTATGACCTTGGGAGTGTGTTCCGAGGTGGGCGGTAGTGGCTGCTATGCGTTACCACCGGTCCGGGAGTGCAATTGGTAGAATCCTACCCTGGGCATTGCCTCGAGTGCCTTGTCATATATATCCATATCGAGCCCATACGATTTTGATTTAGCATTGCCTTGTATGGAGTGCCCTCTGATAACACCAGTACGGTGAATTTACGGTACTGTATAGACTGTTGATGCCTATAAACGGCGTAAGGGTAATATGGTAATCCCGCTTACGCTATTTTCAGTATTTATACTTTACTGAATAGACATTATAATAATAGCGTATTATTATATAGATATTAGTTTAACGGATCCTCGAGAGATGGGAAAAATCCCGTAACATCTCTTGAGTTACTGCACCCATGATACTGATGTTATTTCGTATTTTGATTTGACTAATATGAGATGATTTAGTGCTGATCCGAGTGTTTGTTGTGTTTTCTTTCTTATGCAATACGCTCGGGTCAGCAGACATTGCAGTTACTGAAGATGACTGTGCCTTGGAGATCGAAGACGAAGATTTGTATATACATTTATCATATATAGGTATTTTCCGCTGCTTATTATATCTGTATGTATATGTAACTCTGGTATTCATTTGAATGTTATAACCAATGTATACATTTCAACTGCCTTAACTGCTATTTATTTATTATATGTTGTCCTTCCGCTGTGAGATTCTGTGATTTGATTTCTCTTCTTTCTTTCTTTTTCTTCTTTATCAAATAACTGCCTGTGTTGGCGATTTGTTTGGGTCGACATGTGTGGTTTATTGTCGATTTGAACGGTCAAAAATATGGGTCGTTACAATAAGGAAACTACTAAATTAATGAAGGACCTACAAATACAATTTCTAGAGATATGCATACCTTAAACATATATATATATACATAGTAAAATTTTGAAAATTCTTTTTCAAAATACAAGTATGTCTCTCATATGTAAAATTTCTAATCGGGTAACCTATCATCTAAAACCAAATGTAACAACCCACCCGGAATGGGCCTAAATTTCGACCAAAAAAAGGCCTATTAGAACTTAGAACCATTCTAAATAGATCGTTGATTCCTATAAGAAAATACTAAAAGCAGATATAAAAAGCAATCTAAACGAAATCAGAGTCTTACATAATGAATGGGATAAAATATTATATCTCAAATTACATGTACCATAAATTTGAACCACTTTTAATGTTAGATACAACAGCTCTAAATAGATAAAAAAAGGAACATCAATAATTATCTCAATACATAACGATAACAATAACAAAAATACTACCATAAATAACTAAAGCCTCCATCATAGGGCTCTACCTCCAAACGTCACCAATCATCATTGATCAGAACATCCTCGCCTACTAACATGTTTATGTTTAGAGGAGGGAGTTCACAAAACGAAGTCCTGTAGAATGAAAAATATATAATTTTAGGAATGACTATTTCCTATATTCCGCAGTGTAAATTCTTTATGTTATATCTAAGCAAACAAACTTACACAACTAAACATATGAGGCAGACGTCTTTACAATCACTTAAGGCATATATGTTAATCTAAGCGCGGACATCCTTACAGTCACTTAATACCCTACGAGGTGGGCTATACCTAGTGGCTATTACCTAATTTATTAAGGGAAGACATCCTTACAGTCACATAATACCCAATGGTAGATCCCTAGTGACTTAAGACCTCGTCCCTAACGTCTACGTAAATAAATAAACATACTCTCCTTGTAGGTAGAGAAATAGTAACGACCACTTAATACCAGTTTAGATAGGAACACAACTTCGTTTAAGACCTTCCTGGCGGACTATCTTGTTACTGTAACATCCAGTAATTCTAAAGACACTATAATGATAAATTAAAGAATACTTAATTAAATATTTGAAATTAAGTAACGCCATTGTGTTCGTCTCGTAATTTTGCTTAAGATCGATTTCAAGTTTGCGTAAAACGGACATCGTATGAAGAAGATATTAAGGTTTGAAGTTTACATACATATAAGTCATTTATATATAAATATAACTGTTCCATAAAATCAAAGGCAGGAAAAATAGGGGGAAATCGGCCCATTAAGGGTCAACCCCATCCCTAAAGGTATCGACCCATGGGTCGACACCAACACAGGGGAGTCGACCGCCATGTTGACCCCCATGTCAACCCCCCCTTACGAGATCTGGGTAGAATCCTGCTTTACACCAGGACACAACTCTGAGCGAGATTCGTTGACCTTAGGCTATAAATAGGACCTTAATCCCATTGTTTTATTTATCTAAATCAATGGAGACAAGGAGGTGCTTCCCCGACTCAGAGTAAAATAATCTACTCTTCTTCAACAAGTTATACGTATTTATAGATCTATGCTACAATATCTACAATCAAATTCCCTGTGTTTTTAGATCAAATCACAGTGAGTTTATGTTGATTTTAGATATAAACACCTAAAATGTAATCTTGACATGTTTATAAGTTTGGATCTAAGGCTATGCCTGTTGGTAACCTGAATCACGATAGATCTGCCATTACTTGTATATTTAATTTACTGTTTAGATCTCATATGTCTGTTCATGATATCTCTATCCTGTTAGTTTTCCTAACCATATCACCATATGCCTATTATGTTAGTTCGCCTAATCATGTCACTATATGCCTATTCTATTAGTATCACTAGTTCTATCATCTTATGCTAGTTTTATTCATTATGCATATTCTTATTCTCTTCTCTCCCTCCTTCCCTTTTTGTTTTATAGCTAGGCTACCTTCGAGCCTATTCATATCGTTGAAATACGCGAACGCACGAAATTGGGAACGATTGGGAATGACTAATTTGGGGCATAATTCATATTGTAAAACATGATTGGGGATTTCGGGCATAATTTGTACCTTGAGCCAAAACTTGGGATTTAGGGGCATAATCTATATCTTGTTCTAAAACCTTAATCTGGGGCATAACTTGTATCGTAGATCGGACGGTGATTTGGGGCATAGTAAACTTGAAATTTGGTTAATAATGAAAATGCCTAGATTTATAGTATTTAGAAACTGTAACCACGCTTAGGCACGAGGTTAGATTACACTTTTGGTAGAAGCCGGCCCAGAACCACTCGACATATCCAGCGTCCACAAGTGGTAAATATAATGTGAGGGGTCTAAGTGCATAAACATGTAATGTGCTAAGACACGAGGTTAAGTCTGACTTGTGGAAGAAGTCTTCCCGGACCCAACCGGCATATCCAGCATCTACAAGTGATAGACTTAATGTGGGAGGTCTAGCGTATTATAACCATAAATGAATGAATGGTGATAAACTTGTAATACTTAACATGTTTAATTCTATGGGGCTTACATGGACCTGTCAAATTAGGTAGGGGTTAAGTAAACTTGCTTGAATCAGTGGGGGTTAAGTTAATCTTGTTATGTGGGGGCGGGTTATACATATAAACCCGACAAACTTAACCTGTAGGGGTTATGCAATCATGTTAAACTGTTAGGCATAACCTATCGAAATCCTAGTAGCGTAGATATAAGCCTACGGGGAAGCTTGTATCATCTGGTGTGTGTAGGACCCGTATCAGTCAGTAACCTATATCGATATCACACGAAAAACCCTGAACTAGGTCGTGGTCAGGGCATGCTTCCTGAGTTAGTTGTAAGAGGTCCATTTAAGGGACGGTGTGGGTAATGCATTCTGACGGGGTCATGTGCGTGCATGGGTCCGGTCCAGGAGGTTAAGACGCCGTGACACCTGTAGATATGGTTTGTGCACATCTTGTAAACAAAAGGTTGTCACTTTAGGAAGTGATACATCCTACTATGGGTCTAGCACAAGGTATCTATGAGTTAGGGAACCGATCGATTGGGGGTAGTAATCAAGGAACATATAGTCTTGCTTGCGTAGGAGCCTGTTATGGTTGTTGGGGGTTAACACCTGTCAGTTCTATTGGGCAACCTGTTATTGTATAGGGTAAAACCTCTCACTATACGTACACCTAAATCTTCCATCTTGTACTTGTTGGGATCATCTTGTTCTTTTGATACTAGTATTGGTGTAGAGAGAAAAATATTAGAGAAGCGCGATGCATGTTCTGTTCTGTTTATCCTGTTTAACTTGTTATACCTGCCTTATGACACTGTTATCTCTCTCCAAATTATATGCCTATCATGATGCTTTTACTTATTTATATGTTAAAAGTAATTGGAATCGCCAGACTTTATGTCTAACTCGTTTTGTTTCCTCTTCTTTAAGTTTGGTTCCTCTCCAGTTCTCAAGGTGGGAATACTCAAGATTGATCAAGATTCTTTTTTCTGCTTGGAGTTGCTTAGATGTAGTACTCGATTTCACATTTGCTTTACTATGGCTATATTTTGGGGAATATGCTCCTTTTATATCATTGTATTCTGATGATGATTTTTGTACAAGGTAGAAGTTTTATGTTTTCTGTATTCCAGACTTATTATGTAATTGGGATTGAACCACGAAGCATTCCTATTTAATAAACTTTTAATTCTGCTATTATTTTATATATGTCTTGTAATGTTTTTGTTTCTGTTTCTGTTTCTGTTTACCACGCTTCACGAAACTTAATGCATTCTGATAAAGAATGACATTAACGGACGTGGGGTGACACGTTTAGTATCAGATCTAAAGGTTACCAAATCGGATAAAAGATTTTGAAAATTCTTTTCAGAAAGGTTTTAGAAGAAAGCATTTTCAAAAGAAAAGACTATTTTGAAAAACATATTCCTTGAAGCCATATGAAATATCTTTCTATTCTCTGTGTGGATCCCTTTTTCCTTTTCTTTTTAGCATGTTTGGGGAACCTAATATTCCAGAGGACATACAAATACCGGCTTGGTTTCGTAATTATCTGGAGGCTACGGTACCTGCCGAAGGCCAAGTAGATGCCCCTCCCCTAGCTGCAGTTGTTGTTCCTCCTCCTCTACGTGCTAATAATTTCTCTAAGATATGCAAAGATTTATGTGCTATGGGCAGGAAGCCATTCTGAGGAATTGAGACTTTCGTAGAGGCAAGAAATTGGCTTAAAGAGATGGAGGATTTGTTTGGAATTTTTGAGGTTGATGATCGTAGGAACACTCAGTTAGTCGTTTGGCATCTGAAAGATGAGGTTTCATTCTGGTGGAAAGTGACGCAAGTAGGGCATCCAGTGAAGACTTGGGAAGATTATTGATAGAGATTCGAAATGAAGTTTCTTTCTTAAGCCGGGCAAAGTATGCAAATGGAATGGTTTTGGCGCTTAAGGAAGGAGGCATGTCTATTAAAGAGTATGCTAATAAGTTTAATCAATTAGCGAGGTTTGGTTTGGAACTAGTAGATACCCCGCACAAGAAAGCTTTGAGGTTTGCTAGAGGAGTGAATGAACCCCTTCTTATGTTGGCTATGTCTCATATTCCGATGGGAGCAACTTTTGAGAAACTCATTGATATGGCATTAATGCATGAGGAAGATAAAGGTGAAAAGAAAGATGCTAAGGTTGAGGAAACACAAAATAAGAAAATGTGGCCCAAGAAAGAACAACAACAACAAAAGAAGGGCGGTAAGAATGGAAAAGCTCGAGTTAAGAGGGAACGTCATCATTGCGGACGCGAGGGACATTTGTTCAAGGATTGCAAGAAAAGAAAGAACGCTTGTTTCATTGTGGAGAGGTCGGACATCTTGTTAAGGATAAGCAAGGACAGGGTCAAAGGGAAGGATCTTCTAGAGGGAAGGTGCATGCTCTCTTGTCCAGCGCGCCAGATAGAGGTAGAAAAGTTTCCATTGAAGGTTTGATTTCTCTTTTCAATCATCCAGTTAGGACTCTTTTTGATTCTAGCGCTTCACATTCTTTTATATATGATTCTGTTGTTGAGTCTCTGCACCTTAGTATTAGTGTGGTTTTGGATCTCGTTGTTGTCTCAAACCCCATTGGGGGTACGGCTCATCCGTCTATGATTTATCGGGGTTTGAGAATACTGTGTTAGGCTTCGAGTTTGAATGCGACACATATGTGCTTGGTTTCATGGGCTATGGTTTGATTTTAGGGATGGATTGGCTAGCCTTGTATGTTGCCATTCTGGAATGTGAGGGGAGGGTCGTTAGACTTTTGACTTACCACGGGAGGACGCTCGAAATTTCTTGTGACCCTAAAGAGTCTGTCATGCTTAGTTTCCTAGAGTTACTTGATGCATATGTCGATGATCTACGATCTGTTCCAGTAGTCTGTGAGTATCCTAATGTTTTTGAGGAGGTTCGAGGCTTACCTCCAAGCCGTGAGATTGATTTCCGTATATACTTGGTGGACAATGCAAAGCCGGTTGTATTGCCTGTGCGCCACATGGCTCCAAGAGAAAGGAGGAAGCTCAGCAAGCAAGTCGGGGAGCTACTTGGGAAAGGGTTGATTAGGCGAAGAATACCCAAATGGGGTTCTCCAGTAGTATTTGCTACTAAGGCGGATGGTTTGCTTCACTTATGTGTGGACTATAGAGAGTTGAATAAACTCACTACGAAGAATATGCACCCACTTTCGAAGATAGATAGTCTGTTTGACCAGCTTGTTGGTGTATCTGTTTTCTCTCAGCTAGACTTGGCCACGGTGTTTCATTATTTGAGGGTGGCCGAGGACAGTATAGACAAGACCACTTTTAGAACTCCAAATGGTTTCTTCGAGTGGCTCGTTATTCCTTTTGGGTTGACGAATGCACCCGCCTATTTTGGTGATCTGATGAGTAGGGTGTTTCGGGAGTTTCTAAATAAGTCCATTGTGTCTTTGTTGATGACATCTTGATTAGGAAGAGCATGACCGACATTTAAGGGAAGTTTTGAAAACTCTCTGTGCGCACCAGCTTAAGGCAAAATTCTCCAAACGTCATTTTTGGATAAAAGAAGTCAGATTTCTAGGGCATGTGGTCTCTAAAGATGGGATAGCAGTAGACCCCGTGAAGGTAGTTGTAGTTCAAGATTGGTAGATTCCAAAGAACGCAACGAAGGTGAGGAGTTTTCTTGGATTAGCGGGCAATTATAGGAAGTTCATTAAGGACTTCGCAAAGATACCAGGCCCACTCAGGAAACTGACAAAGAAGAATCTGACATTTTTCTTCGGATATAGATTGTGAAGATGCTTTTCAGTGATTGAAGAGGGCTCTGACAATAGCCCCACTCTTGACTTTGCTTGATGGGAACAAGGTGTTCACAATATACACTGATGCATGCGGTTCAGGGCTTAATGCTGTTCTAATGCAAGAGGGAAGGGTAGTATGTTAAGGAGGTAGACAACTAAGAGTTCAGTAGAAGAACTACCCTACCCATGACTTAGAGTTGGCTGCCATAGTATTCGCACTTAAGACTTAGTGCCATTATCTACTAGGATAGAGGTCTGAGTTGTACACCGATCATAAATCTCTCAAGTACTTGTTCTCGCAGAAGGATATAAATTTAAGGCAACAAAGATGGATGGAGTTCCTAGCGTCCTATGATTTTGAGATTGCTTATACCCCTAGCAAGGGTAATGTGGTGGCAAACGCATTGCGTAGGCAAAGGATGACCTTGATTCCTCTGTTTGTGGAGAGGAAAAGCTTGGAGTTTATATCGACTTTTGATTTTACACCCTCCACCGGGTTTACACCTGGTTTATTAGCATCATTAGAGGTGCGACCTACTCTGTTAGACTAGATAGGGACTTCACAGGGAGAGGACCCACTACTAGCAGATATCTTGGATAGGCTCAGTAGAGGGGAGACTTCTAGTCACCTTAGTAGATATTCCATGGACGATATAGGGTGGTTGCAACGAGATGGAAGGCTTTGTGTTCCCCGAGTTGGGAGTTTGTTAAAGACAGTCCTTGAGGAAGCCCATAATTCTAAGATGACTATTCATCCTGGTGGTGATAAGATGTATAAGGATATGAAGAGTGTTTTCTTTTGGGATGGGGTAAAGAAAGATGTAGGGAATTTGTTTCTCGATGTTTGATTTGCTAGCAAGTCAAAGCTGAGCAAAGGAAGCCCGGTGGTTTACTTAATCCTTTGGAAGTCCAATAGAGGAAATGGGAGAGCGTCTTGATTGATTTCATTAATGGTTTTCCTAGATTAAGAAAAGGCAACACTGGTATTTGGGTAATAGTGTATAGGCTTACTAAGAGCACTCATTTCATCCCTGTTAAGAGTAAGAGGACAATAGCATGGTTGGCAGCTGTTTATCTTCGTGAGATAGTCCATCAGCATGGAATACCTTCTAGTATTGTGAGTGATCGTGACCCCATTTTCACAGTGATTTCTGGAGAAGCTTGCAAGAAGCGTTAGGTACACAGTTGTGTTTGAGAACCATTTATCACCCTCAAACCGATGGACAGACGGAAAGGGTAAATAGAATCCTTGAGGATCTTTTAAGACTGTGTATCCTAGACTTCGGAGGGACTTGGGAAGAGCATCTTCCTTTTGTAGAATTCTCCTACAACAACAGTTACCAAGCTAGTATTGGCATGGAAACCTTCGAAGCATTGTATGGACGACCCTGTAGATCACCGACTTTTTGGTGGGAATCTAAAAAAAGGCTTCTACTTGGACCTGAGATAGTTAGAGAAACTTCAGAAAAGATTGATCTTATCTGCGGATACATGAAGACAGCTTACACAGACAGAAGTCCTACATAGATAGGAGAAGCACAGACATTGAGTTTGAAGTAGGAGACATTGTTTTCATCAAGGTATCACCTTTAAGGAATGTAGTTCGTTTTGGATCTGTAGGGAAATTGGCACCAAGATTTGTAGGGCCATTTCCCATAACAGAAAGGATTGGCCAAATGGCCTAGAGAGTAAAGCTACCAGAGAGACTGTCCGACATTCATGGATTTTTCCACGTTTCTCATTTACGTAAGTGCTTGCATGATACTGCAGAAGTAGTTGAACCAAATATGCTTGAGGAAGTAGAGGTGGAACGAGAGGCGACAGTTAGACAAGTTCCTACCCATATTCTTGGATCAGAGGTTAAGAAGCTACGCAACCGAGAGGTCAAGTTGATGAAAATACAGTGGGCAGATAACCAAGAGGATGCAACTTGGGAGACTGAAGACAAGATTCGTGCTTCGTACCCTTTTCTTTTCAAGGGTATATTCTAACTTCTTTTCCAAAGCTTTTATTCATGCTTGTTTCTATCGTTTAAGCATATTCTATTGATCGAATCTTTGACCTTTAGGTAGGAATCCCATGGATGTAAACATGTGTTTGAGACATGTTATGTCTGATGTATGCAAGTGGTTGCTAGTGGTTGCTCATGAATGCATATACGCAAACATTAGGCACTAGATCGGCGCTCAATCACTCTCATACTGCATATGAATTTGTGCATTTTTCTTCTTTTAATGGATGAAAGTGGGTGTATCATCATATGAATATTACATTTGGATGAATGATTGCACACACATATAGAACTTACATATTATAATAGGATTATTTGCATACATGTTGGATTCATGGCAGTAACATACATTGCATTAAGAAGGTCAACTGAATCAGTATGCCGCCTGATCCTTTGCATTAGTATAGGGACATATACACACACCTCTGCACATGTTCATACAAGCATTAAAAATCTTTTAAGTACAATGGATGCGTGTGATTGGCGGATGATTAGATGGATGATGGATGTTAGGATATACATTCTTCTTAACTTAGATATTTCGGGTACGAAATCCTTTAAGTAGGGGAGAATGTAACACCCCATAACTCTAAAGACACTATAATGATAAATTAAATAATACTCAATTAAATTTTTGGAATTAAGTAAAATGGACTACGCCACTGCATTCGTCTCAGAATTTTGTGTAAATAGACCCCAATTTTACGTAAAACATACATCGTATGAAGAAGATACTAAGGTTTGAAGTTTATATACATATAAGCAATTTATATATAAATAAAACTATTCCAGAAAATCAAAATCAGAGGCGGTAAAATAGGGGAAATCGGTCCGTTAGGGGTCGACCCCATCCCTAAGGGTGTCGACCATGAGTCGACACCAACACAAGGGTGTCGATGCCCATGTCGACCCCCCCGGGAGATGTGGGCAGATTCCTACTCTACACCTGGACACAGTTTTGAGCGGGATTCATTGACATGAGGCTATAAATAGGACCTTAATCCCATTGTTTTATTCATCTAAATCAATGGCGACAACAAGATGCTACCCCAACTCAAAGTAAAATAGCCTATTCTTCTCCAATAACAAGTTATACATAATCAGAGATCTGTGCTACCACATCTACAATCTAATTTCCTGTTTTTTTAGATCCAGTCACAGTGAGTTTATGTTGCTTTTAAATATAAACATCTAAAATGTAATTTTGACATGTTTATACGTTTAGATTAAGTCTATGGCTGTTAGTAACCTGAATCACAATAGATCTGTCATTACTTATATATCTAATTTACTGTTTAGATCTCATATGTTTGTTTATGATATCCCTATCCTGTTAGTTTGCCTAACCATGTCACCATATGCCTATTATGTTAGTTCACCTTATCATGTCACTATATGCCTATTCCGTATGACCAGTTCTATCATCTTATGCCAGTTTTATTCATTATGCATATTCTTATTCTCTTCTCTCCCTCCTTTCTTTTTTATTTTATAGTCAGGCTACCTTCGATCTTAGGCCTATCACTGAAATACACGAAATTGGGAACGATTGGGAATGACTAATTTGGGGCATAATTTGTACCTTGAGCCAAAACTTGGGGTTTGGGGGCATAATATATATCTTGATCTAAAACCTTAATGTGGGGCATAACTTGTATCGTAAATCAAACGAGGATTTAGGGCATAATAAACTTGAAAATTGGTTAATAATGAAAATGCCTAGATTTACAGTAATTATGAACTGTAACCGCGCTTAGGCACGAGGTTAGATTACACTTGTGGTAGAAGCCTGCACGGAACCACACGGAACCGCCCGACATATCCAAAGTCCACAAGTGGTAAATCTAATGTGAGGGGTATAAGTGCATAAACACGTAATGTGCAAAGGTTAAGCCCGACTTGTGGAAGAAGTCTGCCCGGACCCAACCGGCATATCCAACATCCACAAATGATAGACTTAATGTGGGAGGTCTAGCGCATTATAACCATAAATGAATGAATGATGAAAACTTGTAATACTTAACCTGTTTAGTTCTATGTGGGTTACATGGACCTGTTAAATTAGGTAGGGGTTAAGTAAACTTTCTTGAATCAGTGGGGGTTAAGTTAATCTTGTTATGTGGGGGCGGGTTATACATGTAAACCCGACAAACTTAACCTATAGGGGTTATGCAATCTTGTTAAACTGTTAGGCATAACCCATCGAAATCCTAGTAGAGGGGATACAACCCTAGGGGGAAGCTTGTATCATCTGGTGTGTGTGGGACCCGTATCAGTCAGTAACCTATATTGGTATCAAACGTAAAACCCCGAACTAGGTCGGAGTTAGGGCACGCTTACTGAGTTGGTTGTAAGAGGTCCATCAAAGGGACGGTGTGGTCGGCGCATTCCGACGGGTTCATGTGTGTGCATGGGTTTGGTCCAGGGAGGTTAAGACACCGTGACACCTGTAGATATGGTTTGTGCACATCTTGTAAACAAAGGGTTGCCACTTTAGGAAGTGATACATCCTACTATGGGGCTAAGACAAGGTATATACGAGTTAAAGAGACGATCGATTAGGGGTAGTAATCTGGATACATCTAGTTTTGCCTGCGTAGGAGCCCGTTATTGTCGTTGCGGGTTAACACCTGTCAGTTCTATTGGGCTACCTGTTATTTTATGGGGTAAAACCTCTCACTAGAAGTACACCTAAGTCTACCATCTTGTACTTGTTGGGATCATCTTGTTCTTAAGATAATAGTATTCGTGCAGACAGAAAAGTATTAGAGAAGCGCAATGCATGTCCTATTCTGTTTATTATGTTTACCTTGTTATACCCGCCTCATGACACTGTTATCTCTCTCCAACTTATATTCCTATCATTATGCTTTTACTTATTTATATGATAAAAGTAACTGGACTCGCCAGACTTTATGTCTAACCCATTTTGTTTGCACTTCTTTCTCTTCCCCCTCCTAGGTTCTCAGGGTGGGAATACTCAAGCTTGATCATGATTCTTCTATTCTGCTTTGAGCTACATAGATGTATTGCTTGATTTCGCATTTACTCTACTATGGCTATATTTTAGGGATTATTCTATTTTTATATCATTATACTCTGATGATGATTTTTGTACAAGGCAGAAGTTTTATGTTTTCAGTATTCCAGACTTTTGTGTAATTGGGTTTGAACCACGAAGCTTTTCTATTTAATAAAGTTTTAATTCCACTATTATTTTATATCTGTCTTGTAATGTTTCTGTTTCTGTTTACCTATAACGCTTCATGAAACTTAATGCATTCTGATAAAGAGTGACATTAATGGACGTGAGGTGTCACAGTTACTATCTACCTGTCCCTACGGGTGAACTCCTAGCCACTTAATACTTTCCTTAGACGATGGTTCTGTTAGGCTATTTTCATAGAAAAACTTAAGATAGTATATTATAAATAATATGTTCAAACCAATCTAGTTGAAATAGACGTTTAAACCTATTAATTTCCAAAATACAAATATAACGTTTTTAGCACACAAACATATATAGACATTAAAAATAAGAATCAAGTGAATCGGAACAAAAAAACTAAGAATTTCATAATACCACTAAGTCTAAATTTCCATTATTCAAATAACACAAACCTAAATACATCACTTTTAATTGACCATTCCAGCGATAAATAAAATATAGGATCTGGAGAGTTTATAGCATTTTATTTACGTTTAGTCCAAATTCCATATAGGCCTAATAATCCAAATCCAAAATAGAAAAGATAGAAAATAATATGTGCAGAATTATATTCAGATCTTGCCCTTTGAAATCATGCTCTAATCCTTCTATTAATATATATAAGAATCAAGTAAATTAGAATCTTATATATATATTAACAAAATACCATAACTTGAATCTATATTAATCTTGAATAGAGAGGATAGAATTGAGGTTATAGGAATAAAAGGGAATCCTAATCTTATCTCTGGAATTAGCAATGGTAGAAGGATAGTCTGGAGGTGCTGAGAGGAATTAGAATAAGGGTTAGAGTGAGGCTAGGGAGTCATATATATAGTTGCAAGTGTGTGTATAAACCATTGGATTATTTAGATTTAATCCGTACGGTATAACTGATGTAATTTAGATGTATCTCCCTAGAAAAATACACACTCACCACCGCTCCACCCAGGAGAGCAATCAGCCCCTAGGTCGTCCCCACTCTTATAGAGGTTGTCAAGCTCCATATGGGGTCGAGCCAGGAGATTTAATTCTTCCATGACGATGCTTTCTATTAATTTCTTAGTTAATTCCTTTGATTTGTTTCCTTATGTTGATTATCTTTGTCCCCTTTGCCTGAATATATACATACAAATTTAAATTCTCTTGGAATATTCTTTTATGCCAATTTATAATCAAATATATTCCGAATTTAAACCTTACGTGTTAATATTTATGCATAACTTGGTTTATTAATATTTCTTTCATACAGACTCCGTTGTCAGTAAACAAAATATAAAAACTGACCAAAATCTCGCCACGAATGCAATTGCTATACTTTCATAACCCAATTGCCAATTATTCAAAATTTCATTTTAATCCCATTAATTTGTTACTGACTAATATTATTTATTTCAGATTAAATTATTTTATGTCTAAAGTAGGTTTATTTTATAAGGTGTTACATTATTGTAATTTCGTTTCCTCGTCTTCTTTCTCCCTAAAACATTCTTAAACCCAGTTACAATTTTCTTCTTTGAATTTCATCCTAAAACCTAATTTCTTAATTAAATTAATAAATAAAAAAGATATTGGTAAGACTACAGCCAAATGAGAATATTAGATACTATAAAGGAGGAGAAATCCATTCTAATTATTGTTCTACTTTAGATCTTAAGGATTTTCTTAGATATCGAGCTTGCTTAGGCTTGGGTGAGTGATTAGATCTTTCACTTACTAATTAAGATGTTTTGAATCCTAAATCTCTTTTAAGAAATCATCTTAATTTGCTATATTTACTTTTCTAGTTTTTGAAATCATACATATGAATTATCCATGATTTGAGTGTGATTTGCGAAAATTATGCTTTATAAATTACTAATTTTTGTTCTTTTGGATCCCAAATTTTCTGCCTTATATTATGTCTTTCAAATCTTGCTAAAATTTATATTTAGAATATTGTTATTTTCTATGTATGTTGTATGCATGATCTCTTTATGTTTGGATATGTGAAAATGCCAATGAAACGAAAATTTGGATACAGAATTGGACTAAGGATCATAAAAAGCCTAGTACATTCAAAATGCCAAGATCTGCATGCGATTTAGAGTATGTAATAAGAAAGGTATGTCCAGGCTGCATGTAAAATTTTAAGTCGTTTATAGTTCATATAGTTAGTTATGGACGTTTGAAGACGAAAAATAGAGGTATTGTAGGGATTGGATCGGCTAGTGTAACGCCCGTATTTTTGGTAGCCAAATATTTAATTTATTTATTAGTTTAGATATTATATTTGGAAATATTAATGGATTTTAATATTGAAAACGTTGATAAAACAAAATTTGAACATTAAATTTATATTTAATTTCAAACGAGCTCGAAGTGGTGCGGTAGTTCGTAATATTGAGTTTGGAACTTCAATTGAATATACAGGATCCGATATAAGTCGGATTCTGTGAAACGAGAAATGTTTGAATCTTGTTGATTATAATTCTCATATAAAAGAGAAAATCGAGATTTCATGCTATAGACTATTAGTTATATCCAAACCAAATATTAAAATAGTCGCTATGGAAATCATTAATAAACAATAACGTTTATTTAATTAATTCAGTAAGGATTCCTATATAATTTGGATACTGTTTTAACTCAGAATGTTGATATTGAGTTGTATAATCCATATTTGTTTATGTTTGAAGCTATATTATATTTTCAGTGGGATATTTACGATAATAATAATTTATTCTCATTTAATTTGATTATTTTGGAATTTATATATACTATTTATATTATATATAAGCCTTAAGAAAATCCATTTTGCAAACGGCCTCGATTTTCGATGAAATTAGTTTCATCGGAACTGTAACGTTAAATTATTATACGACATTAAATTTTGTGGTAAACTGATGTTATATGTGACAACGATAGTCGTAAACTCCTATATTTTTATTTAATTGTTTTATCAATTTAAATTGGAATTTAAGAATAACTAATTATCTATCAAACTCCATTTTCAATGAAATTAATTTTATTAAACCCATGGTGATTTATTTTTGTAATATTTCAATTTTCAAGTTAATGGAATTTAATTTGTGATCATACACAATTTAAATGTGTGTCGGTTCACATATATGAATTATAAAGGAATTTTCACAAACGACCTATGAATTCAACGAAACCTTTTCCATCATGTCTGGAATATTGTTTTATGTTAGGATTTCAATTTTCATTGAAAACGAAGGTCGTATATAGTGGTTTTTGCGTGTTACTTCACCACGGAGTTTCATATAATAATATTTTATTTAATCCTTTACCCTATATATACCCATTTCCTAAGTCAGCCCTAAATTTTGCCATGAGAACCAATCTACGTGGTCAAAACACAAGTGAGCCGCCAACTTCAACGTTTAATGGGAATGATCTCGCAACCTTCTCCTCCCAATATCTTCTAACCCGATGATCTACTCACAAATGTTTCAACTGGAAAACTTTAAGCTCAGTGAGCTCGACGACGTTAACGATGGCGATGGACTGTGAAGTGGCGTGGTGGTCGGAATTCGGTCAAAAGTGCACTGACGTTCGAATTGCAGGCGGAAGAGAGAGCTGGAATCATTGAGATTTGGGGTGAAGTTGGACTAAGCTGAGGCGCTGACGCTGGTCAGGTATGATGATCGTCTGGGTTGATAGTGGCTGAGCTATAGTGCGATGGGGGTTATGCAGCGTAGGGTGAAATTCTGTGCTAAGTGAAGGCAACAAATAGAAGCGGGACGGAAGGTTTTATGATCAGGGTTGTTTTCTTGTCTGACGTAATGAACTATAACTAACATAAATTAAGGATATATTATTTTAATAATTATAATAATTAGGCTCCTAAATACTAGAACGTGCATAGATGCAAGTATATTGTTGGGTACTGAACGGAGGGGAGAAGCAAACTATCGGCCCAAAATTCCTATTTTAACTGATTGGTTCAATTTAAAATTTGATTAAAAGATAATTAATTTAATTAAAATTGTATATCATAAATTGTTGATAACTCAATTATACGATATCAAATTGGACAAATCGGGTGCCGTTGAAATCGTTTTGACGACTACTACGTCATGGAACAGAACTGGATGCTTTTGGAATTAACTAGAATTTTCAGTTAAATTAAACTCTTGTTTGATATAACTGAAACGAGTCGTTTAAACAACAACTCAAATCAAGGGGAGTAAACCTCACTCAGTTCTTCCCACTTATATTTTATATAAGTCGGGTTTTATAATTGTGTATTATGGTTGCTAATGGTTCACTGTTTGTTAAATATATACCCATATATTGATTGAACCAATGAAATTAAATGTTGTTTAATTTTAGTGAAACACCAAATCATTATTCTAACGATTGGAACCAATTGAGGTAACTAACCTTACTGGTCACATTTATAATATGACCGTATTTAATTTAATTATCTGAATTGTTTTGTTAAATAAATCGGTTGATGATAAATAATTGTTATTTACTGTTACAGAAATCATTGGTCTAAATTGGATAATTCTTATGAATGATTTATTTGAGATAACTATATTTGGATGCAGGGAAAACAAGTTGGAGGGATCCAACTGGATTCCTCACCAATAGTTGTTAAATTCTATTATATTATTATAAGTCAAAAACATGAATTTGTGATGTAGGGATTGACATGTTGGAGGAATCCAACGGGATTCTTCACTAATATTGATAATGTTTATCAATATGATTTGTTGTGTTCATTTGGATGTGAAATTAGTTTATATTTCATGGTTTGGTACTATAGTAGATATTTACCTCTTTAGTACTGATGACGAAAGAAAAGATTTGAAATCGATATTAAATCGATTGTGAATGCTTTCAAAGTTATATTTATATATTTGAAATACGATGTTTATTTTAAAAATAAACATTGAAGATTTATTTATGTTTTTAAAACTATTTAAATTATTTTAATTAATGGAATTTCCAAGATAAATAAATTAATGTTTAAGCGATATGGAAATGTTAAAATGATTGTGAAAAAGGGATTAAGAAGCGTGAATGGAATGTGTGTATAGACGGTGATTCTAAATGTGAAACCAATACTTAATATTGGATTTAAAGGCAAGTAATTTAAATAAAAGAGTAAATGGATATTGAGTAGAATTGAAATTCATAACATTAGCTTATAAATGTTAATAAAAATTATTCTGGAAAATCAGATAAGAAATTAAGGTACTAATTTGGAAATGGATAATGAATGGTTTAGATATTTATAAATGAATGGTTGAGATATTTATAATGGAAGGTTAAGGAAATTAGAAATGAAAAGTTAATGGTTTTGTAAATGAAAGGTGAACTATTTTTGAAATGGAATTTATAATATTGTTGTAGAATTTAAATTGGATTATTTTGGTTACTTTTTATGAAATGATATTTAAATAAAACTAGAGATGATTACTGAGATTATAAGATATATAATTGGTTTTGAAAAAAAATTAAAAGGGAATATAATGTGGTTTTTGAGAAATTATGTTAGTTTAGTTGAGTAACTTTCGAGGTGTCAATCTGATGATGGTTTCAGCCTTCAGGGTTAATACTGAGAGATTTACTCACTTACGAATTAACAATGAATAGCCAATAAGAAGTAGTGGAGTGATAATTGAATATTCTTATATTAAAATAAGAAAAGGGAAATGTTTTCTGATTTAGAAGTCTTAATATTTAATTAATGACTGGTTAATTAAAGAGGTTAAATGATCTTGGGTACTGAATCGGTAAATTTAGTTTATTTTTATGGATGAATGATTGTTTATTTAATAGTTAAATAACCGACTATCAAATCTGACCTTTACGATTGTTGGTATGGAAAGACTGGGAACTAATTTATATTCGAAAACAATTCTGAACCAGCAAATACGTGGAATATGCTGATTGAAGATGAAGCAATTGAAGACGGTTGATCTTCATGAGTGGAAGAGCTACTCGTTGAATTTCTCTGGTGGCCGCCAGAGATACTATGAACTGTGATTCTATCATAAGTGAAATCTTTGGATTGCAAGGACTACATGCAATCGATCCATAGGGTGATACCTACGATGTGATAGGAGGGTACCTTCGGTTTATTTTGTTCCTGGATGACTTGTATGGATGGATGTCTGACTGGGTATTTCCAAAAGGATTACATACGTTGATTCCTTCAAATGTACCATAGCTGGTGGCGGAGATGGGCACTTCTCTTAGCTTAACAACTAGAGTATTTTTGTGGAAGTCAATTAGTGATTTTTTGAGGACCTGACGAATCTCAAGCCTCATCAATCAGAAATGGAAAAAATCGGGTAGGTCCCATGGCTATGTGGGTCGCTCCCATTAGGGTGTATTGTCACCATCTAGAGAATATTCATATTTGTTCTTCTTTTCACTTATGTTTCTCCTGGTAACGGTGATGTTTCTAGCAACCATAAGGGGACAATACATTTAGAACATTCAAGCGAAATGAATGGTAGGTCATGTTTATCCTGGGTTCCAAGATATTCTTGTTGAACCCGGTGTATTCCTCTATAGAGATACATTGTTGGAAGGTGGTCCCATACTTTGCCATTGGAATCAATTCTCCAATAAGAGCTGCAGTTTTGATTGTATACTATATATGTAGAGCGTGAGATGCAAGCATTCTACTAGATGGTTATTTATTTATATTTAGATATTATTATAATATCAGAAAAGATAAGATTTCAAAATGTTTATGTGTGGATTGGTCTTATGGTCATCCTTTTCTCGAAAAGACTTTGCCTTCATAATCAAGTTGGATGTTGCTTGTAAACTTAGTGCGTTTCTCACTTTGGTTCACCAGACTTATCCGGTGTTTGTAATGCTCGGGTTAGACCGAGTTTTACAGGTTCAGGCTATCGGATGTTGTGAGGAGACGAGCTGGCAGGGTTCAAACATATGATTTTATATAGATATTATTTCGTTGTGTGATTGTATACGAGGACAGGTTATTATAACTGTCCAGATGTGTTGATATGTACTCTAATGATTGTAAGTTTTTATTTCAGGCTCTCAATAAAGAATTTATTTCTATATTATATTTTATTCCGCTGCGATGTCAGACTCTGTGTTGTGTTGGTTCTTTTCTTCTATTCTTAAATTTCTTCCTTTCTTTTCTCACCCTCTAATTTCTTTCTCTTAACTATCTTCTTCAGTGCAATTCGAGTTGACACATGTGGTAAAATGTTGGCATAAACTATATGGAAAAACTGGGTTGTTACAGCTAGGATCCAAAACATAAAATTTCAAGATCTCATGCGATCCAATGGATGTAAAAAGTTAGGTCCCATGATGCTACATTTCAAATTCCAAGTCATCTGGAGCTCATCTGAAAAGTTATGATCAACTAAACGCGTATAAATGGGATTATATCGGTATAAGATTCAAAAGACTAAGTGTATAGATAGATACATAGAAATCACTACCTATTTCTATCACTTGCTTCAAATAGGGTGAAATTCCTAAGGATTGATGTTAAGGTGTTGTAGAGCCTATATGTGAAGCATGGACGCCATCAGCGCTATCATACAGCGGGAAATGCAAGAAGAAAGAGTCCGACTTTAGGAAATTGGCTAAATATAGGGATCAATATTGATTTGGTCCATGAAACTTACCCATTAGGGGTGAGACACTTATGGTAGGCAAGGAAATTTGTTCAGATTTTAGTGAACATCATTGATCTCTTGTAAACTATTATTCGATGACGATTATTCTTGAAGAAATAACTCCAAAATGACTAGTTATACTCCAAGAAGAAGATTAGAAGACTATTAATTGGATGATAGGACTACGAGCTAAGGTTATCGGGCTAATGGAAGAAGGTTATGAGACTACAATGCTTGAAAACTATCAATGGGTCAAGAATGGCTCCACACAGCAATTGCTTCAAATGGAAGTTACAAGGACAATTCTAAGATGGACTCTTTTTTAGAGACACGTGAGAAAAGGGATCATTGGTATGAAAGTTTGGATGGTACTCAGAAAGTGTGGAATGATTGTCATGCCAATTTGGACCGTTTGATCCTTAATCTAGTGCAGTTGTCTGTCGGATCCTTAACCCGATGTACATTGTATAAGTTAGGAGGCTTGTGACATTTTCTCCATCAGGAGATCTACACTCATTATATACCTAATGTACGATGTTGTAGTTTAGTTTCAAGCCGCCGAAGTGGCACGTACTTAAGTACCAAGTTGCCAAATGTGTCATATATCCAATGCACTAAGTAAGTGAACGTGAGGATGAATAATGGATGTTTTGTTTGCTTTGTCGTTCATCATCTTAAGGATGTTACCTAATGTAGTTATCGTCAATGATATACATGGGCGCCCCTAGCACGTCGATATAGGATACACTCATGGAATTGTTGTAGACTACTATATATATTTCTAGGTGATAACTTTATGGATGCAAGAACAAGTTAAGTATCTTTGTACTACCATGGGCAGTCTTATATGTGAAGGTTAAAGATAGGTGTTCTGGTAGTGAGAAGGAGATTGCTCTCATATTACTACATTTATATTTTTATATTCCTTTGTTTAGCACTATGGGGCCATTTTTGCTTTATGTTGAGGGAATGAATATTTTGAGTTACTTTAGAGATGCATAACTTTGTTCACTTTGCTATATAAAATTTTGGATCTATTACTTTGGTGTAGTGATCCATTTTAATTATTTAATGTCTTGCTTATTTTATATCGATTACATTGATTACTATATTTTGTTCCAATCATTGTGAGATATAGGACTGGTTTTTTGCTATTTAGTTAAAAAATTAACCTTTATGGTCGCCTTGCATCATTTGAGCCCCATAGCAACACTTTTTGAGTATCTTGGGTGTCAATGATATATGGTGGTCAATCATATGGTATCAAAGCTAGGTTGTATTTTTTAAATCCAAGTGTTGGTTCAAGAATATATATATATATATATATATATATATTTGTGTATGAGGGCTCATACTTGTTATATATCTTGGTTTTCAAAACTATATTGTAATATATATATATATATATATATATATATGTAATATAGTGTATGCGGCTTATGTACGGGACCTGTTAGGCAAGATTTTTTATAAGGAGACTAGTCTTCTTTACCTTGTTTGAAGAATGAGTTGCCAAGCGAGGAATGCTGTATGGAATCTTAATTCAAAAATTAAGGAGTAAGTTGTTGGGAGTTGTTGATCCCGACCTACTAACTATTTCCAATGCTTTTACGTGGAACATGCTGCAAAATGCTCAAGTGGTTTCCCCTTGTAATGAAATCGAGGGTGGTGCTGGGCCTGAGTAAGAACTTTACTAGCTTGGTGATAAATTATTTTAAGGGACTGAGTCGACTATGGAAGTTCAGGATTGGCTCGATAATTATTAGTGATTCCTTGATGATTTGATATGGAAGATTCTACAAAGAGGAGATTGGTCTCATGTCAACTTCAAGGTAGAACAATGAATTGGTGGAATTCATGAGGGTTGCTACACCTAAAGATCAATTTCACTTAGAATTATTTTAAAGCTCGGTTTAAGGAGAAGTTCATTCTAGCTGCTCACAAGTTTTTTTTATTTCGTAGGTTTGCAGATTTGAAGCAGATAGATATAATTGTCTCCGAATATGTGTTTGAGTTCGACATTTGCTTGAAATATATGATGTCCTTCATTAACATGCCATAAATGAATCATATAAGGTTTATCTTTGGATTCAAAGATCACTTGGGTGAGAAGCTTTAAAACTATATTGATGAAACTTTTGAAGCAGTTGTTGGGATGAAATTAAGGCATAGGTGCTACCATGCAAAGTCCAAAGCTATAGAAAATGTCGTTTCTAAGGATGAGAACCGAAACCACATGCGAACAAGGGAAGTAAGAAGAAGTGGAACAATAAGAGAAAGCTATATCAAAATAAGGAAGATCAAAAGAAGAAGGCTAGGTCCGAAGTTCCTTGTTTCAATTGCAGGGAGAAATTCCATTACAATAATTAGTGCAAAACCAATGAAAAGAAGTGTAACTGCCACAAGAGAAGACATCTCAAGAAGGACCGGCCAGATATAGCTAAGTTAGTGGTGAATGCATATGCTGTCAATGATGTTCCAAATTCTTAGATTCTCCTTTGGAAAAAGGAGAAAATAAAGTGTAACACCCCATATTCCATAATGTCACCCATATAAGGATTTCAACAATAAATTATGTGTTGAATATATGACTTCTTGTTTGATGATAACAAATAGATTTTATTGATGTGTTTGATAGTGGAATAATAAGTATTATTGCTTAATAGTGCTTTACACAGAATACAGGTAATTTACACAAGCATTTGTTACTCAATAACATTTATTTTATTTCACAAAACAATTATTTACAAATTTATCTTGGAACACTCATGCTTTTTCAATTCACTTTACAAATGAACTCAATACAAAAGACCTTACAACTCTCTTTACATTTCGTACACAACTCTCTGCTAGACAAATTCTGCTCTTCACACTCCTACTGTCCCAGTTTTTCTGTTCTGCCTTTGTTGCATCATCCTGAAACCTGTCACATAATCAAAACACAGTACACTGGTACTAAAACAAACACTGGACAAATTTTTTTTTTTAAAGAATTTGATTCTCTATGTTGTCTCAGTTTTTCTGTGTGTTTTACTCATCATTTTTCAGACTTGAATAGCCATGCCATAACCATACTGGTTTGCTGATCAGAATCAGCAAATTCTGACCAGCCTCAACACAGTACAGTTTGACTGCTGTTTTTTTGTTTCTTTTGTTTCAGGGTCAAAAGACAAGGTAAAAATCAAAAGAGAAATGAAGGTATACATCAGCAAACTCAAAAACAGTGTGAAAACAACTCAGCATGGTGTACATAACAGACAGAATGATTCAAGTACATAACAGACAGAATGATTCAAGATGGTGATGCAACCTCAAATAACAATGAAAGCAAGCAGTTCAATCAGATCAGCTAGTGACAGTGTGCAACAGTTTTTTTTCATGTTCAGGGGATGTTAAAGAATGCTCAGACAACTCAAGGTTCATGTGCTAGTCAAATCTAAGTGACAAAGGAAAATGTACAAACACAGCAAAACAAGGCAGTGCAGACATGTTTCAGCATGGTGACACAAGTGATCAATGCAAATTGGATGAGGGCATACATGATGTTCAGATAAAGAGACACACGACATGTCAAAAACAGCTTCATGAATGATCAAGACAGATTAGAAAATGAAGCAATGGTAAGGTATGGCAGATCAACACAACAGCATGGATGTGTGGTAAACAGCATATACAAGGATGGTGTCAGCATGAAATGCACAAGCAAATCTCTAGTACTAAGTCAAGGGCAACATAGCAAAATGACTTGGCTAAAGTGATGCATGAAAGCAACAGTCCACACAAGCAAAATTATGAAACAAGTGCACAAATTGTATGCAGAATGTTTGTAGTATGTGTATGAGCAATGCAAGAAAATCAACATGCAATATTCTTTCCAGAAATGAAAATAGTCAAGAGAATCAATTTCAACAATCTTTGGCAAGTCTTCTAAAACTTTCCTGAAATCTTGATCGGACCAAGAAAACAAACATGAGTGCAATTATGCATGTAGCTGTATGGGTGAGTAATCAGAGCAGTTCAAAATTCAAACAAGGGTGTGCATAAGCATGGTGCTACAGCTCATGTACGTGATGGCGCAAAACAATTCTAACATGAATTTGTTTTTAAAAAATTAACAAAACTATGTTTTTTTGGAAAGGTTTAAATGCCTAGAAATTCGATTTCTTTCTTAGAATCTCTGGTAGTTCAAAAATGGAAAACAATATTCGGTTAAATCATTTTCTAGTATGGTGACTTGGCAGAAATTTATTCAGCAAAGTTATTGGTTGTTCTCAAAATTAGGAAATGTTTTTAAATCGGATCATATGGAGAAAGCTTTGATAGCAATATCAATAGCCTACTTATTCATTGTCAAATCAGTAGAGAAATCATTTTCTAAAAACAGAAAGGGTTCAAATCGAACAACAAAATCTCAGGGAAAAAGAAAATCCAATTCGAATATTCCCAAATCAAATCGAGCAAGTCTTTATGGGAAATCAGAGATTAGGGTCACAAAAACCCTATATAAACACACTTCTTCATCATCGACAAAAAATCAATCAAATTCGACAGCAAAATCAAAACCCTAATCCAAAAATCAGAAGTCTTACTTGTCGGATCGAGAGACAGAACCTTGCAGAGCCAAACCAGAGGACAAATTCAACTAATTCGAGTCTTCAATCAAATTCAACTCGAAGAAGTTCACGTTTTCCAGAAACCCTAATTGTCTGAGGAGCCGCCATTTTTGATTTCCAGTAAAAGGAGATTGAGCTAAAAATGAACGGGTGAAACAATTACTAAAGTGGCCGGCCAAGTGCCTCATAGGCTAAGCCAATCTATTTAATAAGGGGTGTTTCTTTGTTCTTTGTTCTCTCTTTGTATTTGCTTTGTAATTCCGGCAATAACAATTTTTTTTAATTTTATCTTGAACTAGAGTATACATATTACTGGCATAGTCTGGGAAAATCTGGTCTAGGGTACATAGGCTAGTCTATGATTTTGAGCTTAGGGTTAGACAGGAACAGGAGATGCAAGTTTACATAGGATTGTAAGCAGGAACTGTTTGTAACTCCTAGTAGAAATCTTAGAAAGGCAGCAGTAGGCACAGTTTGCCGAAGCTGGGTATTTTTGCGTGTGATTTTTTCTTTATTGCATATTTTTATATCTCTGTGTTTGTTTTATTTTTGTTAAAACCCTATTCACCCCTCCCCCCTCTAGGGTTATTATCGATCCTACAATTGGTATCAGAGCCAGTGTGTAACCCTAGAATTATGACTTCCGTGAACAATGCTTTTTCTGAAGGTCAATCTATTGCTAGACCACCCATGTTCAATGGTGGTGATTACGCGTATTGGAAAGCTAGGATGAAAATTTATCTTGTGTCTGTCGATTACGACGTCTGGGATACCATTGAAACTAGATATAAACCTCCTACTGAAATTGTTAATGGAACTGTAACACCTAAACCAAAAAGTAGGTGGGATGCGAATGATAAGAAACTATATTCTATAGATTCTAAAGCTATGAATGCTCTGATTTGTGCTCTTGATAAAACAAAATATAATAGAATCTCTCATTGTAATATAGCCCAGGAAATTTGGCATACTCTGGAAGTCACACATGAAGGAACCTCTCAGGTTAAAGAATCTCGTCTTTCCATGTTCAGCAATGAATATGAAAACTTCATCATGCAGAAGGACGAGAGCATCAAGGACATGTATGGTCACTTCTCTGTGCTGGTCTACAATGCTAGAGCTCTTGGAAAGGTCTATATAGAAATGGAACTTGTGAGAAAGATTCTGCGTGTACTGCCAATGAACTTTGAAGCAAAAGTCACAGCCATTTAAGAATCTAAAGATCTGAGTAAGCTGAGCATGGAAGAGCTTATCGGGATTCTGATGACGTATGAAATGGAGCTAAAAGCAAGAGAAGATCGCAACAACTCAGAACTGAAGAAGAAGTCAATAGCTCTGTCCAACACCGTTACTAGCGATAGTGAAGATCCTATTGAACAGCTTGCCATGGCAGTCAGACAACTCACGAAGTGGAGAAAATTCAAACCTCGTAGAAATAAACCAAAGACCAACAATTCAAAAGACGAACCACTCTGCTACAACTGTCAAAAGCCGGGACACATAAAACCAAACTGTCCACTTCTCCAAAGAAACAAGAAGAATAAGAAAGCTTTTGCTATAACTTGGGATGATGAGTAAGGAGAAGAAGATTCAGACAGCAGTGAGGAAGAAAGCAACCTGTGCTTCATGGCGAAGTCAGATCTAGAAGATGCCAACGAAGAAACCACTGAGGTATACAGTTATAACGATCTAGTTTTAATGAGTAAACATCTTTCTGAAATTATTGACACATTAGAATCAGAAGCAGAGAAACTGAAGGCAAAAAACCTTGATCTTATTCAGAATAATAAGAAGTTGAAATATGAACTTGAAAAAGTTTCAAAAAACAACAATCTAGATTGTGAAATTTGTAAGGCTGTGAATCTAGAACTCTCAACACTCAAGTGCACCATGGAGAATCTTGAAAAAGTAAATTTGACTCTAAAAGAAGATGATGACACTAAAAGAAAGAATTACACTTCACTTGTGAATGAGAACACAATCTTAAGAACGAGAGTTCAAGATCTTGAGGTTGCTTTGAATAAATTCTCAATTGGTCAAACATCTTTTAAAATGTTGCTTGGAAACCAACTATTTGCAAATAATAGAAAAGGACTTGGTTTTGGAAAGATACAAGAAAAAATGACTAAAATTGACAATGTTAAAGGTAGAGGTATCTTTCCCAAATGTGTAAAATGTGGAGTAATTGGTCACAGCCATGAAAACTGCAATAAGATTCAAAAGTTCAAAAAGTTTTGGGTTCCTAAATACTTGGCACACAATTATCATAATGATTGGAACACAAATAAAAGGAAAAATCAAATCTGGGTACCAAAAGAATCTTATGATTATCACTTCTCTACTACTGATATGCTCGGACCTAGAAGATTCTCTGGGTCATCCTCTTCTCTGTATGTGTAAGTATGTTGGCGGGCTAAGGAGCAACAAAAATGGTATTTGGATTCAGGTTGCTCCAGACATATGACAGGGGATAAAAGACTATTCCTTAGCCTTGAAAAACATAAAGGTGGGAATGTGACTTTAGGTGACAACAGCAAATGTAAAATCATAGGTAAAGGAAAAGTAGGTAACAGTATTTTTGCCTTAACCGATGTTTTATATGTTGATAATCTACTTCACAATCTTATTTCTATCAGTCAACTTTGTGATAAAGGAATGAATTTTGTATTTGATAGTAATGTCTGCAAAATCATTGAAATATCCTCTGGAAAGGTTTTTTTTACTAGGAAAAGAAGAGGAAATGTTTACACACTCTCTTTCGATGATGTAACTGTTTCTAGGTGCTTGGTAGCAACGGAAGAGGAGGCAATTCTATGGCACAGAAGGCTGGCACATGCAAGTATGGGTCTTCTTGAAAGACTGGAAAAAATGAGCTTGTCAGAGGTTTACCTCATCAGAAATTCAAAAATAACAAAGTGTGTAAAGCCTGTACTATGGGAAAACTTAGTCGCTCATCTTTTCGTCCAAAAAATGTTGTTAGTACTTCACGCGTGCTTGAATTGATTCATATGGATTTGTTTGGACCTACTGACATTGCTAGCTTAAATGGTAAACGTTATTGTTATGTATTGGTTGATGATTACTCTAGATTTACATGGGTTTACTTTCTAGCCAAAAAGTCTGAGGCTTTTGATTATTTTTCAAAGTTTTCAAAACTTGTTTAAAATGAAAAAGGGTTTTCAATTAAAACTTTGAGAAGTGATCATGGAGGAGAATTTGAAAATTTAGACTTTGAAAAGCTTTGTAAAGAAAATGGTTTTAAACATGAATTTTCTGCTCCTCGAACACCTCAACAAAATGGGGTGGTTGAAAGGAAAAATCGTACATTACAAGAAATGGCTAGATCTATGTTATGTGAATATAACTTGCCTCAAACCTTCTGGGCTGAAGCAGTAAATACTTCATGCTATGTAATGAACAGAGTTATGATTAGACCAATACTTAATAAAACAGCATATGAACTTTGGTCTGACAAAAAGCCTAATATTTCATACTTTAGAGTGTTTGGATGTCCTTGTTATATTTTAAACACAGGAGAACAGCTTGGGAAATTTGAGTCAAAAACGATTGATGGGATTTTCATGGCTTATTCCTCAAGAAGTAAAGCTTACATAATCTTCAATAAACAATCAAGAACAATTGTGGAAACCGTCAATGTAAAGTTCAATGAATCTGATGTGGATATGATCTCTGAAGGTGACAAAGATGATGATGGTGCGCAAGAAGTTGAACAAGAAAACAACGATGCTGAAGAAAACAACGAAGAAGCCACTGAAGCAGCAGCAAATGTTGAAAGACTGAAATTGAAGCCCAGTCATCCTCCAGATTTGGTAATCGGAAGCCCAACAGCTGGTGTTCGTACACGTTCCTCTCTCAATAAGGATGTTTGTACCTTTTGTATCCATAATGCTTTTGTATCTGAAATAAAACCAAGTTCTTATGATAATGCTCTTAATGATGAATTTTGGTTGTTAGCTATGCAAGAAGAACTTAACCAGTTTGAGAGAAACAGAGTCTGGAACTTGGTGCCTTGGCCAAAAGACTATCCAATAGTTGGAACCAAATGGGTGTTTAAAAATAAGCTTGACGAGTCTGGAAATGTAATTAGAAACAAAGCTAGGTTGGTTGCTAAGGGATACAATCAGATCGAAGGCATTGACTTTGATGAGACGTTTGCCCCGGTTGCTAGGTTAGAAGCAATTAGAATCTTGTTGAGTTTTGCATGTTTTAAAGGTTTTAAACTGAAACAAATAGATGTAAAAAGTGCTTTTATGAATGGAGAACTGAAAGAAGAGGTTTATGTTGAACAACCCCCTGGTTTTGAGAATCACGATTTTCCAAAATATGTGTATAAACTAGAAAAAGCATTGTATGGCCTTAAGCAAGCTCCTCGAGCTTGGTATGACTGTCTCTGCACTTATCTTTTGGAAAACGGTTTTAAAAAGGGGTGTGCTGACACAACTCTGTTTCTATTACATGACGGTGATGATTTTTTGATTGTTCAAATCTATGTTGATGATATCATATACGGTGATACTAATGATGTCTTGTGTGAAAATTTTGAAAAAGTTATGCAGGACAAATTTGAGATGAGCTTGGTGGGAGAATTGAAATATTTTCTTGGCTTTCAAATCAAACAGAGCAGCAAAGGTATCTTTATTTCTCAAACAAAGTATGTACTGGAGTTACTGAAGAAATTTGGAGTTGAAGATGCAAAACCGATGAAAACACCGATGAGTCCAACAACCAAGCTTGACAAAAATGAAAAAGGTGTTGCTGTTGATCAAAAAAAATATCGCGGTATTATCGGTTCCTTTCTTTATCTTTCTGCTTCTAGACCCGATATTATGTTTTCTGTTTGTGTGTGTGCTCGTTTTCAATCTAATCCAAAAGAATCGCATTTAAAAGCCACAAAACGAATTCTGAGATATTTGGTACACACACCAAATCTTGGTCTATGGTATCCTTCTTGTGATAACTTTAATTTAGTTGGGTTTACCGATGCTGATTATGCTGGCTCACTCACTGATAGGAAGAGTACTAGTGGAACTTGTTTCATGCTAAGTCATTCACTTGTTTCATGGTCAAGTCGTAAACAAAATTGTGTTGCTTTATCCACCAATGAGGCTGAATATATTGCTTTAGGAAGTTGTTGTGCACAGATTTTATGGATGATGCAGACTCTATCTGATTTTGGGCTTTGCTATAAACGAGTTCCTTTAAAGTGCGACAGTAAAAGTGCAATTGATTTATCAAATAATCTTGTACATCATTCACGCACAAAACACATTGATGTGAGACACCACTTTCTTAGAGATCATATTGCTAATGAGGACATTTGTATTGAATTTATTCCAACAGAATCTCAGCTTGCTGATATTTTCACAAAACCCCTTCCTGAAGATAGGTTTTGCAGATTACGATTGGAATTGGGAATTATAGAAATAAATTAATCTCTTTGCATTTTTTGGGTAAATTTTCTCTTAAGTTGTTATGTTGTCAATACTATTTTCTGACAAATAATCCAGTCTTCAAATCATCAAGAAAAGAACAGTATTCTTTTTGGACATTTTTGATAAAATTGTGACTGTACAAGATTTCAGAAAATGAGATGGATGAAAGTTTGTCTGCAACTCTGATGTGATTGAATATATTTTATAATATGACTAATTTAGGAATTTTTTTCACAAACCATCTCTGTCACTATCACCCTTCTACCATCCATCATTGTTTTATATATATTAAGGGGATTTAAATTTTAAAATATATATATATATATATAATAAGTAGTTCTCTGACCTCATTTAAAAAATCCAAGCTCTGGTCATGCACATTTATGAGTTTACTTATTTTCATGCTGCAACTAATCTCATTTAAAAATCCAAGCTATGGTTATGAGTGGTTAGTGTGCTCTTGAAGTATATATATATATATATTTGTATATAGATCAGATAAAATCCTCCCTGGTATATATTAAATAACTTTCCATTCCATCCTCTGTTTTTTTGTGAAATGTGTTCCTACTTTACGAATTATTATGAATTTTTATTTGATTGCTTGGAGTTTACGGCTCTGATTCTGTCAAATGACTTGATTTCTAACTATAGTCCATGTTTTTTGCAAATGTTCAGAACTGTTCATCTTTTGATGATTACAAAGGGGGAGAAGGAGTTAAGATTTTGTGTTGTTTACAGACATCTATAGATTTTATTTTGCCATTAATGCTAAGCGTTTAATTATTTTCTATTTTTTTTCAACTTCTTAGTTTATGTCTATTTACAACTGGTAGGGGGAGCACAAATATAGGGGGAGTTCATTTCAAACACATCCGGTTATCCTCAAAAATCTTAAGTCTGTTTGTCATCATCAAAAGGGGGAGTTTGTTGAATATTGTTGAATATATGACTTCTTGTTTGATGATAACAAATAGATTTTATTGATGTGTTTGATAGTGGAATAATAAGTATTATTGCTTAATAGAGCTTTACACAGAATACAGGTAATTTACACAAGCATTTGTTACTCAATAACATTTATTTTATTTCACAAAACAATTATTTACAAATTTATCTTGGAACACTCATGCTTTTTCAACTCACTTTACAGATGAACTCAATACAAAAGACCTTACAACTCTCTTTACATTTCGTACACAACTCTCTGCTAGACAAATTCTGCTCTTCACACTCCTACTGTCCCAGTTTTTCTGTTCTGCCTTTGTTGCATCATCCTGAAACCTGTCACATAAAATAAAAAACACAGTACACTGGTACTAAAACAAACACTGGACAAATTTTTTTTTATATAATTTGATTCTCTATGTTGTCTCAGTTTTTCTGTGTGTTTTTCTCATCATTTTTCAGACTTGAACAGCCACGCCATAACCATACTGGTTTGCTGATCAGAATCAGCAAATTCTGACCAGCCTCAACACAGTACAGTTTGACTGCTGTTTTTTTGTTTCTTTTGTTTCAGGGTCAAAAGACAAGGTAAAAATCAAAAGAGAAATGAAGGTATACATCAGCAAACTCAAAAATAGTGTGAAAACAACTCAGCGTGGTGTACATAACAGACAGAATGATTTAAGATGGTGATGCAACCTCAAATAACAATGAAAGCAAGCAGTTCAATCAGATCAGCTAGTGACAGTGTGCAACAGTTTTTTTTCATGTTCAGGGGATGTTAAAGAATGCTCAGACAACTCAAGGTTCATGTGCTAGTCAAATCTAAGTGATAAAGGAAAATGTACAAACACAGCAAAACAAGGCAGTGCATGTAACACCCTGAATTTTAGTTAATGCTAAAATTCACTGATTACAGAATAGATAATCTCAGATGCGAGAATTGGGGGAAATGGGCTGCGTCATTGCGTTCGTCTTGGAAAAATACGCGAAATAGAGTCCGAGTTTTCGAGAATCGGAGTCCGTATGGCCCAGTTATGGCCCAATGAAGTTGGCAGAAAATTTAAGATAAAAACAGAATTAAATATTTAAAATCAGATTTCGAATTGGGGCCAGCGGGTGCCAGGCGGGAAAAATTCCCGCCCTAGCCATGTCGACAGGGCTGTCGACAGGGGTGTCGACTGCCCTGTCGACTTGCCTGTCGACACAGGGTGTCGGCCCTGTTGGTCTGGGTGCACTAGATCTGGTTTTTGGCTGAGTTTTGGGCTGTGTTCTAGAGATTTCCTAAATCTGACGGTCCTAATTTAATCTAGGGTTAATCTAAGGGCCTAAAACACTACCTAATCCTATAAATAAGACCCCAACCCTACCCTAATTCATTCATAATTAGATCTTGTAACTAAACTATGGCAAAATGAAACTTGATAATGGCCTCCACAAATCAATGAAGAGAGTTGCAACCTAATCAACATCTTCTTCAACTAGAGCAACTAATTCCACTTCATAAGTTTGCTAATCTTGGTTTTGGTGAGTTCCTATGGCTTTAATAATCAATTGTTAAATTGATTATGGTAGGATGTGATAAGACATGGCTATGTTTGTGGATAAATGTGTTTATGCAAGTTTGTATGATATGTGATTTGCAAGTTTTATGCTATATGCAAGTTTAATGTCATGTTTTATGATGCAAAACACTATGTTGAACACTTATGCATATGTAACATGTTATGCAAACTATATGTGAGAGTATATGCAAGTTATATGTAACATGATATGCAAGTTATGCATGTGATTTTAGGCATGCTAAGTATTTGGCGTTATGCATGCTAAGTATTTGATTTTATGCATGCTAAGTATTTGATTGTATGCATGCTAAGTATTGGGTTTTATGCATGCTAAGTGTTTGGGTTTATGCAAGTTAAGTGGTGGGTTCATGCATAATAAATAATTGATTTTATACATGCTAAGTAGGTGGTTTTATGCATGCTAAGTGTTTGGTATTATGCATAAATCATGACATGCAAGTTTACCCTTTTAAATGTGATGCATACATATGCAAGATGACACCTTTATATGCTATGCATGTTTACCCTCCTTTAAGATGCAAGTCATATATGCAAGTTCAACATGTTATGCAAGTTATGTATATGCTTATATGCAAGCTCAACATGTTATGCAAGTTATGTGCATGACGTTATGTAAGTTATGTGCATGTTGTTATGCAAGTTCATATGCAAGTTATGTGTATGAGGGTATGCAAGTTATGTGCATGATGTTATGCAAGTTATGTTTATGAGATTATACAAGTTATGTGCATGATGTTATGCAAGTTATGTATATGCTTAAACGCAAGTTTAATGTGATATGCAAGTTATGCATGCTTATGCAAGTATGTGAATGCTTATGCAAGTATGTGAATGCTTATGCAAGTATGTGAATGCTTATGCAAGTTATGTGTATGCTTAAATGCATGTTTAACATGTTATGCAAGTTATGAGAATGCTTATATGCAAGTTCAACATGTTATGCAAGATATGTATATGATAATATGCAAGCTCATATGCAACATGTTATGCAAATCATGTGTATGATAATATGCAAGTTTGGGTTAAATGTAGTTGGGTTAATATATGCTCATAAATGCAAGTTGACATCCTCTTAACCCATGACAAAGTTATATGCTAAACCCATGATATTTGTGATGGATCTTCCCCTTTATTATGTCATGAAATGAGAACGATTTACGTGGGGAACGATGGGGTTGGTAAATATGTTAATAAAAGTATGATTGGGTATGATTAAGCATACCATAAAATGAATAAGCATAAGTGGGAATTTACCTATTGAGTTAGGTCTACCCCATGGGAATTTACCTATTGAGTTAGGTCTACCCATGTTATGAAAAACTTGATATTAATTAGGGATAATTAATATGGAGGTGATTAATTAGGTGTAATTAATCAACTAAGACACGAGGTTGGACCCTTTTGTAGCGGAAGTCTGCCCGGAACCGACCGGCCATCCAGCGGCTACAAATGATTGGCCCAATGTGAGAGGTCTTAGTCATAAATTAAATACATGATTAAAGTAAAGACACGAGGTTAGACCCTTTTGATGACAGAAGTCTGCCCGGAACCAACCGGCATATCCAGCAGTCATAAAAGACGGTCTAATGTGAGAGATCTTTATGATGTCATGATCTTAATTAATGAATTAAGAAACACTTAACCATATTAGCATGTAGAGGGGCATGTGGGGTTAAGTGGGTGCCTTGGGTGGCATGTAGTAACTAGTGGGGGTGCCTTGGGTGGCATGAGGAAACTAGTGGGTTGCCTTGGGTGGCAATAGAAAATACGATTAGAATACTTAACCAAAGTGGAACATGTAATTAAACATGATTAAAGGGTTAAGTAAGTGCCTTGGGTGGCATGTGGGAATCAAGTAAGTGCCTTGGGTGGCATGCGGAAATCTAGTGGGTGCCTTAAGTGGCAATTGAAATATAATTAGATGACTTAACCAAACCTTGACATGTAAGGGGGCATGATTATAAAAAGGGGTTAAGTGGGATGCACTAGATAAAATGACAAGCTTAAGTAGTAGCTTGTGGGGGCCCATTTCAACCAATATCCCAAACGTATCTTTGTTGGCTCGACCCAAGTCAAGGACGGGACACGCATATTGGGCTTGACTATAAGAGGCCAAAACGGGGTAGCGGTGGCAACGCAAGTCCAACGGGCTTCATATGCGTGTGTGGGCCCGGGCTGGTAGATAAGTCGTTGTTGCACCGTGTAGATATAAGCCGTGCACCGTTGATAGAATTGGTTGCCACTTTAGTGGAGTGATACACCCCACTGTGGGGCCAGCACGGGTATCTACGTTAGGGAGCCGATCGCTTGGGAGTAGTGGGGTACACCTAGTGGAGGTAGGGGCAGACGGCACCTACGTGGTCAGCTAGAAGTACCAGAAACTACTAGTTATATTTTCTAAGTCTTTTGGTGGGATCAACCTTTAAGTAGGAATTACTCTTGGTGGGTAGAACCGGTGTGGTGCAGTGTAGGAATTACCCTTGGGTGGGTAGATCTGGGGTGGTGTAAGCTAGTAATTATCCTTGGGTGGATAAATACGTCTTTTCGGTTATCGTAGTATATCCTGTGTTTTGTTGGCTACTTAGTGTAGTCATTATCCCCAGAGGTACCGTACCTTGTTTATATCATACCCTAATTACTTTAATGATTGTATTGTTAGGGTTATAGGACTCACTCAGACTTATGTCTGACCCCGTTGTTGTTTATCTTTTTCCCAACCCTCAGGTTATCAGAGTGGGCCTAGCACTAGTGGGCTTGGACCAGACCACTATATCTACTCTTTTGGGGCTTGGACCGTGGAAGTAAAGCTCGGTTTATCTTTTCTATTTTGGCTATTATCTATGTAATGGGATTATGTACTTCTATTTTATCAGGATGGATATTATGTACTTGACTCTTGTTATGGTTTTGTGATGTAACCAAACATGTTTTGTTAATGAAATGATGTTTTAAATTTTCAAGTATTACTTATATCTGTCCTGTTGTAATTTTTCTGTTCTATACTCACTAAAAATACTCCACCAAAACTAAGGCATTCCCTTAGCGAGTGACCTTAGCGGGTGTGGGGTGTTACACGTGGTATCAGAGCTTAAGGTTACCAGAACAGATAAATTTTTTTAGAAAAACTATTTTCTAGGAATATTTTTGAAAGGAGTATTTTCAAAAACATGTCTTTTAAGAGAAAAGTTTTTGAAAGAAAAGCATAATCCCCAATAGCCATATCTATATCTTTCGAATTCTCCATTTAGAATCTCTTCCTCTCTCTCATTTTGAGTTTCCCCTCCGCGTATAGATGATCTTTCTAAGATAGATAAGGATGGAAATCCACTTCAAGGGACTTAGACGTTAATCAGATTAGAAGTTGGTTCAAGAAGGAGGAGGACTGGTAGGTACCTATAGGATAGACGATGAGAGGAAGGCTCAAATAGTTGTTTGGTTAATGAAGGATGAAACCTCATTGGTGGGAGGTTACGAGTGGAGAATAGGGAAGAAGAAGGCTAGTAGTTATCCTTTTGGGAGGAATAGGACACCTTATTAGGATTGTCCAAAGAAGCAAGGGCAAGGTATGGAATCTTCTGGAGGGTAGTTGTATTCCCTCACGACTAGGGTACCAGATGGGGATAAGACCGTCTAGATTGGAGGTTGGATTTCTTTATTATCCGATTCGAACTTTATTTGATTCTGACGCATCGAGTTCGTTTATCTCATCCTTGTTAGTTGGGTCACTGCACTTAGACACCAGTTTGGTAGATGATCCCTTAGTTGTTTCAAACCCAATTGGGGCTCCATGATGTGTTTGGGTTTGAAAGTTGCTATACTTAGCGTTGAGTTTAAGATGTGATTCTTTTGGGCTTCACGGGCTATGGGTTAGTTTTGGGCATGGACTGGTTATCCAGTAGGGGTGCCGTTCTTGATTTTGAAGGGAGAGTTGTTAGGCTTATGGCCCGCCTGGGTAACACTCTCGAGATCTCTTGTAATCCCATAGAATCTGTTATGCTAAGTTATCTAGAATCGCTTGACACGTCGGTCTAGAGTTTGCGATCTGTTAGAGCGGTCCGGGAATACCCGGATGTGTGTGAGGAGGTGAAGGGCTTACCTCCGAAGCGGGAGATTGACTTCCGAATATATCTGGTGGATAATACTAAACCAGTATCTTGGCCAGTGTGCCACATGGCTCCTCGTGAGAGGAGGGAACTCCATAAGTAAGTAGGCGATTTGCTTGAGAAGGGGTTCATAAGACGAAGTATATCGGAGTGGGGCGCTCCAGTAGTTTTTGTCATGAAGGAGGATGGGTCCCTCAGACTTTGTGTAGGCTAAAGAGAACTAAATAAACTCACAAAGAAGAATAGACACCCATTGCCGAGGATAGATGATCTCTTTGATCAGTTGGCTGGCGCCTCAGTATTTTTGTAGTAGGACTTAGCCACGGGATTTCATCAGTTGAGAGTGGCTGAGGATAGTATAGAGAAGACTGCCTTTAGGACTCCGGATGATGAGTGGCTGGTGATGCCATTTGGTTTGACGAACGCCCCCGCATACTTTGTTGATTTGATGAGAAGGGTGTTCAGGGAGTACCTGAATAAGTTTGTGATGGTCTTTGTAAATGACATCTTGGTCTTTTCTAGGAGCGGAATAAGCTTTCGGGTGTGCTCAATAGGCTGAGCAAAGCCAGTATGGGATAAACGATGGTTTTGGAGCGAGACTGGCGAGGACATCCAGAATTGGACAAGGGCTTAATTATTTAGCCGTTTTTACTAGTATCATCTCACGTAGGACGTCTAGGTTCGAAGGAGGCATCTCTTGGGTGTTTGTCTGATATTGGTTTAGGCCTTTGGGGCTTGCATTTGGGGGATGCCGAGTTCGACTAGGGTGGTCTGCGTGAGAGACAGTTGTGATGATTTTGGATGATATCCTGGTGGAGAAGAGCATGCCCTACATCTTAGGGAAGTGTTGGAGACTCTTCGAGCGCATAATCTTAGGACAGTAAAAGGGGATGGGATTCTTAGCATCCTATGAGTTTGAGATAGCGTATACCCCTGGCAAGGGTAACGTGGTGGTAGACGCCTTGAGCAGAAAGAGGTTGTTCTTGAGTCCGTTGTCCGTGGAACAACGAAGCTTGGAATTTATCTCGATGTTGATCTCAGACCTTCCGTTGATTATGTACCCGGTTTGCTAGCTTCCTTGGAAGTTAGACCTACTCTTTTGGGGCGGATTGGAGAAGCACAGAGGGATGACCCACAGTGGGTTGAGTTGGTGGAGAAGCTCATAAGGGGGGGGGGGAGTCGTCCAGCCATTTGAGTAGGTACACCCTAGACGATAGGGGGTGCTTGCGTAGGGACGGTAGACTTTGTGTACCGCAAGACGAGGGTTTGAGGAAGGTTATTTTTGATGATGCACACCGTTCTAGGATGACCATTCATCCCAGTGGGGACAAGATGTACCAAGACATGAAGAGGGTTTTCTTCTGGGCCGGTATGAAGAAAGATGTGGCCGAGTATGTCGCTCGATGCTTGGTGTGCCAACAAGAGAAGGCGGAGCAAAAGAAACCAGGTGGGTTGCTTCACCCAGTGGAAGTTCCACAATGGAGGTGGGATAGCATCTCGAAGGATTTTATTGACAGGTTACCAAAATCAAGGAAGGGTAATACGGGAATTTGGGTGGTAGTAGACAGGCTTACTAAGAGCGCCCATTGTATACCTGTGAAGAGTAAGGGAACTGCTCCATGGATAGCTTCAGTTTATATTCGAGAGATTATTAAATTACATGGTGTACCCTCCAGTATGGTGAGCGATCGAGATCCTATCTTCACTAGAGAGTTTTGGAAGAGTGTGCAAGAGGCGGTAGGGACTCAGTTGTGTTTGAGTACCGCATATCATCCTCAGACGGACGGCCAGACCGAGAGGGTGAAACATATTTTAGAAGACCTTTTGAGGCTATGTATCTTGGATTTTGGAGGTACATGGGAGGAGCATCTTCCATTGGTGGAGTTGCCCGACAAACTTAGTGGTGTACATGATGTATTCCATGTGTCCCATTTGAGGAAGTGCTTACATGAGACCGCAGAGGTGGTAGAGCCGAGTTTGCTTAGAGAAGCAGAAGTAGAGCGTGATGCGACGATTCGACGAGCTCCTACTTGCATCCTTGGGTCAGAGATTTGGAAGTTGAGAAACAGAGAGGTTCAACTAGTCAAAGTACAAAGGGGAGATGAAGAGAGCGACGCTACCTGGGAGACGGAAGCGAAGATGCGTTCGAGGTACCCTTTTCTTTTGGAGGGTATGTCCTTTTGCTTCTCCTTCATCACATATCTTGTGCTTATCTTATTCTTAGTATGTCCTCTCGATAGTACCTTTGACCTTCAGATAGGATAGTCCTATGGTTGAAACATGTGTTTGAGACATGTTATGTATAATGGATGCAAGTGGATGCAAGTGTTTGCTAGTGGTTGCTCGTGGATGCATATACACACACTCTAGGCACTAGATCGGCTCAGTCACTTCATATTGCATATTGCATAAAATTGTGTGTAGGAAGCTATATCTATGGATGTATAATGATTGTGTTATCATATTGATGATGCATTTTGGTGAATGATTGTGCACTCATGTAGATATTGTATGTGTCGATAGGGTTCTCTCGCATACATAATGGATGCATGGCACTATCATGGTTTGCATATGTTCATACATTAGATAGGGAACATATACACACACTTTTTGCATATGCTCATACATCATTAGAAATTGTTTTAAGGACAATGGATGCCCGTGGTTGATGGTTTGAGTATATGGTTGTTTGGATGGTAGGATATGCATTCTCCTTAGCTTAGAGATTTCGGGGACGAAATCCTTTAAGGAGGGGAGAATGTAACACCCTGAATTTTAGTTAATGCTAAAATTCACTGATTACAGAATAAATAATCTCAGATGTGAGAATTGGGGGAAATGGCCTGCGTCATTGCGTTCGTCTCGGAAAAATACGCGAAATAGAGTCCGAGTTTTCGAGAATCGGAGTCCGTATGGCCCAGTTATGGCCCAATGAAGTTGGCAGAAAATTTAAGATAAAAACAGAATTAAATATTTAAAATCAGATTTCGAATTGGGGCCAGCGGGGGCCAGGCGGGAAAAATTCCCGCCCTAGCCATGTCGACAGGGGTGTCGAATGCCCTGTCGACTTGCCTGTCGACACAGGGTGTCGGCCCTGTTGGTTTTGGTGCACCAGATCTGGTTTTTGGCTGAGTCTTGGGATGTGTTCTAGAGATTTCCTAAATCTGACGGTCCTAATTTAATCTAGGGTTAATCTAAGGGCCTAAAACACTACCTAATCCTATAAATAAGACCCCAACCCTACCCTAATTCATTCATAATTAGATCTTGTAACTAAACTATGGCAAAATGAAACTTGATTATGGCCTCCACAAATCAATGAAGAGAGTTGCAACCTAATCAACATCTTCTTCAACTAGAGCAACTAATTCCACTTCATAAGTTTGCTAATCTTGGTTTTGGTGAGTTCCTATGGCTTTAATAATCAATTGTTAAATTGATTATGGTAGGATGTGATAAGACATGGCTATGTTTGTGGATAAATGTGTTTATGCAAGTTTGTATGATATGTGATTTGCAAGTTTTATGCTATATGCAAGTTTAATGTCATGTTTTATGATGCAAAACACTATGTTGAACACTTATGCATATGTAACATGTTATGCAAACTATATGTGAGAGTATATGCAAGTTATATGTAACATGATATGCAAGTTATGCATGTGATTTTAGGCATGCTAAGTATTTGGCGTTATGCATGCTAAGTATTTGATTTTATGCATGCTAAGTATTTGATTGTATGCATGCTAAGTATTGGGTTTTATGCATGCTAAGTGTTTGGGTTTATGCAAGTTAAGTGGTGGGTTCATGCATAATAAATAATTGATTTTATGCATGCTAAGTAGGTGGTTTTATGCATGTTAAGTGTTTGGTATTATGCATAAATCATGACATGCAAGTTTACCCTTTTAAATGTGATGCATACATATGCAAGATGACACCTTTATATGCTATGCATGTTTACCCTCCTTTAAGATGCAAGTCATATATGCAAGTTCAACATGTTATGCAAGTTATGTGTATGCTTATATGCAAGCTCAACATGTTATGCAAGTTATGTGCATGACGTTATGTAAGTTATGTGCATGTTGTTATGCAAGTTCATATGCAAGTTATGTGTATGAGGGTATGCAAGTTATGTGCATGATGTTATGCAAGTTATGTTTATGAGATTATACAAGTTATGTGCATGATGTTATGCAAGTTATGTATATGCTTAAATGCAAGTTTAATGTGATATGCTAGTTATGCATGCTTATGCAAGTATGTGAATGCTTATGCAAGTATGTGAATACTTATGCAAGTATGTGAATGCTTATGCAAGTATGTGAATGCTTATGCAAGTATGTGAATGCTTATGCAAGTTATGTGTATGCTTAAATGCATGTTTAACATGTTATGCAAGTTATGAGAATGCTTATATGCAAGTTCAACACGTTATGCAAGATATGTATATGATAATATGCAAGCTCATATGCAACATGTTATGCAAATCATGTGTATGATAATATGCAAGTTTGGGTTAAATGTAGTTGGGTTAATATATTTTCATAAATGCAAGTTGACATCCTCTTAACCCATGACAAAGTTATATGCTAAACCCATGATATTTGTGATGGATCTTCCCCTTTATTATGTCATGAAATGAGAACGATTTACGTGGGGAACGATGGGGTTGGTAAATATGTTAATAAAAGTATGATTGGGTATGATTAAGCATACCATAAAATGAATAAGCATAAGTGGGAATTTACCTATTGAGTTAGGTCTACCCCATGGGAATTTACCTATTGAGTTAGGTCTACCCATGTTATGAAAAACTTGATATTAATTAGGGATAATTAATATGGAGGTGATTAATTAGGTGTAGTTAATCAACTAAGACACGAGGTTGGACCCTTTTGTAGCGGAAGTCTGCCCGGAACCGACCGGCCATCCAGCGGCTACAAATGATTGGCCCAATGTGAGAGGTCTTAGTCATAAATTAAATACATGATTAAAGTAAAGACACGAGGTTAGACCCTTTTGATGACAGAAGTCTGCCCGGAACCAACCGGCATATCCAGCATTCATAAAAGACGGTCTAATGTGAGAGGTCTTTATGATGTCATGATCTTAATTAATGAATTAAGAAACACTTAACCATATTAGCATGTAGAGGGGCATGTGGGGTTAAGTGGGTGCCTTGGGTGGCATGTAGTAACTAGTGGGGGTGCCTTGGGTGGCATGAGGAAACTAGTGGGTTGCCTTGGGTGGCAATAGAAAATACGATTAGAATACTTAACCAAAGTGGAACATGTAATTAAACATGATTAAAGGGTTAAGTAAGTGCCTTGGTGGCATGTGGGAATCAAGTAAGTGCCTTGGGTGGCATGCGGAAATCTAGTGGGTGCCTTAAGTGGCAATTGAAATATAATTAGATGACTTAACCAAACCTTGACATGTAAGGGGGCATGATTATAAAAAGGGGTTAAGTGGGATGCACTAGATAAAATGACAAGCTTAAGTAGTAGCTTTTGGGGGCCCATTTCAACCAATATCCCAAACGTATCTTTGTGGGCTCGACCCAAGTCAAGGACGGGACACGCATATTGGGCTTGACTATAAGAGGCCAAAACGGGGTAGCGGTGGCAATGCAAGTCCAACGGGCTTCATATGCGTGTGTGGGCCCGGGCTGGTAGATAAGCCGTTGTTGCACCGTGTAGATATAAGCCGTGCACCGTTGATAGAATTGGTTGCCACTTTAGGGGAGTGATACACCCCCACTGTGGGGCCAGCACGGGTATCTACGTTAGGGAGCCGATCGCTTGGGAGTAGTGGGGTACACCTAGTGGAGGTAGGGGCAGACGGCACCTACGTGGTCAGCTAGAAGTACCAGAAACTACTAGTTATATTTTCTAAGTCTTTTGGTGGGATCAACCTTTAAGTAGGAATTACTCTTGGTGGGTAGAACTGGTGTGGTGCAGTGTAGGAATTACCCTTGGGTGGGTAGATCTGGGGTGGTGTAAGCTAGTAATTATCCTTGGGTGGATAAATACGTCTTTTCGGTTATCGTAGTACATCCTGTGTTTTGTTGGCTACTTAGTGTAGTCATTATCCCCAGAGGTACCGTACCTTGTTTATATCATACCCTAATTACTTTAATGATTGTATTGTTAGGGTTATAGGACTCACTCAGACTTATGTCTGACCCCGTTGTTGTTTATCTTTTTCCCAACCCTCAGGTTATCAGAGTGGGCCTAGCACTAGTGGGCTTGGACCAGACCGCTATATCTACTCTTTTGGGGCTTGGACCGTAGAAGTAAAGCTCGGTTTATCTTTTCTATTTTGGCTATTATCTATGTAATGGGATTATGTACTTCTATTTTATCAGGATGGATATTATGTACTTGACTCTTGTTATGGTTTTGTGATGTAACCAAACATGTTTTGTTAATGAAATGATGTTTTAAATTTTCAAGTATTACTTATATCTGTCCTGTTGTAATTTTTCTGTTCTATACTCACTAAAAATACTCCACCAAAACTAAGGCATTCCCTTAGCGAGTGACCTTAGCGGGTGTGGGGTGTTACAGTGCAGACATGTTTCAGCATGGTGACACAAGTGATCAATGCAAATTGGATGAGGGCATACATGATGTTCAGATAAAGAGACACACGACATGTCAAAAACAGCTTCATGAATGATCAAGGAAGATTAGAAAATGAAGCAGTGGTAAAGTATGGCAGATCAACACAACAAGAATGGATGTGTGGTAAACAACATATACAAGGATGGTGTCAGCATGAAAAGGACAAGCAAATCTCTAGTACTAAGTCAAGGGAAACATAGCAAAATGACTTGGCTAAAGTGATGCATGAAAGCAACAGTCCACACAAGCAAATTTATGAAACAAGTGCACAAACTGTATGTAGAATGTTTGTAGTATGTGTATGAGCAATGCAAGAAAATCAACATACAATATTCTTTCCAGAAATGAAAATAGTCAAGAGAATCAATTTCAACAATCTTTGGCAAGTCTTCTAAAACTTTCCTGAAATCTTGATCGGACCAAGAAAATAAACATGAGTGCAACTATGCATGTAGTTGTATGGGTGAGTAATCAGAGAAGTTCAAATTTCAAACAAGGGTGTGCATAAGCATGGTGCTACAGTTCATGTACGTGATGGAGCAAAACAATTCTAACATGAATTTTTTAAAAAAATTAACAAAACTATGTTTTTTTGGAAAGGTATAAATGCCTAGAAATTCGATTTCTTTCTTAGAATCACTGGTAGTTCAAAAATGGAAAACAATATTCGGTTAAATCATTTTCTAGTATGGTGACTAGGCAGAAATTTATTCAGCAAAGTTATTGGTTGTTCTCAAAATTAGGAAATGTTTTTAAATCGGATCATATGGAGAAAGCTTTGATAGCAATATCAATAACCTACTTATTCATTGTCAAATCAGCAGAGAAATCATTTTCTAAAAACAGAAAGGGTTCAAATCGAACAACAAAATCTCAGGGAAAAAGAAAATCCAATTCGAATATTCCCAAATCAAATCGAGCAAGTCTTTATGGGGAAATTAGAGATTAGGGTCACAAAAACCCTATATAAACACACTTCTTCATCATCGACAAAAAATCAATCAAATTTGACAGCAAAATCAAAACCCTAATCCAAAAATCAGAAGTCTTACTTGTCGGATCGAGAGACGGAACCTTGCAGAGCCAAACCAGAGGACAAATTCAACTAATTCGAGTATTCAATCAAATTCAACTCGAAGAAATTCACGTTTTCCAGAAACCCTAATTGTCTAAGGAGCCGCCATTTTTGATTTCCAGTAAAAGGAGATTGAGCTAAAAATGAACGGGTGAAACAATTACTAAAGTGGTCGGCCAAGTGCCTCATAGGCTAAGCCAATCTATTTAATAAGGGGGGTTTCTTTGTTCTTTGTTCTCTCTTTGTATTTGCTTTGTAATTCCGGCAATAACAATTTTTTAGTTTTATCTTGAACTAGGGTATACAGATTACTGGCGTAGTCTGGGAAAATCTGGTCTAGGGTACATAGGCCAGTCTATGATTTTGAGCTTAGGGTTAGACAGGAACAGGAGATGCAAGTTTACATAGGATTGTAAGCAGGAACTGTTTGTAACTCCTAGTAGAAATCTTAGAAAGGCAGCAGTAGGCACAGTTTGCCGAAGCTGGGTATTTTTGCGTGTGATTTTTTCTTTATTGCATATTTTTATATCTCTGTGTTTGTTTTATTTTTGTTAAAACCCTATTCACCCCCCCCTCTAGGGTTATTATCGATCCTACATTATGGAGCATGCATAAAGACATAAACATTATATAGACTAAGATTTCACAAGACGTAGAAATAGTAAATTTACAATGGAATAAGAAACTTCCATTAATAAATACAAAACAATCTTTATTTCAATTAACCAAATAGTTATAAAGTGTCATGTCTGAAAATATCAGTCAAAACAACATTAGAGTAAATATTATCCCCAAAATAGTCCAAAAGATACAACCTAACCTTGAAAAGAGGGCAGGAAGTAATCCATCTTTTACAAAAATTCTTCATGACAAAACCAATAAAGAAATCTGAACTATATAGTTTCTCCCTGTAAGCCCTTGGGGGGGGGGGAGAAAAGAGAAAGGAAGGAAATGGGTCAAACATAAAGCCTGGTGAGCTGCTATGATTACCAGTTCAGTATCTATGCATATCTAAAGGTGAACAATAACTGCTATGAATTGATAATAAGGATTGGCTATTCTTACAAAAACAATGATGATAGTAATGATCATACTAAAAGTGATCAATTGTTTTGCACTTCTACAAGTTCATATAGAAACAAGTAATTAGGAAGTAATTTCCTAATTCTACCCATCGATTGGATTTCCAGATGTGAATAGTCTGTGCTAGCTAGGGAATACGGGTTATCAATTTTTGAACCCATCAACTGAAAAGGCGCAGCCTTAATAACAAGTGTTACAACATCTTATCTTCTCTGTTCGGAACCATGTATGCTCATGATTCCGCTAGAACATGCCTGTACACACCTCTCGTTTTCAACCTCTTACTATCCAGATCAGTAAGACGTGCCCTAGCCTCTACCTAGTGCGAGACTTCAAATGATAACAACAGGGATATTGATTGATATGGGTTCTACACAAGCAAGAATTTGACATAAGTCGACTTGGTCCTCAAGTTATAACTAGGATTTCTACGAGCCCCTTATATCTCATCAGAATGGACCCCTTAGCTTACTAATCAAACAGGTTTAACTTAGCACGTTTAAGTTCATTAATAAGCTTGATATAACCTCATGTTATATTCCTAGGTTGTAATTAACATTTCTAATTAAATGTAATCTTTTTATGCAACCCTTACCTAAGTTAGACAAGACCAATGCATCACTGCTTAGACATTTTACAGTTACAAATTACTTAATGTACAATGAAGTGCCATTCATTCCAATTAACATGTTTTCCAAATACATGATATTTAATGTCAAATTAAGTAGAATTCATTCTAATTAACATATTTTCCAAATACAGGTTACTTAATGTTACATTAAGTACAATTCATTCCAATTAACACGTTTTCGAAATACAGGTTACTTAATGTTAAATTAAGTACAATTCATTCCAATTAACATGTTTTCAAAATACATGTCACTTAATGTCTAATTAATTGCAATTCATTCCAATCAACATGTTTTCCAAATATATGTCACTTAATTCCTACTTAAGTGCAATTAACTCCAATTTACATTCCATTACTTGAATATAATATTTGTGCACAAAGTCCTCTTTTTAACATGCTTTCAATGTTATGCCAATTCCCATTATTACAGTTCATTTGTTGATTACGCCTTTTAATCAAATTTCAACATGTCTCTTTTGTACCTATTATTGTATAAAATTTCACTAATCCCGATTATTACTTTTTATGCATAATTCTCATTATCATTCAATAGCACGATTATCGTCTTAGTACGTGGTTTAACCCAATTTGCTCAAAAATAAGAACAAATGAAAGGTTAGGCATAAATGGCCTAAACTCCATGTTAAAAATAAAAAGGAAATGGCCTAGGCCCTCGTATGGCCTAAGATCAGATGGACAGAAATAGATCTAAAATAAAAATAGTGCTAATGACTGAATTGAAATAAAATTTCATATGGAGAACAAAGATGTAGATAACAGAAATAAATTATAGTAATGGATTTACTGAAATAGATAAAAAGAGAAAAACAGGAACATAAATCAGATATAAAAGAATCATTACAGAGAAAAGAATTGGGGATAGCTGGATCTATAAATAAACAACAAATGAACTAGATCTGTGTATAACTACAAAAAAATTAGATCTTAAAGACTGTAACAAGTATTATATCAATTTTAACCTCAACTTGGAAGAAATCTTGTAATCATTGTAATACTCACAAAAATGTGAGCAAATCCAATAAGCCTTTATAAATCCTCTCTATCTATGAATATCCCTCAGAAATATGTGTAGAACCAAGCCACAATACTCCCGTAAAACTATATTTGAGAAGAAGGTTGTTTGAGGGAGGTAGAGAAATGGAGTAGTGAAGATTAGGTTAGGTTTTGGGGGTTATTTATAGTAGAGTTAGGGTGTCCAGGTTCATTGGAATTTACGTCTAGGTTAATTGGATTTTTGTAATACGCCGAATTTGTACCGACACTAAAAGAGTATAAATTAAATAAAAATTATTTTAATATTCAAAATTAGAGGAAACAGACTGCACCATTGCGTCCGTCTCGAAATTCTGGTCAAGATAGACATTTAATTTGCGTAAAACGGACACCGTATGAGGAAGTTATGAGAGTTTTAAGTTTGTATACGCACAGAAAAATTATACATATATGCATGAGTCAGAGATGAGTCAGATTTTTATCTAGAAAAATTCAAATTCGAAAAATTCCTCAGAGTGCCAAAATTGCAGCTCTAGGGGGTCGACCCCCATAGAGGGGTGTCGACCTAGGGGTCGACCCACCCACAGGGGTGTCGACACCCCTAGGGATGAGGTGGCAGTCGGTTTCACGGGGCTCTACAGCTATCGATATGTGGCTACTTCTCATATTTTTTCATTGGAAGTCATGAAGGCCATATGCTACTGGATTGCGAACTGAACCGTTTTCTACAACAACATACTTTGCAAATCAAATTCAGAATTCAAGATCCATTCTCTCTAATCTCTAATCTCTAAACCTAATGCTGTGAGTTCTAGTTGCTTTTAGGTTTAGATGAATAAAAGTAAAATATGAAAGACTGTGATTTGGATATGTGTAAACCATGAATCTATGCTATTATCATATCTGATACTATGTTATGATAGATCTATTTCTTTGTGATTACTCTGCTATATCATGATAGATCTATTTCTTTAGATCCAAATCAATTGTGATTATTCTGGTACGACATGATAGATCTGTTTCTTTAGATCTAATTCAATGGTGATTATTATACTATGTTATTATTATGGATCTTGGTTTGTAACCATATTGTGATTAAGATAAATCTGTTAATTTGAATAGTTATGTCATTGGATAGATCTAATCATTTATGTAAATCATGAACATATGCCACCTTGAATTGGTTAGGACTATATCTAAATCTTTATCTAAATTATAACTTCTATGGCATGCTATTATGAGGATTTGTGTAGATCTATTTCTAAACTATTAGATCTAATTTATTTGGATATTGAAACTGTTAGTCAGATCTAACTTATCACTGTGTTATTATGTTAGATCTAAACAAATGGGACATCTAAACTGCTGATTTAGATCTTACCGTGCTTATTGAGACATCATGTTATGTTCACTATTTTATGTTTATTTTGTTATGATAATAATTACATATCCATGCCAGTATGTATGTTCACATTATCATGCTATGTTTATGTTTATGTTTATGCCAAGATGATCACTTTTGTTACTTACGTATTGTTTTCCCCTATTATCATTTATGGCTAGGCTATTGTCTAGCCTAGGCATACTGCCAATTTTGTGAGGGCGCTAGTTAAGAAACGGGGGAAAAAGGTGTAAATATTGGCATAATTTGAATATGAACATTTTTGAACATGTAATTCAAATTATTGGGTAAGATAGGAATTGACGCCTATAAAAGGAAAGGATTAATTAATTGGTAAATTAATTAGAAGTGGAATGTTCAATAATTACAATTAGGAATTGTAATTGTACTTATGATACGAGGTTAGGTTGCATTAGTGGTGGAAGTCTGCTCGGACCCGACCGACATATCCAGCAGCCACTAATGTTGGACCTAATGTGGGAGGTCTAAGTACGCAAACATGAATCGGGCTAAGACACGAGGTTTGGCCCAACTATGGAATAAGACTGCCCGGACCCGACTGGCATATCCAGCATCCACACGTTGTAGGCCTAATGTAGGAGGTCTAGCCCATTATAAACCATAAATGGACATGGTAATGAATTGGACTACTTAACCAAATCTAATCCATAGGGATTGTATAATATAGAACTAAAGTTAGGGTTAAGTAAATCTTGGGTAGGTGGGTAATATTAGTATATATAGGCCCACAACTTAACCACTAAACAAACATGCTTGGATCAGTGGGAGATTGAGTAATCTTGGGTAGGTGGGTAATATTAGTGTATATATAGGCCCACAACTTAACAATTAAACAAACATGCTTGAATCAGTGGGAGGTTAAGTAAACCTTGGGTAGGTGGGTAATATTAGGATATATAGGCCCACAAACTTAACCGTTAAATAAACATGCTTGAATCAGTGGGAGGGTTAAGTAAATCTTGGGTAGGTGGGTAATATTAGTATATATAGGCCTACAAACTTAACCCGATAAGGTTATGTAATTAAAGGCACCTAGTGGTATACATAATTGGTGGAAATAATAAAGTTATGTAATTAAAGACACCTTTTAGGGTAAACATAACTTGTAGAAATGATAGGGTTATGTATTACAGACACCTATAGGTAAGCATAACCGGTTGGAAGATTGGGGGTTATGTATTAAAGACACCTTTAGATAAGCAAAACCGATAGAAAGATTGGAATTATGAAATTAAAGACACCCTTTAGGGTAAGAATAACTGGTAGAAATAAATAAGGTTATCTAATTAAAGACACCTAGTGGTATACATAACCATGGGAAAAATATAATAAAGTAATTCAATTAAAAACACCCTTTTAGGCTAAGCATAACTGGTATAGGGTTATGTAATTAAAGACACCTAAGGGTATAAATAGTCAGTGGAAAACCTAGCGGGGATACAAGACAAGAGGGAGAGCTTGTATCATATTGTATGGGACCCATTTCATTTAGTAACTCGGAGTTTGTATCAAGTAAAGAACTCCGTACTAGGCGGAGAAGGGGCACGCTTACTGATTGATTGTAAGATATCATGTAACATCCCATATTTTCTGTATATTTAATATTCAATTTTTAATTAATAAAATGGTATAATATTAGAGAAAATCAAATTTTTTTTTTGATCTTAAGGATGATGATTAATTGAATGAAGTATAAATAGATTTTTAATTTAGTTTATACTTAGGATTGTGAAAATTTGAGAATTGATATTTTTATTTATTTAAATAAATTTGAGTTGTTAATTTATAATGGAAATGCAAATTTAATTTGAAATGGTGGAATTTTAAATCGCTGAATTATAACTGAAATTCAAATCCAAGATTTAAATAATCAAATTATGATTTAAAAATGTGTGAACTTTATTTGTAGAATTTATTTAAGTTACAATTTGGGATTTGATATCGAATAACTCATTTATTTGAAATTTGCAGTTCAAATTTAAATTTGAGAAATAATCAAATGTGGGAACCTGGAAGGTGTGAAATAAGTTTATAGAATTTATTTAAATTGTAATTTGGTTTAAAATTTGAATTTAATGAATATTTAAATTTAATTAAACAGTTACATGAATATTGAATATTTTATTAATTATTTAACTGTGAAATTTAACCGTTTTGGCGACAGTCTCGGATTTCGACGAAACTGGCGTCATTGGATCCGGAACGGCGAATTATTGTAGGATTCCAATTTTTAGAATAATCGGACTTACCGTTTGATCGTAGGAGAGAAAATGTGAACGAGATCATTGTAAATGAATAATTGGGTATTTCTCATATTTGGGCCCTATAATTATATAAATAAAAATCCCTACCTTCACACATCAGCCCATTTATACTGTACGTTCATTTTTCTCCATCAAGCCTTATTTCCATGGCTGAAATAATTTCAAAACCCTAGAAAACAAAAAAATACAATCTTGAAAATGAAACCTCTCCAATACCTAGCAAATTATATGTCAAAACGAAGGTCTCGACGATACGAAGCTATTGGTGGTATCAGTTCCGACATGCAGCAATCGATGTGGCTGGAATTTGCAGTCAAACGGGTCTGAATTCGTAACCCTAGAGTGGATTTTGGGGCTTTTTGATTCGGGTGACAAATCGGAGAAAATCGAAATATGGGTTTCGAAGAGAAGGTTGATACGAGTGTAACGGCGGTATTCGTGTGATTTATTGTGGAGTGTAGTGCCTGAATTTGGAGGAGGAAGGCTCGAATTTGCGGTTTAGGGCTGGACGGCGGAGGGGTCTACAGTTGACCGGAGACGGAGGGCTTGGTGCTGGCAGGTGCGCCTCGAGGAGCGGGTGATAATGGCAGTAGTCGCCGGTCGTCTGGAGGTCGGAGGCGATGGCAATCGACGGTCAAAGGCAACGTGAAATTGGGTTTCACGGTTGGTTTTACTGTAGCAGGCCAAGAATTGAGCGGGAAGAGAAGTGCTTGCTGACGTGTCCAGATCTGATTGGGTGGGAATATTATTTTATTAATTTATATATTTTAAACCCCAGATAGTAAAATGCTCATAACTTTCTCGTTTTAACTCGGATTTAGACGTGGTTTGTTGCGTTGGGATCGTGGCGGAATTGCGGACATTCTGGCACTGGTTTGGTCGCAATCGGAGACTGTCAAATTTTGGGCTTATTTTGGACGTCCGATCCAATTAAGACCCAAAGGTGAGTGATTTTGTGACGGCCCGCCCCGCACCAACCGACACTTCCTCCAAGTGTGCGCTGTACACATGTACAACTGGCACGGAACGTTCGTCATAAGAAAAGAAAGAAGAGAATGAACTAATCAAGGAACCTGTAGAATGTCTCACAGCGCATGGGATAAAATATAATAATAACATACTTGACATAAAACAGGCGAGACAGTGCATAAGCTGATAACTAATAATCAATGTCAACATCAGAGCAGCGGAAATCCAAATACAGCTTATTACAACTTTTCAAAATCTACTGTCTCTAAACAAAAGAAAGCTAAAGTGGAAGATGCACCACCAATGCCCAAGCAGTGATCTTCAACAACAAAGGGAGAATACTATATATATTACGTGGAAGCCTCCCGCTCGTCTCCGGATCATCTACCCGTGCATCACCAGCTAACCTGTCTCTAGTCTGCTCGTGTGAGCACCCAGAGTAATAAGAAGAGACATAAAACTCTGGGTCAGACATAAAGCCTGGTGTGAGCGATAAGCATCTAAACAGAGTAATAACAGGTATACTAAACCATACCTGAACCTGGACCTGCAACCAAAGAGTTAGTACCACATACCGTACAGTACTCTAAGGTGCCATAATAAATAGTGTAAGAATATGGGGGTGGGGTGTGCATGTCATAATGATAGCAACCAAATCAACCATAACAACCATCCTCACATCCCTCACTCAGTGCGTAAAGCTATACGATACCTACCACCTTGGAATACTAGACAAATTGAGGTAACGACGGATCCCGACTTGTAGAAACCCTGCTGTGACCAAGCTAAACATATGGAGTCATGACCAAACATTTCAATGACCCATTTCATTGATCGTAGCCCTTGGTTCTACCGATGCCATAATGGCCCTGAATCCGCCTTCGTACCTCCTACCATAGTGGTCCAAAGCTATAGGCATCGATAACCCCTTAACACGCGTCCCGCAGCAAAGCCCAATCATGAAGACCACTCATTGGTTCCCAACTGGATCCTGAGTCAAAGCTCCTCATTTGGACTTCCTTTGCATCTCGGGTTTTGATCGAGTTGGAGTGGGTCTTCAAAAGAGTCATCGCGTAGTAGTAATAGCCCACGTACGGTTTGGTTCGGTGCTCCTCGTCTAGATCGGTTCGGTTCGGTGTTCATCTCTTCATTCAGCTCGGGTTGGATACTCCACTTCGGGTCGGGTCGGTGTCCTCCGGGTCGGGTCGGTGTCCTCCTCCGGGTCGGCTCGGGTTACTTTCTTCCTTCTAGTTCTTCTTCAATCAGCTCCCTCTTTTCCATCCACTCCGATCCGATCCGATCCGATCCCTTCACCTTCTCTCGCTGTACCCTTCCATTCTTAGGTCGATCCGATCTGGTCTCCACTATTCTTTCGATCCGATCCCCTTGTCCACTCCAACTCTAAGCAAACGGCCTTCCTTCTCGCCAAGCCTCCTATGTGCCAAACTCCGGTTCGGGTCGGGTTTCTTGCCCAGTTCACATATCTGATCCGATCCGAAGCCCTGCACGACTTTCTACAACTTTTCCAGCAACTTGTTTACGCCGTTCGACGACGTTTTTGACAAATCTAACTATTCTAATCAATCACAATTCATGTCAAATAGTCTTAACAACATAGCAAACTAACCTCAAACACCAAAACAATGAATTTATATGTCAAAATGGATCAAACGTGCCCAAAACCCCTTATTTTCCTATAATCCTTCTTAATCATGTTTAAGCACATACTTAGTAAAACTTAATCAAATCGTCTAAATTTTCTAACAGAGGCATGAAATATTATTTAAGAATTTCTAAACATTTTTCCAGAATTTATTAGTGTATAAATTCGCTAATCTTCACTAATTACCCTTAATTAACTGTAATTAGTGTCAAAATGATGCTATCACTCACCTTGGCCACAAAATAAAACACCAAATCTGAAATATTCTCTTTTTGGGTCGAATTCCTATGTATAGCAGCAGCTCCAACCTTGCTTTGTTGCTATTTGGCCTTGTTTAGATGTAGTTTAGGCTTAATCTTCACTAAAAAGGTGTTTTGGAGTGGTTTTAGAGGATGGAAGCCATTACTAAGGTCTCAAGAAGGTTTGTGGCGGCTCAAAACTGAAATGAAAGTGATAACCTAACCCTAATCAGTCCTCCTATACCTCTAAACCCGAAATTCCCCTCTGGGCCTAGCTGCTAATCACCCGGTTAAGCCCAATTAAGCTGTTTTTCACCATCTGAAACTTGTTTCAGCCATATCTCCCAAACGTTGAGTCCGTTTGACTAATGTGACCACTCTACGGAAAGAGAAACCATCATCCGGAGCCAATGGAATTGGTTTCAGGTCAAAATTCCTTTCCAGTCAAAAGTTATGGCCAAAACAGTGCCAACTAGGGGTAAAATGATCATTTAAAAATCGGGAAAAATCATGAACATGGGAAATGACCCCAATAGTCGTCTCCCAAAGTTACATGACCATACGACTTCGTATGTGACAGAAATAAATATTCTACGATCCTATGATGCGTAGAATGCGGGTCGTTACACTCTCCCCCCCTTAAGAAATTTCGTCCCCGAAATTCCTTAACCCAAAACATACAAAGGATCCCGCATGCCTAACAACCACGTACAACAATCAAACATGCAAAACAAGCAAACAAGCCTATCCTAGCATGCGGAAAACTAAATCGAAGTCAAAATCTTACCAGGCAAAGAGTTCTGGGTGTGTCTTCCTAATGTCCTCCTCTGTCTCCCAAGTACAATCACTCTCGTCCTCGCTCCACTGTACCTTGACTAGCTTCACCGCCTTCCTTCGAAGTTGCTTCATGTCGTGCTCGACAATACGGGCCGGCTTGCGGTTCCCAACCGCCTTGGGTTCTACTTCGAAGTCCTCTAACTGATCAGGTGAAATAGTCATATCTGAGTCGTGAACGAACTTCCTTAGTTGGGAAACATGAAATACGTTGTGAACTCTCGCCATCTTCTCCGGTAAGTCAATTCTATATGCCAAATTCCCGACTAGCTCAAGAACAGGGAATGGGCCAACAAATCTTGGTGCCAACTTGCCTCTCCTACCAAATCGTATTACGCTCTTCAACGGAGAAATCTTGACAAACACCAAGTCGCCAACGGAGAATTTTAAGTCTTTTCTCCTCTTATCAGCATAACTCTTCTGCCTATCTTGGGCAGCCTTCATTCGTTGTTGAATGATCTTAATCTTATCTGAAGTTTCCCTCACCACATCTGGTCCAAGCATAAACTTCTCGCCAGTCTCTATCCAACATGATGGTGAGTTGCACGGTCTTCCGTACAAAGCTTCAAACGGAGCCATACCGATACTGGATTGGTAGCTACTATTATATGCAAACTCTACTAGATGCAAATGGTCATCCCATGATCCACCAAAATCCAATATACATGCTCTCAAGAGATCTTCCAAAATACGGTTCACCCTCTCCGTCTGACCGTCGGTCTGAGGATGATATGCGGTACTGAGATGTAACTCTGACCCTAGACCCTCTTGTAAGCTCTTCCAAAACCCACTAGTGAACAACGGGTCTCGGTCGCTCACAATGCTTTTAGGTACTCCATGAAATCTCACTACCCACTTCATATACAATTCTGCTAACTTAGCTGCCGTTCTGGTCGATCTGACTGGTATAAATCTTGCACTTTTGGTCAATCGGTCCACAATCACCCAAATGCTATCATGTCCCGATCTAGTCCTTGGTAAACCATCGATGAAATCCATCGAGACTTGCTCCCATTTCCATTCGGGAATTTCTAATGGCTGTAACAAACCACTAGGCTTCTTTTGCTCGGCTTTAACTAGCTGGCAATTCATGCATTTGGATATAAACTTCCCAACGTCTCTTTTCATTCCTTCCCAGTAGTAAGTCTGTTTCATGTCTCGATACATTTTATTACCACCGGGATGTATAGTCAACTTTGAGTGATGACATTCTTTAAGCACTTCATCTCTCAATCCATTGACATTGGGTACAACAAGCTTTCCATTCTTTCTAAGCCATCCATCTCGATCAAGCCCATACTTGTTCATCTCCTCATCGATATCCATCTCTAATTTGGAGATGATTTCCAATACATTAGGATCGTCCCTCTGACTAGAGCCGATCCGCTCAATCAAAGTGGGTCTGATCGTCAAACTTGCTAACATTTCTGGATTCAATTCGCACTTTGGTCTGAAATCAAACCCCGCGATAAACTCCAGTTGCTTCCATTCAAGGAACATAGCCCCTAAGCTGGCATGTCTTCTACTCAATGCATCAGCTACCGCATTGCCCTATCCCGGTGTATATGCGATGTCGAAATCATATAAAGCTAAGAACTCTAACCACCTCTGCTGACGAAGATTCAAATCCTTTTGAGAGAAAAGATACTTCAGCGACTTATGATCAGTAAACAGCTCGAATCTTTCTCCCAAGAGATAATGTCTCCACATCTTCAATGCAAATACGATTGCTGCCAATTCCAAATCATGGATAGGATACCTCTTCTCATGCGGTTTCAGTTGCCTGCTTGCATAAGCTACAACCTTACCACCCTGCATCAACACAGCACCTAGTCCGGTACCACAAGCATCTATATATACCGTCATCTCTTCACTCCCCTTGGGAATGACTAACACTGGTGCACTTGTCAACTTTTCTTTTAGACTCTTGAATGCATCCTCGCACCTTTCGTTCCAAACAAAAGCTTGATTCTTCTTTGTCAACTGAGTCAACGGTGCTGCTATCTTGGAGAAGCCTTGGATAAACTTACGATAATATCCCGCTAATCCCAAGAAACTTCTTACGTCTGTTGCACTCTTGGGCGTAGACCAATCTTGCACCGTAGCCACCTTAGCAGGATCCACGGCGATACCATTTTCTGAAACAACATGGCCCAAGAATCTCACTTCCTTCCTCCAGAAGTGACACTTAGAAAATTTTGCTTTCAATTGGTGTTTCCTCAACACCTCCATCACTGTCCTCAAATGTTCCTTGTGTTCTTCCTCGTTCCTTGAGTAAACCAAAATATCATCCACGAACACAAGAACAGACTTATTCAACTGATCTCTGAATACCCTATTCATAAGATCCACAAAATATGCCGGGGCATTAGTCAGCCCAAATGGCATAACCAACCATTCATAAAATCCAGACGGCGTTTGAAATGCCGTTTTAGCTATACTCTTAGCTTCGACTCTAAGCTGATGAAAACCTGTCGCGAGATCCAACTGGGAGAACACTCTCGCGCCACTCAACTGATCGAACAAATCATCTATCCGCGGGAGAGGATACTTATTCTTCCTCGTCACCTTGTTCAACTCGCGGTAGTCTACACACAAACGAATGGAACCATCCGCCTTGGTAGCAAACACAACTGGTGCTCCCCATTCAGAGACACTCCTTCTGATAAATCCGTTCTTCAAAAGATCGCTGACTTGCACCTCGAGCTCTCGCTGCTCCCTTGGTGCCATACGACGAAGTGGCATCACTATAGGTCTGGCATCTTTCACTAAATTAATACGGAACTCAATCTCTCGATGTGGTGGAAGTCCGGTCACTTCTTCGAAAACATCCGGATACTGGCTAACCACGGGCAAACCTGACAACTCGCTATGCGGAATGTCGAGGGAGTTTAGAAAACTAGCCAATACCCCCTTACTGGGTAGACCACCAAACACTATCCTCCGCCCATCATCCGCTCTAGATGTCACTAAAAATCCCTCACAGTCTACCACCACCCCGTATCTTTGGAGCCAATCTACTCCCAAAATAATGCCAAACCCAGTAAAGCCCAAAACAAAGCAATCACAAACAAACATGCATCCATGACTCGATAAGACCACATTACGACAAATCATGCTAAGGCTAGTAGAACCACCAATCGGATTCGTCACTACTAAAGGTCTATCGACAATCTCGGGCTCCAATCCCAACCTATCTACCAGGTCACTAGATATGAAAGAACTGGAAGCTCCGGTATCAAACAAAACTTTAACAGGAACATCATAAACAGAAAGCATACCTTGAATGATGACATTCTTTCCCTTCTCCGCCGCAGTTGGGGCATTCGACGAAGAAGGAATAGCATTAAGGGCGTATGCTTTCACCATTTGCTTTTCTTTAGGGGGTTGTGGACACTTGTCCTTGTGATGTCCCATTTGGCCACAGTTGAAGCACTTCCTATCCGCTGGCTTGGCCCGACAATTACTAGCATAATGGCCCTTCTTACCACAGCTGAAGCACTCAACATCTTGCTTATTCCTTTTCTTCTGGCCATCTTTAGTCTGATTCTGCTTTCTCTTATTCTAGGAACCACCCTTGCCTCCACCACTTGCTTGTGGCTTTGGCTCATCTGCGGATGCAACCTCAGTCTTCGGCTTAGGGTAGAGACTTTCTGACCTCAATGCTTTCCCTACAATCGACTCAAACGACTCATCGATGTGGTTAATAAGTCTTTCCCCCAAGTACTGGTCCAAACCGGTTATGAATTTCTCATTCTTCTTCTCGGCAGTATCAATAAGAGATAACCCATATTTCGACAAAGTGTCGAATTCAGCGATATACTCCGAGACTGCTCTGCCATTCTGCTTGAGCTCCAAGAATTTCTTAAACAGCACTGACTTCTGAGCAGCTGGAATGAACTTCTCGCTAAAGCGAGCTTTAAACTGCTCCCAAGTAATCTGATCTTCGGGAGTAGCTGCCTTTATAGCATTCCACCAATTCATTGCCCGCCCTTGCAGCTGACGGGACGCTAGCTTTCTCTTCATCGCATCCTCGATACCCAAATCCTCGAAGATACGTTCGCAACTATCTAACCAATCTTGAACATCCGTGGCCGACTCCGTTCCGTGAAACGACTTCCCACCAAGGCTAGTATAATCCTTATTCAACTTGGCGAAGTCGACCCTCGGCGCCTGCACTATTGGACCACCACCATTTCCACTATTGGGAGCTGCCCTCTGTACGTCTCTAAGCATCTCTCTCATGAGGTCAGTAAACATCGTCCTCATGTCAGCAGCATTCCCATTATTGGCTCCCCTACCGGTACCTCTAACATATCGGCTCATCATCAATCTGAAAAAGGAAATGATTAACGACTCCATAGTGGTGCTAGTGCAGTACGACTTCATCCTTATACTACTAATAGTATATATATATGTAGCTTTTAAAAACCAAAGTAATCACAAATACGCTCTCTCGTATACGTATATTATCTCTCCCTGATAACTTCCCTAGGTTAACTACGCAACCTAGAGCTCTGATACCAAGTGTGACGGCCCGCCCCGCACCAACCGACACTTCCTCCAAGTGTGCGCTGTACACATGTCCAACTGGCACGGAACGGTCGTCATAAGAAAAGAAAGAAGAGAATGAACTAATCAAGGAACCTGTAGAATGTCTCACAACGCATGGGATAAAATATAATAATAACATACTTGACATAAAACAGGCGAGACAGTGCATAAGCTGATAACTAATAATCAATGTCAACATCAGAGCAGCGGAAATCCAAATACAGCTTATTACAACTTTTCAAAATCTACTGTCTCTAAACAAAAGAAAGCTAAAGTGGAAGATGCACCACCAATGCCCAAGCAGTGATCTTCAACAACACAGGGAGAATACTATATATATTACGTGGAAGCCTCCTGCTCGTCTCCGGATCATCTACCCGTGCATCACCAGCTAACCTGTCTCTAGTCTGCTCGTGTGAGCACCCAGAGTAATAAGAAGAGACATAAAACTCTGGGTCAGACATAAAGCCTGGTGTGAGCGATAAGCATCTAAACAGAGTAATAACAGGTATACTAAACCATACCTGAACCTGGACCTGCAACCAAAGAGTTAGTACCACATACCGTACAGTACCCTAAGGTGCCATAATAAATAGTGTAAGAATATGGGGGTGGGGTGTGCATGTCATAATGATAGCAACCAAATCAACCATAACAACCATCCTCACATCCCTCACTCAGTGCGTAAAGCTATACGATACCTACCACCTTGGAATACTAGACAAATTGAGGTAACGACGGATCCCGACTTGTAGAAACCCTGCTGTGACCAAGCTAAACATATGGAGTCATGACCAAACATTTTAATGACCCATTTCATTGATCGTAGCCCTTGGTTCTACCGATGCCATAATGGCCCTGAATCCGCCTTCGTACCTCCTACCATAGTGGTCCAAAGCTATAGGCATCGAAAACCCCTTAACACGCGTCCCGCAGCAAAGCCCAATCATGGAGCCCACTCATTGGTTCCCAACTGGATCCTGAGTCAAAGCTCCTCATTTGGACTTCCTTTGCATCTCGGGTTTTGATTGAGTTGGAGTGGGTCTTCAAAAGAGTCATCGCGTAGTAGTAATAGCCCACGTACGGTTCGGTTCGGTGCTCCTCGTCTAGATCGGTTCGGTTCGGTGTTCATCTCTTCATTCAGCTCGGGTTGGATACTCCACTTCGGGTCGGGTCGGTGTCCTCCGGGTCGGGTCGGTGTCCTCCTCCGGGTCGGCTCGGGTTACTTTCTTCCTTCTAATTCTTCTTCAATCAGCTCCCTCTTTTCCATCCACTCCGATCCGATCCGATCCGATCCGATCCCTTCACCTTCTCTCGCTGTAGCCTTCCATTCTTAGGTCAATCCGATCTGGTCTCCACTATTCTTTCGATCCGATCCCCTTGTCCACTCCAACTCTAAGCAAACGGCCTTCCTTCTCGCCAAGCCTCCTATGTGCCAAACTCCGGTTCGGGTCGGGTTTCTTGCCCAGTTCACATATCTGATCCGATCCGAAGCCCTGCACAACTTTCTGCAACTTTTCCACCAACTTGTTTACGCCGTTCGACGACGTTTTTGACAAATCTAACTATTCTAATCAATCACAATTCATGTCAAATAGTCATAACAACATAGCAAACTAACCTCAAACACCAAAACAATGAATTTATATGTCAAAATGGATCAAACGTGCCCAAAACCCCTTATTTTCCTATAATCCTTCTTAATCATGTTTAAGCACATACTTAGTAAAACTTAATCAAATCATCTAAATTTTCTAACAGAGGCATGAAATATTATTTAAGAATTTCTAAACATTTTTCCAGAATTTATTAGTGTATAAATTCGCTAATCTTCACTAATTACCCTTAATTAACTGTAATTAGTGTCAAAATGATGCTATCACTCACCTTGGCCACAAAATAAAACACCAAATCTGAAATATTCTCTGTTTGCGTCGAATTCATATGTATAGCAGCAGCTCCAACCTTGCTTTGTTGCTATTTGGCCTTGTTTTGATGTAGTTTAGGCTTAATCTTCACTAAAAATGTGTTTTGGAGTGGTTTTAGAGGATGGAATCCATTACTAAGGTCTCAAGAAGGTTTGTGGCGGCTCAAAACTGAAATGAAAGTGATAACCTAACCCTAATCAGTCCTCCTATACCTCTAAACCTGAAATTCCCCTCTGGGCCTAGCTGCTAATCTCCCGGTTAAGCCCAATTAAGCTGTTTTTCACCATCTGAAACTTGTTTCAGCCATATCTCCCAAACGGTGAGTCCGTTTGACTAATGTGACCACTCTACGGAAAGAGAAACCATCATCCGGAGCCAATGGAATTGGTTTCAGGTCAAAATTCCTTTCCAGTCAAAAGTTATGGCCAAAACAGTGCCAACTAGGGGTAAAATGGTCATTTAAAAATCGGGAAAATCATGAACATGGGAAATGACCCCAATAGTCGTCTCCCAAAGTTATATGACCATACGACTTCGTATGTGACAGAAATAAATATTCTACGATCCTATGATGCGTAGAATGCGGGTCGTTACAGATTTTCTCACTCACGAAATACTGAATTACTCCCATATTTATTGAATTAAATTATGAAATAGGTTTTGTTGCATGGTTGTATTGGATTGTTGATGTGTTGTTAAAAATTGACATGCAAGTGCGTTAACGTTCAAATTCAGGTTAATAATCAGTTATTTAATTTAATTTAAATTCCTAGTTTGAATTCGAACCCTTGCTAAATCCTGAAACTATTTAATGCTGATCAGTTGAATAGAATGATTGTGATGGATGTTGATTGAAATTTATTACTGAATTTATATTGACATTGCTGATGCTTCTTATTTCAGTATATTTTAGTGCATGTTGATTTGTGACGATAAATCCCATTTACCCTTGATGTTACGGGCATCTAATAAACCCGGGATTTGTCGATAAATAAATTAAGAACACAGAGTGAAATGATAAATCTTTGTGACCCTGATTTGGATTGAAATGATAGATCCATCCCTGAATCCCGAGAAATTAAATTTAGAATCACTTGGCCATAGGATAGCAAATTATATATGGACGTCGGTTGGTTAAATGATTTTAAATTATTTGAATTCTATTTGGTGGAAAATTTCTCCTAAAAGAAATGTATCGATTTTTCGATGAATCATAATTTCTTTTAAGATTTGAATTCTCGATGTTATTTGAAACGATTAAGAAATTTTCGAACTAATTTGGAAGTTGTAATCTTGGATTTATTCCAATAATTGGTGGACTCAAGTTAAATAAACTCTCTTTGAATTTAAAATTTTAATAAAAGAAATCGAGGATATTTGGGGTTATTTTAAACTGAATACGAATATGGTTGGAATCCTCGAAATGGGAGATGGATTGAATGGGTTTGTGTTAAGATATTGAAGGGTGTAACTCCATTTGAGACTGGAATGTTGCTTCAAATGTTGAAATTCGGAAGGAGAAACAATTTAAGGTTTAAAATTCTATTTTTATTGTGTTCTAATTTATTTATTTTATTCTATCTTATTTTATTTATAAACTATATATATATTTATTTTGTTATAAATGAAGTTTTCATACATATATTATTATTCAAAAATTATTTAGTTAAGCCTTTATTTTATGTATGTATATATATATAGTGATTTAAATTACCTTAGTATATTCTAATAATGCTATATAAGTAAATTTTTATATAAGGTTTTATTTATAAGAATTTATATTTCAAAATTTTATTTTATTTTTAATTCTTCGTCCGAATGGAAAGTGTTTGGATTTAACCGTTAGTTCAAATGGAGTTGAGAAAAAAATATATTCTATTTGAATATGAATTGATTTTCATCAATTTATATGGAAAGGTAGATTTTATGCTACTTGAATGTAAATGGGATTTCCAAAAGATTTAAATAAACAGATATGGAAATATATATTCTATTTGAATATGATGGGATTTCGAATGTAAATCATTTTTGAAATAACTGAAATCCTTTGAGATGAAGTATATTCTATGCGAATATAGACCGATTTGAAATATTTTACAAGTATAATACAAAGACATGTAAATATATTCTAGTTGGGATATAATCGGTTTTGGAATGATTGAGATATTTTGATATGGAATTATATTCTATTGAATATAAATTTGGTTCGAAACAGAATATGATATTTTGATATGAAACGAACCTTTGAGAAAGATAAAAGAACCAACCGATGTGGAAATTGTAAGCGTTGGTTGTTAAAGAGACCGGAGTCGGCATAAGGCATACTCTCTGTCAGTGTCGATACCACTTTGACAACTATGAACGTTATGACGTATCCAGAACGAGTATGGTGACTTGGAGGCGATTATTGAATCGAAGAAGATGAACGATTACGAAATAGCCCTGACCTTCGGGTCAGAATTGAAATGACTAAAACAGGAGCTATACCGTGACTAATTGAGGTTAGCGCCTTTGATCGGACACACTTCTTCGATACTATTTATATGACTGTGATGATGATGATTTGGGCCCATTTATGATTATGGGAGTGTGTTCCGAGGTGGGCGGTAGAGGCTGCTATGCGTTACCACCGGTCCGGGAGTGCAATTGGTAGAATCCTACCCTGGGCATTGCCTCGAGTGCCTTGTCATATTTATCCTTATCGAGCCCCCACGATTTTGATTTAGCATTGCTTTCTATGGAGTGCCCTCTGATAACACCAGTACGGTGAATTTACGGTACTGTATAGATCGTTGATGCCTATAAACTGCGTAAGGGTAATATGGTAATCCTGCTTACGCTATTTTCAGTATTTATACTTTACTGAATAGACACTAATATAATAGCGTATTATACTATGTATGTATTAGTTTAACGGATCCTTGAGAGATGGAAAAACCCCCGTAACATCTCTTGAGTTACTGCACCCATGATACTCAAATTGTTTCGTATTTTAATTTGACTAATATGAGAATGATTTAGTGCTGATCAGAGTGTTTGTTGTGTTTTCTTTTTATGCAATACGCTCGGTTCAGCAGGCATCTGCAGTTGCCGAAGATTCCTGTGCCTTGGAGATCGAAGACGAAGATCGATATATACCTATACATATATATATTTCCGCTACAACATTGTTTCCGCTGCCATGCTACGTTAGTCTATAAATGTATAACTCTGATAACCGTGTTGTTATATCCTATTGTATATCTTTCAACTGCTTTAACTGTTATTAATTATTATATGTTGTCCTTCCGCTGCGAGAACTCTGTTTGTCTTTCTCTTCTTTCTTTTTCTTCTTTTTCCCAATAACTACCTATATTTGAGATTTGTTTGGGTCGACATGTGTGGTTATTGTCGATTTGAACGGTCAAAAATATGGGTCGTTACAGTTGGTATCAGAGCACTGGTTAGCGATAACCTTGGCTCTGTTTGGGAATTAACTCATTAGAGATAGGGTTAGTAGTGCCCTAGAATGAGTTTGAGTGATATGAGAGAGCGTACTTGTATTTTGATATAAAATGGTTTTATATTGTGTTGTCTTGTTCTGTTGATTATTTATGGATTCTGGTCAATATATGGAACGCCATATAATCGATAGGAATTTCTAAAAATCGAATAGAATGAATTGACATAATACGGTTTTTGATTATATTATATATATATATATTATATGTATATTGGTTGTTTTAAGTGTATATGCATTGGTCGTGGGAAGGTAATAAAATTAAGTTAGTACCTATTTCGGTTGATTCTATAATAAATTTAATAAGGAAATTTACATTTGTCTAGGAATATATTTGAAAATAAAATAATATCTTTAAGAATAATTGGATGATAAAGGTTGTGATTAAAATGGAAATGAACTTGAAACTTGATCCTGGGGTACTTTGAAATAGTTTGGCAAATTTTTGCAATAATATCGTATTATAAGTATTTTTGAAAGGAAGCGTTTAAAGGATTTTTAAAGAAATAAGTGTGAAATCCCTTCTTGGACATCAGAATGATTTCGATAATGAGTGCACGCATTATCGACATTTATTCTGAAGCATCTGAGTGGGGGAGACCACCCGTACTTTCATAACTGGTTTGAAAGGATTTTTGATTTAAATTCCTAGTCTAAGTTTGGATAAGAGTCCAAGTATATGATATTTAAAAGTGAGTTTAAATTTAAACCAGAGTTGAAATTTTTTTGTTCTTTACAAATTAAAGATTTGATTTAAAATTTTATATGGTATGGTTTTCAAAAAAAAAAAGATTATAAACATGTAGGTTACTTTTGAACTTAGTTTAAACCCGGAATTAAAATACTTAAGTTATCTTAACTAATAATATTGGTTTAATCACTTAAGAAACTCAATCCGTTAGAATTTAGATGTTGAAACGAGGAAATGGATCTGAGTATTAAGAGTAAAGAAGTGGTCATTGAAATTTATTTTAAGTAGGGCGATAATAAGGGAAGAAAATTTGCTGAGGAAATATAAATATATATATATGGTTGAATAGAACGCGCAGCGCAACGACCATTCGTGAATTTCAACCATTGACTTTAAATGAACGTAGCGCGGGATCCGACCGTCGGATTCTCCTAAAACCGGAACCGTTGGGTTCGTATCGAAAAGAGCTTTCCAATGAATATGAGAGATTAAAATCTGATGGTTAGATTTGGAAATATGTCCAAATCGAATTTGGAAAAGGTCGCTATGGCCGTAGTTCGGTGACCGTTATTGGAAACCGACTGAGATATCAATAATAAAATTATTAAAAATATTGGTAATTGGTGAAAAATCATAGTAAGTAATTTGGAAAGAATTGGGATGAAAATTTTCATACTTGAATAGATAAAAATATATTTTATCGAAACAAACTTTAATATAATATAAGATGAGAATAAGGGAGTGGTTAATGATGAATCAAAGTGCCAAAATAAGAAAATGGGATGCAAACATAATTGGTTTATTCAGAATAAAATAATAGTTAAGCGAATCCTAATTTGGGAATTGGAAATATTGAAATGGGACATGAGAATAATACTTAACCTGGTTAGGATGGATTTGATGAAACGAATTCAATTGGAAAAGGATTAAATAAGTCAATATAGAATCTATATATATTGGTGGATTAGGCAAGTAAAACGAAATGTCAAAAAACGAGAGAAATAAAATAGTTATATATCCATAACTGATCTTAACGCTTGACTTTTGGGTTTGAAGTTGTTAGCCTACTTTGTGAACTAGGCAACACAAAGTCAAGAAACCAACTGTTGAAGAGTATTTCAAGTTATGCGATTCCGGTTCGGATCGGAAGGAAGCTCCACAATTCAGATTGATAGCAGCGTATCGGTTCGGATCGGGTAAAATTCTCTGTTCGGATCGGATATCTCTTACTGGATAAATTGGCAAAGCATACCTGATCGGATCGGAAGGCCAATGAATCTCAGGTGGATCGGAAAGCCGTCTGCTTGCCACGACTTCGGAGCGGAGCGGAGTATGATTAGAAAAGAAGAGACGTCCAAGCTACTCCGGTTCGGGTCGGGTATTCCGATCCGAGCCCCCAACCTGCACGTCTCCGACCCGCACCCATGATCCAGGAAGATCTCCTATAAAGCCGCCTGAAGAACCGGACCGGATGTGACCAATTCCTACCCCTAACGTCCATCTCATTGATGCGTTGTCTGCTTGATGGCCCATCCGAACCCGAAGAGAGGGCGATGGATGACACGTGTTCCGACCCGGATTGCATCTCAGGCAAATTCACACCTATAAATACCCCATCTAGAGACAAAGAGAAGGATCTTTTTTGAGCACTTTTGAGAATCCAAGTACCTCCATCATTCGAATTCCTTCACTCCCGGAAAATCCAAACCATCTTTCATTTCCTGTTTTTATCTTTCTGAGTGAACAAAAGTGAGTTGTGAGCGAATCATACATTGTATTTGTAATTGAATTACTGAATATAGTGAAAACTAAGTGGACGTAGGCATTTCTTCGCCGAACCACTATAAACCTTGTGTGTTCTTTTTTTTATTTCTGCTTTACTTTATCTTGTTTCTAATCAATTTGGGTGTTAGAACCACATTTGGGTCTAACATTTTGGTGCTTTCACCGAGAATCCTCATCTAAAATTCTTTATTTTCCGGGATCTCTTTCTACTTTTTGGACCGTTGAGTTCAAAGAAGTGAATCCTTAAGTTTCTCCACTTTCTTACATTCGTTGAAGTAATTGTCAAAGACTCATGGCCAGAGGAAAAGGCAAGGAAGTCCAGTCTGTTCAAGGAAATGGAGCTGGTGAAGATCAGCAACATGCTGTTGTAACAAGGTCTAGGGGGCAGAGTTCAGCAGCAGGGAGAATCAATACAGGAAATCCGAACCGACAGCAAGGGGAAAGTTCCGATCCGATCCGGGTTGGAGACTCTGAAGCAGTGCACTCCCCCAGTCTGAACCGACCCGACTTGCTCGCTGCACACCGATCCGAACAGACACCCCAGCTCCGATCCGACCCGACTTCCTACCTCCGATCCGACCCGATGCTTGGTGAAGCTGGAACATCTACTCGAGTCCCCGCGAATGCTCCAATTCCAGCTGCCAGGGTTGGAGACCAGGCCAATCCATCTGCTCCCATCACTCAAGGAGATTTCTCGCGCTTGCTTGATATGCTTGAGAGCACGAGGGAAGCTATGAGAGTTCATGAGCGCACCAATCTCATGATGCAGGAAAATATGAGGCTCATGAGTCGGGAAATCAGTGAGCTCCGCCGGCAAAGAACTCCGTCGCCAGTTCGTCATACACCAGTAGATCAATCTTCATCTTCTGAGGAAGAGAGGCCCCGTGAGCGAAGGCCACTCGAACGACCTCAGAACGTGGAGCAGCTAACGTTTGGATCTTTGGGATCTCGCGAGGATATCGCACGAGCATTAGGAAACGATAGCCCATCTCGGGGGCAAAGACTCCAGTCCCCTCTTCCCGAGATCGACCGGGAACGCAGGGAAAGGAATAGAGCAGAGGCAGCTCGAAGAAGAAGGGCGTCTCCTGAGCAAGAGCCCCGGAGGAACTCGGACAATAGGGCCAGGGAACCTGAGCAGCCCCTAACTAGTGCCGATGTGCAGGCGATGGTTCGTCGAATTATGTCCGAAAGCCGGAATTATACAAATGAAGACTACGGTATAGAGCGAAGCCATACTCCGTTCACTGACGACATCCTAGACTTCCAGTTCCCCCGACGCTTTAATTTGCCACAGATGGATAAATATAACGGAAGGACTGATCCAGGACAGCACTTGATGCGGTATTCGTGGCTTATGAATGCAGCTGCTGCCCCCGACGAAGTAAAATGCAAAGCGTTCCCAATCTACCTAGAAGATGTGGCTTTATTTTGGTTTACCCGACTTCCTCCTCGTTCAATTTCTACTTACAAAGAACTAAGCGAGCGTTTCATGAACCAGTTCCGACTACATGCTCGAAAGTCCAAGAGCGTTATTGAATTGTCGAGGATCAAACAGGCACCAGGAGAATCTTTAAGGGCATATTTAGATCGTTTTAACCAAGCTGTAACTGAGGTCAGTGACCCGCATGAGCCCACTATTTTGATGGCATTGAAGGAAGGAGTCGATCCCGAATCTGAGTTTGGAGACTACCTTTCTGGGAAGACACCCCCCACAAGGGCGATATTCTACGAAAAAGCCGATATTTATCTAAGACGAGAGGAGGCCCGGGCAAACCGGAAGAGAAAGTCTGAGACAGCTTCAAAGGAGAATGTGCAAAGTAATATTGCAGTAAAGCAGTCTGGGGAAAGTTCTGGCAAGGTTGAAGTAAATGTAGGAAACAAGGGTGGAAACAGCAATACTGGAAGCGGGGGAAACAACAACAACCGTAATTCGAACGGTAACAGGAGAAACAGAAATAGGGGAAGCGACCCAAACAAAAGGCCCCGATTCCAGAACTACGAGAACTACACACCATTGAATGACACGTTGGAAAATATTTACCTGGACACGTATAATGTGTTGCAGTACAAAAGACCGCCACCTCGTGATTCGACCGAGAAAGAAATGGCGACAAGGAAATTTTGCTTATTTCACGGAACGCATGGACATTCGACCAATGAGTGTCGACATTTGAGGGATGTAATTGAAAAGCTGCTGCGTGAAGGAAAGTTGGATGAGTACAAGGTTGCCCCGAGGGACAGGGGGCAAGGAGAGCAGGCTCCAAAGCAAATCCTACCTGCTCCTAAGCCTACCGCGCAGCAGAAAGGTAAAGGGATCGTCATCAACTCCATAGTAGGCGGACCTCACCCGGCAATTCGAAGCTTTAGGTCAATGGACCAATATGTGAATGCTGCCAAACATCTAGATGTGAATGAAGGTGACGAGTTGGAAGATGTCACCCCCATCAAACAACAAAAAACCATGTTCGATGACGTGGTGTTTCGCAGCCGAGACAACACGGGAATACAATCTCCCACCAATGATCCGTTGGTTATTACTACCACTATTGGGCCAGCGTTGGTCCATAAGGTATTAGTAGACAACGGAAGTTCCGTTAATATTTTGTTCAAGAAGTCATTTGATCAGATGAAGCTTGAACCTGAAGATCTGAAACCTTGTGAAGGATGGATTAGAGGTTTCAACGGAGCGACGACAGCTCCTATGGGATATATAGAGTTGCCTGTGACCCTAGGGCAAGGAGAACGTAGAAGAGTGCGAATGCTTCAGTTTGTAGTACTGGATGTAGATTCGCCATATAACGCATTTTTAGGGAGGCCTGCCCTCGCTGAGTTTAGAATTTGTATCGCCCCTTGGTGCTTGTTACTAAAGTTCCCAACCGAAGCCGGGACTGGAGTAATAAGGGGGGATCAGGTTTCTGGACGGGCCTGCTATGTGGCCGAACTGAAGATGTTGATGAAAGGAGTTAATGTTGAGAATAAGGATGCCTCATCTCCCTCAAAGGGGGACTCGGCATAGCAATTAGAGAGGTTGAACCCAAGGGAGTTGCGAAAAGGAACGCCCGAAGACCTGGATCCTAGAAAAGACGAGGAACCAGAGGCTAGGAATGCAACTCCTAATGAAGCAACAGTGGAAATTCCTGTTGATAAAGCTGATCCGACGAAAGTTTTGAAGATTGGTTCCCAATTGGATCCACGTCGTGCTGAAGAGCTGACGAACTTCTTGAAGGCGAACTTAGATGTGTTCGCCTGGACCCATGCTGACATGTGTGGGATATCGCCTTCCGTTATCAGTCACAAATTGAATGTAAATCCGAAGCATCCGCCTGTGAAGCAAAAGAGACGCATGCTGGGCCCAGAGAGGTCGGTTGCTCTCAAAGAAGAAGTAGAGAAATTGAAGCAAAATGGATTTGTTCGAGATTCGACTTATCCCGACTGGATATCGAATCCTGTCTTGGTAAAGAAGCCAAACGGAAAGTGGCGAACTTGTATTGACTTTTCAGATTTAAATAAGGCTTGCCCAAAGGATAGTTTCCCGCTTCCCAGAATTGACCAGCTTGTAGACTCGACAGCAGGTCACGAACTTCTCTCTTTCATGGATGCGTATTCTGGATACAATCAAATTCCTATGCATGTGCCAGACCAAGAGCATACGAGTTTCATTACGAATTTGGGATTATATTGTTATGTTGTAATGCCGTTCGGATTAAAAAACGCTGGAGCTACTTATCAGCGGTTGGTAAATAGAATGTTTTATGATCAAATAGGAAGAACTATGGAAGTTTATGTGGATGATATGCTTGTTAAATCAAAGCAGTCCTTCAGTCATACGCAAGACTTAGCAGAAATGTTTGGTATCTTGCGAAAATACCGTATGAAATTGAATCCTTTAAAATGTTCATTTGGAGTGGCGTCGGGAAAGTTCCTTGGCTTCATTGTGAGTTCCCGAGGAATTGAGATCAACCCTAGCCAGATAGCGGCGATTAGAAATATCAAAGAACCAAGGAAAATTAAAGACGTCCAAAGTCTGGCAGGAAAGGTAGCGGCGCTAAGTAGATTCATCTCTAAAGCCACCGATAAATGTGTTCCATTTTTTGATTTGATAAAAAGGGGAAAGAAGAACTTCCAGTGGACTCCCGATTGTGTCGAGGCTTTTCAAAATCTGTTAGAACTGTTAGAAAAACCGCCAATCTTATCAAAGCCCGTAGACCATGAAGAACTATTTGTTTATCTAGCAGTCTCGGCTCACGCTGTCAGCACAGTTCTGGTTCGAGAAGAAGACAAAGTACAAAGGCCAGTATACTATGTGAGTAAGAAATTAGCAGCGGCAGAGCGCAACTACCCAAAGATCGAGAAGCTTGCTTATAGCCTCCTGATTGCATCCCGAAAGCTTCGTCACTACTTCCAAGCCCATCCAATAACCATATACACCGATCAGCCGTTAAGACAAGTGTTGCAGAGACCCGAAGCGTCGGGAAGGTTGATTAAATGGAACATAGAACTAAGCCAGTTTGATTTGAATTTTCAACCACGAAAGTCAATCAGGGGGCAAGCTCTAGCAGACTTTATTGCGGAGTTCACCATTCCAGAAGAAGAAATAATCAATGACCAAGTGGTGAAATCTGAGGATAAGCTAGAGATGAATCCGTGGAGACTATATACAGATGGAGCTAAAAATGACCGAAGATCCGGAGCAGGAATTGTCTTAGTCACTCCGGAGGGACGGTCGTTATATTACGCCCTACGGTTAGAATTTTCGGCAACAAACAACGACTCTGAGTATGAAGCCCTGATTGCCGGGCTGAAACTCGCTAAAGACCTCGGAGTAAAAGTGATGGATATATTTTGTGACTCTAAGATTGTTGTTTGTCAAGTGCGAGAGGAGTTCGCGGCTCGAGGACCTCGACTTGTTGCTTACCTTAAGAAAGTGAAAGAGCTATTAAGTAGCTTAGAGCGGTACAACATAACACATATTCCCAGAGAAGAAAACCAGAAAGCGGATAGACTAGCAAAATTAGCTAGTTCTGACAATCCAGAAGGGACTGAGGTAATTCCAATTGAAACGTTGGAGTCGCCAAGCTTTGAGTCAATGGAAATGGAATTCGTTCTTGGAACGGAACCAGAGAAGGAATCATGGATGACTCCAATCAAGAATTTTCTTAAGAATGGGACACTCCCATTAAAGAAGAGTGAAAAGAGAGCTGTAGTGCGCAGAGCTACCAGATATGTTATACAAGACGATATTCTCTATAGACAAGGATTTTCTATGCCCCTGTTACGATGTATCGCACACGACGACATCAAACGTGTACTGAGAGAAGTGCACGAAGGTGAGTGTGGAGATCATACAGGAGGTCAAACTTTAGCGAAGAAAATATTGCGATACGGATACTTCTGGCCTACGATCAACAAAGATGCAGCTGATTATTCACGACGCTGCGATAAGTGCCAGAGATTCGCCAAAATCCCCAGGGCACCGTCAGCCCAGCTTAAATCGATGGTGAGTCCTTGGCCATTTGCCACATGGGGAATCGATATCATTGGAGTTTTACCGATCGCTAAAGGAGGGGCTAAGTATGCCATAGTAGCCGTGGATTATTTTACAAAATGGGTGGAAGCTGAACCCTTGACTAAGATCACCACAAGAAAGGTGATAAGTTTTGTGGTCAGAAATATTATATGCCGATTCGGGATCCCAAGGACGATTATTACCGATAACGGGACTCAATTTGATAGCACTGAATTCAGAAACTTTTGCCAGAAATATAAGATAGACAAACGATATACTGCAGTTGCCTATCCACAATCTAATGGGCAAGTAGAGGCAATAAACAAGGTAATAAAATCCATCCTCAAAAAGCGATTAGAGCATGCAAAGGCAAAATGGGTTGATGAATTGCCCCTAGCTTTGTGGGCATATCGAACAACGTTTAAAACGGCTACCGGTCATACCCCTTTCTCCCTCTCCTTTGGCTCAGAAGCAGTAATTCCAGTTGAACTGGAAGTTCCTTCCCACAGGGTGACATATTATGACCCGATGACGAATCGGGCACTTTTACTTGAGTCTCTTGATGAAGTCGAAGAGAAAAGAGACGAAGCAGACTTGCGTGCTGCAAGACATCGGCATCAGATGGCACGCTATTATGACAAAAAAGTTCGCCTCAGAACTTTTGAACCCGGAGATTTGGTGCTCAAGAGAGTTTTTCCATCCCTTCCTCACCTCGGCCCAAAATGGGAGGGACCCTTTGTCATCCAACGGAAACTTGATAAAGGAACATTCAAGTTAACGACCGTAGATGGCGAAGAAGTCCCTCGAGCATGGAATGCCCAACACTTAATGCGATATTTGGATTAGAAATGCTATACTTTTTGCTGTTCTTCCTGTAAACTCTGTAATAAGGCACGACTTGCCTTTGGAAAATATGACGATATGAATAAAGGACTATAAAATATTGTGTGTTATTTACTTTTATGCATTTACATTCGTTAGTTATTCTGTTGTGATTATAAAATACAGGACAACTTAGAACCTAAAAAGGTTGAAACAGTTGGGGCATAAAAAGAAGCACAATGATTATTTGTGCAATAAGACATAAAAGAATGAGAAAACGACATTCTTAACTCTAACTCTCCAGAGAAAGAGAGAGAGTATAAAAGCGTCTCAGACTGAGCGCTGAAAAAGAAATTCTATTCTGAACTCTAACTCTCCAGAGAAAGAGAGAGAGTATAAAAGCGTCTCCGACTGAGCGCTGAGAAAGAGGTTCAACTCCGAACTCTAACTTTCCAGAGAGAAAGAGAGTATAAAGGCGTCTCCGACCGAGCGCCGAGAAAGAAATCTTTTCCCGTTGAACGACCGGGGGATAAACAAATAACTGAACTCGAACTCTAACTCTCAAGAGAGTGAGAAAGAGTATAAAAGAAATGCCAGGAAAAACAACAGATATTGATGATACAGGAAATGCTATCCCGTTAGAGAATCGGGAGCATCCAGATTGCATAGTTAGCCGCTGAATAACTTACGGAGATTGACTGGGGACACATGCCCCTACACATATCTCCCCTCTTCACAACTTTGTTTCATAACTATAGATATGCATTTTTACATAAGTGCAGAACTGCTAACAAATAAACATTGCAGAAAGTGAATTATTTTTATTTACGAATGAATGAATTTGTACAGGGAAATAACTGAAAAAGAAAGTGCGAAAGCTGCTGGTGTAGCAGCACTTATTGATTTACAAAGATGCTAAAAGGACACAGAAGGACCCACTATTTGGGCTTGGAATGAGCCTTTGATTTCTTGACAGCTTTTTCTGCATCTTTTGCTTCCTTCTCGGCTTCAGTCAAGATCCGCTTTGGTTTCTTTTTCCCTGAAGATGTAGTACTGGGGCCAGCAGACTTTTTCCCGGAGGGCGGGGCACTGGAATCGAGAGAAGATTTTTTAGCAAGTTCTTCGGTAATGGATCTAGTGGAAAGCTTAACAACTAACCTTGAACCTGCATCCACAACAGCGAGGGGCTTGAGGACCTCAGGGTCTAATTCTTCAGCCTTTAATTGCAAGCGCTTGTCTTGATCAGCCTTCATGGCAGCCAAGGTAATGTCCTCAGCGCTTTTCGACTCCCCGGTTATTGTAACTTCTGGTTCCTCATCATGCCCCTCGTCTCCTCCGTCGTCTTTTAACGCCGCAATCATTTCTTCGTCATGGGGAGTAGTCACCTTAGTTGATTCACTCCTTTCCCCCAAGTCTGTGGAAGCAGCCTTGCCTTCTCCTTCTTTGACCCTATCAGCGGGCTTTGTCCCAGTGGTAGCTCCTTGAACTACATCTGTCTTCGCGGAGGATTCAACGCCTACAAAATGAGAAACATCGGTTATCAACTCAGGCGAGAGCAAAGGATTTCTCATTGAACGTTCAATCATGTAGCCAAAGGTAGTAGTAGCCTTGACAAGTTGAGGAGAAAAGACAGGGATACCTTCTGAAGACTTCTCAGCGGGGGTGACTACTACCTCTGGAGTTATTTCAGGAATGGGAGATAGTAAAGTTGATCGGGGAATTCCCGGGTTTTCGGGATCATACCCTTCCACTTCAGGAGTTACAGGAGCAGAAGAAGAGGAGCCAGCTTCAGGAATGGTTTTCTGTTTAGACTTCTGCCTCTCCTCTTCCATGGCCTCAGCAATTAGACGGCGACCTTCGGCTAGGCGCTCTGGTTCGTCGTCTCTCAAGTACTTCTCCATCAACTTATCTTCATCGAGGGAATCGACCTTAAGCTCTTCTTTTTCCCACTCAACGATTTGATTCCACACATGAACCAAGGTGGATGGATAGTCCTCGATCCAGGAAATGTTTCGACGACGAATAATGTGCGCAAAGAATTCGATCATTAGCTCCCCGAAGCCCTGAATATCGGCCTCCGCCTCTGATAGCTGTTTGCGGGTTTCCTCCGCAGATTTAGTAGCGCATTCAACGTTGCCCTCAGCCAGAGCAGCCCTGTTTTCCGCCTCTAACAATTTTGAAGCCAAATCAGCGTTTTTCTTTTCTAACTCAGCACTCCTTTTCGCTAACTCGGCATTCTTTTGCTCAAGCTCAGCATAAGCGAGACGTGTCTTAGCAGCCTCTGACTTGGCTTCGTCAGCTTGCTTCTTCAACTCGGAACGTTCCTGAGTGTGGGATTCTAGCAAATCATGATAGCGCTTTTGCATGTCCTCAAACTGTTGTTTGAAGTTAGAAGCGTTCTTCTGAGCGATAGCTAGTTGAGCTTGAGTATCTTCTAAATTTTTTCCTAAGGTTTTCAGGGCCTTAGCATCTTCCTCTGCAGTTTTGTGCATTGAGTCAGCATTTGTCAGTAGCGTGCGAATGATTCTAGAAAGAGTGCGGGAATGCTTGAACATTTCGGTATATTGTTTTTCCACCAAATCAATCTTTGCTCTGGCCTCCTCTGCCCAATTAGAAGAAATAGGTTCAAGGGAAGGTAGAAAGGTCAGAGTCTCGAAGTAGTGCTCGGGAAATTGCTCCTTTAAGTATGCCAGCCTTACGGCGGTTCCCGCATCTGGTGGAGGAGGGGCTAGGATTGTTAGTTCAGCGTCCCTTCTCGAAGAAGATTCTGTAGAACCCTTGTTTGTCCGAGGTCGCTTAGTAGCAGGGACTTTTTGCTTGCTTCTAGACCCAGTTTCCTTTGGAGGTGTTTTCTCTCTGCTTCGCTTTTCATGGGAGGAAGTGGAATCCCTAGATTGTGGTCTATCCTCCTCCCTACGACCTTGATAGCTTTTGTATTTTTCCTGTTCCGGTCGAATTGGTGAGCGGGAGCGTGAGGATCGAGATCGATAAGGATCATAGGGTCTCCTTTCCTCCCTGCCGCGGTCATCCCGGCGGTTATATTCGGCATCCTGGGGAGGATTAGACATGCTGCGGCGAAGCTTCCTTATGTCATAAGAGGATCGAGACATTGTACCTGCACGATAAGTTAAACGAAGTTTAGAATCAGCGGATCCATGGATAAAGAAGTGCAATGAATGCTAGTGCTACGGTGCAAAGTGCATCCTATGTGGTGTATGTGTCCCCCCAACCAACCCGAGTCTGAAGCTAAAGTGGTGCGGGCAGGCTCTTTGGCCTTAGCAGGAGTAGTCTCTTCAGAAGAAGTGAAGACTAGAGGGTCCTTTCTGAAATCTTCCGAAGTGTATATAGCCTCGGGTAAAGGGAGATCCCCCAAACCCTGAAATATGTGCTCGTCGGCGCTAGGAACATCCCCTTCGGAAGCGTGAAGTGGCGACCCTTGGGGAGATTTTGATTTGTCTACCGAGGTAGTTTCCTCGGGGGCAACGTACCCTTCACGATGTTTTTTGGCCAGATTAGCCAGCTCATCGTCTTGAGTGGAAGAGGGAGAGGGTGAAGTTTGAAGAGAAGCTGCAGGAATCCCCGAGTCTTCTCCTATTTCTGGAACTGTTTCCACTGGAGGGATATATGCATAAGGGACTGTCCCATGACCGATGCTACGGTGGACGGATAGCAGCCCGTGAAAATGAAGGTACTCATCTTTAAGAACCTCGTCAATAGTAAGGAATTTTTGGTCGCCATTGAGGAGACGGTGCATTCGATCAAAGAACACTTGGTCTGATACCTGTTTGGGATTATCGACTGCAAATAAAAAGGAAAAACCGGTCAGGGAGATGATTCAAGTGTCTAGAATCCAGGGTCAGAAAATCAGTGCTTTACTTGATTTTATCCATCTTCTGGCGCATCCAGGCTGTTGCTTTATATAGAACCACTCCAATCTGGAATCTCCAGCCTTGCTGCTAAACGGTGTAGAGATTATCTTCCTCTTTGGGACCGACTCAAAGTAACAGAAAGAAGGGGTTTCCCTAGTCCGATGTTTGAAATTATAGAAGAAATGAACATCGTCAAACGTAAGCTCCACGCCTAGAATTTCACGATATGCTATGAATAAGGTATGCAGATAGGCGTATGAATTGGGATGTAGCTGCATGGGGGCAATCCGCATTTGTCTTAAGAAGTCGACGATGAAAGGCGAGAAAGGAGGAATGGCGCCAACCATGCGCATCAAACGAGTGATCGTCATATATCCTTCTGGAGGGTTATGTGGACGGTCAGAACGTGAGGGCACTAGAGTGTCTCTCTTCATTATTCCATACTTCAAGCAAATTCTCACGAGTCGGTCGTTGTCAATTGTTGATTCTACGGAATCTGGAGGTGATTCCAATATAATGGCTGAGTCGAATTCATCGGGTGCTCGGGTGTCACCAATCCCTCCTTCCTCCTCAAAGCCTAGGGAAACTTCATTTTCTGAAGACACTTCACCGCTTTCCCGATGACCAGCTCCGTAATCCGGACCCTCGCTGTCCCATTCTGGGTCAGATGAAGAAGATATATCCTCGAGAGTGGTTTTGTGGGAAGTTTCTGGAGCTTCTTTCCTCTCAGCTAGACGAGAAGAGCGTCTGGGCCTCATTGTCATGGAACTATTGAAGAAGCAATAGCACGAATTAGAGTGAATTATCCCGTGTCCCCTTTTTGTGTATGTGTGTGAACTAAAGTGTGTGCAACAAATGCGGGAAGTGCAAAATAAGAGTACAGCAATGTAAGACGAAGCTTTAAAGAGAAGGTGATAGTCAGAATTGTTCTTAATTCTCGTTTATGTTTACAAGGCACTATCCTAACTGTCCGCGAGGCATATTCGTCTAGAATGAGTGTTAGTCGAATTAGTTGAGTGGTCTTTATGTGTCAAGTTCAATATGTTCGGGTCGGTTCGGATATGCATATGATGACTAGCTCGACGCAGGCAAAGATAACGGTCGGTTCGGATGCCTCATTAAAGCGTGGTCAGTTCAAGACAAGGGAAGCAACGGATGCAGAAGCGGGACTGATCCGTTCGGGTCGGGTAGCCCGATCCGAACCGAACCAGCATCACCTAACCGACCCGTTTACTTCAGCCTCTTATCCCATTCACTTTTCCGACCCGAACCGCCTTTTCCTTTCCTTTCCATCTTTTCTAAGAACGAGACCCGAGCCGACATTTTCTTTCCTCCCGTCCTTCTAAGGTGTGCAATCCGAGCCGATCCCCTTTCCTTCTCCTTCCTTTTTTGGTCCTCCGTCTTCTACCCGAACCGACTCCAGATAGTCACCACGCTCCTCATCTTCTTCCTCTTTCCCTCCTTTCTCACAAACAGGTCCATTTTATCATCAAGGCCATCGTTGAGGATAAAAATTTGCCCTCTCCAGCCTCGCAATGCCTTGAAGCGATAGCGCATCCACCAGCGGCGGCGGGGGGTTCAAGCAAAGCCTACGATTAAACCATCCTAATCCAACGCTAATTGAAATCAAGAACGTTTATTACGATGTTATTCGAGATTAAAAAGCTACCTATGTGATTGATTTGAGGAATCAACAAGAAAGGAGTTCGGAGTTTTAGAGTTTTTAAGATTTTCGATGCTTGGGTCCGAGCCGCAATAGAAACGAAGAAGAAAGAAGTGCAGACGGTGATGAGTTTATATAAAGAATGGAGTTGGCTCTTCGTCTCCCTATTTTGTCTCGCCCGATCGGACCGGGGTGGAAGCCCAATAGCACAACTCTCTCTGAAGGCCCAGTGTTTAAGAACTAAATCCACGAATACGCTTCGGATCGGAAACCGAGCCGAGTGGAAATTTCACACGTTGATTTAGCATCCGACTCGAATTGAAGAGAAGGGAAGTAAAAGGAGCATACCTACAAGAAGCATTACACGGCTAGTAGAGTTCCCAAATTTGCTCAGAAATGAAGAAAAGCCACTCGGATCGGACGCCGAACCGAATGGAAATCAATGCATTACTCTTGACAATTCTGGTTGAACGACATCAAAGGACGCTTTGTACAACGAAAGCATCCTTTGAGGGGGCAAAATGTTAGCCTACTTTGTGAACTAGGCAACACAAAGTCAAGAAACCAACTGTTGAAGAGTATTTCAAGTTATGCGATTCCGGTTCGGATCGGAAGGAAGCTCCACAATTCAGATTGATAGCAGCGTATCGGTTCGGATCGGGTAAAATTCTCTGTTCGGATCGGATATCTCTTACTGGATAAATTGGCAAAGCATACCTGATCGGATCGGAAGGCCAATGAATCTCAGGTGGATCGGAAAGCCGTCTGCTTGCCACGACTTCGGAGCGGAGCGGAGTATGATTAGAAAAGAAGAGACGTCCAAGCTACTCCGGTTCGGGTCGGGTATTCCGATCCGAGCCCCCAACCTGCACGTCTCCGACCCGCACCCATGATCCAGGAAGATCTCCTATAAAGCCGCCTGAAGAACCGGACCGGATGTGACCAATTCCTACCCCTAACGTCCATCTCATTGATGCGTTGTCTGCTTGATGGCCCATCCGAACCCGAAGAGAGGGCGATGGATGACACGTGTTCCGACCCGGATTGCATCTCAGGCAAATTCACACCTATAAATACCCCATCTAGAGACAAAGAGAAGGATCTTTTTTGAGCACTTTTGAGAATCCAAGTACCTCCATCATTCGAATTCCTTCACTCCCGGAAAATCCAAACCATCTTTCATTTCCTGTTTTTATCTTTCTGAGTGAACAAAAGTGAGTTGTGAGCGAATCTTACATTGTATTTGTAATTGAATTACTGAATATAGTGAAAACTAAGTGGACGTAGGCATTTCTTCGCCGAACCACTATAAACCTTGTGTGTTCTTTTTTTTATTTCTGCTTTACTTTATCTTGTTTCTAATCAATTTGGGTGTTAGAACCACATTTGGGTCTAACAGAAGTTAACTAAATGAAAACGACGTTCATGTAGTGTAAATGGAGTAATAAGAGTAAGTAATGAAAATGTGATGGGTTGACCCTTGTTAATGGGAATGAGGTGCGAGGAAGTAATACAAACCAGGAATTGAGACTTGAAATAAGATTTAAGGGATATAAAAACGAGGGCTAAATTATTTAATTTGAATACCGAACGAATTTGGTAAGTCGACCAAAGTTAATGAGTTAATGATTTGATATTATCAAGTTAGTTCGGAAATTAAAGTGAATTCAAGTCTTAAGTGTAATTAAATGCTTGAAATGAGAACGAAGAAACAAAAAGGTAGATCGGAATATATATATATATATATATATATATATATATATATATAGGCAATCAAACGTGAATCCATTTCTCGAGAAATGAAGCGATAACAAATTGAAGTGTTAAAGATTTACCAAAATTATTGGAATCGAATGGTTGAAACTTCAAATGGAATTAATCGATGTTATGCGGAAATATAAAAACATTTGATAAGCTGAAGCGAAATGGTCGTAACTTTTGATAGGATAACCGAAATTCGACGATTCTGGACTTTTTGGAAACCTTAGGAACTGAGCTGAATTTTTTGTTAATAAAGCCTTGCCTAGTTTCCAAGTCTATTAGGTTGAAAACCAAGAGCTAGTCGTAGTTGTATGCGCAGAAAATAAAAATCTGAACTGAATACCAATGTTGTTTTGACCATAACTTCTTAACCGAGCGTCGGATTTTGATGTGCGAGTACAATTCGGAAAGGCCAGGACATAACTAAAACTTTTTTGTAAAGTGTTAAGCCTAAATCTGATGTTTAAGGAGTTAAAAACTGGGTAAACCATTTCAGATCTGCATTTTCAGTGTGCGGGCTGAAGCGTTCGGTTTTATTAAAACAGTCATAACTTTCAAACGGATTATCCGAATTCGACGAATCCGGACAATTCGGAAAGCCTGAAATGAATACTACAAAATTTTGCCTAGGGTGTCTTAAGCAAATTCCATCATTAATTTAGTGATAATTGATGATTTGTTCGCTGTCCTGTTATGAAAAGCTTGACTTTGTAGTTGAAATGTTCGAGTTATGTTGTGTAAGTCATATGGAATTGCTATGTATGGTTATATGTTGATTCTTATGGATGTTTGAGTGTTTTAGTAGGTGCAGGGAATGGTGGTATGCTTGGAGCTCGCTTGCGCTAAAACTAAAATGCGAAGGTAAATAAAAACCGCAAAATAAATGCTAAAAGAGGTACGTAATTAGTGTCATATTGGTTTTGGGTTTTTATTTTGTGTTTTCCCCATTTCTGGGATGCCTCATCGAATGATGAGATGAATATTTGAAATTTTATATATATGTGATTTTTCTGGACCTCTCCGTGCAAAGGAGATGCTGCCGAAATTTTCCGTGATTTCGGGAGTTAGGAAAATTTATGAGTTTTACAAATATAACTTATTTTATAAAGGCGATTTTGGTATGAATTTAAAATGGATATGTGCTTAATATTGTTTCGTTCGCTTTTCGAGGACGAAAAGATATTTAAGTGGGGGAGAATGTAACATCCCATATTTTCTGTATATTTAATATTCAATTTTTAATTAATAAAATGGTATAATATTAGAGAAAATCAAATTTTTTTTGATCTTAAGGATGATGATTAATTGAATGAAGTATAAATAGATTTTTAATTTAGTTTATACTTAGGATTGTGAAAATTTGAGAATTGATATTTTTATTTATTTAAATAAATTTGAGTTGTTAATTTATAATGGAAATGCAAATTTAATTTGAAATGGTGGAATTTTAAATCGCTGAATTATAACTGAAATTCAAATCCAAGATTTAAATAATCAAATTATGATTTAAAAATGTGTGAACTTTATTTGTAGAATTTATTTAAGTTACAATTTGATATCGAATAACTCATTTGTTTGAAATTTGCAGTTCAAATTTAAATTTGAGAAATAATCAAATGTGGGAACCTGGAAGGTGTGAAAAATTTTGTAGAATTTATTTAAATTGTAATTTGGTTTAAAATTTGAATTTAATGAATATTTAAATTTAATTAAACAGTTACATGAATATTGAATATTTTATTAATTATTTAACTGTGAAATTTAACTGTTTTGGCGACGGTCTCGGAATTCGACGAAACTGGCGTCATTGGATCCGGAACGGCGAATTATTGTAGGATTCCAATTTTTAGAATAATCGGACTTACCGTTTGATCGTAGGAGAGAAAATGTGAACGAGATCATTATAAATGAATAATTGGGTGTTTCTCATATTTGGGCCCTATAATTATATAAATAAAAATCCCTACCTTCACACATCAGCCCATTTATACTGTACGTTCATTTTTCTCCATCAAGCCTTATTTCCATGGCTGAAATAATTTCAAAACCCTAGAAAACAAAAAAATACAATCTTGAAAATGAAACCTCTCCAATACCTAGCAAATTATATGTCAAAACGAAGGTCTCGACGATACGAAGCTATTGGTGGTATCAGTTCCGACATGCAGCGATCGATGTGGCCGGAATTTGCAGTCAAACGGGTCTGAATTCGTAACCCTAGAGTGGATTTTGGGGCTTTTTGATTCGGGTGACAAATCGGAGAAAATCGAAATATGGGTTTCGAAGAGAAGGTTGATACGAGTGTAACGGCGGTATTCGTGTGATTTATTGTGGAGTGTAGTGCCTGAATTTGGAGGAGGAAGGCTCGAATTTGCGGTTTAGGGATGGACGGCGGAGGGGTCTACAGTTGACCGGAGACGGAGGGCCTGGTGCTGGCAGGTGCGCCTCGAGGAGCGGGTGATAATGGCAGTAGTCGCCGGTCGTCTGGAGGTCGGAGGCGATGGCAATCGACGGTCAAAGGCAACGTGAAATTGGGTTTCACGGTTTGTTTTACTGTAGCAGGCCAAGAATTGAGCGGGAAGAGAAGTGCTTGCTGACATGTCCAGATCTGATTGGGTGGGAATATTATTTTATTAATTTATATATTTTAAACCCCAGATAGTAAAATGCTCATAACTTTCTCGTTTTAACTCGGATTTAGACGCGGTTTGTTGCGTTGGGATCGTGGCGGAATTGCGGACATTCTGGCACTGGTTTGGTCACAATCGGAGACTTTCAAATTTTGGGCTTATTTTGGACGTCCGATCCAATTAAGACCTAAAGGTTAGTGATTTTCTCACTCACGAAATACTGAATTACTCCCATATTTATTGAATTAAATTATGAAATAGGTTTGGATGAATGGTTGTGTTGGATTGTTGATGTGTTGTTAAAAATTGACATGCAAGTGCGTTAACGTTCAAATTCAGGTTAATAATCAGTTATTTATTTTAATTTAAATTCCTAGTTTGAATTCGAACCCTTGCTAAATCCTGAAACTATTTAATGCTGATCAGTTGAATAGAATGATTGTGATGGATGTTGATTGAAATTTATTACTGAATTTATATTGACATTGCTGATGCTTCTTATTTCAGTATATTGTAGTGCATGGTGATTTGTGACGATAAATCCCATTTACCCTTGATGTTACGGGCATCTAATAAACCCGGGATTTGTCGATAAATAAATTAAGAACACAGAGTGAAATGTTAAATCTCTGTAACCCTGATTTGGATTGAAATGATAGATCCATCCCTGAATCCCGAGAAATTAAATTTAGAATCACTTGGCCATAGGATAGCAAATTATATATGGACGTCGGTTGGTTAAATGATTTTAAATTATTTGAATTCTATTTGGTGGAAAATTTCTCTTAAAAGAAATGTATCGATTTTTCGATGAATCATAATTTCTTTTAAGATTTGAATTCTCGATGTTATTTGAAATGATTAAGAAATTTTCCGAACTAATTTGGAAGTTGTAATCTTGGATTTATTCCAATAATTGGTGGACTCAAGTTAAATAAACTCTCTTTGAATTTAAAATTTTAATAAAAGAAATCGAGGATATTTGGGGTTATTTTAAACTGAATACGAATATGGTTGGAATCCTAGAAATGGGAAATGGATTGAATGGGTTTGTGTTAAGATATTGAAGGGTGTAACTCCATTTGAGACTGGAATGTTGCTTCAAATGTTGAAATTCGGAAGGAGAAACAATTTAAGGTTTAAAATTCTATTTTTATTGTGTTCTAATTTATTTATTTTATTCTATCTTATTTTATTTATAAACTATATATATTTATTTTGTTATAAATGAAGTTTTCATACATATATTATTATTCAAAAATTATTTAGTAAAGCCTTTATTTTATGTATGTATATATATATAGTGATTTAAATTACCTTAGTATATTCTAATAATGCTATATAAGTAAATTTTTATATAAGGTTTTATTTATAAGAATTTATATTTCAAAACTTTATTTTATTTTATTTTTAATTCTTCGTCCGAATGGAAAGTGTTTGGATTTAACCGTTAGTTCAAATGGAGTTGAGAAAAATATATATTCTATTTGAATATGAATTGATTTTCATCAATTTATATGGAAAGGTAGATTTTATGCTACTTGAATGTAAATGGGATTTCCAAAAGATTTAAATAAACAAATATGGAAATATATATACTATTTGAATATGATGGGATTTCGAATGTAAATCATTTTGAAATAACTGAAATCTTTTGAGATGAAGTATATTCTATGCGAATATAGACCGATTTGAAATATTATACAAGTATAATACAAAGACATATAAATATATTCTAGTTGGGATATAATCGGTTTTGGAATGATTGAGATATTTTGATATGGAATTATATTCTATTGAATATAAATTTGGTTCGAAACAGAATATGATATTTTGATATGAAACGAACCTTTGAGAAAGACAAAAGAACCAACCGATGTGGAAATTGTAAGCGTTGGTTGTTAAAGAGACCGGAGTCGGCATAAGGCATACTCTCTGTCAGTGTCGATACCACTTTGACAACTATGAACGTTATGACGTATCCTGAACGAGTATGGTGACTTGGAGGGGATTATTGAATCGAAGAAGATGAACGATTACGAAATAGCCCTGACCTTCGGGTCAGAATTGAAATGACTAAAACAGGAGCTATACCGTGACTAATTGAGGTTAGCGCCTTTGATCGGACACACTTCTTCGATACTATTTATATGACTGTGATGATGATGATTTGGGCCCATTTATGATTATGGGAGTGTGTTCCGAGGTGGGCGGTAGTGGCTGCTATGCGTTACCACCGGTCCGGGAGTGCAATTGGTAGAATCCTACCCTGGGCATTGCCTCGAGTGCCTTGTCATATTTATCCTTATCGAGCCCCCACGATTTTGATTTAGCATTGCTTTCTATGGAGTGCCCTCTGATAACACCAGTACGGTGAATTTACGGTACTGTATAGATCGTTGATGCCTATAAACTACGTAAGGGTAATATGGTAATCCCGCTTACGCTATTTTCAGTATTTATACTTTACTGAATAGACACTAATATAATAGCGTATTATACTATGTATGTATTAGTTTAACGGATCCTTGAGAGATGGAAAAACCCCGTAACATCTCTTGAGTTACTGCACCCATGATACTCAAATTGTTTCGTATTTTAATTTGACTAATATGAGAATGATTTAGTGCTGATCAGAGTGTTTGTTGTGTTTTCTTTTTATGCAATACGCTCGGGTCAGCAGGCATCTGCAGTTGCCGAAGATTCCTGTGCCTTGGAGATCGAAGACGAAGATCGATATATACCTATACATATATATATTTCCGCTGCAACATTGTTTCCGCTGCCATGCTATGTAAGTCTATAAATGTATAACTCTGATAACCGTATTGTTATATCCTATTGTATATCTTTCAACTGCTTTAACTGTTATTAATTATTATATGTTGTCCTTCCGCTGCGAGAACTCTGTTTGTCTTTCTCTTCTTTCTTTTTCTTCTTTTTCCCAATAACTACCTATATTTGAGATTTGTTTGGGTCGACATGTGTGGTTATTGTCGATTTGAACGGTCAAAAATATGGGTCGTTACATATCCAAACGAGGTGGATGGTGTGGGCGGTGCAAACCGACCGGGGACATGTGCGTGCATGGGCCGGCAGAGGGGGCTAAGACGACCGTGACACCAGTAGATATTGTTGTGCACACCTTGGGTTGCCACTTTAGGAAGTGATACCTCCTACTGTGGGGCCAGCACAGGATATCTGCGGGGTAGGGAGCCGATCGATTAGGGTAGTGGTTAGGGTATACTTGGACGTATGACCTAAGCCTACCAACTCATAGTGGAAGGGATCATTTCATCCTAGTTATACTAGTAATAGTGCAGAGTAATCATTAGAAGCATATACACCTTATCCTGTCTACCTTGTCACACTTTCCATTTATGCAGTGATCTCTCTTATCCACTTTATATGCCTATCATGTTACTTTTATTTATTTACTGGCTAAAAGTAACTAGACTCGCCAGACTTTATGTCTGACCTTTTTTGTTCCTTCTTCTTTCTTCTTTTCCCCCCTAAGGTTCTCAAGGGAGGGAATTCTCAGGCTTAGTCAGGATTCTGCTATCGTCTTGCTTGTAGCCTCTAAGACGTATTTTGCTCAAGCTTCTGTCTTTTCTACTGGGGATTATGCTTTCTTTGTTAGTGCACTCTGATATTTAAAATACAAGACAGAAGTTTTAATGATGTGCTGAGTTTATATATTTTCAGACATATGGTGTAACCATGCTTTATGATTAATAAAAGTTTTTAATTCCGCTGCTATTTTATATTTGTCTTGTAATTATTCTGTGTCTGTTTACCTATAGCACTCCACGAAAGTTAATGCATTCCCTTAGTGAGTGACATTAACGGACGTGGGGTGTCACAATTGGTATCAGAGCTGAAGGTTACTAGATTGGATAAAGATTTTGAAAATTATTTTCAAAAAGGTTTTAAAAGAAACCATTTTCAAAAAGAAAAGTCTGTTTTGGAAAACATATTCCCCAAAGCCATAGGAAGTATCTTTCGATTCTCCGCTTAATTCCTTTTTCCTTTTTGTTTGGGGGACCGATTCTTCCCGAAAGGTGTCCCCATTCCAGCATAATGCCATAGGTATGTTTAAACTGCGACACATATCGAAGGGCACTTTAGTGCCTAACCTCCATCTGTAGCTGCAGTAGTATCACCTACGACTAATTTTCTCGAGCTTCGTAAGGCCTTCTGTGCGATGAAGGCAACTTTTGAGAGACTTGTTAGCTTATTACACAAGGATGGTAAAAAGGAGAACAAGGGAGTTAGGGCAAAGGAGTACAGCCTAAGGATGAGAAAAAAGATGGCCCAGGAAGGGAACATAAATAAAGTTCAATTAAAGGTGAAAAGGAAAAAGTTAGGGTTGACAAAACACAAAATAAAAAAGGTATGGTCCAAGAAAAGACGACAACAACAACAACAGAAGAAGGGCGGAAAGAATTACAAGGCTAAGGGTAAGAGAAAGTGCCATAGTTGCAGATGAGATGGTCACTTGGCCGAGGACAGCAAGAAAGAGAATAATGCTTGCTTTGTTTGTGAAGAGGTTGGACACTATTCTAGGGAGTTCCCAAGGAAGCAAGGGCAAGGTCAAACGACAGTAACCTCTGGAGGGCAAGCGAATACTCTCGTGGCTAGTGCACCAGAAAGAGGTAGGAAAGTTTCCATGGAAGGTTTGATTTCTCTTTCCAATCTTCAAATAAGAACTCTTTTTGATTCTAGTGCTTCACATTCGTCTATATCTAGTTCGGTAGTTGAATCTCTGCACTAAAATACTAGTATGGTAGTAGATCCCGTTATTGTCTCAAACCCCATAGGTGGTTCGGCTCATTAATCTATGATTTGTTGGGGTTTGAGAATATCTGTGTTAGGCATCGAGTTTGAGTGCGACGTATACGTGCTCGGGTTTATGGGCTATGGGTTGATTTTAGGAATGGACTGGTTTACCATATAAGGTGTCATTCTGGATTGTGAGAGGAGGGTCGTTAGGCTTCTGACTTGTCAGGGGAAGACCCTCGAGATTTCTTGTGACCCATAAAGGTCGTTATGCTTAGTTTCCTAGAGTCTCTTGATGCATCTGTCAATGATTTGCAATCTGTTCTAGTGGTTCGAGATTATTCTGATGTTTTGATGAGGTACAGGACTTACCTCTGAGGCGAGAGATTGATTTTCGTATATATCTGGTGGACAAACAAAGCCAGTTGCATTACAGGTGCGCCATATGGCTCCAAGGAAAAAGAGGGAGCTGAGTAAGCAAGAAGGGGAGCTACTTGAGAAAGGGTTTTCTTTTGGGTTGGGATGAAGGAAGATGCAAAAGCATTGTTTCTCAATATCTGATTTGCCATCAAGTCAAAGCTAAGTAAAGGGAGCTCGGTGGTTTACTTCATCCTTTAGAGGTCCCGCAGTGGAAGTCAGAGAGCGTCTCTATGGATTTCATAGATGGGTTGCCTAGATCAAAGAAAGCTAATACCAGCATTTGAGTGGTAGTGGATAGACTCACTAAGAGCGCTCACTTTATTGTAGTTAAGTGTAAGAGGATAGCATTATGGTTGGTAGCAATTTATGTTCGTGAGATAGTTATACCTCATGGAGTACCCTCCAGCATCGTGAGCGATCGTGACCCCATCTTTACCAGCGAATTTCGGAGGAGCTTGCAAGAAGCATTAGGTACACAGTCGTGTTTGAGCACCGCTTATCATCCTTAGACCGACGGACAAACGGAGAGGGTAAACAAGATTCTTGAAGATCTTTTAAGGTTGTGTATCCTATACGTCGGAGGGACTTGGGAAGAGCATCTTCCTTTAGTAAAGTTTGCCTATAATAACAGCTATCAGGCCAGCATCAGCATGGAACCCTTTGAAGCATTGTATGGACGACCCTGTAGATCTCCAACTTGTTGGTGAGAATCTACAGAAAGATTATTACTTGGGCCAAAAATGGTTAGGATAACGTCCAAAAAGATTGACCTTATTCGACGGCGGATGAAGACAGCTCAAGAGAGGCAAAAGTCCTATACAGATAAGAGAAGGACTGACATCAAATTCGAAGTGGGATACTTGGTTTTTATCAAAGTATTGCCTATAAGAAATGTGGTTCGCTTCGGGTAAGTAGGGAAGTTGGCACCTAGGTTTGTGGGACCATTTCCCATAACCGAGAGGATTGGCCAAATGGCCTACCGAGTAAAACTCCCAGAAAATCTATCCGGTGTTCATGATGTTTTCCATGTCTCTCATCTACGGAAGTGCCTGCATGACACCTTGGAAGTTTTTGAGCCAAGTATGTTGGAAGAAGTCGAAGTGGAACGGGAGGCGACAGTCAGATGAGTCCCTACCTATATTCTTGGCCCAGAAGTTAAGAAGCTGCGCAATAAGGAGATCAGGTTGCTAAAGGTTCAATGGGGAGATAACCCAGAAGATGCGACTTGGGAGACTGAAGACAGGATTCGTGCTTCGTACCCTTTTCTTTTCAAGGGTATGTTCTTAACTCCTTTTTCCTAAGTTTTATCAGCGCTTGTTTCTGTCAATAGAAATTATCTTATCCATCGTATTTTCGATCTTTAGATAGGAATCCTATGGATGTAAACATGTGTTTGAAACATGTTATGTTTGATGGATGCAAGTGTTTGCTAGTGGTTGCCTGTGGATGCATATACACACACATTAGGCACCAAGATCGGCTCAATCACTCTCATACTGCATATGGATGTGTGTGCATTTTTTTCTTTTATAAATGGACTTGGATAAGTTAGCATATGGATGTTGCATTTGGACGAACGAATGTGCACACATATAGAACTTATATGATATGATAGGTTTATTTGCATACATATTGGATTCATGGCACTAACATACATTGCACTAAGGAAGTCAACTGAATCAGTAGACCTCCTGATCTTCGCATTAGTGTTGGGACATATACACACACCTTCGCATATATTCATATAAGAATTAGAAATCTTTAAGGACAATGGATGCCAGTGATTGGTGGATGACTAGATGGATGCTGGATGGTAGAATATGCATTCTTCTCAACTTAGAGATTTCGGGGACGAAATCCTTTGAGTAGGGGAGAATGTAACACCCCAAATTTATATGGACACTAAAAGAGGATAAATTAAATAATAATTAATTTAATATTCAGAACTATAGGAAACGGACTGCACCATTGCGTCCGTCTCGAAATTCTGGTCAAGATAGACAATTGATTTGCATAAAATGGACACCGTATGAGGAAGTTATGAGAGTTCTAAGTTTTTATACGCGTAGAAAATTTTTATATATATATATATATATGCATGAGTCCGAGATGAGTCATAGCTGAGTCAGATTTTTATGCAGAAAATTTCAAATTCGAAAAATTCCTCAAAGCGCCAAAATTACTGCTCTAGGGGGTCGAACCCCCTAGAGGGGTGTCGACCCACCCACAGGGATGTCGACACCCCTAGGGCTGAGGTGCCAGTCGGTTTCAAGGGGCTCTGCAACTATAAATATGTGGCTATTTCTCATATTTTCTTCATTGGAAGTCATGGAGGCCATTTGTTGCTGGGTTCCGAACTAAACCGTTTTCTATAGAAACATAGTTTGCAAATCAAATTCAGAATTCATGATCCATTCTCTCTAATCTCTAAACCTAACGCTGTGAGTTCTAGTTGCTTTTAGGTTTAGATGAATAAAAGTAAAATATGGAAGACTGTGATTTGGATATGTGTAAAAAATGAATCTATGCTATTATCATATTTGATATTATGTTATGATAGATCTATTTCTTTGTGATTACTCTGTTATATCATGATAGATCTATTTCTTTAGATCTAAGTCAATTGTGATTATTCTGCTACGACATGATAGATCTGTTTCTTTAGATCCACTTCAACGGTGATTATTCTACTATTTTATTATTGTGAATCTTGGTTTGTAACCATATTGTGGTTAAGATAAATCTGTTAATTTGTGTAAATCATGAACATATGCCACCTTGAATTGGTTAGGATTGGATCTAAATCTTTATTTAAATTATAACTTCTATGGCATGCTATTATGAGGATTTGTGTAGATCTATTTCTAAACTAATAGATCTAATTTATGTGGACATTGAAACTGTTAGTCAGATCTAATTTATCACCGTGTGTTATTATGTTAGATCTAAACAAATGGGACATCTAAACTGCTGATTTTGATCTTACCGTGCTTATTGAGACATCATGTTATGCTCACTAGTTTTATGTCCATTTTGTTATGATAATAATTACATGTCCATGCCAGTATGTATGTTCACATTATCATGCTATGTTTATGCCAAGATGATCACTTTTGTTACGTTCGTATTGTTTTTCCTTATTATCGTTTATGGCTAGGCTATTGTCTAGCCTAGGCATACTGCCAATTTTGTGAGGGCGCTAGTTAAGGAACGGGGGAAAAAGGGGTTAATATTGGCATAATTTGAATATGAACATTTTTGGACATGTAATTCAAATTATTCGGTTAGATAGGTATTGACATCTATAAAAGGAAAGGATTAATTAATTGGTAAATTAATTAAAAATGGAATGTTCAATAATTACAATTAGGAATTGTAATTGTACTTATGATACGAGGTTAGGTTGCAGTAGTGGTGGAAGTCTGCTTGGACCCGACCGACATATCCAGCAGCCACTAATGTTGAACCTAATGTGGGAGGTCTAAGTACGCAAACATGAATCGGGCTAAGACACGAGGTTAGGCCAACTGTGGAATAAGACTGCCTGGACCCGACCGGCATATCCAACATCCACACGTTTAGGCCTAATGTGGGAGGTCTAGCCCATTATAAACCATAAATGGACATGGTAGTGAATTGAACTACTTAACCAAATCTAATCCATAGGGATTGTATGATATAGAACTAAAGTTAGGGTTAAGTAAATCTTGGGTAGGTAGGTAATATTAGTATATATATAGGCCCACAACTTAACCACTAAACAAACATGCTTGGATCAGTGGGAGGTTGAGTAAATCTTAGGTAGGTGGGTAATATTAGTGTATATATAGGCCCACAACTTAACCATTATACAAAAATGCTTGGATCAGTGGGAGGTTTAGTAAACCTTGGGTAGGTGGGTAATATTAGGATATATAGGCCCACAAACTTAACCGTTAAATAAACATGCTTGAATCAGCGGGACGGTTAAGTAAATCTTGGGTAGGTGGGTAATATTAGTATATATAGGCCCACAAACTTAACCCGATAAGGTTATGTAATTAAAGACACCTAGAGTTATACATAGTTGGTGGAAATAATAAAGTTATGTAATTAAAGACACCTTTTATGGTAAACATAACTTGTAGAAATGATAGGGATATGTATTAAAGACACCTATAGGTAAGCATAACCGGTTGGAAGATTGGGGGTTATGCATTAAAAACACCTGTAGGTAAGCATAACCGGTAGAAAGATTAGAATTATGAAATTAAAGACACCTTTTAGGGTAAGCATAAATGGTAGAAATAAATAAGGTTATGTAATTAAAGACACCTAGTGGTATACATAACCAGGGGAAAAATATAAAAAAGTTATGTAATTAAAGACACCCTTTTAGGGTAAACATAACTGGTATAGGGCTATGTAATTAAAGACACCGAAGGGTATACATAGTCAGTGGAAAACCTAATGGGCATACAAGACAAAGGGGAGAGCTTGTATCATATTGTGTGGGACCCATTTTAGTCAGTAACCCGGAGTTGGTATCAAGTAAAGAACTCCGTACTAGGCGGAGAAGGGGCACGCTTATTGATTGATTGTAAGAGATCCAAATGAGGCGGATGGGGTGGGCGGTGCAAACCGGCCGGGGACATGTGCGTGCATGGGCCGGGTAGAGGGGGATAAGATGACAGTGGCACTAGTAGTTATGTTTTTGTACACCTTGGGTTGCCACTTTAGGAAGTGATACCTCCTACTGTGGGGCCAGCACGGGACATCTACGGGTAGGGAGCCGATCGATTAGGGTAGTGGTTGGGGTATACTTGGATGTATGACCTAAGCCTACCAACTCATAGTGGAAGGGATCATTTCATTCTAGTTATACTAGTAATAGTATAGAGTAATCATTAGAAGCATATACACTTTATCCTGTCTACCTTGTTACACCTGCCATTTATGCAATAATCTCTCTTATCCAAATTATATTCCTATCATGTTACTTTTATTTATTTACTGGCTAAGAGTAACTAGACTCGCCAGACTTTATGTTTGACCCTTCTTATTTCCTCTTCTTTCTTCCGTTCCCCCCTTCCAGGTTCTCAAGGGAGGGAATTCTCAGGCTTAGTCGGAATTCTGTTATCGTCTTGCTTGGAGCCTCTAAGACGTGTTTTTCTCAAGCTTCTATCTTTGCAACTATGGCTTATGGTTTGGGGATTATGCTTTCTTTGTTAATGCACTCTGATATTTAAAGTACAAGACAGAAGATTTAATGATGTACTGAGTTTATGTATTTTCAGACATATGGTGTAATCGTGCTTTATGATTAATAAAAGTTTTTAATTCCGCTGCTATTTTATATCTATCTTGTAATTATTCTGTATTTGTTTACCTATAGCGCTCCATGAAACTTAATGTATTTCATTAGCGAGTGACATTAACGGACATGGGGTGTCACAATTTCATCTTTATATTTTAGGCCATTAGATTAAAAGAAGGATCTGGAAGCAAAACCAAAAACAGAGCGCGAACGGTCGAAATCATGTCAGGCAAACAAGTTGTCAGGCCACATCTTGGTTGACCCACCCCTTCATGTCAGTCGACACAGGGGCCGACCCACTTGGGTCCTGGGTCGACCCAGCTGGGGTCACTATATTATTTTACTTTCTGATTTTTTTTAATTGTTAAACGGACATAACTTTGCTTTAAATTTGATTTCAGCAAACCAAATGTCTATCTTAGCTAAAATTTCATAATGGATCTAACTCTTGTTGTCCAATTCTCAGTTTTTTCTGAAAATATTTATTTTCTCCATTTATTCCTAAATAATTAATTTGTTAATTAATTATTGTTTGATAAAAATTAGGGTTGTTACATTCTCCCCTCCTTAAAGGATTTCTCCCCAGAAATCTCCAAGGCTAGAAGAATGTTATGAATGCAATCAACCATTATCTGCACCCCTCTACTCAACCATCAACCATTAGCATTCAATGTCCTTAGAATTTCTAAGGCTTTATATGAACATATGCAAAGGTGTCGTGTATATGTCCCTATGCTAATGCGAAAATAAGATGGTCTACTGATTCAGTTGACCTCCTTAATTCAATTTATGTCTGTGTTATGCATCCAATATGTATGCAAGAGAATCCTAATGATACATATAAAATTTTATATGTGTGCAACAACCATTCACCAAAATGCAACATCCAAGTGATGATTCAACCATTTTTTTCATCCATATTGAAAATAAATGCGCACACGTCCATATGCAATATGTAAGTGTACTAGTTCAGCCGATCCCTAATCTAGTGCCTAGTGTGTGTGTACGCATCAATTTCATCCACTTGCGACAATAAAACATAACATGTCTCAAACACATGTTTCAACCATATACTATCATCTATAAACTCAAATCCTAATATCTACACTTCCCAAGGATATACTAGAAGGAAGTCCCTAATCAAAGGAAGAAGCTACTGATAGAATATCAAAGAGGAAATACTTTTCCAAAGAATACGGGAAAGAAACTTGAATCCCTCGGTGTAGTTCTTTCATCTCATTCATCTTAGTTACTTCAGGGAGAAACACTCAAGTTAACTAATCCAAAATCTTACCTTAATCTTACAAGTGAAGTCACACTTTTGCTCCTTTTCGTTGTAACACCCAGTATTTTTCTGCTAACGTTATAGTAACGAATCAAACAATACTTAATTTAAAATGTGAGAATTAAGGAAAACGGGTTACGCCATTGTGTTCGTCTCGGAATTCTGGTTGAGACAGAGTCCAAGTTTGCGTAAATTGGACTTTGTATGAAGAAGTTATGGCTGTCGGAAATTTCCAGAAAAATTCAAATAAATTCAAACAGCTCGAAAACAAATTCGAATCAGAAGACAGAAGCGGGCTAGGAGGGAAAATTCCCACCCAGGACCCAGGTAGACCAGGGGGTCGACCCTAGTGTTGACCTCCCCCTTTCAGGTCGACCTGCCCCCCCCCCCCCCCGGGCAGATCTGAAAGGTGACGATTTTATGACTCAGAGTTGAGTCACTAGGGCTGAGGTGTCACCCTATCTTCACTGGATGGATGTGGTTAACCCTAGGATCATCTGATGGCTCAAATTGAGTTGAAATTTTATATAAACAACCATATGCTCAAACCTAAAATTCACACAAAAATAATCCTAGAACTATCATGCTGTTAATGGAAAACTTGGAGTAGCCGTCACCAATTCAAAGACAAGATAAGAACCTAAATCAAATTAAAAGATTATCAAATTCAACGATCTACATCAAAGGAGAGCTAACCAATTTCAGAATTTAGATTTCAGAATGCAAGAATTCCTTTTAGTTTGTAAGTTGGTTATTACGTAGATTTAAACGTTCCTTCAAATGAATCGTGACATGTTGTAATATGAATATAGAATGATGCTTATGTATAAGATTTGATTTTCGTTCATCTTAAAATATCGTTGTAATTAATCATGTCTATATGCTTGTGGCGATGAACATGTTGTATATTAGTCATGTCTACATGCTTGTGGTGATGAACATATTGTATATTAATCATGTCTATATGCTTATGGTGATGAACGTGTTGTATGTTATTGGAATCTATTATGATTTTGTAATGGATTTATTTTACCAATTAAATGGTAGAACATGTCATGTTTTAAATTGGTGGTTATTTGCAAGTTTATGATCTTAGACACATGCTTATATGTTAGATCAACACTCATGTATATTCATGTTAGGATTGAATCTATTTATGTTGAAAAACTTGGAATTGTAGTCCTCTTATGTTTTAACACATAAGTCATTATGTTAAGTTATGATCCAAATACGTTGATAATAGTTTTCTTATGTTTTGACATACATAAGTTAATATGCTAAGTTGTGGGTTGAAACTGTGATTATATGTTGAACCTCCAGGCTAGACCCTTGTCAAATTTACATGACAACTAGACCCAACTTAGTCACAAGTTCACCTTTGCCCATTTAGTTAAAGTTAAATGATACCTCTATGCCAAGTTACACATGACAAGTTGAAATTATGTTATTTTATCTTTATTTCATGTCTCTTGTTTATTACCCCTTTCCTTGTTTATGGGTTGGGCTAATTTACTAGCCCAACATTATATGTGATTCATGTGTACGTTCCACGAGGGGTAGCGATGGGAAAATATGAAAATTCATGGCATAGATTTGTTCATAAAATGGTATATTTGATATACCATTTATGGTGAGCATAATCAAAGGATAATTATGGCATGATTAAATAAAATTAAATTCACATAAAGAAATTAGACATATATAGAAAAATGTGAATTTAGAAAAAGACGAATATGCCTAACCCGAGGTTAGACTGAGTTGTGGTGTAAATCTGCTCGGAACCAACCGGCATATCCAGTGACCACAACAAGACCTGTCTAATGTGGGTGGTTAGTGCATCAAGCCCAAAAAGAACCCGAGGATAGACTGAGTTGTGGTGTAAACCTGCCCGGAACCGACCGGCACATCCAGTGACCACAACAAGATCTATCTAATGTGAGTGGTTGGTGCTTTAACAAATTAAAGCTAAGTCAGAATTGGTAGGGTTAAGTCAATTAGGAAAACACTTAACCGATTCTAAACGAATGGGTGTGGTTAAGTAAACTTGGAAACTTAGCCAAATAAACATGTTGATTAGAAAACCATAGTAACGGGGACCCATTTCAGCAGTAACCCACATAGATGTATCATGGTACCCTGAAACTAGGCAGGGTGGGGCACGATTACTGGGCTGAGTATAAGTGGTTAAAACGTCGGCGGTTGGTGGGCCAGTGTAGGTTCCGACGGAGTATGGGCGTGCACGTACTCCGGAGTGGAAAAATCAGGCACTGGGCATCCGTAGTATACATTGTGCACCTTGAATCGTGTCGGGTTGCCACCAGAGGGACTGATACACCCCATGGTAGGACCAGCACAGGTATCTACAGTCAAGCGGGGCCGAGTGACGCAGGATATGAATGCATACGAGTAGGAGCCGATCATTAAAGGGATCGTTTGTTATAAACACGTTGGGCCGGTGGATCCAATGGTTAAGTAGATGCAGAGACTATAGTAATGGGTGCGATCACATGTTCCTCTTATCTTATATTAGGGTATTGTCCTATGTTTTGTTATCACTGTCATGATCCCTTTCCTTGTTTAAATACTAGTAATCACTAGACTTACCGGACTTATTGTCTGACCCGTTTTCTTTCGTCCTCTTTTTTTCCGTCCCCCCTAGGTCCACAGGGAGGGAATACTGCAGCTTAGACAGACTCTTTGCAAGCTTCAAAAAAGTAGATGTATGATTTGGACTCTCTCTCACCTTGGCTATGGCTCTTGGACATTATCCTTGGGGATTTATGCACTTTTACTTTTGGTTTATGCTTCTTTATTGAATAATCAAGACATAAATTATGGTGTAATGTTTTGAAGTTATTTTGAGACAATTTGATGTAATGCTTTTGTATTGAACTACGTATGCATTAAATGATTTGAATTCTCCTGCTTATACTTATCTGTCTTGTAAAATTTTTTGTGTCTTGTACCTATAACCCTCCACCAAAATTTAAGGCATTCCCTTTGTGAGTGACCTTAATGGAGGTGGGGTGTTTCACTTGGTATTAGAGCAAAGGTTTACTAGATCAGATAAGAGTTTTTGAAAATTATTTTCAAAAAAAAAAAAGGAAATATAAAGAAGCAGTTTACAAGGAAAAGTGTTGTTTTAAATTTAAAAAGGCATAATCCCCAAAGCCATATGCGCTATCTTTCTATCCTTCGTTTTGAATCTTTTCTTTTTCGTTTCAGCATGTCTGGGAATCTTAACCTTCCAGAGGGTGTACCGATACTTGGCTGGTTCAGGAGGTACTTAGAGGCTAGGGCCAATGACGCAGGCCCAACAGATATTCCTCCCCCAACTGCATCAATTCCTCCTCCTCCTCATGCAAATGCTTTCTCAAAGATTTGTAGAGACTTTAGGGCCATGGGTGGAAAAGATTTCAAGGGAACTGAGTCATTCGTAGAAGCAAGGAACTGGCTCAAAGAAACTGAGGATCTGTTCGTTATCTTCGAGGTGGACGATAGGCAGAAGGTACAGTTGGCTGTATGGTTGCTCAAAGACGAAGCTTCCTATTGGTGGGAAGTCACTAACGCTGAAAGACCAGTTGACACATGGATGGATTTCAAGATAAGGTTTGAGATGAAATTCCTCTCATAAGCTGAACGAAGTTTACAGCTGGAAAAGTTCTTATCTCTTAAGCAAGGAAGTATGACGGTTAAGGAGTACGTCAATCAATTCAATCAGCTAGCCCGATTTGGACTGGACTTAGTGAATACTCCTCATAAGAAGGCTCTCTGTTTTGTCAAGGGATTGAATGAGCCACTTCACAGCTTGGCTATGACCCATATACCTATGGGGGCTACTTACGAGAGGTTAGTGGACATGGCACTGTTACATGAGGAAGACAAGGGCAAGAAAGAGGCAAATGCAGAAGTGCCTCAAGAAAAGAAGGGGGAAGGGTCGCAGAACAAGAAGGATGATTCAAAGAAAGGCGGGAAGAACAACAAACCCCGTGAAAAGAGAAAGTGTAATTTCTGTGGCATTCCCGGGCATCTGATCAAAGACTACAAGAAGAAGAAAAGGAAGATGGGTTGCTGTTTCCACTGTGGTGAGACATGACACATGGCTAGGGCCTGCCCAAAGAAGCAAGGGCAGGGAGGTGGACCTTCTTCTGGAGGACAAGTTCACGCTCTCACGGCACCTCCGCAAGAACGAGGTAGAAATATTTCTGTCGAAAGTTTAGTCTATCTTTTTGATCATCATGTACGTACACTATTTGATTCTGGCGCATCGCACTCTTTCATATCTACTGCTTTAGTGGAATCTCTGCACCTAGACACCAGTATAGTAGAGGATCCCTTGGTTGTTTCGAATCCAATTGGGGGCTCAGCTTATTTGTCAATGGTTTGTTTGGATTTGAAAATATCTATACTAAGCTTTGGGTTTAGATGTAATGCCTTTGTTTTGGGCTTCACGGGCTATGGGTTGATTCTAGGCATGGACTGGCTATCTAGTAATGGTGCCGTCCTCGATTGTGAAAAGAGAGTGGTTAGACTCATGACTCGCCTCGGTAACAATCTCGAAATTTCTTGTAATCCCATGAACTCCGTTATGCTTAGTTATCTAGAATCTCTTGATGCATCCGTTGAGAACTTGCAGTCTGTAAGGGTAGTCCGTGAATACTCGGATGTGTTTAAAGAGGTAAAGGGCTTACCTACAAAGCGGGAGATAGACTTCCGCATATACCTCGTGGACAACACAAAACCCATTGCTTTACCTGTTAGACACATGGCTCCGAGGGAGAGGAAAGAACTTAGCAAGCAAGTTAAAGAATTGCTTGAGAAGGGGTTTATAAGGCAGAGTATTTCTGAATGGGGTGCTCTAGTAGTGTTCGCCACTAAAGCGGACGGTTCGCTTTGGCTGTGCGTTGATTATAGGGAGCTAAACAATTTCACCAAAAGGAATAGGCACCCACTTCCGAGAATAGATTATTTGTTCGACCAGCTTGTAGGTGCATCGGTTTTCTCCCAATTAGATTTGGCGGCCAGGTTTCATCAGCTAAGGGTGGCTGAAGACAGCATTGATAAGACCGCGTTCAAAACTCCAAATGGTTTCTTCGAGTGGCTTGTCATGCCCTTCGGCTTGACAAATGCACTCGCTTACTTCGTTGATTTAATGAGCAGAGTGTTCCGAGAATTCCTCAGTAAGTCTGTGGTGGTCTTCGTAGACGATATCTTGATCTTCTCAAAGAATGAGGAAGAGCATTCTCAGCATCTAAAAGAAGTCATGGATACTCTCCGTGCACATCAGTTGAAGGCGAAATTCTCCAAATGCCATTTCTGGAGAGAAGAAGTTAGGTTCCTTGGACATGTGGTGTCAACAGAGGGGATAGCTGTGGACCCCACGAAAGTGGTTGCTGTGCAAGATTGGAAGGTTCCTCGAAACGCAACCGAAGTCTGAAGCTTTCTCGGGCTAGCAGGCTTTTATCGAAAGTTCATCAAATATTTTGCAAAAATCTCAGCTCCAGTTACAAGGTTGACAAAGAAGAACCTAGCTTTCAATTTGGATTTGGATTGCGATATTGCTTTCCAACGTTTGAAAAGGGCTCTGACAACAGCCCCAGTTCTGACATTTCCTGATGGAAGCAAGATGTTTACAATATACACAGATGCTTGCGGAACGGGACTAGGCGCTGTTCTGATGAAAGAAGGGAAGGTAGTGGCTTATGGTGGAAGACAGTTGAAAGTACACGAGAAAAACTACCCAACCCACGACCTAGAGTTGGCAGCCATTATTTTTGCGCTTAAGTCTTGGCGCCATTATCTCCTAGGTGAGAAATTTGAACTGTATACTGACCATAAATCATTGAAATACCTTTTCTCGTAGAAAGATCTCAATTTGAGGAAGCAAAGATGGATGGAGTTTCTTGCCTCGTTCGATTTTGATATTTCCTACACTCCTGGCAAGGGCAATGCAATAGCAGACACCTTAAGTAGAAAGAAGCTGGACTTAAGCCCTCTCTTTGTGGAAAGGCAAAGCTTGGAATTCATAGCAAGCTTTAACTTCAAACCCTCCTCTGACTTTGTACCTGGCTTGCTAGCAACGTTGGAAGTGCGACCAACTCTATTAGACTCAATCGGAGCCATGCAAAGAGAAGACCCTCAGCTAGCCGATGTGATGGACAAGTTAATTAAGGGTGAGACTTCTAGTCACCTCAATAGATACTCCATTGATGCCAAGGGCTGGTTGAGACGAGAAGGAAGACTATGTGTCCCACAAGTAAAGGATTTGGTAAAGGCGGTTCTAGAAGAGGCACACCATTCCAAGCTGACCATACACCCTGGCGGAGACAAAATGTATAAAGACGTCAAAAGAGTTTTCTTTTAGAATGGCATGAAGCTAGACGTATCTGAATTTGTTTATAAGTGTTTAACATGCCAACAAGTCAAGGAAGAGCAGAAGAAGCCTGGCGGTCTACTCCATCCTCTAGAATCCCACAGTGGAAATGGGATAGCATCTCGATGGACTTTATAGATGGGTTGCCTAGGTCAAGAAGGGGCAATACCAGCATTTGGGTAATAGTGGACAGACTCACAAAAAGCGCCCACTTTATACCCGTCAAGAGTAGAAGGACTGCCTCATCTCTAGCATCCATATATCTCAAAGAGATAGTTCGACTCCATGGGATACCCTCCAGCATAGTGAGTGATCGAGACCCTATCTTCACGAGCGAGTTTTGGAAGAGTTTACAAGAGGTTGTAGGCACACAGTTATGCTTAAGCATGGCCTATCACCCTCAAACCGATGGCCAGACGGAAAGAGTCAACAGAGTATTAGAAGACCTCTTGAGACTATGCATTATTGACTTTGGAGGTACATGGGAGGATCATCTACCTTTGGTGGAATTTTCTTACAACAATAGCTACCAAGCTACCATAGGCATGGCGCCTTTCGAAGCTCTATATGGAAGACCGTGCAGGTCACCAACTTGCTGGTGGGAATCCACAGACAAGCTTATACTTGGACCTGACATGATTAGGGAAACTTTAGAGAAAGTAGACTTGATATGAAGAAGAATGAAGACTGCCCAAAACAGACAGAAGTCCTACGCAGACAAAAGAAGAACTGACCTTGAGTTCGAAGTTGGAGACAAGGTGTTCCTTAAAGTATCTCCTTTGAGGAACGTCGTTCGCTTTGGATCCGCAGGGAAGTTAGCACCAAGATTTGTAGGGCCGTTCCCTATCATCGAGAAGATTGGGAAGATGGCTTATAGGGTACAACTCCCCGAAAGGTTGGTCGTGGTTCATAATGTCTTTCATATCTCTCACCTGCGGAAATGCTTACACGAATCTGCGGAAGTGGTAGAACCAAGTATGCTAGAGGAAGTTGAAGTTGAACGAGAAGCAACTATGAGTAGAGTTCCAACCCATATCTTGGGAACAGAAGTCAAAAAGCTACGCAACCGTGAAGTTAATCTCGTCAAAGTTCAATGGAGCGGCACCTAGGAAGAAGCGACTTGGGAAACTGAGGACAGAATATGTGAAGCCTACCCTTTTCTTTTTGAGGGTACATCCTTAATCTCTTTTTCCTTAAGTTTATGCTCGTATCTATCTTTTTAGGTATATCTCCTCGATCCTATCCTTTATCCTTAGGTAGGAACCCATTTGGATGTAAACATGTAATTGAAAACATGTTATGGTTGATGGTTGCAAGTGGTTGCTAGTGGTTGCTAGTGGATGCATATACACACACGATAGGTATTAGATCGGCTCAGTCACTTCCATATTGCATATGCACATATGTATTGGTGTATGGATGGAAACTTGATGTGTTATCATATGGATGTTGCATTTGTATGATTGATTGTGCACTCATGTAGAAAATTTTGGGTAAGAAAAATTGCATTCATAATGGACTCATGGCACTGACATAATTTGCATTAAGGAGGTCAACTGAATCAGTAGATCGCCTGATTTTGCATTAGATAAGGACATGTACACACACAATGCATATGATCAGGAAGCATTAGAAATCTTTTAAGGACAATGGACGCCTGTGTTTTATGGATGAGTAGATGGGTGATTTGATGATAGGATATAAGTTCTTCTCGACTTGAAGATTTCGGGGACGAAATCCTAAAAGGAGGGGAGAATGTAACACCCTGTATTTTTCTGTTAACGTTATAGTAACAAATCAAACAATACTTAATTTAAAATTTGAGAATTAAGGGAAACGGGTTACGCCAGTGTGTTCGTCTCGGAATTCTCGTTGAGATAGAGTCCGAGTTTGCGTAAATTGGACTTCGTATGAAGAAGTTATGACTGTCGAAAGTTTCTAGAAAAGTCAAACAACTCGAAAACAAATTCAAATTCGAATCAGAAGACAGAAGCGGGGTGGGTGGGAAAATTCCCGCCCAGGACCTAGGTCGACTAGAGGTTTGACCCTAGTGTCTACCTCCCCCCTTCCAGTCGACCTGGGGGTCGACCCCCCCACCCTCCGGGGAGATCTGAAAGGTGACGATTTTGTGACTCAGAGCTGAGTCACTAGGGCTAAGGTGTCACCCTATCTTCACTAGATGGCTGTGGTTAACCCTAGGATCATCTGACGGCTCAAATTGAGTTGAAATTCTATATAAACAACCCTATGCTCAAACCTAAAATTTACAAAAAAATAATCCTAAAACTATCATGCTATCAATGGAAAACTTGGAGTAGCCGTCATCAATTCAAAGACAAGATAAGAACCTAAATCAAATTAAAAGATTATCAAATTCAATTATCTACATCAAAGGCGAGCTAACCAATTTCAGAACGCAAGAATTCCTTTTAGTTTGTAAGTTGCTTATTACGTAGATTTAAACGTTCCTTCAAATGAATCGTGACATGTTGTAATGTGAATATAGATAGATGCTTATGTATAAGATTTGATTTTCGTTCATCTTAAAGTATCGTTGTAGTTAATCATGTTTATATACTTGTGGCGATGAACATGTTGTATATTAGTCATGTCTACATGCTTGTGGTGATGAACATATTGTATATTAATCATGTCTATATGCTTATGGGGATGAACATATTGTATGTTATTGGAATCTATTATGATTGGGTAATGGATTTATTTTACCAATCAAATGGTAGAACATATCATGTTTTAAATTGGTGGTTATTTGCATGTTTATGATCTTAGACACATGCTTATATGTTAGATCAACACTCATGTATATTCATGTTAGGATTGAATCTATATATGTTGAAAAACTTGGAATTGTAGTCCTCTTATGTTTTAACACATAAGTCATTATGTTAAGTTATGATCCAAATACGTTGATAATAGTTTTCTTATGTTTTGACATACATAAGTTAATATGCTAAGTTCTGGGTTGAAACTGTGATTATATGTTGAACCTCCATGCTAGACCCTTGTCAAATTTACATGACAACTAGACCCAACTTAGTCACAAGTTCACCTTTGCCCATTTAGTTAAAGTTAAATGATACCTCTATGCCAAGTTACACATGACAAGTTGAAATTATGTTATTTTATCTTTATTTCATGTCTCTTGTTTATTACCCCTTTCCTTATTATGGGTTGGGCTAATTTACTAGCCCAACATTATATGTGATTCATGCGTACATTCCACGGGGGTAGCGATGGGAAAATATGAAAATTCATGGCATAGATTTGTTCATAAAATGGTATATTTGTTATACCATTTATGGTGAGCATAATCAAAGGATAATTATGGCATGATTAAATTAAATTAAATTCACATAAAGAAATTAGACATATATAGAAAAATGTGAATTTAGAAAAAGACGAATATGCCTAACCCGAGGTTAGACTGAGTTGTGGTATAAATCTGCCTGGAACCAACCGGCATATCCAGTGACCACAACAAGACCTGTCTAATGTGGGTGGTTAATGCATCAAGCCCAAAAAGAACCCAAGGTTAGACTGACTTGTGGTGTAAACCTGCTCGGAACCGACCGGCAAATCCAATGACCACAACAAGACCTGTCTAATGTGAGTGGTTGGTGCTTTAACAAATTAAGGCTAAGTCAGAATTGATAGGGTTAAGTCAATTAGGAAAACACTTAACCGATTCTAAACGAATTGGTGGGGTTAAGTAAACTTGGACACTTAGCCAAATAAACATGTTGATTAGAAAACCCTAGTAACGGTTACCCATTTCAGCAGTAACCCACATAGATGTATCATGGTACCCTAAAACTAGGCAGGGTGGGGCACGATTACTGGGCTGAGTATAAGTGGTCAAAACGTCGGCGGTTGGTGGGCCAGTGTAGGTTCCGACAGAGTATGGGCATACACGTACTCCGGAGTGGAAAAATCAGGCACTGGGCATCAGTAGTATACACTGTGCACCTTGAATCGTGTCGGGTTGCCACCAGAGGGACTGATACAGCCCATGGTGGGACCAGCACAGGTATCTACTGTCAAGCGGGGCCGAGTGACGCAGGATATGAATTCATACGAGTAGGAGCCGATCATTAAGGGGATCGTTTGTTATAAACACGTAGGGCTGGTGGATCCAATGGTTAAGTAGGTGCAGAGACTATAGTAATGGGTGCGATCACATGTTCCTCTTATCTTATATTAGGGTATTGTCCTATGTTCTGTAATCACTATCATATCCCTTTCCTTGTTTAAATTCTAGTAATCACTAGACTTACCAGACTTATTGTCTGACCCGTTTTCTTTCGTCCTCTTTTCTTCCGTCCCCCCCCCCCCCCCCCAAGGTCCACAGGGAGGGAATACTGCAACTTAGTCTGACTCTTTGCAAGCTTCAAGAAAGTAGATGTATGATTTGGACTCTCTCTCACCTTGGCTATGGCTCTTGGATATTATCCTTGGGGATTTATGCACTTTTACTTTTGGTTTATGCTTCTTTATTGAATAATCAAGACATAAATTATGGTGTAATGTTTTGGAGTTATTTTGAGACAATTTGATGTAATTTTTTTGTATTGAACTACGTATGCAATAAATGATTTGAATTCCGCTGCTTATACTTATCTGTCTTGTAAACTTTTCTGTGTCTTGTACCTATAACCCTCCACCAAACTTAAGGCATTCCCTTTGTGAGTGACCTTAACGGAGGTGGGATGTTTAATTCGTCCTCAATTTCTAGTCTTTATTTTACTTATCTTGTGTTCCTTGGTTCGTTCCACTTATATTGGCCAACCCTATAAAGGCTAACCTACCGTCGCACTTTATATATATATATATATATATATATATATATATATATATATATATATATATCGAAACCTTATTTGAAAAAAAATCTTAATGAGGTAAAATTTTAGTTATGAAAATTTCTTTTCTTGAAATATATATATAGTTGTTTTTATGAAATTCCCAAAATACACATTTCATACCAAAACACACTAGTTTTTCAAAATTCCCATTTCTAAAATTTGTACATATGGGGCTTCGACTCAAAGTGGGTTCCACAAATTTCCATAAAACACCTTGTTACACTCTTGTCTTGGAACACAGTTATTCATTTGGAATCCCCATATTATCTTTATTCACCTATTCATTAACCAAACCTATTAATTGCCTTAATTATGTGGTCATACAAAGAATTAGCCAGAATTTCTGAAATTTACCTCTTTTGTCAAAATTCTGATAGGCATCGAATTTCAATAATGTGTCTTAACAAATAGAGAATTCATATCCAATCCTAAGATACAATCTTGGGTTAAATTTCTTAGGTTTACAAAATATTCCCATTAATGTTACATGAAATTTTAACCTTCAAAAAAGCCAAAATTTGTTAACTACACATTCGGTATATTTCAGCTTGTCTTAAAGCCCAATCCCTAGTAAGAAAACAAACTAACCAACAACTTATGGTTACTAAAAATTCAGACTTCTCATATGGTAGGTAATGATCCTTCTCTTATAACAAATTAATGGTAGTTAAATCAAGGTAACTACTCTTACAGGTTTCCTAATTAATGTTACTTAAATAGAATTGGTACTAAAGCGTTAATCCAAAAAAGGTTTTTACCATTCTTCTTTAGACCAACATCCACCAACTCATTCTTTACCAATCGCCCTACCACATAAGTCAATAACTAGGTTTACATAATCTAGCCAAAAAGGTACGGTAAATAGTCCAAAAAGTCCTTTATTTGGCTTTTTCCAAAACCTTTCTGCTACAACTGAATTCCAACTACTTCCATAAAATACATGCGAAAGGCTCCAACATAAGAGCCACACTATTCTTCTCAAAATATAGGGTTTAGAGAGTAAAATATTCCAATCCAACTAGTCCTCGGGTTCACCTCCAAGGAAAACCATTTTCCTTCCAATATTTGAGATAGCTCATTATACGGATAGCTTGTCTAAACTCCAAATCCATCAATTGACAGCATAATTCCCCATCTAGGTATGATTCTAGTCATAACCATGAAACTTGATTCTCTTTTATACTCGCAAAACCATGTGCTTTACCCTAAATTCTATAAGTTTAATGTTGTCACAAATATAGATCTGAGAATCAATCTTTCTCTCTAGAGATAATCTTTCAACCTCTTACCATATTCGGAATATATAACACAAAGATAACTGAATCAATACTACCTAGAGATGTACTAAGGAAAAAAATAGGAATATCAACATGAATGACCCTCCAGGTCGCAAGAAGTCTCAAAAATTAGTCCATCGCATAACCTTGCCCGACCATTTTCTTTTTACAGTCAAAATAGCCCCCCAATTGGCTAACTAATCCATCCTTCAAATTTTCTTACTTAAAATATAAGCACCTTAATCGAACTCTGCTACTAGTGCAATATCTGGGATAACCAATCAAATGGCTGATCTATCTAGACCCAAAACCATCCCATACCCGGAAATACCCCAAACATCAAGATTTCTAGTTTCAACCCTGATTCACCACAGATAATCAAGCCGATCCCTACAAGGTTTAGAAGCTACTACTAGGCCTAAGTGCAAAACAATCACTTAAGTTATCATCGCACCTTCAGGGATTTACCAAATTTGTAAAGGACCGCTCCATTAAGTCTATAATACGATATATCTGTAAAGGACCGCTTTGTTAAGCCTATAATAAAGATGATTCACATGACTCAACTTATCGTGGCTATGGCACCATGCAGCCACCCCAACCAAATAGGACAAACTAGAAAGAACTAAAGATAGATAACATTCTTTCTTTCAATAAACCTTGCATTCCCACATTCCTTTATCACTCTTGATCAACACCTTCCTTCATAATCCTTTCGACATTAATATATTCATGTTGATCTTTCACTTGCCATTCTTAAATTTACCTTTTTGGAAGTTCGTCTTATCACTAATTGATTGGTTATCGATAATGTACAAAAAATATGTTTCCATAGTATAAGACAATCTATTTTATAGAAATCTATGACTGCAAAATATTTCTTTTTAATTATCTTTAATTTGGTGGTTAGTGTGCAATACGGTAAAACCCATATTCCGCACCAATCAATTCATTCTTGGAATGACGTTTTCTATGTTAATTTCAAACCAAACTATGGAAATACATCTTTTTTTTCATAAACAATCAATCTAGGTAATTCTTAACTTCCAAAACTATCCTTTTATGATTGAACTACTAAGCTAAACAAGTTTGTCCACTAATCAAATTTTCAAACAATAAAGAAAATTTTAGATAGAATGTGTTATATCTCAACTAAAAAGATATAAAATAGAATTCAAAAGAGTCAAAGGAAGGTTTAACTGACTATAAGGAATATATTATTTTCAGAAGTAACTTTTGATTTTTTTAAATGAGTTTTCTTTTGAAAATACTTCCTTTTAAAACAAAACTTTGGTGATCTTGGTAACTTTAGGCTCTGTTACCAAATGTAACACCCCACATTCCTTAATGTCACCCATTTGAGGATTTCATTAAGAAATTACGGAGCATTATAGGTATACAGACTTAATCATCACAAAGACTAAGATTTCACAAGACATAAAAATAGTAAATTTATAGTGGAAGAAGAAACTTTCATTACCTAATAAGAAACCATATTTGTTTCAATTAACCAAATAGTTACAAAGTGTCATGTCTCAAAATCTCAATCAAAAACAACATCAGAGTAAAATAATATTATCCACTAAAAAGTGAAAAAGATACAACCTAACCTTGGAAAGAGAGTAGAAAGTAATCCGTCTTTTGCAGAAATCCTTCATGACAAAACCAATAAAGAAATTTGAACTATACACTTTCTCCCTGTAAGCTTGGAGAAGGAAAAGAGAAAGAAAGAAAGGAAATGTGTTAGACATAAAGCCTGATGAGCTGCTATGATTACTAACTCGACTGCTAAGTTATGGAAAATAGATAAATAATAGTTTCAGTGTCATAAAAGGGTAAGTTCTGTGCATATCTATAGGTGAATGTTAACTGATATGAATTGATAATAAAAATTGGCTATTCCTAAAAAGACAATGATGATAGTAATGATCATACTAAAACTGATTGACTGTTTTGCACTTCTACAAGTTCAGACAGAAACAAGTAATTAGGAAAGAATTTGCTAATTCTACCCAACGATCGGCTTTCTAGTTATGAATAACTGGTGCCAGCTATGGAATTCGAGGTTATCAGTTCCCGAACCCATCAACCAAAAAGACACAACCTTAATCAAAGGTGTTACAACATCTTATCTTCCCTGTTCGAAACCATGCACGCTCATGATTCTGTCGGAACGCTCCCGTACCCACCTCTTGTTTTGAACCTCTTACTACCCAGATCAGCAAAGCGTCCCCTAGCCTCTAGCTAGTGCAAGGCTCTGGATGATAGCAATAGGGATATTGATTGATACGGGTTCCACACAAGCAAGTATTTGACATAAGGCACCCCTTGACTTGGTCCCTAAGTTATAACCAAGATTTCTATGAGCCCCTTATATCTCACTGGATAGACCCCTTAGCTTGTTAATCAGACAGGTTTAACATATCATGTTTAAGTTCATTAATAATCTCAACTTATTCTCTGTTATATTCCCGGGTTGTAATTAACATTTCTAACTTCCCCAAGTCAGACAAGTCCAATGCATCGCTGCTTAGATGTTTTACAGTTACGAGTTACTTAATGTACTATTAGGTTCCATTCATTCCAATTAACATGTTTTCCTAATACAAGTTACTTAATGTCAACTTAAGTACAAGTCATTCCAATTGACATGTTTTACAAATACAGGTTACTTAATGTTAAATTAAGTACAATTCATTCTAATTAACATGTTTTCCAAATACAGGTTACTTAATGATAAATTAAGTACATTTCATTCCATTAACATGTTTTCCAAATACATGTCACTTAATGTCTAATTAACTGCAATTCATTCCAATTACAAGTTTTCCAAATTCATGTCACTTAATGTCTGGTTAAGTGCAATTAATTCCAATTTACATGTTTTTCAAATAATTGTCACTTAATGTCTAATTAAGTGCAATTAATTCCAAATTACATTCCATTACTTGGATATAATATTTATGCCCAAAGTCCTCTTTTTAACATGCATTTAATACTATCCCAATATTACAGTTCGTTTGTTAATTACACCTTCTAATCAAATTTTACATGTCTCTTTTATACCCATTATTGTATAAAATTTCACCAAACCCCGATTATTCCTTTTTATGCATAATTCTCATTATTATCCAATTGCGCTATTATTGTCTTATTACGTGGTTTAACCAAATTTGCGCAAAAATAAGAACAAATGAGAGGTTTAGATATAAAAGGCCTAAACTCCACGTTAGAAATAAAAAGGAAACGGCCTAGGCCCTCGTATGGCCTAGGCTCAGATGGACAGAAATAGATCTAAAATAAAAATCGAGCTAAACTAAAATAAAATTTCATACGTAAAACAAAGCTATAGATAACTAAAATCAATTACAGTAATGGATTTACTGAAATAGATAAAAAGAGAAGAACAGGAACATATCGGATCTAAAAGAATTATTTACAGAAAAAAGAATTAGGGATAACTGGATCTGTAAATAAACAATAAATGGACTAGATCTGTGTATAACTGCAGAAAGGTTTAGATATGAAGCACTGTAACAACTATTATTTCAATTTTAACCTCAACTTAGAAGAAATCTTGTAATCATAGTAATACTCACAAAATTTTGGGCAAATCCCATAAGCCTTTGAAGATACTCTCTATCTATGAATATCCCCCAGAAATATGTGTAGAATCAAGCCATACACCATTAAAATTATATTTGAGTAGAAGGTTATTTGAGGAAGGTAGAGAAATGGAGCAGCGAAGATTAGGTTAGGTTTTGGGTGTTATTTATAACAGAGTTAGGCTTTCTAGGTTTATTGGAATTTATGTCCAGGTTCATTGGATTTTATATTTAGAGTTTAGGCCATTAGATTAAAAGAAGGATCTGGAAGCAAAACAAAAAACACATCCCAAACGGTCAAAATCGTGCTTGGTAAACAATGTTGCTAGGCCACGTCTGGGTAGACCCACCTCTTCATGTGGGTCGATACAGGGGTCGACCAACTTGGGTCCTAGGTCGACCCAGCTTGGGTCAATATATTATTTTATTTTGTGAAGTTTGTTTAATCTTTAAATGGCTATAACAACTTCATTTTGAATCCGATTTCAGCAAACCAAATATCTATCTTAGCCTGAATTTCGAAATGGATCCAGTGGAGCAACTCTTGTTGTCCAATTCTCAATATTTTTCTGAAAATATTTATTTTCTCCATTTATTCCTTAAATAATCAATTCTTTAATTAATTTTTGTTTGATAAAAATTCGGGTTGTTACAAAAAGGACATTGTCACTCAAAGTATGCTTTCCATTTTTGACGTTTTCATTTGGATTTTGACAGTGGAGCTTCTCATTTCTTTATATACAGTGGCTTGATAATGGATTATGATTGTGTAACAACCCATAAATTTAACCACTTTAATAGGGAGAATTTAAAGTATTTAAGCTAATCAAAATCTAAATTTCTTTCAAAATTTATAGTGATGGAGAATGGGGAAGAATGTTAAAGATAATATACATGAAGTCTTAAAGTAATATATCCTTGATTGAAGAATAAATGAATAAACTGATATAACTGCACTGACAATATGGCAAAATTGGGAAATAATTGTTAACATTATTTAGTATAGTTTTATTACTAAAATAATCACGTAATGACCCATATTTTATATATCGAAGAATTGTAAAATAATTCTATTTAATTCCCTAGTGATCATATCATTCTCATATTTTTAATATGTGGTTCATGGGGATGTTTTACATGTACACGATTTATGTCGAATTGTTTTGTGACCATTTTACCCTTGTAACTTATTGTTTTGACCATAGCTTTTCATCTGGACTAAATTAGAGGGTGTAATTGGTCTCATTGGAATGGGGTGACAGTTGATTATATTCTGTAGATTGGTCACAGTAAAGATTTGGCCTAGTGGTTTAAGAGAAATCGATGTTTTAAGTTTTTACTTTTGTTGGACATGCAAACTAGCAGCTAATGGGATGATTAGTGATCTTATTGGGCTCATGACCAAAGTGTGACACCCCACGTCCATTAATGTCATTATTTATCAGAATTTATTAAGTTTCATGAAGTGTTATAGGTAAACAGAAACAGAAACATTACAAGACAGATGTAAAATAACAGTGGATAGAAAACATCGTGGTCCAAAACATAGTTACATCATAAGTCTGAAATACAGAAAACCCATTACGCCAACTTAAAATTTCTGTCTTGTACTAAAATCATCAGAGTACGGTAATATAAGAAGCATAGTTCCCAAAAAAAGTATAGTCATATCAGAGAAGACAGGAAATCAAAGCAGTATATCTAAGCAGCTTCAAGTAGAATGAAAGAGAGAATCCAAATCAAGCCTAAGTATTCCCACCTTGAGAACCTAGGGGAAATGGAAGAGAGAGAAGAGGAAAACAAAATGGGTCAGACATAAGTCTGGTGAGTCCAGTTACTTTTATCATATAAATAAGTAAAATCATCGTGACAAGCATATAAACTGGATGAGAGAGAACAGTATCATAAGACAGGTATAACAGGCTGAGCAGGATAAACAGAATAACCACGATGGAATATATTGCGCTTCTCAAGTACCTTTTTTGCAACAATACTAGTATGACAAGAACAAGATGATCCCAACTAGAACAAAATGGTAGGCTTAGGTGTACTTCTAGTAATAGGTTTTACCCTCAACGATAATAACAGGTAGCCCAACAGGAATGACAGGTGTTACACCCAACAAGATAGCAGGCTCCCAACAAGCAAGACTAGATATGCCCTAACTACTACCCCAATCATTCGGCTCCCTATCCCGTAGATACCCTGTGATGGCCCCGCAGTAGGATGTATCACTTCCTAAAGTGGCAACCCATTATTTTCAGGATGTGCACAACCATATCTACTGATGTCACAACGTCTTATCTTCCCAAGCAAGAGGACCCATGTACGCACATGACTCTGATGGAACGTGCCCTCAACAACCTCACCCAAGTGACCTCTTATAATCAGCTCAGTAACTGTGCCCTGACCCGGACCTAGTTTGGAGTACTCATTTGATACCTATATGGGTTACTGACTAAAACAGATCCCATACAACAGATGATATAAGCTTCCCTCCTAGGCTTGCATCCCTACTACTAGGATTTTAACAGGTTATGCCTAACAGTTTAACAAGGTTGCATAACCCCGACATGTAAAACAGGTTAAGTTTTGTCGGATATATATATATATATATATATATATATATATATATATATATATATATATAGCCAGCCACCACAAGATTAACTTAACCCCCACCGATTCAAGCAAGTTCACTTAACCCCTAATCAATTTAACAGGCTAATGTAACTCCCTACAAATTTAAACAGGTTAAGTATTATAGGTTAACAAGTTATCCATTTATGGCTTATTAATGGACTAGACCTCTCACATTAAGACTACTACCTGTGGATGATGGATTTGCTGGGCGGTTCCGGGCAGACTTCTACCACAAGTCGGACTTAACCTCATGTCTTAGCACCGGTGCATGTACATTTTTGCACTTGACCCCTCACATTAGATTAACTACTTGTGGATGCTGGATTTGCCGGGTAGTTCCAGGCAGACTTATACCACAAGTGTAATCTAACCTCGTGTCTAAGTGCGGTTACAGTTTCTAATTACTTTAAATCTAGGCATGTTCGTTATTAACCAATTTTCATGTTTGTCCAAGATTATGCCCCAAATCCTAGATTGATTCATAATACAAGTTATGCCCAAATTAAAGTTTTAGATTAAGGTATGGATTATGCCCAAATCCCAATCATGTTCTAATATAAGTTATGCCCCAAATTAACATTCCCCATAGTTTCCAATTTCGTGCGCTCACATATTTCAGTGGTAGGCTTAGGCTCGAAGGTAGTCTGGCTATGAAAAAAATAAAAAGGGAAGGAGGGAGAGAAGAGAACAGGAATAAGCATAATAACAAAACATGCATAATATGCCAGAAATAAGCATATTAACTGAATAGGCATATGATGACAGAAATAGGCCTAATGGAAGAATGGATATATGATTACAAACTTAGGAATGATAACAGAACATGCATATCAGGAATAGGCATATAAGAACTAATCAGCAAATTGGGTGAACAAGTAATAGCAGATCTGATTAGTTATGATTCAAGTTATTAATAGGCACTGATTTAGATCCAACCTATGAACATGTCAGGATTATTTTTTACATGTTTACATCTAAAAATAACATAGACTCATTATGACTAGATCTAAAGAACAGAGAAGTGATTGTTGATGTCGTAGCAGAGATCCTTGAATCCATATAACTTGTTATTATAGAGGAATAGGCTATTTTAATCTGAGTTGGGGCAGCACCTCGTTGTCTCCATCGTTTTTGGTGAATAAAACAATGAGATCCTATTTATAGCCTAAGGTCAACGAATCTTGTTCAGAAACGCGTCCAGGTGCACAGAAATGGATCTGCCTGGAACTGACTGGGGTCAACCCCGGGGTCGACACCCCTGTGGAGAGGTCGACACCCATAGGAGACGGGGTCAACCCCTAAGGGGCCGATTTCCCCTTTTATCTCGCTGTTTGATTTTGAATTTTGAATCTGTATTGTTTATATTTAAATGGCTTATATGTATATAAACTTCAAACCTTAATATCTTCTCCATACAATGTCCATTTTACGCAAACTTGGAGTCTATCTTAAGCAGAATTCCGAGAATGAAATAGTGCATTCCATTTTACTTAATTCCTAATATTTAATTAAGTATTCTTAAGTTTATTAATATAGTGTTCTTTAAAATTACAGGGTGTTACATTCTCCACTACTTAAAGGATTTCGTCCCCGAAATCCCCAAGTTAAGAAGAATGTATATCCTATCATCCATCTACTTATCCACCAATCACAGGAATCTATTGTCCTTAAATTTTTCTAATGCTTATATGAACATATGCAAAGGTTTTTGTATGTGTCCCTATACAAATGCGAAAGATCAGGCGGTCTACTTATTCATCTGACTCCTTAATGCAATGTATGTTAGTGTCACGAATCCAACATGTATGCAAATAATCCTACTATAACATGTAAGTTCTATATGTGTGCACAATCATTCGCCCAAATGCAACATCCATATGATGATAAACCCACTTTCATCCATTAAAAGAAGAAAAATATGCACACGCATCCATATGCAGTATGAGAGTGATCGAGCCGATCTAGTGCCTAATATGTGTGTATATACATCCACAAACAACCACTAGCAAACACTTGCATCCATCAAACATAACATGCTTCAAACACATGTTTATATCCATGAGTTTCCTACCTAAAGGTCGAAGATTTGATCGATAGGATATACTTAATAGATAGAAACAGGTACGAATAAAAGCTGTGGAAAAAGAAGTTAAGCACATACCCTTGAAAATAAAAGGGTACAAAGCGCGAATCTTTTCTTCAGTCTCCCAATTTTCATTCTCGGGGTCTTCTCCCCATTGAACTTTCATCAACTTGACCTCTCGGTTGCATAGCTTCTTAACCTTTGATCCAAGAATACGGGTAAGTACTCGTCTAACTGTTGCTTCCCATTCCGCCTCTACTTCCTCAAGTATACTTAGCTCAACTACTTCTGCGGTATCATGTAAGCACTTCCATAAATGACAAACGTGGAAAACAACATGAACACCGGACAAAATCTTTGGTAGCTTTACTCTATAGGCCATTTGGCCAATCCTTTTGGTTATGGGAAATGGCCTCACAAATCTTGGTGCCGATTTCCCTACAGATCCAAAACGAACCACATTCCTCAAAGGTGATACCTTGGTGTAAACCATGTCTCCTACTTTAAATTCAATATCGGTCCTTCTCTTCTCTACATAGGACTTCTGCATGTCCTACGCTATCTTCATGCGCCTTCGAATAAGATCAATCTTTTCTGAAGTCTCTCTAATCATCCCAGGTCCAAATAGAAGCCTTTGTGTAGACTCCTACCAACAAGTCGGTGATCTACGGGGTCGTCCGTACAATGCTTCGAACGGTGCCATGCCAATGCTAGTCTGATAACTATTGTTGTAGGTGAACTCTACCAAAATAAGATGCTCTTCCTAAGTCCCTCTGAAGTTTAGGATACACAATCTTAAAAGTTCCTCAAGAACTTTATTCACCCTCTCCGTCTGTCCATTGATCTGCGGGTGGTAAGCGGTGCTTAAACACAACTGTGTACCTAATGCCTCTTGTAAGCTCCTCCAAAACTCACTAGTGAAAATGGGGTCACAATCATTTACAATACTGGAAGGTATTCCAGGTAGATGGACTATCTCATGAAGATAAATTGTTGCCAACCATGCCGCCATCCTCTTACTCTTAACAGGAATGAAATGAGCGCTCTTAGTAAGCCAATAAACTACAACCCAAATACTGGTGTTGCCTTTCCTCGATCTAGGCAAACCATCAATGAAATCCATAGAGACGCTCTTCCGCTTCCATTATGGGACTTCCAAAGGATGAAGTAAACCTCCGGGCTTCCGTTGCTCAGCCTTGACTTGATGGCAGATCAAACATTGAGAAACGAACTCTACTACATCTTTCTTCATCTCATCCCAAAAGAAAACCCTCTTCGTATCTCTATACATCTATTCACCACCTGGATGGATAGTCATCCTAGAACCTAGCCCTGTAACACATGCATTAGTGTATACTGTGAACACCTTGTTCCCATCAGGCTAAGTCAAGACTGGGGCTATTATTAGAGCCCTCTTCAATCATTGGAAAGCATCCTCACAATCTATACCCCAAGGAAATGTTAGATTCTTCTTCGTTAGTCTGGTGAGTGGGGTTGATACCTTTGCAAAGTCCTTAGTGAACTTCCTATGACAGCCCACTAAACCAAGAAAAATCCTCACCTCCGTTGCACTCTTTGGAATCTGCCAATCTTGAATAGAAACTACTTTCACGGGATCTAGTGCTATCCCATCCTTAGAGACCACATGCCTAAAAACCTCACCTCTTTTCTCCAAAAATGACATTTGGAGAATTTTGCCTTAAGCTGGTATGCGCGGCGGGTTTTCAAAACCTCCCTTAAATATCGGGCACGATCTTCCTTGCTCTTCAAGAAAATCAAGTTCACCAACAAAGACCACAACAAACTTATTTAGGAACTCTCGAAATACCCTACTCATCAGATCCACAAAATAGGCGGGTGCATTCATCAACCCAAAAGGCATGACGAGCCACTCGAATAAACCATCTAGAGTTCTAAAGGCGGTCTTGTCTATACTATCCTCAGCCACCCTCAATTGATGAAACCCCATGGCCTAGTCTAACTGAGAGAAAACGGACGTGCCAATAAGCTGGTCAAACAAATCATATATCCTCGGAAGTGGGTGCTTGTTTATCTTAGTGAGCTTATTCAACTCTCTGTAATCCACACATAAGTGAAGCGAACCATCCCCCTTAGTGGCGAATATTACTGGAGCACCCCATTTAGATATGCTTCGCCTAATAAACCCTTTCTCAAGTAGCTCCCCTACTTGCTTGTTGAGCTCCCTCCTTTCTCTTGGAGCCATATAGCGCACAGGAAATTCAACTGGCTTTGCATTGTCCACCAAGTATAAACGGAAATCAATCTCGCGCCTCGGAGGTAATCCCCAAACCTCCTCAAAAACATCATGATACTCACAGACTACTAGTATAGATTGTAGATCATCGATAGATGCATCAAGCGAATCTAGCAAACTAAGCATCATAGACTAGGGCTATCAATGGATACTTTCGAATACAGATAGTGTCATATCTGTATCCGCATCCGAAATCATTTTCGGATATCGGATATCTGTATCCGCGAATACAGTCGGATATCGAATAATTATCCTATCCGCTGGAGATCGATAAATTAAGAAACATAAACGAGAAAAAATAAGTTTAATATGAATATTTTACCATCCCATCAGTCATTAAAGTGTTAAAAATTAATAAATATGATGATAATAAATAATTTGGAGTAATTAATATGTATGTTGCGCATGATATATGAACTTCAAACTTAATAAAACAATATATTTATATCTTTCAACGTACTAAAATGCATATAATTTATGCTATAATTCTGAGAAAGTCCGGACGGGTAATTTTCGGATGTGGATGTCTTTATATCCGTATCCGCATCCATTTTTCTGGATATCGGATATTTATCCGCTTTTCGGATACGGATGCAGACGGATTTCGGATTTTTCGGGTATCCATTGCCAACCCTATAACAGACCCTTTAGGTTCACAAGAAATCTCGAGGGTCCTCCCATGGCAAGTCAAAAGTCTAACGGCCCTCTTCTCACAATCCATAATGACACCATACATGGCTAGCCAATCCATCCCTAGAATTAAACCATAGCCCATAAAACCAAGCACATATGTATCGCACTCAAACTCGATGCCCAACACAGATATTCTCAAACCTCGACAAATCATAGACAAATGAGTCGTACTCCCAATGGGGTTTGAGACAACAACGGGACCCAAAACCGTACTAGTACTAAGGTGTAGAGACTCAAGCATAGAATCAGATATAAAAGAATGCGAAGTGTCAGAATCAAAAAGAGAGTTCTAACAAGATGATTGAAAAGAGAAATCAAACCTTCAACAGAAACTTTCCTACCTCTATCCGGTACACCGGCCACGAGAGCATGCACCTGCCCTCCAGAAGATCCTGCCGTTTGGCCTTGCCCTTGCTTCTTCGGGCACTCCCTAGAATAATGTCTGACCTCTCCACAATGGAAACAAGCATTCTTCTTTCTTTTGCAGTCTTTGACCAAATGACCCTCGCGTCCGCAATTATGACATTTCCTCTTATCTCGAGCTTTGTCGTTCTTTCTACCCTTCTTTTGTTGTTGTTGTTGTTGTTGTTGTTGTTGTTATTTCTTAGGCTATACTTTCTTGTTTTCCGTTTCCTTAATCTTTGCCTCTTTCTTCCTACCTTTATCTTCTTCGTGCATCAATGACATATCAACGTGTTTCTCAAAAGTTTCTCCCATTAGAATATGAGACACAGCCAACCCATGAAGGGGTTCGTTCAATACTTTAGCAAAACCTCAAAGCTTTCTTGTGTAGGGTATTCACTAACTCCAAACCAAACCTCTCCAGTTGATTGAATTTATTAACATACTGTTTGACAGAATGGCCCCTTTCTTAAGTGCCAAAAACCTTTCCATTCGCATACTTTGCTCGGCTTGAGAAAGAAACTTCATTTCGAATCTTTCTTGGGAATCATCCTAAGTCTCAACTGGACACTCTACGTGCATCACTTCCCACCAAAATGAAGCCTCATCTTTCAGCTGCCAAACGGCCAACTGAATCTTCCTACGGTCGTTAACCTCAAAAATCCCAAATAAATCCTCTATCTCTTTGAGACAATTCCTTGCTTCTACAAAAGTCTCGGTTCCTAGAAATGGCTTCCCTCCCATAGCATAGAAGTCCTTACATATCTTGGAGAAGCTATCTGCTCACAAAAGGGGAGGAGGAGGAACAGCGGCAACAGCTGGGGGAGGGGCATCTGCTTGGCCTTTGGCAGGCGCCGTAGCTTCAAGATACCTACGGAACCAAGCCGGTATCGTAACTTCCTGGGGAATAATCGGTTCCCCAGACATGCTAAAAAAGAAAACAAAAAGAGATTCAAACATAGAATCGAAATATATTCCGTATGGCTTTGGGGAATATGTTTTTTAAAAACAGAGTTTTCTTTTGAAAATGCTTTCTTTTAAAACCTTTTTGAAAATAATTTTCGAAATCTTTTATCCGATTTGGTAACCTTCAGCTCTGATACCAAACGTGACACCCTATGTCCGTTAATGTCACTCTTTATCAGAATGCATTAAGTTTCGTGAAGCGTTATAGGTAAACGGAAATAGAAACATTACAAGACATATATAAAATAACGGCAGAATTTTAAACCTTTATTATAAAACATTGTACTCCAAAACATAGTTACATCATAAGTCTGAAATAAAGAAAACCCATTACATTAACTTAAAATTTCTGTCTTGTACAAAAATCATTAGAGTACGGTAATAAAAGAAGCATAGTTGCCCATAAATATAGCTATATCAGAGAAGACAGGAAATCAAAGCGGTACATCTAAGCAGCTCCAAGCAGAATGAAAGAGAGAATCCAAATCAAGCTTGAGTGTTCCTAGCCTAAGCACCTTGCGGGGGAAACGAAAGAGAGAGAAGAGGAAACAAAATGGGTCAGACATAAAGTCTGGCGAGTCCAGTTACTTTTAGCATATAAATAAGTAAAAGAATCATCACATGTATATAAACTGGATGAGACAGATAACAATATCATAAGAAAAGAATAACAGACTGAGTAGGATAAACAGAATAACCATGACGGAATATATTGCGCTTCTCAAGTACTTTTCTCCGCCCTAATACTAGTATGACAAGAACAAGATGATCCCAACTAGAACAAAATGGTAGGCTTATGTATACTTCTAGTAATAGGTTTTACCCCAACGGTAGTAATAGGTAGCCCAACAGGAATGACAAGTGTTACACCCAACAAGATAACAGGCTCCCAACAAGCAAGACTAGATGTACCCTAATTACTACCCCCAATCGATCAGCTCCATATCCCGTAGATACCCTGTGATGGCCCCACAGTAGGATGTATCAATTCCTAAAGTGGCAACCCATTATTTTCAGGATGTGCATAACCATATCTACTGATGTCACAACGTCTTATCATCCGGAGCAAGCGGACCCATGCACGCACATGACTCCAATGGAACGCGCCATCAACACCCTTACCCAAGTGACCTCTTATAATCAGTTTAGTAAGCATGCCTCGACCCTGACCTAGTTCGGAGTACTCGTCTGATATCTGTATGGGTTACTGACTGAAATAGATCCCACACAACATACGATACAAGCTTCCCTCCTAGGCTTGCATCCCTATTACTAGGATTTTAACAGGTTATACCTAACAGTTTAACAAGGTTGCATAACCCCCACATGTAAAACAGGTTAAGTTTTGTCGGGTATATATATATATATATATATATATATATATATATATATATATATGTGTGTGTGTGTGTGTGTGTGTGTATATATATCCCACCCCCACAAGATTAACTTAACCCCCACTTATTCAAGCTAGTTCACTTTACCCCTAATCAATTTAACAGGTTCATGTAACGTCCCCCCACATATTTAAACAAGTTAAGTATTATAGGTTAACAAGTTATCCATTTATGGCTTATTAATGGACTAGACCTCTCACATTAAGTCTACTAATTATGGATGCTGGATATACCGGGCGGTTCCAGGCAGACTTCTACCACAAGTCGAACTTAACCTTGTGTCTTAGCACTGTTACGTGTACATTTATGCACTCGACCCCTCACATTAGATTAACCACTTGTGGACGCTGGATTTACCGGGTGGTTACGGGCAGACTTCTACCACAAGTGTAATCTAACCTTGTGTCTAAGTGCGGTTACAGTTTCTAATTACTGTAAATCTAGACACATTTATTATTAACCAATTTTCAAATCCTAGTTTGATTCATAATACAAGTTATGCCCAAATTAAAATTTTAGATCAAGTATAAATCACGCTAAAATCCCAATCATGTTCTAATATAAGTTATGCCCCAAATTAGCATTCCCCATCGTTCCCAATTTCATGCGCTCGTATATTTCAGCGATAGGCCTAGGATCGAAGGTAGCCTGGCTATAAAAAAATAAAAGGGAAGGAGGGAGAGAAGAGAACATGAATAAGCATAATAACAAAACAGGCATAATATGTCAGAAATAGGCATACTAACAGAATAGGCATATGGTGACAGAAATAGGCCTAATGGCAGAATGGACATATGATTACAAACTTAGGCATGATAACAGAACAGGCATATCAGGAACATGCATATGAGAACTAATCAGCAAATTAGGTGAACAAGTAATAGCAGATCTGATTAGTTATGATTCAAGTTATTAATAGGCACTGATTTAGATCCAACTTATGAACATGTCAGGATTACTTTTTAAGTGTTTACATCTAAAAATAACATAGACTCACTATGACTGGATCTAAAGAATAGAGAAGTGATTGTTGATGTCGTAGTAGAGATCCTTGAATCCGTATAACTTGTTATTACAGAGGAATAGGCTATTTTAGTCTCAGTTGGGGCATCACCTCGTTATCTCCATTGTTTTTGGTGAATAAAACAATGAGAATGAGGTCATATTTATACCCTAAGGTCAACGAATTTTTTTCAGAAACGCGTTTAGGTGCGCAGAAATGGATCTGGTCGGATCTGACTGGGGTCGACCCCGGGGTCGACATAAGGGTCGACACCCCTGTGGAGGGGTCGACATAAGGGTCGACACCCCTGTGGAGGGGTCGACCTCTAATGGGCCAATTTCTCCCCTTATCCCACTATTTGATTTTGAATTTTGAATATGTTTTGTTTATATTTAAATGGCTTATATCTATATAAACTTCAAACCTTAATATCTTCTTCATATAGTGTCCGTTTTACGCAAATTCGGAGTCTATCTTAAGCAGAATTCTGAGACGAACACAATGGTGTAGTCCGTTTTACTTAATTCCCAATATTTAATTAAGTATTCTTAAGTTTATCATTATAATGTTCTTTAAAATTATGGGGTTCTTAGGTTTATCATTATAGTGTTCTTTAAAATTACGAGGTGTTACATAGAGACTATTGTTGGATCTAGATTAACCCTAGAGGAGGGGTGAATAGGGTTTATCACAGTTTATCAGGTAATTAAAAATAATTACAGCACAGATAAAGTAGAGTAAGTAAATACGGAAAGAAAATAACACACAGAGATACCCAGCTTCGGCAAATCTTGCCTACTGCTGCATTCCTAATGTTTCTACTAGGTGATAGAACAGATCCCGCATACAAGACCATGTACACTCGCGACTCTCGCTCCTATTCTAACCCTACGCTCAAAACACTAGACTGACCGATGTTCCCTCGATCAGATTTCCCCGAATTACAACCCCGTAATCCGTATCCCAGAATTTTACAGACTCTGAAACTGACATTCAACACCCTGACTGTTTTACCTAGACTTTACAGATCTAGACACCTGTTCGTTTGAATTCATTTTACAAGACAAATTAAAAAAAACAAAAAAAAAGAAAAAGAATTAAAACCCTAGGAGTTTAAAAGAAGGGTCATCCCCTTTGGATTTTGGCCGGCCCATTTATCATTTGCTCGATCCCTTTCCCTTTTTATAAAAAATGGCGGCGGCTACAAATGGAAAACAGCTAGGGCTTCTCTTCGAATAACTCCCCCAAATCGATTTGATGGCTTCTAGTATTGATGAATCTGTGGCTCGCGTCTTTGTGACTATGTGATTCTTCACTCTGAATTTCTCTGATTTGGGAGTTAGGGTTTTCTACGCTCCAAATCTCGAACGTATGCTTCTGGAATTAAATCTCTGCTGCTTGAGGATATCGTTGCCCCTGTTCTTCGATTGATTTGAGTTGGCTCTTGATCGAAAATTAATTGTGAGTATTCGACTTTTATTTCTCTGACAGTTCTTGATTTTGTTGTTGATTTTCGATCGAATTGTTTTGTGGTTTTCAATCCCCTATATGCCGATGATGAAATGGTTGTGCATACATATAGGGTAACTCGAACCCTAAAAATCTCTGATTTCGTGATAATGACTTGCCCTGTTAGTTTTCGGTTTCTTGAGATGATTTGCGTTGATTGTGTAATGAATCTGGATGGCTTTCTGGTCTTTAATTTTGGCCTTCAATGGATTTGATACCTTTGATTTCCTCCTTTGAAAAAGAATGTTGCCTTGAATGATTTTCCTGACTGAATCACAACAGGAAACAATTAATATGATTCTGAAAAATGCATTCACTGATTTCCTTCCATAAATATTGGATTGAAAAACAGAAAAAATATTCAGTCCAAGAAATTAATTCATGCAGATATTTAAACTCTTTCTCTTGCTGTATTACTGTTTTCATTGCCTGATATTTGTGGCCCATTGCTCCTCACCAAAAACATGTGTGCTAATTTTCTACAATTAACACTTGCCAAATACAATCCATGAATTTTTGGAAACAGTTTGAAATGATGGATTTGCTAATTTCCTTAAACACGCCTAAACATGTCCACTGTAATTTTTTGGAAGCCTTATTAGTGCATATCCATTCTGGGAATTTGAGATTTTCTTTCCTCTTCAATTATGTGTATAAACTTTTTCCTGTTATTGTGATTTTGGCACATGAATTTGCTGACCTGTCATTTTTGTGTATCACTTGAGTATGCTTGCCATCATGGAATACTTAATGCATGTATTTTGTTCTTACAGTCATGTATTACTACATATGCTTGTATCATGGCCATGTATGTCATGTTATATCCTCCTGTACTGCTATTATATGATGATCCCATGCTAAACTTGATCCTTGTATCACCTGAATTACCTTGTGTCCACTTGATAAAAAACTGAACTTCCAAGAAAAAAAAATGCATTTGATTTCTTGCCAAAACATATTTTTCTTGAACGATATCTGAACATGCTAATCTGGATTTTGAAACTTGCTCCATTGTAATGTCGTTTGCATGCCATTGTAAAATCTGAAACTGATGTAGACTTGCCGTTAGAACATTTTATACACATGTCTGTGCACATCACTTGCATGTACATGAGCCTCCACATGACCATTTGTATTATGCACACAATCATCCTGATCTGGTACTTGTATTCATACTTGGTAAGTCCACCGTCTTGCTTTGCCTGTGTATGTTGACCATACGGTGTACATGCATACACAAGCTTGTGTATTTCCCATCATGCCTGATCAAATGAAACTGTGCTGAACAATGAATGTTTGCTTAACTCATATTACTGTGTACACTGCTTGCATGCACATATATGTGTTCATTCATCACAAATGCTTTGCTCACTTGCTCTATTCCTTTGCATATGCTGTTGCACACCATATTTCCACCTTGTGTTGATCTCGAACTTCTGACTTCACCATGCGTGTGTGTTCAGTTGAGGCTCTTGCTCCAAGTTTATGTTGCATTTATTTATGCCACTTGAAAATGACTTGTGCTCGGCTCTCCTTGCATTCTTTACTGGCTTGGGTGGAAATATCTTCCATGTTGCATTTTGTACTATGCTGCACACTTGAGTTATGCTGAAACAATATTGTTACTGCTCGGCCATGTTTACTTGAAAGATGTCATGCTCGACCACTTTTAATTTCTTCATGTTTGTAGAAGCTCGATCTCTTTGGCTATGTTTAGATTGCTTTGATCCTTTGAGCTGCCATTTTTACTTTGTTTTTCACGTGCACTGAGTCGAGAAGGTCCACTGCGGCTACTCCTCAGTTGCACACTGGATTGGCGTGGCAGTGCACACGTGTATACACGTGTGTATATGCAGCCATCCAGACTTGTTTTTATGTCCCTGCATATCAGACCGAGTCTAGAAAAGTGATGAGAAACACACCGTAATCTGAGGCAAAATAAGATTTTTAAAATTAAAAATTATATTCACATGTGTTCAGTATTATTTCTATTGCAGTGTACTGTGTGTCTGTTTCATGTGACAGGTAAGCAGGTGATGACTGGACTGACTGTATGAAGACTGGACTGACTTGGAGACTGTGAAGATTGGACTAACAGTGAAGACTGAAGACAGTGTTGAGTCAGTGAATTTTTTTTTAATGTGTCTGTATATGTGTCAATGTGTAAAGAATAAAAAAAAATGTACATCAGTGAAATGTATATGAAGTGTGATGTATTAGTGAAGTGTACAAATAGTGGAGCTGTAAACTTTGTACTGTTTATATATTGAAATAAAATATTCTATTTAAATAAAATACTGTGAATATTTGAATTTCTGTACAGTCGTATTTTATTTAAATATAAATATTATATTCCAGTCTGTGATGTATAATAACAGTACAATATCAAACACATTAAAATAATATTTATTTGGTTGTTATCATCAAACAAAAATCATATAATTGTGTATACAACACCGTTATATACAACAACTATAAATAGGGGGTTTGAGGCGAGAATTAGAGCTCTTCTCCTCATTCCAAACGTTATGTTGAGTGTCTAAGAATCTCTGGTTAAACCTAATCCATAAAACCCTAATTTCTTTCATCAAATCGTTCCAATTCACATTCAAACGGTAAGACCATCATCAAGAGGGATTAGATCTCATCTCTTTACATAGAATTCAAGGGGTTTCTTCGTTATTTCTTCACTATGCAGATTTTTTATCTCTATTACATTCGATCTACATTTTGGTGAGTGATAGATACTTCATATGCTCATTTTACCCAAAATCAGATCATATATATTTATTTCAGATTTAAATGCCCTAAGATAATCTAATTTGATCATATATCATGTAATTGATCAACCATCAGGTTTAAATTGTAAATAGTGACAAAATATGCTAGATTTGCGATTATTATGATATGAGTCATGTTTGTATATGTTTGATTGATAGTTCATGGTTGAAATTGGATGAATTACTGTTTGATTCGATGGATTGTATGCTATGCTCGATTTGTTCGTTTGGAATTGTGTATCTAAGAACATAGAATCAAAGAACAAAGGAAAGTAGAGGTTTTGATGATCAGATTCAATCGAAAATTGTCACAGAAGCTCTGGAGGAAGCTGGAATACAACACGAAAAATTTCATGTTGAAAATTGCTAAGTACATTGAAGGATATCGATCATTCCCTATAATAACCCGGATTTTTATATAAGAATATTTAATTAATTTAAATATTTAAACCAATTAATTTTAAGAGTTAACGACTTTAAATTAATTTAAATGAGAATTTGGATGTCGATTCAACTTGAAATTTAGAATGTTGTGTTTAAAGTCCAAATTTATTTATTCTGAAGCTATATAAAATTCTATTTAAATTAGAATAATAATAATAATTTATTATCAATGAATGTGAGTGTTTTGAAATCGATTTATATTTTATCGATTTGATTTAACATATAAAAATAGTCATTTTTCAAACAATCTTAGATTTCGATGAAACCAGTTTCAACGAATCTGGAATAGTAACCAATGTGAGATTTCAAATTTCATATCAATTGGAGTTGTTGTGTGATTGTACGCGATATAAACGCATATCGATTAACGTTTTAAAATTTTAAAATAGTTGTTTTTGCAAATAGTCTAGTAAATCGATGAAACTAGTTTCATAAGATTTAGAATATTAAGCTATAATAGGATTTCAAATTCCATAACAATCAGAAGATGTACGTGGCCTTGCGATAATGAAACGTTCATTCTAACATAACATGTGAATATAAAATAATAAAAACCCTTGCCTATATAATATCTTTAACTTCACCTAACCCTCATTTTTTTGTCTCCTATTAAAAACATTTCAAGCCACCTTCCCCTTATTTTCTTTCTTATTCGTTCATTTCAAGTAAGCTACCTAAAACTCAAAACTTTTAAAATCAAGATAAATTCAAAGAAAATTCCTGAAATTAGAAAGCTAGCATCATTAAACTCCTATTTGTATGTTCTTTAAATCGGTACCCTCGTTGTAGGTAGCGATGAGGATTTAGGGAATCCGACTACAACACGCAAACTAGGGTTCGATTTTTGGGTAAATGGAGTAAACGGGTGGAAAATGGATCTTAGAGTTGAATTTATGGAAGAGTTTCGCATCTGTAGTGATGTTTTGGTGGAACTTGGCAGTGATTTTGGTCGCACCCTGTAGTGGAGCATGGGGGCGTGTGCAGAGGACGAAAATGGAGGGAGTTGATTGGATGTTGGTAAATGGCGGTGGTTGTGTTGAGCTCACGAAGGGAAGAACTATGGTTGTTTTACTGAGTTTAGCTAATCGAAGAAGGAGCATGGGGTGAGGTAAGTGTCGACGTAGCCATAAAAGTTACAGGGAGGGACAACTAATATAAAATGGGGAAGATGGATTAGTTTGTTAATTAGTTGTAGTAAATTCTTAACTAAGTTGTTAATGACATTTTAATTTGATCAAGACTTGTAAAATGTGTATCTTTGTCATATGATAAAAGATTCGAGTTGAACAAGTTGCGCTGGAATTGTATTGGCAAGTACTATGTGTAAGAATTGGATTGGTATGATTTTGAGCTAATTGGAATTTTATATACTTTTAAACGTTAGCTTAAAACTAGATAAAACAATGCAAATCGTCGATGGAATGGATAGTGAGTTAACTCTCATACTTTCTGAAATACTGCTAAATATTGTTATATTATATACAATGTTCATTATTGTTAGTATATAAGTTGCTTGTTTGGATGTTTTGGATGATTTACTGCTTTATTGGTGGTTGTATATATATATATATATATATATATATATATATATATATATATATATATATATATCGATCTGTGAACGAATGACCACTAACACCACCTTCTTTTAAGCGGAAGAATCAATTTAAATGAATTAGATTATCTAATTTATATGTATATATAAACTGATATATAAGTTGTAATGCAGGGGAACAAGTTGTAGGGATCCAGTAGGATTCCACAATATTTTGGATGTTACTTACTTTTATATTTTACATATATGAACTAACTAACATAAGTAACATTAAATCTGAATTGGATGATGATTGTTAAATTTAATTCAACATTGTTGTGTTAATAACAATAAACAATATTGGTTAAGTGATTGGCAGCAGATGATCTAAAATTCATCTTTTTAAGATGTTGATACGCCATCAGGCGAATTGACTAATTGAAGTTATAATTTTTTTATAACAAAAGCAAGGTTTTAAATTTATTTATATAAGTTATAGAAAATGAAGGTTTAATAATTAAATCAATATTTATAAGTGGATTTTATAAGGAAGTTATAAAATGATTTGTGTAACGAAATTCCTATTCTAGTAATAAATTCAATAATTGGATTTTCGAGTGTTAAAAACTTAACTAAGTTTTATGAACTTATAAACCAAGTTTTGAGATCAAATGAGTTTTAACTTATTTTAACTGTTTTGGGACAAATTTGATAAATTACATCATTTAACTTGTCAAATGACATAGAAATGATATTGTTTTTTAGAATAGAGATTTATGTAGAGTTAGATATTGTAAAATAACTTATGATGATTTAATCTGATTTCGAAATAATTTATGAAAGATTTGATTTATGATCAATTAAGTCTTGATAAGATTTGAAAATTTTCAAAGATATAAATGGAGTTTTGTGATGAGATTTTTAAATAAACTTTTGTAAAGGGATTTATAAAAGGTATTTTATGAATAAATCCTTGTTTTTGAAGCAAGTTTAATAAAAGAGATTTAAAGCTAATGTGATTGTTTTAAATGAGGGTTTACTTAATAATTGAATTAAGTAAAAAGTGATCATATGTGAAGGAGATTTTAAAATATAGGAAATGGCTTTTAAACCTAAGTTGAATTGAGTAGTAAATGGAACTTATTGTGACATTTACTGAATATCAAGTTTGGCATTAATGAACTTTTATTTACCTTGAAGATAAGAATGTTGTCGAGTCAAGATCTGAGAGGTAAATAAAATACCACAAATAAAACGACTTCACTATCATCCAAGTGATGATATTGGTTTGAAAACGAAAATGGATGTTGGAAGTTAATTTATTATTTCCAGAAGTGATGTTATAAACTTTAATTTTCAAAGTTTAGAAGTTAAATAAAACTATTCGGGTTTTATAGTAAAACAATATGTCGATGTCATTGTTGGCCAAGATATGAACTATGACTATATTGTACCATTTGGTTAAGCATATAGCGATATTTTCAAAGTAATGGAAATAATAGGTTTTGTGAATATGGTTATTCGGAAGAGATAAGTGTATGGATATGGTTTTCAAAGTAATGAAAATAAGAGATCTGTGAATATACTTATCACATGGAGATAAGTATATGGAATCAATTTTTAACAATCGATGAAATGATTTTATTGAATGATTTAATTTAAAGGGTATATGCTGATGATGTACTTAAATGTAGTATTTTCATTTGATAGTTAAAGAAATCGACTATCAATAAATTCCCTTTTAACTTACAATGTGTTGATTTGAGGAATTGAGATTGGAACTAGATCCAAAACCACTTTGAATCGACATTGTGTTCGAAATTAGAATTGAAGATCTGAATGTGCAAAGATTAAGTGTTGAGAGTATAAGTGTTACTTTCTACTAATCCTATGGATGTAGTAGAAGTAATGCCTTCAGTTCATTCTGTTCCTGGTCGACTTATATGGATGAATGTTACCAGTACATCGCCAGTGAAGGGTGATGAACATTCAAAGATAAAGTGTGTCATATTTGAAAGGTAAAATGTAGCATTTAGCCTCATCAACCGAGAATGACTAAAATCATGGTAGATGCAGCAGGGCTTTGTAGGTCTCACCCACTAGGGTATGTTTATCACCAATCTAGAATTGTTGACCCTTTTAATTATTATACGCTGGTTTCTGATCATTACCATGGCGGTGACATATTTGGTACAATCAAGTTAAATGGTAGGCTGCTTCTGTGTTGGCAGGGTGCAAGACGTTCTTGCGACCTTGGTACGCTTGTCTTGAAAGGTACTATGACATAGGGTACCCCAGTGCGCAGTCATTGTATGGAAATCTAAACTCCATTACAAGATTTTTACGGTATTATTAGTATGCCTAATATGTTGGAATTCAATTATTGTAACAATTTCGGCTAGATTGACAAGTATTTGTATTTTAGACATTAATAAAATATCATGGGATTTTCTAGAAAGTGTTTTGGTTATCATAAGAGAAAAATACATGCCATGTTTATGTGTTGTCATATCTTACAAGAGTTCCATTCTATCAAAATATTTTCTAAAATTAAGCAAGTTGTTTGTGAAGTGAGTTTTCTCACTGCTAAGTATTCCTGACTGATTCAGGTGGTTTTACTTTCTATCAAAATATGCTCGGGTCAGACCGAGTATATTTTCCAGGTTGCATTAGATTTGCTTGGAGCTATAGGAGAGGAGCTGGAGTCGAGACATATTCTCGTATTTCTCGTATTAATTTATTTCCGTTATTTGTGTTATATTTATCAGTTACTTTACAGATAGATTGTTATAACTATATATACTGATCTTTTATGTACTCTTATTATTCATTCATGAATGTGTACAGTTTTCACTTGTGTAAAGAGTATTAATATATTATATTTTATTCATTCCGTTGTGAGATTCTGATCTTTTCAGATTGTGATGTGTTTATATTCATCTTCTTCTTCTTCTATTCTAACCTTTCTTTCTTCTTTCTCATCCTACGACTTCTTTCTTTTAACTTTATGGATTTTCTGTACTTGTATTTAGCCACGTGAATTCAAGGGATGTATTAGTGTTGCAATTCGGGGGTCGAATTTCCTGGACGGTTACAGTTGGTATCAGAGCTGAAGCTTAAGCGAAATCTAGGCCCTATGGCGTAACTCTATAAGAGATAAGGTAACAGATTGCCTTATTAAGAGTTTGAGTGTATATATATGAGAGCACTTATTTGTTAGTGTTATAAAAATGTTTTATATTATGTTTGTTTATCTTTTAAGTAGCATATGAATTCCAAATTGATGTGTTTGGCCGATGTGGTCGATAGGCATTTCTAAACACTTGAACAAGGCAAATCAACATAGTATTGTTTTAAAAGAGTTGGACCAAGATTTTATATATTTATATATATAATGTAGATTTTAAACCAAGCATAGTTTTCATGGATGATTAGTTTGGTAGAAATGACGATATTCAGTTATTAACATTCATTGTTTTATTAATTGTGCTTACTTTCGAGCATTGACTATTATCGATTGATTTGTAGTTGCACCTGACTAGTTTATGGGTAATAGCTACATCGTTTTGATAAGAGAAATCTTATCACCTTTTGCATGGGCTGGGTAGATTTTCTATTTGGACCAACATTGAAAACAAATACCGTGTAAATTCAGTTTCGCGGTTTGAATATACGACATTTGAGAACAATACAATTTAACCTAAGTAAGTGTTTAATATGAATTTCAAAAAAGGAAGAATATTTTTGGAGTAATCTTATATAGAAATTAGAAGTAATACAAGTGTAAGTTTATAAAAGAGTTTATAAACTTACATTGGATTTAAGATGGAAAATGCAAGAATCTGAATTTTTCGTGAAATTGAAATTGGTTTTTCAAGATTTGAAAGGGAATGTTGTGAGTATTTTAAAAGGTATTTATGATAATAGATGGATTTTAAAAAGTTTTAAAAGCATATATCTTACTTCGGTCGCTGGAAAATAGTTTTAATAATGATTGTAGCATCATCAGTGTTTATTTTCGAGTTTCTAAGTAAGAACTTGCTACCATAGATAAATTGTTGGAATAAAACAAAAGTTTGTTTTAAATCCAAAATTTATGATTTCAAAATCCGGAGTTTGATTCCAAATTTTTTAACTAAATTATAATATGGATGCATATATATTATAAATTCTAGAGTTATTTGAATGTGCATTTAACTTGATATGATGTTTCATAGACTTGTAATGGAATATTCGATGATTTTGGACTGTCGAGATTTCGAAGTTGAATAGTAAGAATAAGTTGTGTTGTATGTTGAAACAAACTTAAGTTTGTTAGGAAATTTGGGTTGAGGAAACAAAGATGTTCTTGTTTATAAATAAAAAATTCGGTGTTTATGATGAAGTTGAAAAACTTAGCTAAGTTTATTTGGAAACTTAAGTTATAATGGTTATATTTTATTAATTAAACGAAGTTTGAACGTATAATTAAAACGTAATTAAAACAAGCTCATCGCGCAGCGATAGTTCATAATTTATGATTTGAACTTCAATTGAATGTATAGGATGCAATGTAAGTCGAAATTCTTTAAAACAAAAATCTTTTGGATCTATTGGATTATAATTTTCTAATGGAAGAGAAAAAGCAAGGTTTCATCTTGTAGATTTTGAGTTATGTTAAAATTAAGTTTTAAAAAATCATTGTATGGTCATTTGTAGTCTATAACGATTTATTTAATAAAATGGAAGGATTTTAAGTGAATAAACTTTGGATTTCCATTGACAAAATATACTTTCTTGGTATATTGACTTGTGGTGAATTTGAGATTTAAAATTTTGGGTTGCTTGAGGTAGCATGAATGGTCGGTTAAGTAATAACTTGAGGCTGTTGAGTGAATAGTGACACTTAACATGTTGTTTATCATCCTGGTACGATGACGAGGTTTATATTTTGAATAAACCATGAATTAAAATTAATAGTGTTCATAACACTATATGATATTAATGTGTGTTGATTGATTGTGGTTGTATGTAGCGTTATGTTACATTTGTGTTGTTACTGATTTGCATTGTTATTGTCGATTGCATCATTATTGGTTGTTGCTATGAGTGTTACACATGTTTATGCATTTGTTGACTGTTTTTATGTTACTTATCTATTTTGCTCAACTCTTTTGTGTTATGTAAGTATATACATGTATTTGGAAGCAAAAATTTGCTAGCTTGCTTATGGCTTTTGGTTTCATAGTAAAGAGATTGATTGTGGTTATATGTAGCATTATGTTACATTTGTGGTGTTGTTGATTTGCATCATTATTGTCGATTGCATCATTATTGGTTGTTGATATGAGTGTTACACATGTTTATGCATTTGTTGACTGTTGTTATGTTACTTATCTATTTGCTTAACTCTTTTGCGTTATGTAAGTATATACATGCATTTGGAAGCAAAAGTTTGCTAGCTTACTTACAACTTTTGGTTTCATAGTAAAGATATGTTTGTCTGACAAAATTATACGTATTACCGATTATATATCATACGTGAGTCTTTTATGTTGATTTCCCCACGGTTTGATAAGTCTCATCACTGAGATGAGATGTATAGTGTCTTATATTGTAATTGTGAAAATTTTCAGATGGACCGTACAAAGGAGGTGCTGCCGAAATTTTTCGAAAATTTTAGGTGTTACAAAAATTTAATATTTTTACTAGGAAATGTTTTTGAAGTGAAATTATTTGGTTTGTGACATACTTCTTAACTGGTGATTTTGGGGACGAAATCCATTTAAGGGGAAAGAATGTAATAACTCGTTTTTTTTTACAAGGCAATAACCCAGATTTTTATATAAGAATATTTAATTAATTTAAATACTTAAAAGGATTAATTTTAAGAGTTAACGACCTGAAATTAATTTAAATGAGAATTTGGATGTCGATTCAACTTGAAAATTAAAATAATTAGTTTAAAATCTAAATTTGTTTCGAAGCTATATCAAATTCTATATGAATTAGAATAATAGTAATATTTTATTATTAATGAATGTGAGTGTTTTGAATAGTCGTTTTTCAAATGATCGCGGATTTCGATGAAACGAGTTTCATCCGATATGGAATAATAAACCATTATAAGATTTTAAATTTTGCATCAATCGGAGTTATTGTGTGATCGTGCATGATATAAACGCATATCGATTAACGGTTTGAAATTTTAAAATAGTTGTTTTTGCAAATAGTCTCGGAATTCGATGAAACTAATTTCTCGGATCTAGAATATTAAACTATTATAGGATTTCAAATTTCATGGCGACCAGACAAGACACGTGGTCTTGCGAGCATGAAACGTTAATGGTAACAAAACGTGTGAATATAAAAATAATAAAACCCTTGCCTAGATGATATCTTTAACTTTAACTAACTCTCGTTTTTTTATCTCCTATTGAAAACATTTCGTGATGCCTTCCCCTTATTTTCTTTCTTCTTTGATTTTTAACAGAAATACAAATATATATATAACAAAAAAGAGAGTCCAGCCATTCTTCAATGGCTCACAAAAATAAATTTGTACAAATGGCTACATGATCCGTGCATACACAAGATAAACAAAACATAAAAGGAGACACTGGCGATGAGGCACAAACAAAGAGGGATCCCTGAGCAAGCTGATGAATATCAGTATCAACATAGAAGCAAAGACACATGCCAATTTCCATAACGAGTTAGCCTCCCAATCTGCTCAGACCAAGAGAGCAGAGCAAGGAGTCTCTAGAGGCTATACAACTGAGAAGAGTCTGATGATGTGCGCACGTCTATCTGCATGTAAGCTCCTAATCCAATCCAGTTGCTCCATGTACCAAAAGACCCAAAGCCGCCAATCCTGAAAAAACCTGTAAACCGGATCCTGCAGCACTAGCAAACAACATCATCACTTTAAGAGGGGATGGGGAGGTGTGAGGTAAGGTTAGTAGGACACATCCCATTGACCTAAAAGAGGAGGAATCAACCAATCCCCGCCCGGTCGATAGTTAGTACCGATGTAATAGCGAAGGTACTGGCTAACCTCCTAGAGCGGGAACCGATAGATCCTCTCAACGGTCTTCCACGAAATGCAAAGTAACACATCATTCCTTACCCGTCATATGATGGAAGAAGGGTCCATAGGCAATTCCTCAAAAATTTCCTTATTCCACGAGCACCTGATATGCTAGTAGATAAGACGGGATAATCCTAAAGAGGATCGAGCAAACAGACTTTCTGAGATTCTTGCCCACCAGTATCTCAGTAAATCAAGCAGAGAAGACACATTACCTCAAAGACCGACCAAGTTCCCGAAGTAATTCCAAACCGCTTTGGCCAAAAAACAAAAGAAAAATAAGTGATCTATGGATTTTGTATCACCTAATCCACAGCGCCTGCTATGGGACACAAGAGGGATGCCTATCCTCTAGAGGTTCTCATCTATCGGAAGCCCATTATGTAGGGTTTGCCACATAAATACCGAAACCTTTGGGGGATACAGACATCACAAATAAAGGAAAAGAGAGGAAGTCGAGGAGTTTGTGTTCTCGCGGAACTCCACACTGCCTTGATAGAAAAAGGACTGTCATCCCATATGGTTCCACCACTATGTGAATCTGAAAAGTCCTTCATGGATTGCATATGTTACAACGTCCCACTAGATTACGATAGGGCACCGGAGAAGCTCGCAGCTTTGAGTCTACGGTACTTGGTGTGAAGGAACGTCACCCATAAAGAGTTATTCGCGTCAAACCGATCCCATAACTTGCAAGTGAAGGCAGTACAAGTATCCTTTGGATTTCTGAGGCTTAAGCCCCTTCACTTTTGGGATGACATATGACGTCCCAAGAAATCCAATGGTCTCGATTAGCGTTATACTTTTTACCCCAGAAAAACGACAAAGCCAACGACCTATAAGAATAGAAGAAAGAAGAGGTAGGGGTCGTAGCAACAAAGACATGCAATCCTATAGAGTCCAACACAAACTTTATAAGTGCCAATATTCCTACCTATGAGAGAAGCACCGCATTCCACCGGATAATCTTTCCCCTGGCTTTATGCGTCAGGGTATCGAAAATGGCATTGTAACTACGACCTCTGTATAGCACTATACCGAGGTATCTTAAGGGGAAGTAGCAGCCTTAAAGCCAGTGAAGGTTTCAATCCAAGCAGATCTAACTGTAGACAAGTCTCTCGTTGGCATAAAGAAGCTTTTGATAGAGTTAACGGGTTGTCCTGAGGACCTCTCGTACTGCTGAATGAAACAAACCAACCGACGGACTAAGCGACGGCTACCATTCGTGAAGATGATAATGTAACACCCCATAATTCTGTTAATATTAATATTCGCAAATTAAAGAATAACTAATATCAGACATGAGAATTGTGGGAAACGGGTTGCGCCATTGTGTTCGTCTCGGAATTCTAGTTGAAATAGAGTCCGAATTTGCGGGAAACGAGTACCGGATGAAAAACTTATGGACGAACGAAGTTTGGTGGCAAAGAAAAAAAATGCACTGGCGCACTTGGGATGTGCGCCAGTACATATTTACACTGGCACACCTGCCAAGTGCGCCCAGGCCAAGGCTGGAGCCTGCACAGCTTTCTGGTTCAGGCTGACCCGTGTTGTTGAGTCCATTCTGACTCCTTGCTGAGTCATTAGGGCTGACTCATCACCCTATCATAATTGAATGGTTTTGATTAACGCTAAGAACATCCGACGGCTTAAATTAATTTATAACTCTATAAAAAAACCTATACACAAACCCTAAATCAGAAAATAAACAAAGACCATGGCCATCATGCTGATATTTTGAGACCTAGAGCAGCCGCCATCAAATTAAAGATAAAGAACAGCAACCAAATCAGAACTACCCAACCCTAACAGCGATTCTTCATCAAAAGAGCGCTAATTCGACTCTCTTTCTTCTATAATTGTGAGTATGATAGTCTTAACAAGATTATTATCATTTTAATTAGGTTAAGTCATGAATGGATTGTGAGTAGATGATGTGAATTGACATATGCTATCATGTATGTTATTAATCCTATGCTATGTGGTGATGATATACTATATGTTGTAAATCATGCTATGATGATGTTATGTATGTTGAAAGTTTCTATGCTAAGTGGCGATGAATCATACATGTAAAAAGTCATGATGTTACTATCTATGCTAGTTAGTTCATATTAATTAAATCATCATGTTTGGGCTATGTTGATCTATATGACAAGTTACATATGTTGATTAGAAAAGTTATGAACATATGCCATGACATCTATTATGACATCTAGAACTATGCTATGACATATGTGATATCCTATGCTAGTTCACACCATCATTACGTTGCCTATAAACACCATATGCAAGTTTATATATAGATTTGGGCTATGATCATATCATGTAAATTGTGACATTTAACAAGTTGACACCTTTTGATCCTTAACATGTGTAGTTTATGCAAGTTTCACCCCTATTATGATTAGATTTATTTTAATTGTCTATATGTTGTGATAATTTATCTTTATGCTATGCGTTAGACTATTCAAGTCTAGCCTATATTATGCGTTGAATAAGCGAACGTATAAACGTGGGGTAGGGGTAATATTAAGGATTTAATAATAAGATGTTGGGTGCAATTGATATGATTTTGCATACCATGAGTGGATGACCATAATTGAGTCAATTATGGACGTCAATAAAAGTGGACTAAATTAATAATTTGGATAGGGAATTATTAAAACTGGGGTAAAAGATTGAAAGTTGTCAATCAATGCTTAGGACACGAGGTTGGACTCGTTTGTGACGTAAACCTGCCCGGAACCGCCCGGCAAATCCAGTGGTCACAAATGTCAGCCCAATGTGAGAGGTCCTAGGCCTAGACTAAAGCATAACAGTTGTAAAGACACGAGGTTAGACTCTTTTATGGTGTAAGACTGCCCGGACCCGCCCGGCAAATCCAGCTGCCATAAATGCCAGTCTAATGTGAGAGGTCTTTATGAGGTTATGGCCTGAATGAATTAAGAAATACTTAACCAGATAAACATGTAAAGTGGGACATGGGGGTTAAGTAGGTGCCTTGGGTGGCATGAGGAATATAGTGGGTGCCCTTAGTGGCATGTGAAATACGATTAGTAAGACTTAACCAAACACACATGTAAATGAACATGACTAAGAGGGTTAAGTGGGATATATTAATGACAAGCTTAGGTGGGTAGCTTGTGGGGGCCCATTTCAACCAGTATCCCAAACGTATCTTTGTGGGCTCGACCCAAGTCGAGGACGGGACACGCATACTGAGTTTGACTATAAGAGGCCAAAACAGGGAGCGGTGGCAACGCAAGTCCAACGGGTTTCATATGCATGTGTGGACCCGGGCTGGTAGGTAAGACATTGTTGCATCGTGTAGGTATAAGCCGTGCGTTCTCAAGTTGTATCGGGTTGCCACTTTAGGGGAGTGATACACCCCACTGTGGGGCCAGCACGGGTATCTACGAGTAGGGAGCCAATCGAAAGTGGGTAGTGGGGTACACCTGGTGGAGATAGGGGCAGACGGTACCTATGTAGTCAGCTAGGGGTACGTAAGGCTATTTATATTGTTTCTGTGTGAAGCAAGTGGGATCAACCTTTAGGGTGACTCTGGTGCAGTGCGGTGAAGTAATGTGCGGTACAGTGTAGTAATGTGCGGTGCAGTATAGTAATTATTCGTTAGTAATTAGGTATGCCTTTACCGTTATCTTTAACGTTATCTTAAACGCTATCTTTATCTACCTAATAGTTCATAGACATTTACTTGTCTTCCAGCTTATGCCTTAGTCTAGTTATTTTGATAATAGTATTGTTAGAATTGTCATACTCGCCAGACTTTATGTCTGACCCCCTCCATTTCTATCCTTTTCCCCCTCCAGGTCCTCAGGTTGGGCCCAGTTCTAGTGGAGTTTGATTGGATTGCTCATCTCTCTTGGAAAGCTTGGACCGTTGAAGTAAAGTCCAGCTTGTTATCTTCTTTAATGGCTATTTGTGTAATGGGATTATGTATTTTGTTTTATGAAGATGGATAATGTACTTGACTCTGATTAATGGTTTTATGATGTAACAAACATGTTTAATTTCCGCTGCAATAAAATGAAGTTTTAGATTTTTCAAGTACCACTTATTATCTGTCTTGTTGTAATTTTTCTGTTTTATATTCACTTATAACCTCCATGGAAGTTAATGCATTCCCTTTGTGAGTGACATTAATGGACGTGGGGTGTTATAGATAATGTCTTCAGGGAAGGAGAAGAGATGAGAGGGAAACCCAAAGGAATACCAAAGCAATCAATCTGATTTTCTATCGTAAGTGAGTGAATGCCACACACGAAAGCCTCAACAACTAAAAATAAAGAGAGATAGGGAAAGAGGGTCACCTTGTCGAAGATCCCTTCCAGCCTTGACGTGCCCATTGGCTGATCCGTTTAAGAGAACGGAGAACCACCAGTTGGAAATGAGCCACCAGACAATATCAATTAGGGGTTCGGGAAACCCAAAAGCCTTAAGAATCTTGATGATGAAAAACTAGGACGTGCGATCGTAAGCTATAGCCATGTCCAGCTTAACGACGACATTAGAACCCCTGACCTTCCAATCAATCCGAGACACCGACTCCAGAGCTAAGAGGACATTATCTGTAATCAAACTTCCTTTTACAAACCCAGCTTGAGAAGAAGAAATAATACGTTGTAGAAATGAAGCTAGCCTGATGGCTAGGACCTCAGAGATCATTTATTCGAAAAGTTACACAAACTGATTGGCTGAAAATCAGCGCAAGAACGAGGATTTTTGCACTTAGGGATAAGGACCAAGTTGGTGGAGGTCCATCCCTGAGGGAGATCCGCACTGAAAAAGAAGAATTGAATAGCTAAACAGAAATCCAATTGGATGATCGACCAGAACCCCACTGAAGCCATCAGTCCCACAAGCACTATCCTTACTAAGAGCAAAGACACTTGCACATATTTCTTCCAAGGAAGGAGGTATGACAAGTTCAGCGCCCTCCTCAGGAAGAACCAATCTTGGAACGAAGGTTAGCAATGTTGGATCAGAAACTGACATAGAGGAAGAAACAAGGAAAGTTTGGAAGTGGGAAAGGATGGTCTCTTTGACTTCCACCGAGGTGGAAGCCAATGAGAGTTCAGGGCGCTGAATCTAAAGAATTATAAGAAGTATATTCTTCTTACGAATGGAAGAGTGGAAGAACTTGGAGTTCAAGTCACCAATGACAATCCACTTGATCCTCTCCTTCTGACGAAGGTAGTTATTTTCGATACAGAGCTCGGGCGAAGAGGCTAACTGCGCCAACGCCCATGCCTCCTTGTTAGGAGTAGAAGAATATTCATCCAAAGATGATTCCGCAAGGATAAGAATCTCTTTGGCCGCTCTGACACGTTCAAAACATTTCTTGAAAACTTGCACGTTCCAAGATTTGAGACAATCCTTAAGATGCTTAAGCTTATGAGAGAACACAGAAGAAGGGGAGCCAACTGCAAGAATGTTCCACGAGTCTTCCACAACCCGATGGAACGAGTGGTGAGACCTCCACATACTCTGGAATCTAAACGAAAAGGGACCAGAGAGAGAAAGGGGGAACAGCTGAGAAGCATGGGAGCATGGTCGGAGAAATTCCGGTGAAGATAGTAGACAGAGAAAGTGAAAGGTAGGTTGAACCAACCTTCTAAACCAAAAACTCTATCCATCCTAGAAAGAATTTAGTTAGGCCCTTCCTGTTTGTTATACCACGTAAACGCTGAACCGATAAAGGAGACCTCGGAGAGGCCCGATTCAGCGATGAAGGCATTAAAATCCGATACCACCTTATGGTTAGTGGCAATGCCTACCTGTTTATCGACTTGGCAGGATACTACTTTGAAGTTGCCTTCTAAGACTGAAACGACAAAACCCAAGTCAGAAAGAGAGAGGATGTCAGCCCAAAGGGTCAACCTATCTATTTGATCACATTTGGCGTAAACCACTGAGAAAAGAAAAGAAGAAGAGAAGGAAGAAATGGAGCAAGACACAGACAGATGTTGATTCGAATAAAAAATGGAGTGAACAACAGAATATTTAGACTAGAGGATCCAAATCTTCCCAGAAACGTTGCTAGTGCACCACCAAAACCAAGAATCAAAGCGGCACTGGTGGCGTCTTCTGGACCCACAAAAGGCTTCAGAAGCACGACCAGACAGACAGACTATTTCCTAACAATGCACTTCAGTCTAACCATCGACGCATTGTTTCCAATACCACGAACATTCCAAATCAATAATTTCACTATCGGGGAAAGCACAAAACGAGAAGAAACTGGAAGCAGAAAGATGCCACGAGAAGATGCACCCATCTCAGCTTAAGCAAGGTAAAGAATGTGTCGAGTATATCTAATGATCTGCTCGGACGCCGCTATAGAGCGTGTGCGGATGGTGTTAGGGGTGCATGGAGTGCTAGGAGACGCCCTCAGTTTACCCCGCACCACCAACAACTTAACAGACGATGAAACATGGCATCGCGAACCACCGGTTCGCAACAGACATGAATTCTTGGTAAGGCGAGATAGACAATCATTAATGATCATTATCTCCTCTTTACTAAAAAGGGGAGTAAGGAACAGCTATAGGAGAGGAGGGGACCTCTTCTGCAGAAGTGAGTGACAGTGAAGCATGAGAGACAAACAGACTCCAAAGAAATGTAGGGACGTGCAACAACACTGACACTGATTCCTGCATGGACATAACCAATACCGAGTTTTCATTGGATTGACAATCCCATAAAAATGGTAACGTCCAAGGACCAGTCGGGAACTGAGATTACTGCCAACCAACTAAGTAAGCAGGAGTCGAGGAGACCCCATGGATGTTAGTTGGGGTTCTCAACGCAGTACGGTGGCCATGTAGTAAGGTTGTATAGTCACCCATAAATGGAACAACTATACGTGCTTAACCACTAAGCCATACCACACTATTTGAGTCAACCCTAACTAACAACCAAAAGCTCCCATCAACAAAAACAATCCAGCAACATTCGGCGCAAGTCGCGCACAAGACACTAGCAGTCATGTCGTGACATGACCAACTGAAGAAACCGAACAAACCTGATAAAGAGAACAACACAAGCTTGGACTCATGAAGACAAATCTAAATAGCCCAAACACGAGCTAAAGAAAACACCCTACACTGTGCCAAACACAACCGAAAACCAGACACAAAAAACGAATTTCCCACCCATATCAGCATGTAGAAGTTAATGCAAGTCATACCAGATATGGGTAAGCTAGCCACTCCTGATTTGAACTTACAAAACAAACCGTCGAACGATGAGACTTCCAGAAAAAACCAACAGGTTGTGTAAGGAGCAACAGAGGTACACAATAAACCACAACCACCCAAACCCACAAAAAGAAAACCCTCAACACCGGGAAAATCTAAACGCTGACAAGCATGAATAATGCAAAGAGGCTGTCGAAACCCACAAGCACCAAAAGAGGACAAAACCATAGAGTAAAGGCTACGTACCTGCCTAGCCACAATCGCATCTAGACGGATGCGTTTTTTACCCACTAAAATAACAACGAGAACATCATCCTGGTAAGAAAAGCCAACCTTACAAGCCGTGGAAGTTGGTATACAGTCCAAAGCAACAAGATACTGTGCAAAATTTGCTGTCATCCCAAAAGAAGTATCCTTTGGATGCATACGAATAACATCAGCAACAATCCAATGCCGTTGACGAATTAACGACCCACGCAACCAATGAGAGCTATTAACAACGTCTTTAAATGAGTTACCACCAAGACAAAGATCACTAGCACCCCGCATGCAGTCAACATCATGTGAACGAGTACCTGAAACACTGTTGGCAGTAGGACTTGCCTCTGCCACATCACACACATCATCCAAACCATTAAAAGCATTAGCAAGGCCATAGGAGTCGTTACAGCAGCACAAGCTGCTGGATCATTTGAAACATGAGTATACGAAGTCATGCTCGTGGATAGCTTCAAAAGCCTATGAGATGAACTCGCTTCGGACAAAGCCCAACATCCTGGGAAACACCACCAGAGATAGGCCTACCAATCGAATTGGCAAGCAAGCCAAGCTGAACCGAACTACAGGTAAAAGCAAAGGCAACCGTGCTCCCTGTTGAGAAAACAAAAGTTGAAGCTAAGCTTAGCTAACCATTTCCCTCGCTGTGAGGAGTGATCAAATCCCCTTCAATAGTTTGATTAACGCTCAAAAGCTCACAAAAATCACCACCAAAGACCCCATCTTAAGCGATGGAACCAACCCAAAACCCAGGAACTGATAAAGCTAACACTGATTTTGAGCCCCTGAAACGTAGATGAGAGGAGAAAGAGGTGGTGAAATCCTATTCTATTCTAACTTTTTTTTATTTCTTGCCGTCTAACTTCTTTCTCCTAACTTTATGGGTTTTTGATGCTTGAGTTTAGGCATGTGAATACAAAGGATGCACTAGTGTCAAAATTTGAGTGTCGAACTTCCCAGGCCATTACATACCCTTTAGTTCAGTACCGATCCATCAGGGTAGCTCATGGGGACTTGCAACATAATGCACGACTTCATGGGGTCTATAGCAGGTCATACACAATTTTTTTTTGATGATTAGATAGGTTGAAGTGTGATCGCTCGAATACTCATTGATGGACCGACATAGAAGACTTCAGGGAGGAGTTAGGATATGAAATTTGATAGGAGGGAACTACTGGAGGCTAGAAAGGAGGGGATCCATACCCTTAGCCGAATTTGGCTAAATGTGTGGATCAGTATCGATCCATCATGGTGGAGAATTGGGACGGGGGTCCTGGCTATGGGTAGCTATGGTATTCGATAGAATGATGGTTGTCTCTATTTGCTGATAACATCTATGATGTGGAAGTTATCGTCAAAGTAATGTTGGTTCTTCGATTGTGAACTCAGGCGGTAGTGATCAAAGGTGAAACTGATAGGTAGGTCAAAGTGGAATGCTGCTGCGAGATAATGGACTGGCTTGAGTGGAACTCAAGTTAGTTCGAAGGATTCTAGCAGACTCGAAACAACATTATCGTAGGGATGCCTATCTAGATCTTTGGAGATTGAGTACCTTGGATCGCTGTGGAAGTAATTTAGTTGTCTTTGGAAGACAAATTTACATGCAACATATGGTAGTCCGATAAGAACCGTGGTTTACCACTAGCCCTTGAAGGATGGAAATGACCAGTCATTCTATATTAATGTATTCAAGGCTTTAGTTGGTGATATCTAAGTTGTTGCTTGTATGGATGCTATGGTTGATTGTGTGTTCTCTTTTATTCCCTTAGGCTATCATAGTAGGATACTGAAGAGAAACGGAGATTGGGAATCCTATTCTTACTCATATCCATTTCTGTGTGTTTGAGTAGCATATTTGATGTGATTATTATATGCTAACTCTTTTGGTTGCAGGAAAAGGCATGTGAGACCTAAATTGTCTATTATCATATTATCATGTATAGTTATTGTTAGATATTTATTGCTCATACCAGACTATTATCTAACTTAAGGTTTTGTGTTCCCACTTATTGCCTTAGGTGCTCATTGATGATGGTGAAGAGCATACTAAGTAGCAGGTGACAGGTTAGTGATCATGATGTTGTACGGTGACGAGCAAGAGGATGACGTACTACTATTCTTGCTATATAGATATTTGGATGACTTTTGTTGTTTTTCTTGTTATATACTCTGATGAGGGATGTAGTGAGGCCTGATGTAATCAAATATTCAGTTACTGAGATGTTTTGTGCGTGATATTCTGAGATTCTATAGAGATGGGATTTTATATTTTAATATGCTTCACTACCATATCATGTTATATTTTTTTATTATATATATTATCCATGGGTTGTGAGTTATACAATAGGTACCACTTCAGTATAACTTTACTTGATTTTTTCCTTACATCAACCTGGAACAAAACGCAACAATTAGAACGAGTAGAAGATTTTGAGGCTTTGTCAATGTATGCCCGTTCTTCTATTGAGAATTCGTATCAAAAGAACGAGAAGTTTATCATGTGATCATATGAGTGTCTTGAAGAACAATTAAGGCTCATATTATGGATCCACATGAGAAGTTGGCCAAGAAAGCTTCGAGGCATGAGAGTTTGTTCCCAAAGAAAGTAGGAGTCGTTGTCGAAAGTAAGGAGGAGTCAAAGCCACATCAATGTGGTGGGAATAAGAAAAGGTGGAATGGGAAGAGAAAACAACAACAACAACAAGGGAAAAGTGGCCAAAAAACCTAGTGTAGAGGTTTCCTACTTTAAATGTTACGAGAATGTCCATTATTCTAAGGATTGTAAAGCTCCTAAGGCAGAAAGAAAGTGTTTTAACCATGATAAGATCAGGCACTTAAAGGAAAACTGCCTAGATTTGCCAAGGAATAAGAAAGTTGTGAAGGCATATGCATTGGATGTTGTACCGTCTCCCTTGAGGATTTCGATTGTAGCAGAAAAGAGGAAGGGTGTTCTTGTGGAAGGTATTCTTTATGTTAAAGATGTTTTGGTTCAAGTTTTGTTTGATACTGGAGCATCACATTATTTTATCTGTAATGAGTTTATTTGTAAGTTATACTTAGGAATTTAGATTGTCAATAGACCATTAGCTGTGATTAACCTAATATGGGGTTCTTCTAGTCTTTGTATGCTTTATCGTGGTCTAGTCTTATCGAGCCACAATTGTTCTTTTGTTTGTGATTGTTTTGTTTTGTTTTCGCTGGGCTTGGGATTGTTTTGGGTATGAACTGGCTCAAGAAGTATGAGGCTATAGTGGATTGCAAGAAGCTCGAGGTGACAATCAGGAATGTGGAAGGGCAAACGGTTAATGTGCCGCCTCTAGAGGATGAGGTTCTAGTCAGCTTTTTATATTCGCTTACGATTCCATGGGATCAATTGTCAACAGTGTCGATCGATCGATCGAGAGTTGTCTGAAGTTTTTGATGAGGTCAAAGGACTACCACCGCAAAGGGAAATTAAGTTTTTAATTAATCTAGTGGATGCAGCTAGACCTGTTGTTACGCCTATTTGGTAGATGGCACCTAGGGAACAACGAGAATTAGAGGTGTAGGTGAACGATCTTTTTAGTAAAGGATTCATTCGGAGAAGTGTATTCAAGTGGGGTTCACTAATTGTCTTTGAGACCAAGGTTGACGATCGTTACGATTGTGTGTGGATTATCATGAAACGAATAAGGTGACCAAGAAGAGCAAATATCCATTGCTAAAAATCAATGAATTTTTTAATCAGCTTCACGAAGCTGATGTGTTTTCCCAAATGGTTTTGGCGATGTGATTTCACTAACCGGGTGTGGCTAGGGATAGCATACCGAAATGAAATGACCCACTTTCTTGAAACTCTTGGAAATCGACACTAATACATCCACAATATTCACGTGGCGCAAAACCATTTGCCGGGGAAGTGAATTGTTCGTGGTAAGAAAGAAAAGGGTGAGAAAATAAAAACATTAGAATCTTGTATAAGGGAAAATGTATGTTTATTTATCATTTAATCATTTCAGTAGAAATTTTTAATCTTACGTATCAGAGTGAAATTACATCAGCATGGAGAGATATATAACTTATCCAAACAATGCTGAATGAAACCAAGAAAAATAGGAAAAGACGGTTATCTCCAAATTCTTCATCTCCAAGCTCCATCCAACGGATCTAAATAGAACCTGCTATTAGGCTGCTCGAATAAAATATGGGTACCTAGAGTTTAAGGCGAAAGAAAGTAAACTCTTGGTCGGTCATGGGACTAGTGTTAGAAAATTAAATTCATCATTTGGAAGTAAAGGGTATCCCGTAGGACCACGACCACACTTAGACATGGAACGGGGTTTTTACCTTATGGTAACCAAATCGTTTTACATTGAAATCATCTTATATTATTTTTAATGACTTACAGTATAAAACTCATTTCAAATAAATTGTAAAATATGAGAAATTGTTTCTAATTAAATTCCACACTCTTTATGCGCTATACAAAAGAATATGCACCTCTTAGGAGATGGATTCCATACTAGGCATGGTAAGGGACTATCTTTAGAATAAGACACCTCTAGAGGGATGTACCAATCACCACTCGCATCCGCTCAATTAGCAGGCCAGAACAGTCACACAGACCTTTTCCCCATGTAGTGTAATGCCCGAATATGTTATCATCTTGGTTGTATATTCCCCTCATAGCATACACCACTTACTCGACATATAATGAGTAATCTAGAAGGGTGATAATGTCTTCTCATCAGAGATACCTAAATCGACCTCACTATGTGCCATATATTTGCTAACACATGTTGTAAAGGCAGGAGTTAGAAAGGTAATAAAGCCATTTGGGTCATTGTGGATCGTTTGATGAAGAGTTCTTATTTTATCCTAGTGAAGAAAGGTCAGACCACAGCTTCACTAACCCAGTTGTATATCAAGGAGATAGTGCATTTACATGGAATTTTGTGAGCGTAGTAAGTATTAGGGGCCTTCTGTTTACAAGCGAGTTTTGGAGGATCCTACAAGCAGCTTTAGGGATGACACTTAATTTGAGCATCGCATACCACCCGCAGACCGACGGTCAGATAGAGAGAGTCAACTGAGTTCCTGAGGATATACTTAGAGCTTGCGTAATTGAATTTACATGAGTATGGGAACAGCATGTGCCGTTAATAGGTTTTTCAAATAATTGTTAGGTAATGCGGAATGAATCGTTAAGGCAAAGTAAACACTAGAGGGAGGTGAATAGTGTTTGTAAGAATTTAAACAAAATTTAAATCTAATGTTAACGACGAGATGAATCTAACACCATAAACACAATCACAGACATAGATTCAAATACAAATGCAAAATAAACAGGAAAAATGCAGAAAAGGAAAGAACTCACCGGATTTTATATTGGTTCGGATTACTCCTACGTCCAGTCCCGCACAATGCTGGATTGCGTAGAGTTTTATTACTATTTCCAATAGTCAAATACACCCCTTGATTTCAAGGCTCAACAAGGACACACCGACTCCTATTCCTTGATTTCACGGCTACAAGGATACACCAATTCCTCTTTGACTTACAAACAAGGTTTATTCAACCCAAGCAATTAGAAAACAGCCCTATAACTCTTCAATAGCACTTGATTCAGAGAGCAGAGAGTAGAGAGTGTAGAGAGAAGAGGTTTTATCAAAACAGAATTGAATTCGGTAGAGTATAAGTGTAAGAATCATAAAATGATTAAGAATAATGGTGGAGAGAAAGAGGATGAAGTTAGAGAAGAAGAGATGATAAAAAATTCGGTTTTAACCCCTTTTTATATAGTATGAAAGGTTGCAACGGTTCTGTAACACCCCACGTCCATTAATGTCACACACAAAGGGAATGCATTAACTTCCATGGAGCGTATTTAGTGTATAGAACAGAATATAACAAGACAGATATAAATAATGGTACTTGAAAATTTTAAAACAAATTTTATTGCAGCGGAGAAATAGTTTGATTACAACAACTTCATAAACCAAGTACACTTAATATCCATCTTGATAAATTGTTTCAGAGTACATAAAATAAAATGCATAAACCCCAACACAAGTAGCCATAAAAAAATGAGTTAAACTTTACTTTAAGCAATCCAAGCACTTCCAAAAGAGAGAAAGAGATCCAAGATCAAGCTCCGCTAGTACTATTCCCACCCTGAGAACCTAGGGAGGGGGGGGGGGGAAGGAAGAAAAGAGGAGAAAACAAGGTGGTTCAAACATAAAGTCTGGCGAGTATAATAACTTTAACAATATAATTATTAAAGTAACTTGGATAAGGCATAAGCTTAGTAAGATAAGATATGATCATGAAACAAGTGGGCATGACAAAGCAGTTAAGAGGAATATTCTGGCATTATCGTTCCTAATCACTTTAGGATAATTACTATACTGCACCACCACTAGTCACCCTAAAAGTTGATCCCGCCTACAGAACTTAATAATGATAATGGTAGTTTCGTGTACCCCTAGTTGCCTTCATAGGTGTCGTCTGCCCCTATCTCCACTAGTTGTACCCACTACCCCCATTCGATCGGCTCCCTATCTCATATATACCCCTGCTGGTCCCACAGTGGGGTGTATCACTCCCCAAAGTGGCAACCCGATACCACCAAAGATGCATGGCTTATATCTACACGATGCAACAACGTCTTACCTACCAGCCCGGCCCACGCACGCACATGACCCCGTTGGACTTGCGTTGCCACCGCTAACCCGTTTTGACCTCTTACAATCAAATCCAGTAAGCGTGTCCCGTCCTCGACTTGGGTCGAGCTCACAAAGATACTTAATGGGTTACTGGTTTGAAAAGGGCCCCCATGCTTGACATAAGCCTTCTACCTATGCTTGGTCCCCACTAAGGTTTCCCCACTTAACCCCATTCTTATTCATGTCTTCTTACATGTTTTAATCTTGGTTAAGTGCATCTAATTGTATTTCACATGCCACCCAAGGCACACACTTAATTTCACATGCCACCCAAGGCACCCACTTAACCCCCTATGTCCCACCACATGTTTATCTGGTTAAGTGTTACTTAATTCATTAGAACATAACCTTGTAAAGACCTCCCACATTAGGTTGACATTTGCGGTTGCTGGATTTGCCGGGCGGGTCCGGGCAGTCTTATACCACAAACGAGCCTAACCTCGTGTCTTTACAATTGTTATGCATTTAATTCGTGCCTTTGACCTCTCACATTAGACTGGCATTTGTGGCTATTGGATTTGCCGGGCGGGTCCGGGCAGTCTTACACCACAAAAGAGTCTAACCTCGTGTCCTAGGCGGTTAATTATTACACATCTTTATTTAATCCCAAATTGGATTAATATCCCTATTCAAATTTGTCAATAAATTCCAAATTTATTTATGTCCATAACTGTCTCTTAAAATTATGTCCATAAATACCAATTATGCCAATTAATGTCCCAAATTAATTATATGCCTTTTAAGGCCATTTTATGCCAATTCACAACTTATGTATATTCAATATTATCCCATCATCCCCATGCTATTCGTACGTTTTCATATAACATATGTTAGACTCGCAAATAGTCTAACTTATAAAAAGAAAAACAACATCACATAACATATAAAATAGATCTAAGGATCATGACATAAGATTACATAGCCAATAACTTGTATATGAATTTCATTCAAACTAGCATATGATATAAAACAAGCATTGGTAATGGGCATTAACTTGCATAACTTATGTACTACTATAGATCCAAACATAAAGGTGTGAACTTGCATATGGATCTAAACATAAAGATGTAAACTTGCATATAGATCTAAACATAAAGTTGTAAACTTGCATATAGATCTAAACATAAAGATGTAAACTTGCATATGGGTTTAAACATAAAGATGTAAACTTGCATATGGATCTAGACATAAAGGTTAATGTCACATAAACTAGCATATGCATATACATGTCTCACATATATTTTAACAACCCAAACTTGCATAAGATTCATACATGAATATATGATCCAATTATCACAAACTTGCATAAGATATATGATTCAACTTGCATAAGATTCACATAAGAACTAACATATGATCCAACTTGCATAAGACTAACATATGATTCAACACCACAAACATACATATAATTTACATCACATGATTCAAAATCATGTTCTCATAATCCCAATTATATCTTATCATAATTAAATTAATTAATTATTTTGTGAAAGCTATCATACTCACAATTAAAAAGAATAGTCTTGTCTTTCTACGATCTGTATTCTGAAACTGAATTGCTCGCCTTTGATGTAGACTAATCGTTATTTAGATTTGATTTGATTTTGATTCAAGCTTCTATCTTGCTTTAGGGCTGAAAGTGTATGGCGGCTACTCTAGGTTCTCCATTGACGGCATGGCGGCTCTTGTTATGAATTAATGTGATTAGGGTTAGGGGTTTAGGAGTGTTTTTATAGAAGTTTAATTTAATAAGAGCCGTCGGATTAACCTAGGAATAGCTAGAACCATTCAGATAGCCACCTAAGCCCTAGCACCTCAGAATTTGTCACAAAGCCAATCAGAGAAGGCCACGTAAAAAAACATTCCTTGACCAACAAAAAATGCGTCACGTGCGCCACATGATGCGTACACGTCACATACATATATATATATATGTGTGTGTGTGTGTGTGTGTGTGTGTGTGTGTGTATGTGTGTGTGTGTGTATTTGTTTTTTTTCTTTATCTATCTTCCTAATTAACCATTTTCACACTGAACCACTTTTGAACTGTGTTCACACTAAGTCACTTTTTAGCCATTCCCCTAAAACAAAAATATGGCGCTGGCAGGGATTGAACTCTGTACCTCTTATATGCAAGTCACATGTTCTAACCAAATGAGCAACTAAGTCTTTTGCTTACAAACCTTAGAACAATGCTAAACATTATTCTTTTCTCATTCCTCTTTTTCCATGTTTTGCTGCAATATTTAATTTAAAGATAGCTTCTTCATACGGAGTCCGATTTATGCAAACTCGGACTCTATCTCAAGCAGAATTCTAAGACAAACGCAATGGCGCAACCCGTTTCACCTAATTCTTCTTTTTCAAATTAATTATTCTTTAATTTTTTATTTTAATATTCTCAGAAAATACGGGGTGTTACAGGTTCTGAATCGTTTCAAATAGTGAAAAGACACTTCCTTTCAAAATTGGAAAAAGTGACAGTTATACGTCGACATGGAGTTTTTGTTATGTCGACATACTCCTTTGAAAATTTAAATTTTAAAGCATTTTTCAAGTGTTATGATATAAAAATAATTCTAGAAATTCTTAATTAACATTCTAGTGCTGTAAATTAATATTACATGATAGAAAAACATATGAAAACATAAATTTAAATTATATAAATATATTTATAAAATTATAAGGTTTTAAACTATATAAAGTATAAATATAAAGTATATATAAAAACTTAAATTTGAAAAACAAAGAAGAATAAATGGAAACAAATAGAAAAATAAAATAGAGAGGATTGAAGATAGAATTGAAAATCAGAATTTGAAAATTAGAATTTGAACCTGGAGTGTTATTTAGAGCCTTACCAAATCTAGACTCTATAACTATATTAATCTTGAACTCTTGAAATCTTGATTACTCATGAGTGTTGAAATTTCTCTGATCTTTGAATCTCTATTATCTTTATAACTGTTCAGTCTTCAACAATATTTCTTGTATATAATTCCTGCATATATATATATATATATATATATATATTCTATACAAAAAGTGTTAGTATATATTTTATAATCAATGATAATTGAAATAAGGTTGTTGTCATCAAAACTCCATTCTCCAACAATAATAATAATTTTCAAGCGATGATTGGTATGTACCCTTATAAAGCATTATATGGGAGGCCACGCAAATCTCCTACTTGTTGGTGGGAAACCACTAACAAGATTTCACTCGGACCCGACTTCATCTGTGATTCTACAGAGAAGATTCTTTTGATAGGCAAAGAACGAAGGTAGCCCTAGACCAGTAGAAATCTTATGCTGATAGAATGAGGAAGAGACTTGAGTTTAGCATTGATGATTTAGCCTTCATAAAAGTTTCTCCTCTTATGAAAGCTATCTGGTTTGGAAAGACTGGGAAGTTATCTCTTATATTTATTGAGACATTCAAGATTGCTAATAGAATTAGGAAACTGGCTTATCGAGTTGATCTTCCTGAGAAATTATTGGGAGTCCATAATGTTTTCCACATTTCAAATCTTTGGAAGTGCCTTTAAGACTTTATCGTTAGACTCGAGCTTGACTACATCAGGGACTTAGGGAGTTTGAGTGTGAGCCTAAGGTGCCTCCTTCCATTGCAAGGATTATGGAACATAGAATCAAAAGTCTTTGCAACAAATCCATTAACCTCGTCCAAGTACAATAGGGAGATCACCCTGTAGAAAGCACATGGAATGCAGAAGAAAAGATGAGACAAACTCATCTAGATCTTTTCACGGGTAATTATTTCCTCTAAATTTCCTTTATGGACACATTGTGGTTTCTATATTGGATGGTAGAAATTGTTTGCAACACAAATTCACTAAACACTAATGTAAATTTTTTATTCATATTAGGGTGTTTTGCATACACACACGATCACATGTTACACTTTCATGCTTGGACTGAGATCATTTTATCAAGTATGCAGTGCATAATCACGTTGAGTATGAATGTTTTATTGAAGTTTAGTAAATAACTTGGGTGTATAAGATGTTTGTTAGAGCAAGTTGAGTTTTTCACCCATTTAAAAAGATTTCGGGGCGAAATCTCTTTTAAGTGGAGGAGAATGTAACACCCCGTAAAATATACCCCAATTAGAAATAGATAATTAAATTTATAATAAGCAATAATAAATTAATTAATTATTAGTGGGCGAAAAATAATAATTTGGCAATGAAAGTATTACCATTGTTATTGGCGAGATTGTATACAATAATATAAATTAATTGTACGGAAATTGTATACACCTAGGATCTGAAATTCAAACTGTAAGAATATAAATCCAAAATAAAATAATATACTTTTGGCATAATGGAATATTCATTGGAAATTTAAATTTGTGTGTATACATAAATATATAAAGGTGGACAAGAATAACGAAATAAAGGAAAGAATCAATCAAAATGATTAACGTATTAATTAAAAATTGATCGACCATGGAATTAAGAAATTTCCCAATGCCTGACCTTAAAGGTGGTCGACTGCTCCCCCTTGAAGGGAGTTGTCCGACCTCCTAGCGAGGAGTTCAGCCAACCTTAAGGCCGAGAGTAGGAAAATAGGCTTGTTTTGTAGGGTGTATTTTTATAGATCTTGCACATGCAGACCGTGTGATAACCCTCTGTACACCACCGTGCTCATAAGTAAAAATTTGCATTATACAAGCACCCAATGTAAAATGATCATCAAGAGAAAGAAATAATAGAAGAGAAAAGTGAAATAAAAGAAGGAAAAAGATGAGAAAAGGAAGAAAATAACATAAAACATAGACAAAATCACGGAACATGTCATATATCTCATAGCGCATCAGATAACATATAATAATAACAATCTCAGATATAAGACAGGTAAGGCAAGAATAACTATACAAACCATAGAATCAGAGTACTTTGACTCATACAGTTATATAGAACAGTAATAGAGTTTATACAAGTGATAAATAAACTCAAATTGGTAAACTGTCTCTACTAAGAATACATAACATTATCAAAGCTCCACAGTGCTATGCAATGGAATAAAAAATAAGGATACAAGTGTTAATAGGTAAAACATCACCTATTGTGAATCCACATGTGCAGCTCTAGATAATACTCGTACCTATCACCTGGTCTGCTCACCAGTATTGTCGATGAGCACACAAGGTAATAAGAGTGAAATAAAACCGTGGGTCATACAAAGTCTGGTGTGAGTGACAACTAATCTCTAAGTATTGTAAAAGTCGTAACAGTATATATGGCATGGAGGGTATGAAGAATCATACTTGTTATGCCCCTGCATCCATGGAGTCAACACATATAAGACTATATATATTACTCTATAATAATAATAAAGGTGTATCCTACATCATGATTGTAGGGGTGTTAAGATATCATAATCGATGATATCTACATCGCATGACCCCGCTAATGTGATAAATGATTAAGTAACCATAGCATATATCGTTGAACCTCACATTCACTCACTCAGTGAGTTAGATGCACATAACGTTTATATGATCCCATTGTCATATCAAAGACGATTACAGTCCCAGTTCATCATTGTGGGAGCCATCGCCGCTCCAACGGCCATCATAACCCATAATAATTTCAAAGGTACCCTCTCTCTACTAGTACATATTGGAACCTACAAAAAAAATTAATCCCTTAGCACATGCTTTCCCGCAACAGAGTCCATCCTGGATTGTGCATACAACCTTCCTCACCATGGTTTGGAGATCATTTTGGACTCTCCCTCATTCGTAGAATTTTGAAAATCCCCTATCTTCGATAATCCTATTATCTCGACTCAAAATTCCTTACTTTACATCTCAGGGAAGAACCATCCATTGCAGCTACCTCAAGCCGCAACCATCAATCGAAGAGACACTGTGTTAAATCAACTATTGAATGAACCATCATATCCGTCTCCTCGAACGTACCATTATCCTTGTTAAATTGGACAAAGAGAACAATAATAGTAGTAATCGATATTGACCACTTTATAGTTATCGATAACAACTATTTGGATCACCTATTTAACCAGAATTTGTTAAATACACTTCTAGGAAAAGTGTCCGACATTCTTTGCAAAATCCAGCTCGTCGCCAAGTCCAGCCTCCGTCTTTAGATTAACTACCAAGCTTTAGTGTCGCTCCATCTTCAAATCCGTTGCTGAGCTCTAATGATGCTCTGTCCTTAAATCCATTGCTAATCTCCAATGCTGCTCCATCGTCGAGTTAATATATGCACTCTGAAGCTCCATCGAGAATTTATCTTACCCGTTCATGTCTACCATCCTTGTGCTCTCAATCAACACACAACAACATGTGTGTTTGATCGATAAGCACCACAAACTCTAACGAATGAAATATCTCCTAATACTAGATCGCCTATGAATGGTGTTTTAATCTAAACTAAGCAAACAATTCAACCATGCAAACATTTTCATACAAATTTTTAAACTAGAACATAAACAACTATAATAGCAGTAATAAATAAAATAGAACCTATTACCGCAATCAAGGTGAAATAAGTGTAACTTATGTCCAACAATATAGTGAAAATAGTGCGTAATAGCGCGCAAATAGGAAAAAAATTGTGACAACTAGGTTAAAAATACCTAAATCACTATTTAATCTTTTTTTATTTACTAGGTTCAACTTTCCTAAATATTTCATTTTATACTTAGAAAATAGTTTAAAACGCCAAATCTATACCATACAAACAAATACAGTTTCAGTGAGAGAAAATATCACTCGCCTTAGCCAAATTGACCCAAATAAGCTCCAAGGCATAGAGCTCGTCACTATTAGTCTAACGCATGAAACCACATCCAAATCTGATTTCGTATGCAAAATTATATCATATGTAAGCGTAGCAATTATTTTAAATGATTAAGTTTACTAAACAAAGTTAAGTCCCCAAATTACCTTGTTAATTATCTTCTCTCCTTCCATACCGCTACAGTAGTGTGCAAGCATGTGAACCCAAAATTGTGCATTACTTTATGGTGATATAGAACAAATCACCATGAAATCCAAATCTAAGTGCGTAGATGAACTTCTCTTCACTATCCGGACTCGCTCACACCGTCACCGTTTCCAATAGTGGCCTCCCTCAATTTGCATTCAAAACGAAAAACCTAGAGGAAACCATGTTGCCCTATAAATGTCGCATTTTCTTAGGGTAGAGCGTAGGTGACCAAACTTGGTCAGAAGGTGCCTATCGCGAAGAAAAACACTCTGGTAATTGTCCCATCGCCTATCTCCACTTACAACCCCAAAAAGTCGAACCTCGGATTCAGCCTCAAGAAATTCAATACTGGAAATAGTGATCACACTTTACAAATCTAGCATGGAATCAAAGAGAGAATTAATATGAATCTAGTTTCATGATTTTACGCCAGGTAAATCATTGTATTTTGATTTGTGCACCAATGGAGAAAGAGGAGGCCATGTTCCTAGAGCTTTGCAATGAAACAGTGAAATGAGAAAGAGGACGAACAGGTCAATCCCACCACTGTAGCACCACAAACACAATTTAGTTCAACTATTATTTAACTCTTCTAATTTGAATTCCCTTCTCAAAAGAACTTCATGATTTATTTTCGCATGAACAAACGGTAAGTCTATTAAATATAAAACTTGATAGTGTGCATCATTACAATGCTACAGTTGCAATGGTACAAGTTTCTTCTAAATGTGAGATTGTTGCCTGAAACGATAATTTTATATGTATTTTGAGACTATTTGACCCTAAAATATTCTAATCTCGAAATATAGCGAGCCGTACACTTTTTATTCACGTAATGAATCATGCAAACTCAATGGAACTAGTCTCAAGACCTGATTCGATCATTTATAAAAAAAAAACTTTTGGAACCATAAATCAAATAGTTAACAATTAATTTTTAAATATCTAATCGTTAAAATATGAATCATTACATTCTTCCCTCCTTAAAGGATTTCATCCTCGAAATTCTTAAGGACAAAACAATATAACCCAACACTCTCAAGTAAGTGACAATATAAAAGAAACTATCACTTATAACTCTCAACAAAAACTATAGAAGCGACCGTAAAAAGGAAATAAACTCAGAATTTAACCAACATTCTCATTTCTTTGTACAATCACCATTAAACTCGGGATCAATATTTCCAAGCCAATACCTAAATTGTACACTTATTTTCCATATAAAAATTGATATTGAAAGACAAAAGTGATAACTTACTAATTCGAAAGACGATGTAACATGGAATTGCATATTGAATTTCTTTCCAAATTTGGAAAAGTTCACATAAAATTTCGGCAGCACCTCCCTTGTATGGCTTGATCGAGAAAAATTCAAAATTGCAATGCAAGGGCCATCTCAACAAAAGAAAAAAAACGTCCAAAAGTGGCTATCCATATTGAGGCATAAAATCACAAATATGCACCAAAGAGCAAAAACCTAACTCTACCTTTACTACATGCATCTTTTTAAGAAAGCTTTGCATTTAGATGCAAATAAAAGAAAATAAACATCCAAATAAATCAAATATTGCTTCTTCATACCTGGGCATGTACTCAACAAGGAGGATTAGACACAATAGTAGAATTAGCAACAAGGGAACTAAAAGTGTTAAATAAACCGAATTCATCTAACATAAGCATGTCAAGTCATGTGTGGATTTTATCTCGAATAAATAAATGATACAATAATACTATTATCCCTCATGCCTAACAATCAAATAAACATAAAAAGTCATGCAGACATCGTCAATAAACATATATAACAAAATAATCCCAATTATATAAAGTAACATCCATAGTTATCCTAGAATGGAAGATATTAACCTAGCTAATAAGATAGATTAAATAACAAATTCAATCCATTTATGACTAGACATCCTTATCGCCATTTAAAAACCAAGAATATTAATCTAGCATCTCTCTTCAATGAATCGGGTATGACTCGAGCGCCATCATAACATTCCCAACTAATATGGAAACCTATTATTGGAAACCATCGACAACTATTCTCGCATCCATTTGAAAACATCAAATAATTACAGAAAACTATTTGATCCATCACATTCAGCTATAACAAGCTGACATCGCATTTATTGTTAAATAAACGTGCAATCAACTTCTTCTAATGATGCAAAAATGACAATCTCTTTAATACGGAACTGATCACCTTCGTTGAGTTATGGAATCATAACCAGTAATAAACACAAGCAAGGTTCACTAACGAAATATCGCTCCCAAACTGGTACGTCTCCAACTCGACACACATGAAAAACAAACTCTATCGCCATCGGATCCAAGTTAGGAGTCGAGTACTCTTTCTCACACAGTTTTGGCTATCAACTAAAATAGGATAACCTTCCATTCGAAAACACACCACTCAAACCACCCACACAAGAAAATGAGTGCTATCAGCTTATCGTTCCTGCTTAGAATGAGAAATCGAAATACTCATGGGTCAACCTTAACTTACAAGCCATTGAAACTCCCATAGAACATATATCAAAGTCCTACTCGAGACGAGTGACCTAAAAACTTCACCTTTCTCACCGAAAAGTGAAATTCCAACAAATTGACCAAGATGATGTTTACCCAACAATCACAACACCATCGAATCTTGACTTGTTCTTTTTTCCGTCCATATGAAAACGAAAATAAATTCAACTAGCGCAAGTGCATCTCTTCCATGTGATATCTTGGAACATAATTCGAGAAATCAACAAAATATGTTGGCTCGTTGGTAAGCCCAGACAACAAAACCAACCAAAATCAAGGCAGTGTAAAATGTTATGATCTGCATACATCAACAAACTTCTCACAATCGATAAAATTCCCTAGGGATTCCCAACTTAAAGTACATTCATAACAAGATTGATACGGAACTCGACTCAACATGGTGGTAATCTGGTCACCCCTTGAATGTGTCCAGATACTCTCAAGCCACATGCTCAAGTGATGACTTGCTATTAAAGAACTATCTTAGCCCGTTTTCGTCCAATAATAATAGGTTAGCCTACTGAACATATAAGTCTCATCCCACTATCGCTAAATCTAAGACAAATCACTAGTGATGAGCATGTCCTATCCCAATATCACCACCAACAACCTCTCACTACCACCGATATTATGTATCCTCCCGATAAATGAACTACTAGACCCAAATATTAAGTCTAGTTAAGTTCAACAAACAATTTAGCAAACATGCAACCCTGACTCGATGAAATTTAAGTTTTTATGAACCCTGCCAAATATCGACTACCTATACCATAACGCTCCCATACCTTAAGACCCGACATTAACCACTATGGATGTTGCAGTCACCCATAGTATTAATTTCTAGCGACCAAATACGGGTTGTTACATGTATATAGAATCTAACTGAGCCCTCAGCACAATAAGAAACAACCCATAGAGGCACATTAATTCATGAGTCCCAATATCATTTCATCCATCGAATTGCACGATCAAATGGAACGATGAATCCTCGATGTCAAACTAAAACACGTATGGTAACGCCATTGATGGAAACATATATCAAGTGATGATGTCGCTTTCGTTCTCATTGAAGGAGCACTCGATGAAACAAGAACAACGATCGACACATATGTCTCCACGATTAGTCCTTACCGGGTGGCACAAACTTTTGTACTAGGTACAAGCGGAAACATCGTGAGCTTACTTGATCGACTCCTTCAAACCACCATTCTCTTGGAATGAAATAATCACCCTCTGAGTTGATTTCACAACTCAGTCACAAACTCCAAACTTCTGGGTGACAATGGAGAGGGTAACCATACTTCGATATCACATCGAACTCGATCTCAATCTCCAACATACGCATATTACTTAAATTGACGAACTTTTCGTCAACCCCTAAGAAGTCTATAAAAACCTCTTTGAAGCAAATCATGAACTGGTCTCGAGCGAATCAATTTTGAGAACTCGAAACGATAAAGACTCTTGACCAATTCGGGCCCAACTTGGAGTCTCTTAAGAGTAAACTCATAATTTCTTAAGCATTCAACTCCAAGTCATTGAGGAAAACCCTTGCGAGAACCCAAATAACTCTCGCACTACCACAGTTAATTTCGTTCCAAGGAATGGTATGCCATATTGATACGTAAACAACCACACAACGCGACATAGTCGACTCTCCACACTTGAGCGCCACAACAAATTGGAGATATAAAAGGCATCCCAGATATGGATCATACCATTAGTTAAAACAAAAAATTTAAATCGAGGTTAGTACTTTTTGAAGCGGCCTGACTCTCAACTCCAAAGACGGAGTAATTAGAAGTATTTCTTGTTCGTCCGATCATCTCTAATAAGTGGTAGGGATGATCAGTCGCTAATAGAGAAATTATTCCTATGGCACCCATGTGCAAAACAACCTATACTGTATACTACTAATATATAGATTTGAAAATCAAAATATATGAAATATGTACTCTCTCGTATGTATTTAACTCTTGAATTTAGTACTTCTTAGGTTAAACAACGCAACCTAAGCTATGGTACCAAATGAGACGACCCGCTATACACCACCAGAGCTCATAAATAAAAGTTTGCGCTATAAAGGCACCTAATCTATGTAATGCGATCATCAAGAGAAAGAAATAGTAGAAGAGAAAAGAAAAAGAAAACAAGGAAATATAATAGAAGAAGAAAAAGAGAACAAAACCACACATAATCACAAAACATGTCGTATACCTCATAGTGCATCGAATAACATATAATAATAACAAACTCAATATGTGAGATAGTAATCACTATACAAACCATAGAATCATAGTACATAGGCTAATACAGTTATACAAAACAGTAAGAAAGTTTATACAAGTGACAAATAAACTCAAATTGGTAAATTGTCTCTAATAAGAATACATAACACTATCAAGGCTCCATAGTGTTATACAACGGAAAGATATAAGTGTAAATAGGTAAAACATCGCCTCCTTCTAATCCACCTATGAAGCTCCAGGTAATACTTGTACCTATCACCTGGTCTGCTCATCTACATCGTCGATGAGCACCCAAGGTAATAAGAGGGAAATAAAACCTTGGGTCAGACAAAGTCTGGTGTGAGTGATAGAAAATCTTAAAGTACCATAAAATTCATAATAGTATATACGACATAGAGTGTATGGAGAATCATATTTTTCCTACCTCTGCATCCACAGAGTCAGCACATATAAGAATATATATACTACTATATGATAATAATAAAGGTGTATCCAATATGAGAATAGTAAGGGTGTTCAGATATCCTAATCGATGATATCTGCATCTCATGACGCCCTTAAGGTGATAAATTATTAAGCAACCACAACATCCACCATCCAACCTCACACTCACTCACTCAATGCATTGGATACACCTAACGTTTGTATGATCTCATCGTTAAATCAAGAACGACTACGGTCCCGGTCCCTCGTACTCGAATCCAGGCCATGAAGTAAACTATATAATGATAGTTCGAGGCACTCTGCTTTAAGAGCCATCGTTGCTATAGAGCTATCGTTGCCCCAAAGCCATCATCACCCATAATCATTACAATGGTACCCCCGTGTTGTTTATTACTTAGTCTCATATTAATTGTTCGTAGATAAATAATTGTTTGCAGGGATGCTGGACTAAAACCTTTGTCTGATTTGTGATGTGATTTATTGTTCAATACTTAGATTAGTAATATTTTTGATTACGAATGCACTCGATTGAAATAAATGAAAAACTTGTAAATGTTTAACATTTTAAGGAAACAAACTACTTTATTTACATAAATGTAGGTTTACATTAAAGAACAAATCAAAAGATGCGAGGTCCACACTCGCTACGACAACAGAAGGCCATTGGAAGAACAAAATGAAAAGACTGAACTACATTTCACCTAGTCTTTAGGGAAACTTTGGGCTTTTTGGTAGCTTTAAGCCTAGCTTTCTCCTCTCATTCAGCTTCAGTAAGGATACGTTTCTTTCTTCCTTTGTTTGAAGGAGTTGCACTTGGATCAATAGAGGATTTATGAGCTAAGCTTCCAGTGATTGATCGAGTAGAAAGCTTGACAACCAATCTGGACTAAGGAGAGATTGCTTGAAGAGGATTGACATAGAGGGGTTCTTCAGTTTTTTTCCTCGAACTTAGATTTCAAAAGCTCATCTTTCTTTGACTTCATTTCAACCAAAGTCATGTTCTCAGCCTCTTCTGAGTCCCAGTTACAACAACGCAATCATCTTCCGTGTTTCAATCATTGACGTCATCGTCCTACAAAGAATCTATCATATCTCCATCCTTGGGAGTCTCAGTACTGGACGACACAATAGTTTTGTCGGTGACTTCTTCTTGTTTCTCCTCAGTCTTCTCAGCTGGCTTTGCACCTAAAGAATGAGAAGAACCGGTGATTAGTTAAGGGGAAAACTCGGGTTCTTCGATCGTTTGCCCTATGATACGGTGGAAAGTTGAAATGGCTTTAACAAATTGAGGAAAAAAGGTGGAGATACCTTCGGATGACTTTTTGGCAGGAGAAACAGAAGTTTTCGGAGTTGTTTCAGCAATTGGAGACAGGAAAGTTGCCTTGGGGAGTCCTGGATGCTTGGGGATCATACCCCTTTGCTTTAGTAATTCTAGGAGAAATAGATGAAGGGCCAATCTCAATAGTTTCTTTCCCATTGATACGGCGTTTTTCCTCCTCCATAATAACAGAAATCAGTTTACGCAGTTCATCCAAGCGTTTTGGCTCCTCACCTCTTGTATATTTTCCATGAGTTTTTCCTCATCGATGGTGTCCAACTTAAGCTGCTTTTTCTCCCAGTCAACAACTTGATCCCATACATAGACCAGAGTCGTTGGATACTCATGGATCTAGGAAATGTCCCGATAGCGAATCATTTCAGCAAAGAACTTAATCATGAGCTCATTATAATCGTCCAATTCCATTTGGGTTGCAGCAAGTTGCATGTTAGCATCGGTGGCAGACTTGGGAGCAATATTTGTGTTCCCCTTAGCTAGAACTACCCTTTCTTCAACTTCCTCCAGTGTGGCCTCTAGATCAGCATTCTTCTTCGATAACCCTGCTTTCTCCTGCTCAAGGCGGGCACAAGCTGACTTTGCCTCGGTGCTCTCAGACTTAGCATCGCCGATTTGCTTCTTCAAGTATATACGTTCCTGGCTATGAGATTCAAGCTCGGTATAGTAATGATGTTTTTAGCTCTTCATATTGTTTCTTGTAGCTGTCAACATCGCGCTGTGCGAGGGAAATCTTAGCTTAGGCATGCTCAGGCTCCTCTTTGTATTCTCAATGGCTTCATATTCGGCCATATCTTTCTTATTTTTTACATCAGCCAGCAAATCTAGAATGATATTAGAAAGGTTCCATGAATATTTACGCAACTTGTTGTATTACATATTTATGAAGTCTATTTTGGCCTTGACCTCATCTACCCAGTCGGAATATACTGGCTTAAGAGCTGGGACAAATTGCATATTCCCGAAATGATGCTTGGGAATTTGTTTCTTCATAATCTCCAGCTTGTCCTTGTTTTCATCATCAAGTACAACTGGCCTTGTTGTGGTGATATCGATATTTCGACGCTTAGATGGCACAATAGTTATTCTGCTCTTCTCCACCTCTTTACTCGACTCCTTTTGCTTGTCTTTCAGCTCAGAACTTTTCTTTGACGTTTTTTCCTAAGGAGGTCGCTCCTTGGAAGAAGCCAGGGCCTTAGGAATATATTTATCTCCCTCGCGATGAACGGACTTTTATGTTTATCTAAATCGTAGCGATGGGAGACCGAGAACGGGAAGATCGGTAAGGCTGAGGCAGACAATGCCTTCTATCATCTCTACCACGACTTTCATGCTGATCATGTTCGGTATCAGAATCGAACCGAGGCATACTTGAGCGAACGTCTCTAAGGGAGTAGCGGTGGTGCGACATATCACCTACGAATTTGCATAAACAAACATTAGAAATCAGGGTTAAAATAATACACAAGTGTTGTGACGTGAAAGTGCAGTGTATATGTCCTAAGTGATCCGCCCGACGGACCAGAGCCTGGAGCTAGGCTTGTCTGCATCATTTCCCTAGCTTTTTAGGAGTGGTTTCTTCCCCATAAAAAAGGAAAAATGATCCTGTGTTGATATCCTTGGAGGTATAGATTTGGTCAGGTAGAGGAAGCTTTGATAAACCCTTGAATATGGGATCTATGGGAGAAGTTTCACCAACAGAAGACCTGGTAGGAGATGGAGTCCTTGGAAAAGGTTGGCTTTCAACAACAGAAGTATCTATCGGATTATCGTCCTATTGCCTGTCTCTGGTGGGTACATTCAGAGCCTCGTCATCTTGAATTGGCAAGGGAGAGGGACTCTTCGGAAGTATGACTGGATTATCCCCTCTTGTTATACCTTTATTTCCCAATAGCAATTCCTGGATGGAGCCTACGAGATCATGACTTTTTGAACTCTCTCCCCTCTTGACCAAAGTTGTTGCTTGTCCCTCAGATGGGGGCACATATACATAACCACCACTCCCATAGCCTGTGCTCCGAATCATAACAAGTAGACGATGATGATGAAGATAGTCGTCTACCAGTTATTCTCTAACGTTTAGTAGTTTTGGGCTACCATTAAGCAGACGGTTCATGCGATCCAAGTATACTTGGTGTGTCTCCTTTTTCGGGTTAGTAGCTACAAAAGAATAAGACAAGTCAATACATTTACGACAACAATTAAAGTCTGAATATCAAAGTCTGAAGCTTACTTGACTGGAGCCATCGCTTAGCGCATCCCGGCTAACACTTGATATAGAACCATTCGGGAATCACATCACCTACTTTACTGCCAAATGCTTCGTTAATAATCTTCTTTTTTGGTACAAACTCAAAGTACACGAAAGATAGAGTTTCCTTTGTTCGGTGTTTAAAATGATCGAAGAAGTGTGTGTCTTCGAAAGTAAGCTCTATCCCAAGAATTTCCCTGCAGGCGATATATATTGTATACAGATATGCATAAGCATTGGGATGAAGTTGCATGGGGGAAATCTGCATTCGTCTTAAAAAATCTACCAAGAATGGTGGAAACGGAGGGATGGCCCCTATAATACACATCAATCGTCTAATCGCCATGTATCCTTCGGGTGGATTATAAGGCCAATCTATTTCAGTAGCCACTTTGATATCATCCTAGAGAATTCCGGGTTTTAAAAATAGGCGCCTAAGTTTGCGATCGTCAGTTTTCGAGCGAATTGAGTCGCTAGGTGCTTCCAAGATATTTTCATTCTCAAATTCATCAGGAGCCCGACTGTCTCCCACTCCTTCATCCTCTTCATTCATGGAAACCTCATCTCTAAATGATTCTGCACTCTCATGGATGTCTATTTCGAAGTCTGAGCTTGCGCTATCCCATTCCGGATCTAAAGTAGATGAGACATCCTCGGGATTGCGGTTTTTAAATGGCCCTTAAGCCTTGTTTTTATCTGCCAATGTAGTTGAACATCTTCCAGACATGATCGTTGTACTATCTAAGAGATGACAAAGATTAGAGTATAGTTACCCGTGTCCCCATGTGTGTGTGCTAATTTGTGCCATTGTGTGCAGTGCTGAAATCAGAAAGTACAAAGTAAGTAGAGTAGAATGCAGTATAAAAGATAGGTGAACAATCGTTTGTCCATTCGGTTCGAGAATGTCCAGTTCATAGATCTCGATCCTAACTGTCCATGAATTGGTAAGTTATGCTCGAGTTTGATTGAGTCGTGTGTAAGACTACGTTGTGAATCAGCATCGTTACAGTATTAAAACTTCATCAAGTTTGTGAATTATAAGTTGTTCATGTGTCCTATTGGAGAATGGAGTTTTGTTGACAACAACCTTATTTCAATTATCATTGATTATAAAATATGTGCTAACAATTTTTGTATAGAATATACATATATATATATATATATATATATGCAGGAATTTTATGCAGGAAATATTACTGAAGACTGTACAGTTATAAAGATGATAGAGATTCAAAGATTAGAGAAATTTCAAGACTCATGAGTAATCAAGATTTCAAGGGTTCAAGAGTTCAAGATTAATATATTTATAGAGTCTAGATTTTGTAAGTCTCTAAATAGCACTCCGGGTTCAAATTCTAATTCTAATTTTCAAAATTCTAATTTTCAAATTATGATATTCAATTCTATCCTCAATCCTCCCTATTTTGTTTTTCTATTTATCCTCAGTTCTCTCTATTTTGTTTTTCTATTTTGTTTCTATTTTTATTCTTCTTGGTTTTTCAAACTTAAATTGTTTATATACTTTATATTTATACTTTATATAGTTTAAAATCTTATAATTTTATAAATATATTTATATAATTTGAAAGTATGTTTTCGTATGATTTTCTATCATATAATATTAATTTGCAACACTAGAATTTTACTTATGAATTTCCAGAATTAGTTTTATATCAAAATATTTGAAAAAAGTTTTGAAAATGAAAAATACACATGAGTATGTCGACATATCAAAATGTGTATGTCGACATATAATTGCTATCTTTTCTAATTTTGAAGGGAAGTAGTCTTTTCACTTTTTGAAATGCTTCAGAACCGTTTCTACCCTTCATACTCTATAAAAAGAGGTTAAAAACCGAATTTTTTAACACATCTTCTTCTCTAACTTCATACTCTTTCATCCCACCATTATTCTTAATCATTTTTATGATTCTTACACTTATACTCTACCGAATTCACTTTTGTTTTGATCGAACTTCTTCTCTCTGCACTCTCTACTCTCTGAATCTAGTGCTATTGAATAGTTATAGGGTTGTTTTGTAATTGCTTGGGTTGAATAAACCCTGTTTTTAACTCAAAGAGGAATCGGTGTATCCTTGTAGCTATGAAATCAAGGAATAGGAGTCGGTGTGCCCTTGTTGAGCCGTGAAATCAAGGGATAGGAGTTGGTGTCTCCTTGTTAAGCCGTGAAATCAAGGAGGTTGTATTTGACTATTGGAAATAGTAATAAAAATTTGCACAATCCAGCGTTGTGTGGGACTGGACATAGGAGTGATCCGAACCAGTATAAAATCCGGTGTGTTCTTTCCTTTTTCTGCATTTTTGTTTCTGTTTATTTTGCAGTTGTGTTTGAATCTGTCTGTGATTGTATTTGTGGTGTTTGATTCATTCCATAATTCTCTTTAGTTTTAAGTTTTGTTTATATTCTTACAAACACTATTCACCCCCCTAGTGTTTGCTTTGCCTGAACGATCCATTCTGCAGTCCCTAACAATTGGTATTAGAGCAAGGTCTTTAAAAGTTTCATAATCTGATTTTTGAAAATGTTAAATGGCAAATTTTGAACATTAGTTTAAATTTATGTATTGCATCAGTATTATATAAGTCTGCATACAATTTTATTGAAAAATTAAGTTACTATGATTTGATTTTTGAAATTTGAAATTTTGAAATTTTAAATTCTTGAAATTTTGAAATTTTTGATATATCATGATATTATTTTAGTTAATTATTTGAAAAGTGATTTGATTATTTGAAAAGTCATTTGATTATTTGAAAAGTCATTTGAATTATTTGAAATGTTACCTGATTCTTTGAAAAGTTGGGTTGTTTTACAGGAAAAGAAGTGTTATATGGCTAATGGATATTCAAACTCTGAAAAGATGGGTGACGTGGCTGTTGATGATTCAAATTCCAAAATGGTGGCTATTGAAAATTCAAATTATGAAATGGTAGCTATTGAAAATTCAAATTCTGAAAAGAAATAAAAAGAGGAGAAGAGTAACGACGGTTGGTGAAGAGACATCAAGAAGAAATGGATATATAATATAAATCAGCAAAGAAATGGGTACGAGATCACTTTATAACTCTGGATTTTCATCTACAACTTATTCTCATACTTTACTTCTCTTCATTTGCTTCGTAGTGTCGCTGGTTTCATGAAATTCCGTCAAGAATTGACCAAGTAATGATCAAATGAAGTTTTGATGAATACAGACAGAGGGAAACAAAACTATCGATGGTTATCTTCAAATTTCATCCACAGGTTAGACTATTTTGTCCCAAAACCTTTTCCAGATTTTAGTTCTCGTTCTCGCGGTCGATTTTATGGGTAGATCGTCAAATTCCGATCAAAATTGAGTGAGATATGGCAGTTTGAAGTTGGTGATTCAAAATTGAAAACTGTCACGGGATTTTATGTATACCTCTTGCTGTTTCGACTTGCTGCACCCCAATACCAACCAAATTCATCCCCAAACTGCTACTAGATCGTAGTCCTCTAATTCTCTTCGATTTGCCGCTGATTTTGTCCAATTCCGTTAAGCAATGAAGAAGTTAAGCTTCCTGAAAGTTTGATTAAAAGTGAAAAACGAGAGGAAGAAGAAGAGGAGTAGTAATTATGAAGAGACATGACTTTTGGGCCTTTATATAGTAGTTGAAGCGTCTATTCATTCAAAATTCAAATTCAAATTCAAATTTTGGCGCCAAGTTGGTTGAACTACTTAATCTTCAATATCTTTCTCATACGGTGTTCAAATTCAGCAAATGAATACACTATCCTGATCAGAAAAACGATCCCGTCGCAATAGAGCAGATCTCATCATCAAATTCCAGAAGATCAATTCAAAATTCAGAGAATATTGAAGAAATCGATCTAAAAACCGGGTACACCTTAATTAATTTTTAAATTTTTGGTTGAATGGATGTTTTGTTTGCTTTGCTTTGTTTTAAATTTGAAATTTAAACCTTAAAATTCAATTTTGAAATTTGAAATTCAAAAATAATTATAATAAAATTAATATAATAATAAAATAAATTTTGGATGTTTATTAGGATTAATATTTTTTTAGAAAATAGTTAAACCTGAAATATGTAAGAACCCGTAACTTTTTATCCCCGCTATGAAATTTCAATTTTTCAAATTCGTTGGAAAGATATTCTCAATTAGATTCAAATATTTTTGGTTTTACTAAAATCCGGTTTATTTTGCACCCGGTATGTTCAATTGAAATTTGAAATCGAATTATCGAACTACCGCGCCATTTTCAATTCCTTTTATAATTATAAATAAATATTTATATTCTAACGACGATCTATATAATATATACGTTCGAATTCTATTCAAAATAAATTTCTCGTCGATATTATTTAAAATAATTCATTTTAAATAATAAAAATTCACTAAAATTGCAAAAATAAAAAATTTAAATTGGCTCGGATTTCCGGGTTATTACAATCTCCCCCACTTAAAACTTTTCGTCCCCGAAAAGGAACGAAGCCGAAAGTTGTTTGACTAATCAACTCAACTTCCATTATTTTCACTATGGCTTAAGTTTTTCAACTTTTCAATTTCTAAGAACTTTTCAAATTTTTCAAAAATTTGGCTAACACCCAAAATTTTCGAAAATATTCGCCATAACCTCCCCTGCACCGGGGACTTCGGGATATTTCATATAGCCTCCCATGGCCTTCTTCAATCCAAAAGAAAAGGAAAAAGCCAAGCGGCTAGCCAATCGACTCATAAAATCATCATCACCCAAACAAAACAGTAAATTATGGTAAGCATGTACCTATTTGTCGGGCAAACAATTTTATTCTACTGCTCTAGCCTCCTTGCTATGACCTATTCAATGTAAGTACATGTATATGCATGCAAATGCGACTAATTTTCAATACAATTCACTTTTTGGTCAATTTGGCTAAATGGTTAAAATTTTAATTAATCCACCAATAATCAAACAACACAACCATCAATCAATTAGTTGATTATCATTTCAAATTCATAACTTTGATACATAGTCAAAAATCACATTTTTGATGCCAAATCACAACAATAGGCCCTACATAATTTTGGTTCTCACACCAGTCAATAGGAAATATATAGAAATCCCACTTTCAAAACTCGAATACCAATTCTGTTGATGTCTAGACTATCATCATAATCGTCTCTGGGCGACTAGAGTGTGATTCTATATCCATCCAGTATATTGGAGGCTTTCAATACACGTGGATCAGACGTATATTAAAATCTCTATATACCTGATAGTCCAAATCAATATAAAATAAATATTCAAATACGTTGAATAAAGTTTAAATTTTTAAAACAAAATTTGTTTTCATTTTAAAAATATACTCTTCACACTCGTTCTAGGATACTACTGATCCTATCTATAACGAGTCATTCTCATTGGATATTACTAATCCAATATTTGATGAATTCTTTCGTATGGTTCTAATGTGTCTTGTTCTCTGAGCTCTGTAAACCACTATAAGAACCCGTAACTTTTTATCCCCGCTATGAAATTTCAATTTTTCGAATTCGTTGGAAAGATATTCTCAATTAGATTCAAATATTTTTGGTTTCACTAAAATCCGGTTTATTTTGCACCTGGTATGTTCAATTGAAATTTGAAATCGAATTATCGAACTACCGTGCCATTTTCAATACCTTTTATAATTATAAATAAATATTTATATTCTAACGACGATCTATATAATATATACGTTCGAATTCTATTCAAAATAAATTTCTCATCGATATTATTTTAAATAATTCATTTTAAATAATAAAAATTCACTAAAATTGCCAAAATAAAAATTTTAAATTGGCTCGGATTTCCGGGTTATTACAAAATATAAATCAATATTTTAAAGCCAAAGTCACAAAACCATATTCACTTTGAAATAATACATATATGTCAACATATATATTGTGACGAAAACGAATTTCGCTCGGTCTGAACCAGTCGCTAAACCGACCCAAACCGTTCGAAACGCCCTATCGTTTGAGAACACGACAAAATAGAACGCAGACGGAAGAACGTTTCATTGTATATTACAACAATGCATCAGATTACAAGAATATACAGAGTATAAACAAACATATATTACACAAAAATATCAGAGATTTAAATTACATTTATGTAATAACCCGGAAATTCTGGGCCAGTTTAAAATTTTTATTTTGGCAAATTTAGCGAATTTCGAATATTTAAAATGAATTATTTTAAATAATAGCGACGAAAATTTATTTTTAATATAATTCGAACGTATATATTATATACGTCGTCTTTAGAATATAAATATTTATATATAATTATAAATAGAATTGAAAATGGCGCGGTAGTTCGATAATTCGATTTCAAACTTCAATTGAATGTACCGGTTGCAAAACAATCCGGATTTTAGCGAAACCGAAAACATTAGGATCTAATTGATGATATCTTTCCAACGAATCCGAAAAATCAAAATTTCATAGCGGGAATCAAAAGATATGTCCAGTTGAAAATTCTGAATAGTCGCTATGGAATTCAGGCCCTTAAAAATGGACATTTTGCAAACGACCTCGGATTTCGACGAAACCACTTTTGTTGGGTCCGCAGTGTCAAGTTATTGCTAGATTCCAAATTTCATAATTTTTCGAATCAATATGTGAGCGTGGCAAAGGAAAACGCATTTGACCAGTTTCAGTTGATTTTAATCGACTGGAAATTGGCCATTTTTCAAACGGTCTCAGAATTCGACGAAACTAGTTTTGTTAAGACCGTATCGTCAATACGAAGCTAGAAAATATTTTTTTGGAATTTTTCAAGTTCGTATGTGACCCCGGTAAATTGAAATGCGCGTCTAAATTCAATATATAGAATTATATGTTGATTTTAACGGAAACTGATCGTAACGATCAAATCAGCTTGCGATACATATCCCATTGTGTTCGAAATGGGGGTAAAACGCTATAGATGACAGGCGGTGGGCCTCGTTTTGAGGTCATATGTAAAAGTCAACTTTTTCATAATTAAAAATTGGAATCCTCTCTCCTCTCCCCTTAAATCTCTCTGGCCCCCCCCCCATTTCGATTGAAATCAGAAAAGAAAAAAAAAAGAAAAAAAAAATCGCGATCTGCCCTCCACCCTTGCCCACGCTCGTCGCCTCCGCCATGGGCCCACCGCACCGCCGATCACCTCGGCGCCCGCCCCCTCCTGCTCAGCAGCTTCCTTCTGCCTCCTCTCCCCTCCACAGCAAAAACCCCGAACCCTATACCCTAAAACCGCCTGACCTCGCCCTGTAGCCCACCACCGCCTCCGCCTGGAAGACTGGAGCGCCGCCGCATATCCCCCTCCTCATCGCACCACCTGCATCGAAGAACGCGCCACCACCCTCGTCCCTCTCGCCATCTTCTCCACTCCCTCCTACTGTTCGACGCAAGCAAACCCCGACCACCACTTCCCCCCCCCCTTTCAACGCAGTAAGTTCCTACTTGTTTAATTATTATTTATTTTTTTTATTTTTTTTATTTATATATTAAAACGCTGTTGAAAAAAAACTGATTTTACTTATATAAAAAGAACGGATTTTTTTTTGTTTATAAAAAGAACGGGTTGTTAATTTATAGAAGGCTATGATCTTTGAAATATATAAAGCATAGAGAAATACATGATTTTGATATGAACAACATTAGAGAGAAGTGATTTTCTACATGTTTAAAGACGAGATTTTATCTGGGTAAAGGCAAGATTTGATTTTAATTTGTTAAAAATATGATTTTTATATTTTTAAAGTATTAAAAATATAATCTTTATTATGTAGAAGATGTAAAAATATGGTTTTTGTTTAGGTAGAGCATTAAAAATATAATTTTTACATGATAGGAATATTAGAAATATCATCTTTATATGTGTAGAAAAATAAAAATGTGATTTTTATAATGATATATTTGAAAAGGCGAAATCTTTATATAGAGAATAGCGAGGTAAAAATATAATTTTTATCTATATAGTAGCAATGTAAAGATAGAATTTTTATCTGTATAGCGTCATAGAAAAAATTCGATTTTTATCTATCGAATAGCAAAGTAAAAATTCGATTTTTATCTATATGACATCGTAGTAAAAATTCGATTTTTGTATAACGAATAACGAAGTAAAAATTCGATTTTTATATATTGAATAACGAAGTAAAAATTTGATTTTTATATATTGAATAGTATAATAAAAATTTGATTTTTATATATCGAATAGTATAATAAAAATTCGATTTTTACATATGTAGTGGCTACAGCAACGAAGATGACAAAGATGCGATAACGATGAAGATTTCTCTAAATGAAGTGTCGTGAAGTTGGATAGCTATCGGTGAGAATTTCTCACTCTTCAATTTCTTTTCTAGTTATACATATATACTAGGATGCAGACGGTGTTTAGTAGCACCCGACACAATCGTCCACAGACCATGGACTTGTTGTTTGATTGCAAAAATTAGTTAGATTATTTGATTGAAATTGAATTGTTTGGTGAAATGAAATTGATTTGATTGATGTGTGAATGGCGTGGGCCTTCACTAGACCGGGGGTAAGGCTAGACCTTGTCCCGTTTCTAGTATCGTGCCGTTATGCCGCCGAAATTTTCTAAAATATGTTAGAAAAATAAAGATATCATTTTATTGAATAAATGAACTGAATAAAAATCCATGTGTTAAAATAAAATATTTTATCGTTAAAAATATAATTTTTAACGTGAAAGTGAATAAATAAATATCTATAAACAAATCGGCTGATTTGTTTATATACACTGATTTGACTGATATTGATTGGGTCGATAAATTTTACACATCGCCCAACTGCACAACTAAAATCTATGTTTGATTGCTTGAAACTCCACGTGGGTGTTGGGATGAAATTTGAAGTTCACTCATCCTAATTGATTAAATATGTCGATCGATTGATTGACAGGCTGTTATAAGCGTTAGATATCTATATTTGATGCTTATACAGTGTAGTGCACTTTGGTTGATGGTTGATTATTTTTCAATGCTATTATATACGTGTGATGTATGAAAATCCATATAATTAACCTTATATGGTAATTGATTGGGCCTCATTCCAATCAGGAAAATAAAGAATATTATAAAATAAAGGTTCATGTGTTGACTGTACTCATCCGTTGAGATTAGTCATGTGTTGAACGAATATTTTAATAATAAAATTTACATCTTTATCAATATAAAATAAAGGTTCATGTGTTGACTGTACTCATCCGTTGAGATTAGTCATGTGTTGAACGAAATAATTTAACAAAAATAGTCACACGTGGACAGTACTCATTCGTTGAGATTAGTCGTGTGTTGACAAAAGTAAATATTCATTTGTTGAATAGAATGAAGGGATATATGAAGCCGTGTTGATTAGATTAACGCCATTTTGACGTGAACGATATTTATATCGATTTTATTCATTTCGAAATGAATTGAGTATAAAACGATTTTGAAATGAATTGAATATAAAACGATTTCGAAATGAATTGAATATAAAACGATTTCGAAATGAATTGAATATAAAACGATTTCGAAATGAATTGAATATAAAACGATTTCGAAATGAATTGAATATAAAACGATTTCGAAATGAATTGAATATAAAACGATTTCGAAATGAATTGAATATAAAACGATTTCGAAATGAATTGAATATAAAACGATTTCGAAATGAATCGAATATAAAACGAATTCGAAATAAATTGAACATATAACGAATTTGAATCAAATAGAAAACCAATTTGAATTGAATCGGATAGAAAACCAATTTGAATTGAATCGAATAGAAAACCAATTTGAATTGAATCGAATAGAAAACCAATTTGAATTGAATCGAATAGAAAACCAATTTGAATTGAATCGCATAGAAAACCAATTTGAATTGAATCGGATAGAAAACCAATTTGAATTGAATCGAATAGAAAACCAATTTGAATTGAATCGAATAGAAAACCAATTTGAATTGAATCGAATAGAAAACCAATTTGAGTTGAATCGAATAGAAAACCAATTTGAATTGAATCAAATAGAAAACCAATTTGAATTTAATAGAAAACTAATTTGAATTGAATCGAATATAAAACGATTTTGAAATGAATTGAATAGAAAGCGAATTGAATTCAAATTGAATGGAAAGAGAATTGAATTCAAAATGAATGGAAAGCGAATTGAATTCAAATTGAATGGAAAGCGAATTGAATTCAAATCGAATAGAAAACCAATTTAAATTGAATATATAACGAATTTGATTTGAATTGAATATATAACGAATTCGAAATTGAATTGAAAACGAATTGAAATGAATTCAAATTGAATTGAAATTTGAATTGAATAGAAATGAAAGTAAAAAGAATTTATAATAGAAAATTCAATTTCGATTTAAATTTGAAATGGAAGTTGAAATTGTTTTTGAAACGAATTTAAAACGATTTATAAAATTCGTTTTAAATAGAAATCGAAGAAATATATATTATATATATATTATATATGTAATATAATGGCCTGAATAGAACGCGCCGCGCCGCGGTAGTTCGTGAATCTCGACCATTTATTTCAAACGGACATTACGGGAGATCCGACCGTCGGATTCTCCTAAAACCGGAACCGTTGGGTTCGTATCGAAAAGAGTTTCCTAACGAATATTAGAAATTTGGAATCTAACAGTTGGATTTGGAGATACGTCCAAATCAAATTTGAAAAAGGTCGCTATAGGTGCAGTTCGATGGCCGTTGTTGGAAATCGACTGTACGGGCCTTGATAAAATTATTAAAAATAGTAATAATTTGTGTAAAATCAGAAGAAATGATTTGGGAAAATTTGGGATGAAAAACTCCATATTTGAAAAGATAAAAATAGATTTTTATCGAAATGAACTAGTTTGAACTCAATTTAAAACCCGGGTTTTTATTTTTAAATAAATAAATTAGATTTAAAAAGGGGTTTTAAATAATCGGAATTCCTAATATATTTGATTTGAATTGAACTAGAATTGATTTGTGGGTTTATCGTGAACTGTGTTTTAAACAACACTAGTTCTTTAACCCGATGGTAAATAGAATGTGATTGGGGTTTGTCGTGAACGGTGTTTTAAATGACATTAGTTCTTTAACCCAGTAAAAGGAGTTTTAACGAATCTGCAATTAGATTGAAATGTAAATATCTAATCTAAATTATCAAATTTAGAAATGAGCGAGAATGGAGTATCACCAGTTTTGCTCCAAAGCGATAGTTAAATCTTTAATTAGATTTGAACGTGAAATGGTAATTAATTTTACCGATAACACCGTGGTGTTAGATATGGAGTATTACCAGTTTTGCTTCATGGGATGAATAGGCTGGGATTGGGAAATAAAATAAATAATTACTTCGTTGTGGCTCGCTAATCTCGACTAGTTTAGGAAACCATAATTTGGTTTGAATTGACATGCAAAGGAAGATTAAAGGATAAATTATAAAAACATTATCTTGGATAAAATTAATGGGAACCTTTCCCTAAAAATGTGATTTTGTGAATAAAAGAATATTCTGAATTGGAATAAGGCGTATGTTGTGTTTGTGTAACATTTGTTTTAAATATACGCGGGTTGTTCGGTAAGGCCGGGTTTATACCCATTCTGAATAACCGATTCGACGATATGTCGAAGATGAAACGGTGGTCGAAGACCGGAAGTCTTCACATCGTTTGGGTAATTACTGACGATCCTGATTGGGCTGTACACCCAAGAGGATGGAAATAGTTGGTGGTCTTCCAGACGTACTTGGAGATGGATGGAAATGCGAGGAAAGTGCCTCCGGTTTCGTTCAGACCCAGAACGGACTTGTAAATGGATTGTGTGTCTGACATTGGATTTTATTCTGTGTTGATTGATTTCTATTAAATATACATCTGTTTGGCGGCGGAGAATTTATTCTTTTGCTTAACGCCCTTCTCTGAGACGTACGAGCTCAGAGGTTGTATATCGATGGATATCAGTCGCATGGCATGAATCGCCTGTGTGGCACGCTAAGATGCAATGATCAAGGCTTTTGTTGAAAAGCAGAGTCTTGTGGTTGATGATCAAAGCACGGCCTACGTGGCAGCTTTGTGTATAACGTGAATTCGCGAGCCTCACACCTCGGTATGAGTTAAAAACGGGATACAGACTACAGGGAGAGCACGACGTTTCTTTCTAGCTTTGGTGGTGTCAGTGACTTACCAGCCCTGACATTTATATACTTTTCACCTTTGTGGTTGTTGGATGAGGCGCCTCGATTATAGGTCTGTAAGGACCGGGAAACGTGTGTTCAGGAATTGCCAATCCTCTAACGTAAGTGAGGACCGGCCCTGAAGATCCAGGGGTTGCCCAGAGTGCGTAGCCCTGGGACATTTGCTAGAGTGTCTCGAACGCGGAGAGGAGCTTGCCCCTTGCCTCGACTCATGACGGAATTCCAATTTTCAATACGTGTATTGCGGCTTTATTTGTAGAGCCTAGTATGGCGACATAGTAGCATGGGATGCTATGCCGTCTATGATTTATATTTATGATTGAAATTGTTTTGACACTATACACTTATCATAGTATCAAATGATTTGTTTTAAACGTACCAAGCATGTTTGGCTATTATAAGGGAAAACCCTATCCTCCGGCTTGCGTTGCATTGTGTGATGGGACCTGGGTCTTATAATAGCTTCATTTTTTCGAAAAAGCATTGCGTTGTTTATCTATATGCACTAGTATTCTTGGGAGGAAACCCGTTCCGTGTTATACGGCGTGGTCCCTTGAATTACTATCTTTTAAGTAAAGTTTCAAATATCTGTTTTAGTTCTCACACCAGTCACATGACTGACCTGGAGTTATATTGTTTTAACCTAAACTCTGGGTGCCCCTATTTTCCGCACGGGCAGCTAGTAGTTTTGGTTTTGCATATTTATATTCACAGGATCCTGGTTTACAGCTGCAATGATATCCGGAAAGCTCTGTATCCGTATATCACCTTCAGTTGTGCTTTATATTATTTTTCCACTGCTATGTAATTTATTGTAATCTTTGATATTTATCGAATGTAATTTATTCATTTCTACTCTGTATATTCTTGTATTCTGATGGTATTGTTGTAATAACAATGAAATGTTCTTCCGTTTGCGTTCTGTTGTGTGTTGTTCTCAAAGTATCCGCTCTTTCCTTCACGGGGAAGTTACAGGTTCTTATAGTGGTATCAGAGCTTTGGTTTACAGAGCTCGAGAACAAGACACATTAGAACCATACGAAAGAATTCATCAGATATTGGATTAGTAATATCCAATTAGAATGACTCGTTAGAGATAGGATCAGTAGTATCCTAGAACGAGTGTGAAGGGTATATTTTTTCAAATGAAAACAATTTTGTTTTGAAAATTTAAACCATTTTAAACGTGTTTGATTATTTATTTATATTGAAAATGGACAATCCAATATATAAAGGTTTTGTATATACGCGTCATGAATGTATATTCGAAGTTTTAATATATTGGATAGATATAGAATCACATTCTAGTCGCCCGGAGATGATTCTATTGATGACTATATAGCATCAGTAGTGTGTGTTCGAGCTTCGAAGGTGTGATTTTCTATATATTTCCATTAGACTGGTGTGAGAACAAAAACTAATATAGTTAGAACACATTGTTGTGAATTGGCATCAAAAACATGATTTTTTGTATATATATCAAAATTATGAATTTGAAACGTTAATCCACTAATTGATTGATGTTTGTGTTGTTTGTTTGATAATTTTGAACCATTTAGCCTAATTGAACCAAATATTGAATATTATTGAAATTGGTCGCATTTGCTTGCATATACATATACTTACATTGAACAGGTCATAGCAAGGAGGCTAGAGCCGAAGAATAAAATTTGTTTGCCTGACAAATAGGTACATGTTTACTATAATTTACTGTTTTGTTTGGGTGATGATGTTTTTATGAGCCTATTGGCTAGCCGCTTGGCTTTTTCTTTTTCTTTTTGAGATCAAAAGGCCTATGTGGCAATTTCGGGATTTTCCCGTGGTTCCGGTGCAGGGGTGGTTATGGCGAAATTTTTCGAAAATTTAGGGTGTTAGCCAAATTTTTGAAATTTTGAAAATTCTAAGAAACTGAAAAGTTGGAGAATGGAAGCCTGATCGAACGTAGAGTTGATTAATCAAACCACTTTCGACTTTGTTCCTTTTCGGGGACGAAAAGTTTTAAGTGGGGGAGATTGTAATAACCCGGAAATTCTGGGCCAGTTTAAAATTTTTATTTTGGCAAATTTAGCGAATTTCGAATATTTAAAATGAATTATTTTAAATAATATCGACGAAAATTTATTTTTAATATAATTCGAACGTATATATTATATACGCCGTCGTTAGAATATAAATATTTATATATAATTATAAATAGAATTGAAAATGGCGTGGTAGTTCGATAATTCGATTTCAAACTTCAATTGAATGTACTGGGTGCAAAACAATCCGGATTTTAGCGAAATCGAAAACATTAGGATCTAATTGATGATATCTTTCCAACAAATCCGAAAAATCAAAATTTCATAGCGGGAATCAAAAGATATGTCCAGTTGAAAATTCTGAATAGTCGCTATGGAATTCAGGCCCTTAAAAATGGACATTTTGCAAACGACCTCGGATTTCGACGAAACCACTTTTGTAGGGTCCGCAGTGTCAAGTTATTGCTAGATTCCGAATTTCATAATTTTTCGAATCAATATGTGAGCGTGGCAAAGGAAAACGCGTTTGACCAGTTTAAGTTGATTTTAATCGACTGGAAATTGGCCATTTTTCAAACGGTCTCAGAATTCGACGAAACTAGTTTTGTTAAGACCGTATCGTCAATACGAAGCTAGAAAATATTTTTCTGGAATTTTTCAAGTTCGTATGTGACCCCGGTAAATTGAAATGCGCGTCTAAATTCAATATATAGAATTATATGTTGATTTTAACGGAAACTGATCGTAACAATCAAATCAGCTTGCGATACATATCCCATTGTGTTTGGAATGGGGGTAAAACGCTATAGACGACAGGCGGTGGGTCTCGTTTTGAGGTCATATGTAAAAGTCAACTTTTTCATAATTAAAATAATTAAAAATTGGAATCCTCTCTCCTCTCCCCTTAAATCTCTCTGCCCCCCCATTTCGATTGAAATCAGAAAAGAAAAAAAAAGAAAAAAGAAAAAAAAGAAAAATCGCGATCTGCCCTCCACCCTCGCCCACGCTCGTCGCCTCCGCCATGGGGCCCACCGCGTCGCCGATCACCTCGGCGCCCGCCCCCTCCTGCTCCGCCGCTTCCTTCTACCTCCTCTCCCCTCCACAGCAAAAACCCCGAACCCTATACCCTAAAACCGCCTGACCTCGCCCTGTAGCCCACCACCGCCTCCGCCTGGAAGACTGGAGCGTCGCCGCATATCCCCCTCCTCATCGCACTACCTGCATCGAAGAACGCGCCACCACCCTCGCCCCTCTCGCCATCTTCTCCACTCCCTCCTGTTGTTCGACGCAAGCAAACCCCGAACACCACTCCCCGCCCCCCCTTCAACGCAGTAAGTTCCTACTTGTTTAATTTATTTATTTTTGTTTATATATTAAAACGCTGTTGAAAAAAAAAACTGATTTTACTTATATAAAAAGAACGGATTTTTTTTTGTTTATAAAAAGAACGGGTTGTTAATTTATAGAAGGCTATGATCTTTGAAATATATAAAGCATAGAGAAATACATGATTTTGATATGAACAACATTAGAGAGAAGTGATTTTCTACATGTTTAAAGACGAGATTTTATCTGGGTAAAGGCAAGATTTGATTTTAATTTGTTAAAAATATGATTTTTATATTTTTAAAGTATTAAAAATATGATTTTTATATTTTTAAAGTATTAAAAATATAATCTTTATTATGTAGAAGATGTAAAAATATGGTTTTTGTTTAGGTAGAGCATTAAAAATATAATTTTTACATGATAGGAATATTAGAAATATCATCTTTATATGTGTAGAAAAATAAAAATGTGATTTTTATAATGATATATTTGAAAAGGCGAAATCTTTATATAGAGAATAGCGAGGTAAAAATATAATTTTTATCTATATAGTAGCAATGTAAAGATAGAATTTTTATCTGTATAGCGTCATAGAAAAAATTCGATTTTTATCTATCGAATAGCAAAGTAAAAATTCGATTTTTATCCATATGACATCATCGTAAAAATTCGATTTTTATATATCGAATAACGAAGTAAAAATTCGATTTTTATATATTGAATAACGAAGTAAAAATTTGATTTTTATATATTGAATAGTATAATAAAAATTTGATTTTTATATATTGAATAGTATAATAAAAATTCGATTTTTACATATGTAGTGGCTACAGCAACGAAGATGACAAAGATGCGATAACGATGAATATTTCTCTAAATGAAGTGTCGTGAAGTTGGATAGCTATCGGTAAGAATTTCTCACTCTTCAATTTCTTTTCTAGTTATACATATATACTAGGATGCAGACGGTGTTTAGTAGCACCCGACACAATCGTCCACAGACCATGGACTTGTTGTTTGATTGCAAAAATTAGTTAGATTATTTGATTGAAATTGAATTGTTTGGTGAAATGAAATTGATTTGATTGATGTGTGAATGGCGTTGGCCTTCACTAGACCGGGGATAAGGCCAGACCTTGTCCCGTTTCTAGTATCGTGCCGTTATGCCGCCGAAATTTTCTAAAATATGTTAGAAAAATAAAGATATCATTTTATTGAATAAATGAACTGAATAAAAATCCATGTGTTAAAATAAAATATTTTATCGTTAAAAATATAATTTTTAACGTGAAAGCGAATAAATAAATATCTATAAACAAATCGGCCGATTTGTTTATGTACACTGATTTGACTGATATTGATTCGGTCGATAAATTTTACACATCGCCCAACTGCACAACTAAAATCTATGTTTGATTGCTTGAAACCCCACATGGGTGTTGGGATGAAATTTGAAGTTCACTCATCCTGATTGATTAAATATGTCGATCGATTGATTGACAGGCTGTTATAAGCGTTAGATATCTATATTTGATGCTTATACAGTGTAGTGCACTTTGGTTGATGGTTGATTATTTTTCAATGCTATTATATACGTGTGATGTATGAAAATCCATATAATTAACCTTATATGGTAATTGATTGGGCCTCATTCCAATCAGGAAAATAAAGAATATTATAAAATAAAGGTTCATGTGTTGACTGTACTGATCCGTTGAGATTAGTCATGTGTTGAACAAATATTTTAATAATAAAATTTACATCTTTATCAATATAAATAAAGGTTCATGTGTTGACTGTACTCATCCGTTGAGATTAGTCATGTGTTGAACGAAATAATTTAACAAAAATAGTCACACATGGACAATACTCATTCGTTGAGATTAGTCGTATGTTGACAAAAATAAATATTCATTTGTTGAATAGAATGAAGGGATATATGAAGCCGTGTTGATTAGATTAACGCCATTTTGACGTGAACGATATTTATATTGATTTTATTCATTTCGAAATGAATTGAGTATAAAACGATTTCGAAATGAATTGAATATAAAACGATTTCGAAATGAATTGAATATAAAACGATTTCGAAATGAATTGAATATAAAACGATTTCGAAATGAATTGAATATAAAACGATTTCGAAATGAATTGAATATAAAACGATTTCGAAATGAATTGAATATAAAACGATTTCGAAATGAATTGAATATAAAACGATTTCGAAATGAATTGAATATAAAACGATTTCGAAACGAATTGAATATAAAACGATTTCGAAATGAATTGAATATAAAACGATTTCGAAATGAATTGAATATAAAACGATTTTGAAATGAATCGAATATAAAACGAATTCGAAATAAATTGAATATATAACGAATTTGAATCAAATAGAAAACCAATTTGAATTGAATCGGATACAAAACCAATTTGAATTGAATCGAATAGAAAACCAATTTGAATTGAATCAAATAGAAAACCAATTTGAATTGAATCGAATAGAAAACCAATTTGAATTGAATCGAATAGAAAACCAATTTGAATTGAATCGGATAGAAAACCAATTTGAATTGAATCGAATAGAAAACCAATTTGAATTGAATCGAATAGAAAACCAATTTAAATTGAATCGAATAGAAAACAAATTTGAATTGAATCGAATAGAAAACCAATTTGAATTGAATCGAATAGAAAACCAATTTGAATTGAATCAAATAGAAAACCAATTTGAATTGAATAGAAAAGCAATTTGAATTGAATCGAATATAAAACGATTTCGAAATGAATTGAATAGAAAGAGAATTGAATTCAAATTGAATGGAAAGCGAATTGAATTCAAATTGAATGGAAAGCGAATTGAATTCAAATTGAATGGAAAGAGAATTGAATTCAAATCGAATAGAAAACCAATTTAAATTGAATATATAACGAATTTGATTTGAATTGAATATATAACGAATTCGAAATTGAATTGAAAACGAATAGAAATGAATTCAAATTGAATTGAAATTTGAATAGAAATGAAAGTAAAAAGAATTTATAATAGAAAATTCAATTTCGATTTAAATTTGAAATGGAATTTGAAATTGTTTTTGAAACGAATTTAAAACGATTTATAAAATTCGTTTTAAATAGAAATCGACGAATTATATATTATATTATATATATATATATATATATATATATATAATGGCCTGAATAGAACGCGCCGCGCCGCTGCAGTTCGTGAATCTCGACCATTTATTTCAAACGGACATTACGGGAGATCCGACCGTCGGATTCTCCTAAAACCGGAACCGTTGGGTTCGTATCGAAAAGAGCTTCCTAACGAATATTAGAAATTTGAAATCTAACGGTTGGATTTGGAGATACGTCCAAATCAAATTTGAAAAAGGTCGCTATAGGTGCAGTTCGATGGCCGTTGTTGGAAATCGACTGTACGGGCCTTGATAAAATTATTAAAAATAGTAATAATTTGTGTAAAATCAGAAGAAATGATTTGGGAAAATTTGGGATGAAAAACTCCATATTTGAAAAGATAAAAATAGATTTTTATCGAAATGAACTAGTTTGAACTCAATTTAAAACCCGGGTTTTTATTTTTAAATAAATAAATTAGATTTAAAAAGGGGTTTTAAATAATCAGAATTCCTAATATATTTGATTTGAATTGAACTAGAATTGATTTGTGGGTTTATCATGAACTGTGTTTTAAACAACACTAGTTCTTTAACCCGATGGTAAATAGAATGTGATTTGGGTTTGTCGTGAACGGTGTTTTAAATGACATTAGTTCTTTAACCCAGTAAAAGGAGTTTTAACGAATCTGCAATTAGATTGAAATGTAAATATCTAATCTAAATTATCAAATTTAGAAATGAGCGAGAATGGAGTATCACCAGTTTTGCTCCAAAGCGATAGTTAAATCTTTAATTAGATTTGAACGTGAAATGGTAATTAATTTTACCGATAACACCATGGTGTTAGATATGGAGTATTACCAGTTTTGCTTCATGGGATGAATAGGTTGGGATTGGGAAATAAAATAAATAATTACTTCGTTGTGGCTCACTAATCTCGACTAGTTTAGGAAACCATAATTTGGTTTGAACTGACATCCAAAGGAAGATTAAAGGATAAATTATAAAAAATTTATCTTGGATAAAATTAATGGGAACCTTTCCCTAAAAATGTGATTTTGTGAATAAAAGAATATTCTGAATTGGAATGAGGCGTATGTTGTGTTTGTGTAACATTTGTTTTAAATATACGCGGGTTGTTCGGAAAGGCCGGGTTTATACCCATTCTGAATAACCGATTCGACGATATGTCGAAGATGAAGACGGTGGTCGAAGACCGGAAGTCTTCACATCGTTTGGGTAATTACTGACGATCCTGATTGGGCTGTACACCCAAGAGGATGGAAATAGTTGGTGGTCATCCAGACGTACTTGGAGATGGATGGATATGCGAGGAAAGTGCCTCCGGTTTCGTTCAGACCCAGAACAGACTTGTAAATGGATTGTGTGTCTGACATTGGATTTTATTCTATGTTGATTGATTTCTATTAAATATACATCTGTTTGGCGGCGGAGAATTTATTCTTTTGCTTAACGCCCTTCTCTGAGACGTACGAGCTCAGAGGTTGTATATCGATGGATATCAGTCGCATGGCATGAATCGCCTGTGTGGCACGCTAAGATGCAATGATCAAGGCTTTTGTTGAAAAGCAGAGTCTTGTGGTTGATGATCAAAGCACGGCCTACGTGGCAGCTTTGTGTATAACATGAATTCGCGAGCCTCACACCTCGGTATGAGTTAAAAACGGGATACAGACTACAGGGAGAGCACGACGTTTCTTTCTAGCTTTGGTGGTGTCAGTGACTTACCAGCCCTGACATTTATATACTTTTCACCTTTGTGGTTGTTGGATGAGGCGCCTCGATTATAGGTCTGTAAGGACCGGGAAACATGTGTTCAGGAATTGCCAATCCTCTAACGTAAGTGAGGACCGGCCCTGAAGATCCAGGGGTTGCCCAGAGTGCGTAGCCCTGGGACATTTGCTAGAGTGTCTCGAACGCGGGGAGGAGCTTGCCCCTTGCCTCGACTCATGACGGAATTCCAATTTCCAATACGTGTATTGCGGCTTTATTTGTAGAGCCTAGTATGGCGACATAGTAGCATGGGATGCTATGCCGTCTATGATTTATATTTATGATTGAAATTGTTTTGACACTATACACTTATCATAGTATCAAATGATTTGTTTTAAACGTACCAAGCATGTTTGGCTATTATAAGGGAAAACCCTATCCTCCGGCTTGCGTTGCATTGTGTGATGGGACCTGGGTCTTATAATAGCTTCATTTTTTCGAAAAAGCATTGCGTTGTTTATCTATATGCACTAGTATTCTTGGGAGGAAACCCGTTCCGTGTTATATGGCGTGGTACCTTGAATTACTATCTTTTAAGTAAAGTTTTAAATAACTGTTTTAGTTCTCATACCAGTCACATGACTGACCTGGAGTTTATTGTTTTAACCTAAACTCTGGGTGCCCCTATTTTCCGCACGGGCAGCTAGTAGTTTTGGTTTTGCAGATTTATATTCACAGGATCCTGGTTTACAGCTACAATGATATCCGGAAAGCTCTGTATCCGTATTTCACCTTCAGTTGTGCTTTATATTATTTTTCCGCTGCTATGTAATTTATTGTAATCTCTGATATTTATCGAATGTAATTTATTCATTTCTACTCTGTATATTCTTGTATTCTGATGGTATTGTTGTAATAACAATGAAATGTTCTTCCGTTTGCATTCTGTTGTGTGTTGTTCTCAAAGTATCCGCTCTTTCCTTCACGGGGAAGTTACGGGTTCTTACAATTTAAATACATAGCAGCGGAAAATAAAACAATACACAACTAAAAGTAGATATGCGGATACAAAGCTTTCCGGATATCATTCCAGCTGTAAACCAGGATCCTGTGAATATAAATCTGCAAAACCCAAAACTACTAGCTGCCCTTGTCAAAATAAGGGCACCCAGAGTTTAGGTTAAAACAATAAACTCCAGGTCAGTCATGTGACTGGTGTGAGAACTAAAACAGATAATCTTTATTTTTAAAGTTAGGTAAATCAAGGGACCACGCCGCATAACACGGAACGGGTTTCTTCCCAAGAATACCAGTGCCTAAAACAAACAGCGCAATGCTAGATAAAGAAAATTGAAGCTGTTATAAGACCCAGGTCCTATCACACAATGCAACGCAAGCCGGGGGATAGGGTTTTCCCTTATAACAGCCAAAGAATGCTTGATACGTTTAAAACAAATCATTTGATACTATTATAAATGCATAGTGTATAAAACAACTTCAAATCATAAGTATCAATCATAGGCGACATGAGCGTCCCATGCCACTATGTCGCCATATATAGGTTTACAAATAAAACCGCAAATGTCACGTATTTGGAAATTGGATTTCCGTCTGTGAACCGAGGCCAGGGATCGTCCTCTACCGATTCGAGACGCTCTAGCCCGTGTCTCAGGAACAGCCGCAACTGCCCCTTGGATCGTCAGGGCCGGTCCACCGATGTGGATTATTATGCCTGAACAATACGTCTCCCCGCCCTTTGGGGCGTCAATGAGCCAACGAATGACTCCATCGGACCCGGATCGTCCGATCAAACCGAGGCGCCTCGCAACAACAACAACCAAACAAGTGAAAAGTATATAAATGTCAGGGCTGGTAGGTCACTGACACCACCCTAGCTAGAAGTAAACGCATGCCCTCCCTGATGTCCTCTCCCGTTTCTGGTTCACAACCGGGGTGTGAGGTTCGCGAATTCACGTTACACAAAGCTGTGCCACACAGGCCGTGCTTTGATCATCACCACAAGACTTTGCTTTTCAACAGGAGCCTTGATCATTTTCCACTTAGGCATGCCACACAGGCAATTCACTCTATGTGTTTGATATCCATCAGCATATAACCCCTGAGCTCGTACGTCTCAGAGAAGGGCGTTAAGTAAGAGAATAAATTCTCCGCCGCCAAACAGATATATATTTAATAGAAATCAATCACACAGACTAAAATCCAATGTCAGACACACAGTCCATTTACAAGTTCGCTCTGGGTCTGAATGAAACCGGAGGCACCTAGTACCCCGCATATCCATCGATCTCCAAGTACGTCTGGACGATCACCAACTGTTTCCATCTTCTTGGGTGTACAGCCCAATCAAGATCATCAGTAATCACTCAAACGACGTGAAGACCTCCGGTCTTCGACCATCGTCTTCATCTTCGACTTATCGTCGTATCAGTTATTCAGAATGGGATTAACCCGGTCTTTCCAAATAACTCGCGTATAATTTAAATAAGTGTTACACAAACACAACATACTCCTCATTCCAATTCATCAGTCACTAACCGTAAATTAATCAAAAGAATAATTTCCCAAATATTAACCCCGAAGGCCGAAACCAACATCAGATCAATATCCAGAAAACCATTCTGCTTGGCTAACCGACAGTTAGTTTCTAAATTTCACATTCATAGGGAAAGGTTACCATTAATTTTATCCAAGATAAATTCCTTGAATTTATTCTCTAATCTTCTTTTGAATTTCGATTCAACTAGTCGGGATTAACGAACCTTACCGAAGTAATCATTTGTTTTAATTTCCCAATCCCAACCTATTCATCCCATGAAGTAAAACTCATTATACTTCATATTTAACACCACGGTGTTATCGGTAAATTCAATTACCATTTCACGTTCAAATCTAATTAAAGATTTAACTAACGCCTGGAGCAAAACTGGTGATACTCCATTCTCGATCTTTCCAATCTAATTAAAGATTCATTAAAACTCCACTTAGTTTTAATCTGTGACTGGGTTAAAGAATCAGTTTCATTTGAAACACGGTTCACGATAAACCCAAAATCTCATTCCATTAATTATCGGGTTAAAGAACAAGTGTTATTTAAAAACACTGTTCACGATAAACCCAAAAATCAATATCAATTCAATTCCAATTAAATATTATTTAATTGGTACACTTCATTAAATCTAAATAAAAAGATTTAATCTTTTCTCAATTGGGTTCAAGAACAATGTTAATAAAGACACCATTCACGACAAACCCAAATCACATTTAATTTTAAATACAAGGCTCTGAATAGAAAATATATCGGCTTATATTCAACATCAAATTCTACGACCAACAAATATCGTATCGGAAATAACGATATATATATATATATATCTTTCAAATTTCCATAAAAACATCTGTATAATCACGAAATCTAACATCGAAATAATCCAAAGATCATTTCGATTCAAATCCATTCCAATATAATTATATTTCAAAACCATTTCAAATCCACTTTATTTATTTCAAAAATAAATGAATTATAATTCTAGTTCGAAACTAGTTCATTTCGATAAAAATCTATTTTTATCTTTCCAAATATAGAGTTTTTCATCCTTTCTTATAATTTTACACAAATTATTATTATTTTTAATAATTTTATCCAGGCCCGTACAGTCGATTTCCATCAACGGCCATCGAACTGCACTTACAACGACCTTTTTCAAATTTGATTTGGACGTATCTCCAAATCCAACCGTTAGATTTCTAATTTCTAATATTCGTTAGAAAGCTCTTTTCGATACGAACCCAACGGTTCCGGTTTTAGGAGAATCCGACGGTCGGATCTCCCGCAATATCCGTTCGAAGTCAATGGTCGAAATTCGCGAACTGCCGCGGCGCGGCGCGTTCTATTCAGGCCATTATATTATATATATATATAATATATAATATATACTTCGTCGTTTTCCTTTTAAAACGTGCTTTATAAATCGATTTAAATTCATTTTCAAAACGGTTTTAACTTCATATTCAATTTCAAATCAAAATTGAATATTCCAATATAAATTCGTTTTAAATTCATTTTCAAAACGGTTTCATTTCAAATTGATTTCTAATTCAATTTCAGTTCGTTTCCAATTCAATTTCAATTCGAATTCATTTATATTAAATTTAATTCGAATTTCAATTCTTTTCAAAATATCAGATTTTGAAATCACTTTCGATATTCATTATAACATGAATAAAATCGATATAAATATCGTTCACGTTAAAATGGCGTCAATCTAATCAACACGGCTTCTTATATTTCTATTTCAAATATTCTATTTCAAATATTCCTATTTAAAATATTTCTTTTTCAAATATTCTTTTTCAAAACTGGAATGAGGCCCAATCAATTACCATATAATGTTAATTATATGGGTTTTCTACAACACAAGTATATATCAACAACGATGAATAATCAACCATCATCCAAAGTGCATTCTACACTGTATAAGCATCAAATATAAATATTCAACGCTTATAACAGCCTGTCAATCAATCGATCGACATACAACTAAACAATCGGGATTGGTGTACGTCAAATATCATCTCAATACCCGTGTGGGGTTTTCAAGCAATCAAACACAGATTTTATTTGTGCAGTTGGGCGATGTGTAAAATTTATCGTCCCTATCAATGTCCTTCAAATAGGTGTACATAAACAAACCGTCCGGTTTGTAAATGAATATTTATTTATTCACATTCACGTTAAAAATTATATTTTTAACGATCAAACTATTTTATTCAACCTATGAATATTCTATTCGGTTCATTTATTAAATAAAATGTTATCTTTATTTTTCTAACTTATTTTTAGAAAAATTCGGTGGCATAACGGCACGATGCTAGAAACGGGACAAGGCCTAGCCTTATCCCCGGTCTAGTGAAGGCCCACGCCATTCACACATCAATCAAATCAATTTCATTTCACCAAACAATTCAATTCAAACCAAATAATCTAACCAACTACACAACCAAACAATTAAACAAACAAGCCATCCATGGTCTGTGGATGACGGGTGTCGGGTGCTACTAAACACCGTCTGCATCCTATATATATTTTAACTAGAAAAAGAGATTGAAGAGTGAGAAATTCTCACCGATAGCTATCCCAACTTCATGACACTTCATTTATAGAAATCTTCGCCGTTCTCGCCTTTCGTCACTTTCGTTGCCCGTATTCTCTACATATATAAAAATCACATTTTTACTTCGCTATTCAATATATAAAAATCGAATTTTTGCTTTGCTATTCTATATATAAAAATCGAATTTTTACTATGCTATTCAATATATAAAAATCGAATTTTTGCTTTGCTATTCTATATATAAAAATCGAATTTTTACTATGCTATTCAATATATAAAAATCGAATTTTTACTATGCTATTCAATATATAAAAATCAAATTTTTACTTATCTACATCATATAAAAATTCTATCTTTCATATATATTCTTTCATACTCTAAAAAAAATTAGATTTTTATAACATTAAAAATTGAATCCCTACGCATTTTTATAACTATAATCTATATAAAGATTTTCAGATCTTTAAAACAACCATATTTACAAATTATTTACGAATTTTAAAACAATGAAAATATATTTTAAAATAATGAAAATATATTTTAAAACTAACTTAACTGAAAGAAAAACTCACCGACGAAGAGGGAGGTGTTGCGTTCAAAGGAGGAAGGGGGGGAGTCTTGGCGTCGACGTCGCATCGTCGGAGGGGGTGTTCGCTGTCGGGGGGGGAAGGTGCTGGCGGAGTGCGGCGCTGGGGGAGGGTCGGACTGGGTTGCGGTGGCGTCGATTTGGTGGAATTGGGGAGGCTCGAACGTCGATTCGGTGGGGGAGAAGAGGAGGAGACTGGCGCGAGGGGGGGGGGGTCTGCCGGAGATCGACGGCGGCGGTGGAGGCAGCGACGAAGGGGAGGGGTCGGCGGATCGGGTTTTTCTCCTGATGTCGGGTTTTTTTTTTATTTAGAATGAACGGTGAAGATATTAAGGAAGGGGGTTATTATAATATTTTTTTTAATTAATTAATTTATTTAATTTCAAAAAAAAAGCAACTTTTATTTTCGACCTCGAAACGAGACCCACCGCCTGTCGTCCCTAGCTAATTACCCTCATTCCGAACACAATGGGATATGTATCGTAAGCTGATTCGACAGTTTCGATCAGTTTTCGTTAAAATCAACATATAACTCTATATATTGAATTTGAACGCGCATTTCTATTTACCGGGGTCGCATACTAACTCTATAAATTGCAGAAAAATATTTTCTAGCTTTGTATTGACGATGCGGTCCTAACAAAATTAGTTTCGTCGAATTCTGATGCCGTTGGAAAAATGGCCATTTTCCAGTCGATTAAAATCAACGGAAACTGGTCAAACGCGTTTTCCTTTGCCACGCTCACATATTGATTCGAAAAATTATGAAAATTGGAACCTAGCAATAACTTTACATCATGGATCCAACAAAAGTGGTTTCGTTGAAATCCGAGGTCGTTTGCAAAATTCCCATTTTTAAGGGCCTGAATTCCATAGCGACTATTCATAATTTTTAACTGGACATATCTTTTGATTCCCTTTATGAAATTTCGATTTGTCAGATTCGTTGGAAAGATATTATCAATTAGATCCTATTATTTTTGGTTTCGCTAAAATCCGGATTATTTTGCACCCGGTACATTCAATTGAAGTTTGAAATCGAATTATCGAACTACCGCGCCATTTTCAATTCTATTTATAATTATATATAATTATTTATATTCTAACGACGACGTATATAAAATATACGTTCGAGTTATATTCAAAAGAAATTTCCCATCGATTTTATTTAAAATAATTCATTTTAATTATTCAAAATTCATTAAAACTGCCAAAATAAAAATGTTAAACCGGCCCAGATTTTCGGGTTATTACAATCTCCCCCACTTAAAACTTTTCGTCCCCGAAAAGGAACAAAGTCGAAAGTGGTTTGATTAATCAACTCTACGTTCGATCTGGCTTCCATTCTCTAACTTTCCAGTTTCTGAGAATTTTCAAATTCTTCAAAAATTTGGCTAACACCCTAAATTTTAGAAAAATTTCGCCATAACCTCCCCTGCACCGGGAGCCACGGGAAAATCCCGAAATTGCCATATAGGCCTTCGGATCTCAAAAAGAAAAAGAAAAAGCCAAGCGGCTAGCCAATAGGCTCATAAAATCATCATCACCCAAACAAAACAGTAAATTATATAGTAAACATGTACCTATTTGTCGGGCAAACAAATTTTATTCTCTGCTCTAGCCTCCTTGCTATGACCTATTCAATGTAAGTACAAGTATATGCAAGCAAATGTGATAAATTTTCAATACAACTCACTTTTTGGTACAATTTGACTAAATGGTTTAAATATTAATTAATCAACCAATAATCAAACAATACAACCATCAATCAATTAGTTGATTAGCTTTTGAAATTCATAACTTTGATACATAGTCAAAAATCAAATTTTTGATGCCAAATCACAACAATAGGCCCTATCTAATTTTTGGTTCTCACACCAGTCAATAGGAAATATATAGAAATCTCACTTTCGTCACTCGAATATAAACACTGATGATGAGGCCTCATCATCAGAATCATCTCCGGGCGACTAGAGTGTGATTCTATATCTATCCAATATATTAAAATTTCGAACACACGTTTGCAAGGCGTATATGAAAAATCTCTATATACTGGACTGTCCTAATCAATATAAATAAATAATCAAATACGAATAATTGATTTTAAATTTTCAAAACAAAATTTGTTTTCATTTTAAAAATATACTCTTCACACTCGTTCTAGGATACTACTGATCCCATCTCTAACGAGTCATTCCCATCGGATGTTACTAATCCAATATCTGATGAATTCTTTCATATGGTTATAATGTGCCTTGTTCTCTGAGCTTGGTAAACCAAAGCTTTGATACCAACTGTGACGAAAAGGAATTTCGCTCGGTCTGAACCAGTCGCTAAACCGACCCAGACCGTTCGAAACGCCCTATCGTTTGAGAACACGACAAAATAGAACGCAGACGGAAGAACGTTTCATTGTATATTACAACAATGCATCAGATTACAAGAATATACAGAGTATAAACAAACATATATTACACAGAAATATCAGAGACTTAAATTACATTTAAAAACATAGCAGCGGAAAATAATACAATACACAACTAGAAGTAGATATGCGGATACAAAGCTTTCCGGATATCATTCCAGCTGTAAACCAGGATCCTGTGAATATAAATCTGCAAAACCCAAAACTACTAGCTGCCCGTGTCAAAATAAGGGCACCCAGAGTTTAGGTTAAAACAATAAACTCCAGGTCAGTCATGTGACTAGTGTGAGAACTAAAACAGTTAATCTTTATTTTTAAAGTTAGGTAAATCAAGGGACCACGCCGCATAACACGGAACGGGTTTCTTCCCAAGAATACCAGTGCCTAAAACAAACAGCGCAATGCTAGATAAAGAAAAATGAAGCTGTTATAAGACCCAGGTCCTATCACACAATGCAACGCAAGCCGGGGGATAGGGTTTTCCCTTATAACAACCAAAGAATGCTTGATACGTTTAAAACAAATCATTTGATAGTATTATAAGTGCATAGTGTATAAAACAACTTCAAATCATAAGTATCAATTATAGGCGACATGAGCGTCCCATGCCACTATGTCGCCATATATAGGTTTACAAATAAAACCGCAAATGTCACGTATTTGGAAATTGGATTTCCGTCTGTGAACCGAGGCCAGGGATCGTCCTCTACCGATTCGAGACGCTCTAGCCCGTGTCTCAGGAACAGCCGCAACTGCCCCTTGGATCGTCAGGGCCGGTCCACCGATGTGGATTATTATGCCTGAACAATACGTCTCCCCGCCCTTTGGGGCGTCAATGAGCCAACGAATGACTCCATCGGACCCGGATCGTCCGATCAAACCGAGGCGCCTCGCAACAGCAACAACCAAACAGGTGAAAAGTATATAAATGTCAGGGCTGGTAGGTCACTGACACCACCCTAGCTAGAAGGAAACGCATGCCCTCCCTGATGTCCTCTCCTGTTTCTGGTTCACAACCGGGGTTTGAGGTTCGCGAATTCACGTTACACAAAGCTATGCCACACAGGTCGTGCTTTGATCATCACCACAAGACTTTGCTTTTCAACAGGAGCATTGATCATTTGCCACTTAGGCATGCCACACAGGCAATTCACTCTATGCGTTTGATATCCATCAGCATATAACCCCTGAGCTCGTATGTCTCAGAGAAGGGCGTTAAGCAAGAGAATAAATTCTCCGCCGCCAAACAGACATATATTTAATAGAAATCAATCACACGGACTAAAATCCAATGTCAGACACACGGTCCATTTACAAGTTCGCTCTGGGTCTGAACGAAACCGGAGGCACCTAGTACCCCGCATATCCATCGATCTCCAAGTACGTCTGGACGATCACCAACTGTTTCCATCTTCTTGGGTGTACAGCCCAATAAAGATCATCAGTAATCACTCAAACGACGTGAAGACCTCCGGTCTTCGACCATCGTCTTCATCTTCGACTTATCGTCGTATCAGTTATTCAGAATGGGATAAACCCGGTCTTTCCAAATAACTCGCGTATAATTTAAATAAGTGTTACACAAACACAACACACGCCTCATTCCAATTCATCAGTCACTAACCGTAAATTAATCAAAAGAATAATTTCCCAAACATTAACCCCGAAGGCCGAAACCAACATCAGATCAATATCCAGAAAACCATTCTGCTTGGCTAACCGATAGTTAGTTTCTAAATTTCACATTCATAGGGAAAGGTTCCCATTAATTTTATCCAAGATAAATTCCTTGAATTTATTCTCTAATCTTCTTTTGAATTTCGATTCAACTAGTCGGGATTAACGAACCTTACCGAAGTAATCATTTGTTTTAATTTCCCAATCCCAACCTATTCATCCCATGAAGTAAAACTGGTTATACTTCATATTTAACACCACGGTGTTATCGGTAAATTCAATTACCATTTCACGTTCAAATCTAATTAAAGATTTAACTAACGCCTGGAGCAAAAGTGGTGATACTCCATTCTCGATCTTTTCAATCTAATTAAAGATTCATTAAAACTCCACTTAGTTTTAATCTGTGACTGGGTTAAAGAATCAATGTCATTTGAAACACGGTTCACGATAAACCCAAAATCCCATTCCATTAATTATCGGGTTAAAGAACAAGTGTTATTTAAAAACACTGTTCACGATAAACCCAAATATCAATATCAATTCAATTCCAATTAAATATTATTTAATTGGTACACTTCACTAAATCTAAATAAAAAGATTTAATCTTTTCTCAATTGGGTTCAAGAACAATGTTAATAAAGACACCATTCACGACAAACCCAAATCACATTTAATTTTAAATACAAGGCTCTGAATAGAAAATATATCGGCTTATATTCAACATCAAATTCTACGACCAACAAATATCGTATCGGAAATAACGATATATATATATATATATATATATATATATATATCTTTCAAATTTCCATAAAAACATCTGTATAATCACGAAATCTAACATCGAAATAATCCAAAGATCATTTCGATTCAAATCCATTCCAATATAATTATATTTCAAAACCATTTCAGATCCACTTTATTTATTTCAAAAATAAACGAATTATAATTCTAGTTCGAAACTAGTTCATTTTGATAAAAATCTATTTTTATCTTTTCAAGTATAGAGTTTTTCATCCCGATTTTTCCCAAATCATTTCTTATAGTTTTACACAAATTATTATTATTTTTAATAATTTTATCCAGGCCCGTACAGTCGATTTCCTTCAATGGCCATCGAACTGCACTTACAGCGACCTTATTCAAATTTGATTTGGACGTATCTCCAAATCCAACCGTTAGATTTCTAATTTCTAATATTCGTTAGAAAGCTCTTTTCGATACGAACCCAACGGTTCCGATTTTAGAAGAATCCGACGGTCGGATCTCCCGCAATATCCGTTCGAAGTCAATGGTCGAAATTCGAGAACTACCGCGGCGCGTTCTATTCAGGCCATTATATTATATATATAATATATATAATATATACTTCGTCGTTTTCCTTTTAAAACGTGCTTTATAAATCGATTTAAATTCATTTTCAAAACGGTTTTAACTTCATATTCAATTTCAAATCAAAATTGAATATTCCAATATAAATTCGTTTTAAATTCATTTTCAAAACGGTTTCAATTCAAATTGATTTCTAATTCAATTTCAGTTCGGTTCCAATTCAATTTCAATTCGAATTCATTTATATTAAATTTAATTCGAATTTCAATTCTTTTCAAAATATCAGATTTTGAAATCACTTTCGATATTCATTATAACAGGAATAAAATCGATATAAATATCGTTCACGTTAAAATGGCGTCAATCTAATCAACACGACTTCTTATATTTCTATTTCAAATATTCTATTTCAAATATTCCTATTTCAAATATTTCTTTTTCAAATATTCTTTTTCAAAACTGGAATGAGGCCCAATCAATTACCATATAATGTTAATTATATGGGTTTTCTACAACACATGTATATATCAACAACGATGAATAATCAACCATCATCCAAAGTGCATTCTACACTGTATAAGCATCAAATATAAATATTCAACGCTTATAACAGCATGTCAATCAATCGATCGACATACAACTAAACAATCGGGATTAGTGTACGTCAAATATCATCCCAATACCCGTGTGGGGTTATCAAGCAATCAAATACAGATTTTATTTATGCAGTTGGGCGATGTGTAAAATTTATCGTCCCTATCAATGTCCTTCAAATAGGTGTACATAAACAAACCGTCCGGTTTGTAAATGAATATTTATTTATTCACATTCACGTTAAAAATTATATTTTTAACGATCAAACTATTTTATTCAACCTATGAATATTCTATTCGGTTCATTTATTAAATAAAATGTTATCTTTATTTTTCTAACTTATTTTTAGAAAAATTCGGCGGCATAACGGCACGATACTAGAAACGGGACAAGGCCTAGCCTTATCCCCGGTCTAGTGAAGGCCCACGCCATTCACACATCAATCAAATCAATTTCATTTCACCAAACAATTCAATTCAAACCAAATAATCTAACCAACTACACAACCAAACAATTAAACAAACAAGCCATCCATGGTCTGTGGATGACGGGTGTCGGGTGTTACTAAACACCGTCTGCATCCTATATATATTTTAACTAGAAAAATAGATTGAAGAGTGAGAAATTCTCACCGATAGCTATCCCAACTTCACGACACTTCATTTATAGAAATGTTCGCCGTTCTCGCCTTTCGTCACTTTCGTTGCCCGTATTCTCTACATATATAAAAATCACATTTTTACTTCGCTATTCAATATATAAAAATCGAATTTTTGCTTTGCTATTCTATATATAAAAATCGAATTTTTACTATGCTATTCAATATATAAAAATCGAATTTTTGCTTTGCTATTCTATATATAAAAATCGAATTTTTACTATGTTATTCAATATATAAAAATCGAATTTTTACTATGCTATTCAATATATAAAAATCGAATTTTTACTTATCTACATCATATAAAAATTCTATCTTTCATATATATTCTTTCATACTCTAAAATAAATTAGATTTTTATAACACTAAAAATTGAATCCCTACGCATTTTTATAACTATAATCTATATAAAGATTTTCAGATCTTTAAAACAACCATATTTACAAATTATTTACGGATTTTAAAACAATGAAAATATATTTTAAAACAATGAAAATATATTTTAAAACTAACTTAACTGAAAGAAAAACTCACCGACGAAGAGGGAGGCGTTGCATTCAAAGGAGGAAGGAGGGGGGAGTCTTGGCGTCGACGTCGCATCGTCGGAGGGGGTGCTCGCTGTCGGGGCGGGGGGAAGGTGCTGGCGGAGTGCGGCGCTGGGGGAGGGTCGGACTGGGTTGCGGTGGCGTCGATTTGGTGGAATTGGGGAGGCTCGAACGTCGATTCGGTGGGGGAGAAGAGGAGGAGACTGGCGCGAGGAGGGGGTCTGCCGGAGATCGACGGCGCCGGTGGAGGCAGCGACGAAGGGGAGGGTCGGCGGATCGGGTTTTTCTCCTGATGTCGGGGTTTCTTTTTTTTTTAGAATGAACGGTGAAGAGATTAAGGAAGGGGGGTTATTATAATATATTTTTTTAATTTATTTATTTATTTAATTTCAAAAAAAAGCAACTTTTATTTTCGACCTCGAAACGAGACCCACCGCCTGTCGTCCCTAGCTAATTACCCCCATTCCGAACACAATGGGATATGTATCGTAAGCTGATTCGACCGTTTCGATCAGTTTTCGTTAAAATCAACATATAACTCTATATATTGAATTTGAACGCGTATTTCTATTTACCGGGGTCGCATACTAACTCTATAAATTGCAGAAAAATATTTTCTAGCTTTGTATTGACGATGCGGTCCTAACAAAACTAGTTTCGTCGAATTCTGATGCCGTTGGAAAAATGGCCATTTTCCAGTCGATTAAAATCAACGGAAACTGGTCAAATGCGTTTTCCTTTGCCACGCTCACATATTGATTCTAAAAATTATGAAAATTGGAACCTAGCAATAACTTTACATCACGGATCCAACAAAAGTGGTTTCGTCGAAATCCGAGGTCGTTTGCAAAATTCCCATTTTTAAGGGCCTGAATTCCATAACGACTATTCAGAATTTTTAACTGGACATATCTTTTGATTCCCGTTATGAAATTTCGATTTGTCGGATTCGTTGGAAAGATATTATCAATTAGATCCTATTATTTTTGGTTTCGCTAAAATCCGGATTATTTTGCACCCGGTACATTCAATTGAAGTTTGTAATCGAATTATCGAACTACCGCGCCATTTTCAATTCTATTTATAATTATATATAATTATTTATATTCTAACGACGACGTATATAAAATATACGTTCGAATTATATTCAAAAGAAATTTCCCGTCGATTTTATTTAAAATAATTCATTTTAAATATTCAAAATTCATTAAAATTGCCAAAATAAAAATTTTAAACCGGCCCAGATTTTCGGGTTATTACAATATATATGTTAACATATCAGCATATAGAATGAAATTCAATTTTTTTATCTCAAAGATTTAAACTTTCAAACTTTACTCCATCTTTTTTCAATTAGAAAATGCCAGATAAAATTCTACTTATTAAATCTATCTGCATACTTATTTTCTTATATTTCTTTTCAAAATATATATATTAAAATATATAATTAAAAAAATTACATAAACATGTTAATATGATATACAGAGTTAATATAACTTTTTGATATCGTTATAAAATATTAATTTATTCATCTTTTATATAGCTTAAACATGCGTAGTTTAACTTATATATTATTCTTATGATTTCATAACAATTTTGGGTTACATTATCACAAATACTATTTGTAACTTAATACTAATTTTGACTTCTTATTGAGATTTATAAAACTTGTATATTTTATTTAATATAAAGAAATATATATATACATGATTTTTTTTAAGTAGTTTAAATTACTTTATAATGTTTCCTTCTATAGTATAAATGGTTTTTTAGCAAATAAATATGTTTTGATTTCTAAAGCTTAAGTTTAAAATTGATTTAAATGTATATCTCATAAATTAAATTTTAAGTTCTATTTAAATTAGTTTTATATATACTTATGAATATATGTTTGTATAGCTTACTTTATATTATACAAAAAAAAATTTAAAGAACAAAAATGTGTGATCTTCTAAAAAGAAGAGAGCACACATATAAAATAAAAAACAAAAAAGCTACAATATCCAGTATAGAACAAAAAGAATCAAAGCAAAAACAAAACACGACTCTAAGAATGTAAAGGATAGTGGATAGATGAGCTCCGGAAAAACCATCGCCTATCATACTCCAATATCGAATTCCGGCAAAGCCACCACCCGATAATAAAGTATATCTACTCCAATACAATAAACCAGTCACTCCAAAAAAAAACACAAAAATAGAGCAGTACAACTCCAAAAACTCTCCAAAACCAAACATAAAAAGAAATCCAAAGCTAATGCCAATCACCAATCCAGACAGCAATCACAAAGCTCCACAGCAACAATTAACAACCTGAAACCTGAAAGAAACTAGGCAAACCATAAGTACCCATCACACATATATATGAGTATATATGTATATATATATATATACACACACCAGAATATATATATATATATATATGTGAACAAGAAATAAAAAAGAAAAAGAGACAAACAAACAATACCAGAAAACAGAAATTAACAACAAATACAAGATCAATCACCTCTAAAATAACTAATGATTCTAATAAATAAACTCAAATTAGACCTAACCTTAAGCAAAAAACAACCAAAACGCGACTCACCAAAAAACTTAAATCGCGAGTTGGACATCCAGTCCAGACAGTACTTAACTGTCGTAATGATTAAATATTCAACGGACACTGAATTAGAATGAAAAAAATCTCTGATTCCTCTCCAACCAAATGAACCAACTGGTGATAATAACTAAAGAATCCAACACATATCTCTGCCTAGGATTATAAACAAATCTACAACGATCCCAATACTCAACATAGCTACAAAAAGAATTAAAACAACCAAAAATAAAATTCCTAAAAACCATAGTTAAAATATAATTGCTAAAATTGCAAGAGAAAAATAAATGATCAACATCTTCATCCAAAAGACTACAAAAATAACATTTAACATCAAAAATAATATTCTTCTTCCTTAAAAGCTCAACCGTATTAAGCTTCTTATGAATAATCAACCATATAAGAAACTTAGCCTTAGGAGGAGAATTAGAATTCCAAATAAACTTAAAAGGGAGCAAAGAAACACCAAAAAATTAATAAAATTATACATAGAATTAATAGAGTAGACTAAACTCTTATCCAAACCCCAACTAAAAGAATCACCATTCTCATCCAAATGATAAAAGGCCAACTTAGCTTTTAGTAAGGCTAATTGCCTTAACAAACCCCCTTCTAAAATATTATCAAAAGAAAACTCCCACGGGGGATCTAAATCCCTTCTATGAAGATTAGCAATTAAGGCATTCTTAAAGCCGCAAATATTAAAAAGCTCACTATTATTTACCTTACAAATATTATTACCGAATATTATAAAATTTTTATATTCTATTTAGAAAGATCTTCAATTTTTACAATATTTACCCTACTCATATTATTTAACTTCATGATTTTTCTGAATATTTTACTACTTATCATGAATATATATTTTAAACTCTTATCTTTATTATTATTTTAATAAATTTCATTAAAATAATTAACCTAGGTCTAGAAATTAACATTATATTTGTTTGATTTAAATAATTTATAATAGCTAGATAGTACTTTGAATATATTTTACCAAAATAGATATTATCACCAAATCATTCTGCATACTATTATTATACATCTTATTTCATATCATCATTATAAATTACAATTGCATTTCAAATCAAGATTATTCGCACCATAAGTTGCATTTCATATTGTTTTGCATATGACATACATTTCATACTACATTATAATCAACATACTTCACACACTGCATTACATGTTAACTTTAACCCTACACATAACAAGTATATAGTATGAAAAGTTTTTATTGGAAACATAGGATTATTAATTAAATACATAACATATTTACTTTATCTTGATTAATTTAATTGAATTGATTAACTTATTTGGTTTGTTTGCTTGACTTGAATAACTTGATTTACTTACTTGACATGGTTAATTTCATTAGTGGGTGATAGGTTTGTTAGAAATATACTTATGAATTTATAGTTGATAGGATCTTTATAGGTTTTAGAATAGATAGAAGTTACAAGAAATGTTTAGTATCATGTTTGAGTTGATGTTTTGTGACAACAAAACTTAAAATGTTTTGTTCTGAGGTATATCAAGATTCAGTCTCCGGTTCATATTTCGTCGAACAATCCTTCCTAATTCACATTTTTGTTGATTGATTCATTGACTGGATTAAATTACTTTACTTATATCATAATTTTAAGGATATCTTATCAGAGTTATTTCTAAGTCTAGATTAAGGTTTTATTATAGTTTTAAGGGAACTAGAGTACAGGTTAGGCCACTAGTTAGTGATGACCCATAACAATTGGAGGTTTAGTCTTGTATTAGATTAAAGGGGGAGTTTTATAGTTTCTAGGTTTAATTAAAGGTTCAAGAAGTGTTTATTAACACACGTTATTTAATTTGATTGATTTGGTTGATTGCTTACATTGATTGCTTGAATTAATTGCTTAAATAGATTGCTTGAATTAATTGCTTGAAATGCTTGTTTGGATTGATTGTTAGAATTGATTATAAACATTGATTAGATTGCCTTGTTTATTATTCTTCTATTAGACTAGTATAGTCATAATTTTAGGGGGATTTATAATCTTTTAGGCTTAAAATCATAGAGCTAGAGGGGGATATAAGGGTATCATAGAATCAGGGATAATTGCATAGAATATTATAGTAGAATGTGCATAGATAGATACAGGATTTATGGGGAGTATTTTATGATTATAGATTTAGGACTCAAAGGGATTACATTACTTTAGTATAGGAATTATTTGGATAGTTATAGGATTTAAGGGGAGTACGTTTAGAATTTCTTTTTGATAATGCCAAAGGGGGAGAAATTATAAAATATAGGCATAGTTTTTAGGATTCTTACAGACAGGGGGAGCATAGAAGGAACATCATCAAACAGGTATATACAGGCATGATATTTTATAAACTAATGTTGTCATCATCAAAAAGTGGGAGATTGTCGAAGAATGGAGTTTTGATGACAACAACCTTATTTCAATTATCATTGATTATAAAATATATGCTAACACTTTTTGTATAATATATGTGTGTGTGTATGTGCTGAAATTATATACAGGAAATATTATTGAAGACTGCACAGTTATAAAGATGATAGAGATTCAATGATCAGAGAAAATTCAAGACTCTTGAGTAATCAAGATTTCAAGAGTTCAAGATTAATATATTTATAGAGTCTAGATTTTGTAAGACTCTAAATAGTACTCCAGGTTCAAATTCTAATTTTCAAAATTCTAATTTTTAAATTCTGATTTTCAATTCTATCCTCAATCCTCTCCATTTTGTTTTTCTATTTATCCTCAATTCTCTCTATTTTGTTTTTCTATTTTATTTCTATTTTTATTCTTGTTGGTTTTTCAAACTTAAATTTTTTTATATACTTTATATTTATATTTTATATAATTTAAAAACTTATAGTTTTATAAATATATTTATATAGTTCGGAAGTATGTTTTCATATGATTTTCTATCATATAATATTAATTTACAACACTAGAATTTTACTCAAGAATTTCCAGAATTAGTTTTTATCAAAATAATTGAAAAAAGTTTTGAAAATGAAAAATACACATGAGTATGTCAACATAGCAAAAAGTGTATGTCGACATATAACTGTATTTTTTCTAATTTTGAAGGGAAGTGTCTTTTCACTTTTTGAAATGCTTACGAACCATTTCAACCCTTCATACTCTATAAAAAGAGGTTAAGACCAAATTTTTTAACACATCTTCTTTTCTAACTTCATACTTTTTCATCCCACCATTATTCTTAATCATTTTTATGATTCTTACATTTATACTCCGCCGAAATCACTTTTGTTTTGATCAAACTTCTTCTCTCTACACTCTCTACTCTCTGAATTAAGAGCTATTGAAGAGTTATAGGGCTATTTTGTAATTGCTTGGGTTGAATAAACCCTATTTGTAAGTCAAAGAGGAATCGGTGTATCCTGGTAGCCATGAAATCAAGGAATAGGAGTCGATGTTCCCTTGTTGAGCCGTGAAATCAAGGGATAGGAGTCGGTGTCTACTTGTTGAGCCGTGAAATCAAGGAGGTTGTATTTGACTATTGGAAATAGTAATAAAACTCTGCACAATCCATCGTTATGCGGGACTGGACGTATGAGTGATCCGAACCAGTATAAAATCGGGTGTGTTCTTTCCTTTTTCTGCATTTTTATTTCTGTTTATTTTGCATCTATGTTTGAATCTGTGTTTGTGATTGTGTTTGTGTTGTTTGATTCATTCCATAATTCTCTTTAGTTTTCAGTTTTGTTTAAATTCTTACAAACACTATTCACCCCCCTCTAGTGTTTGCTTTACCTAAACGATCCATTCCGCAGTCCCTAACATGTCCCACTTAGAAGGTCTTCAGGTCGGATCGGAGTTCTATGGAAAATTACTTCGGATCAGGTCGGGCCAGAGTTTAAGGGAAATAATGACGACTTGAATCAAGGATGTTATCTGGAACCCCATCGGATTGGATCGGTTAAGGACCATCCAAACTGATCCGACTTGTTATGAATTACTCCAGTCACCCGAAGAACCCCTCGCTCCACCTTCAACATCATACAACCCGATTCGATCTTTTTCTAATCCTCCAACCTTTACCATCTTCTTCCTCCTTTTCACCACACCAAAGACCAAATTTCCACCATCTCTTCTTATCCATCAAAACAAGGAGCTAACCCAAGTGTTAATCCCTTCAACACCGAGCGCAGTTCATTTACGCCACCGCTTGGAGGCGACGGTGACATCGCCATCGACGGCGGCGGCGGCCCAGATGATCTTAATACTGGCTCCACCATCGATTTGACCAAAACGACATGGATTAGAACGAGGATTCCAAGCTTATTTATACAAAATCAAAGATTAAAACACACATGACAAAGAATTCAAACCCACCTATGTCGAATCTGAAAATTGGATTAAAATCGATTAAAAGTGAATTAGGGGTTTTTGGTGGAATTAAAGTGAATTTGCAACAGTGAAAATAAAAGAAGAAGAAGAAGAAGAAGAAGAAGAAGTGCTCATAGGTTTATATACGGAATTGAAGTGGTCGTTCATGTTCCTGATGTGATGTCCCCGACCGGTCCATCAGCCCAACAACTGAAATGACCCATAGGCTCATTCGGTCCGGATATACAAGCGAGTCGAGCGGCTTCGATCCGACCCAGTAGCTCAAATATAGAAATGACCTGAAATACAATTGTTTTAAGAGTATATACGTGAATCATGTGGTTGTAATCTTCCCCCACTACTCAAACCATGATTCGACGATGGAAAAATAGGTTCAGATGAGTTTGAAAGTAAGAAAGTATTGAAAAAGGTTCCATAATGCTATGTAGACACGTGGATGTGTTCGGAGGGGATGCTTTCATTAGATTAAGTAATTATAACCTTTTAAGATAACGGAAATCAGAGGACTTACCTCGAAACTCGATTATACCCTGGTTAAAAACTCCAGTTTGATGAATGCAGCAGAAATGATGGTGAATCTAATATCGTATTTATACATGGCGCAAATATCAAGAAACACGACTTCACCAAACGACGTGACTCTATAGGTAGACTCTACTATTGATTCTCACCGGTTCATGGATCAATATGTTGCAATTTCAAAGCACGTCTCATTTTCAATGAAACATACTTCGAGGGGGTAAAATGTTATCCTGCTTTGTAACCAGGCTATCCAAAGCTTGGGAATTTAACATTGAGTTCACTTGAAGGTGAGAGATATAGTCAATCAAAGAGAGAAACCAATAGGATCAGCTGTGAGATGAATTATAGGATTGAAAAGGCTTTTATCTTTGAAATCACCAAAAATCAGGAAGTCAGTTCGGATCAGATTGCTCGGATTGGCCTCGAATTGTCAAGTTGTTGAAGCTAACCGATGAACAACGGGTCGGTTCGGTGTACCTTTAGCCGATCTGATCTGATGACTGTTGCCAGGAGTGGTTATACATCATGATGCTACAAACAAGGGACGGTTATAACCTACTTACCCATGACATCTGTAACACCCTGAATTTTCTGTGAATATTAAAATTAACAATCTTAAGAATAATTAATTATTAAAGTGAGAATTAAGGGAAATGGGTTATGCTATTGCGTTTGTCTCGAAATTCTGCTTAGAATAGAGTCCAAGTTTTTGTAAATCGGACTTCGTATGAGGAAGTTATGGCCCTCGGAAGTTTCAGTAATTTATATAAATCAAAACACTTCAGAATAAATTCGAAATTCAAACAAGGGAGTAGTCTGGGCGGGAATTCTCCCACCCAAGGGCCAGGTCGACCAGGGGGTCGACATATCCCCCCCCCCCCCCGGGAAGATCTGAAATGTGATGGTTTCTGAATCTGTGCTGAGTCATTATGGCCGATGTGGCTGTTCTAGATAACTCTATCTAGTCATGGATGGCTGGGATTGCTCCTATGATAATCGAACGGCTTAGGTTGATTCAAACTTTTATAAAAGAGTGCCTAGACTCAAACCCTAAACCAAAACAAAATTTGTCTGTTGGCCACCATGTTGCTGCTAGGATAGTTCTCCTTCCTAAAGCTTAGGATTTAACAAGTCAGAATTTCAATTCAAAAGACGAACAAACCATTCTCTTCTCTAACCTATCTTTTTGAGTACTATTTCATTCACAATATAATTAATAAATTAATAATGATGGGTTGTACTTGGATTATAAGAACATGTCTGTTGAATCACGTGATGTTGTTTAACTTTGTTATCTTATGTTGGTAGATCTATTTCATATTTAACTTGATTCATTTTATGCAAGTTTGGGATGTTAAATCATATGTTAATTCATATGTGAATTTTATGCAAGTTTGGAATGTTAAATCATATGTTAATTTATATGTGAATCTTATGCAAGTTTGGGATGTTAAATCATATGTTAATTCAAATGTGAATCTTATGCAAGTTTGGATGTTAAATCATATGCTAATTCGTATGTGAATTTTATGCAAGTTTCGGATGTTAAATTGTAGGTTAGTTTGAATATGAATCTTATGCAAGTCTATATGTGAATTGTACACAAGTTTATATGTGAATCAAGTATATACATATGCTAGTTTATATGCAAAAACATGTGATAAATTCATATGCAAGTTGTAGAAATCCATATGCAAGTTTAGGTGAAAAACTATATTCACATTTTTGGGTGAAAATCATATTCACATATGCAAGTTAGGTAAGACCCATAATTTATATATGCAAGTTCACAATTTCATGCTAGATCTATATTAATATCCATGGTAGTTTATGCAAATATATGATTCTATATGACCATTGTCTATGCAAATTATTGGCTATGCAAATTATTGGCTATGCAATTTTATGTTATATTTCCTATTTTCAAGTCAGATCTATTTTTATGGTTTATGCAAGTTGTGCTGTTTCTTTTTTTATAAGTTAGACTATTTGCGAGTCTAACATATTCCATATTTGAACGTACGAATAGCGTGGGGACAATGGGAAAATATTAACTGGCATAAAATGGCTTTAAAAGCAAATAATTAAATTGAGACATTAATTGGTATAATTTTTATACCTAAAAAGTATGGAAATAATTTAGGTGATAATTATGGACATAATTAATTTGGAAATTATTGACAATTTGAATTGGGATAATTAATTCATATTAGGGTGAAATAATTTGTAATAATAAATGCCTAAGACACGAGGTCAGACTCGTTTGTGGTGTAAGACTGCCCGGACCCGCCCGACAAATCCAGCAACCACAAACGGTAGTCTAATGTGAGAGGTCAAAGGCATAAATTAAATGCGTAACAGTTGTAAAGACACGAGGTTAGACTTGTTTGTGGTGTAAGACTGTCTGGACCTGCCGGCAAATCCAGCAACCACAAACGGTAGTCTAATGTGAGAGGTCTTACAAGGTTACGGTTATAATGAATTAAGTAACACTTAACCAAGTTAAACATGTGGTGGGACATGGAGGTTAAGTGGGTGACATGGGTGACATGTGAAATACGATTAGAAACACTTAACCAAATTTAAACATGTAAGAAGACATGAATGAGATGGGGTTAAGTGGAAAATTCTAGTGGGGACCAAGCATAGGTGGAAAGCTTATGTCAAGCATTGGGGGCCCATTTCAAACTAGTAACCCATTAATTATCTTTGTGAGCTCGAATTAGATCGAGGACGGGACACGCTTACCGGGTTTGATTGTAAGAGGTCAAAACGGGTTAACGGTGGCAACGCAAGTCCAACGGGGTCATGTGCGTGCGTGGGCCCGGGCTGGTAGGTAAAACATTGTTGCATCGTGTAGATATAAGCCGTGCATCTTTAGTGGTATCGGGTTGCCATTTTAGGGAGTGATACACCCCACTGTGGGACCAGCACGGGTATCTACGAGTTAAGGAGCCGATCACATGGGGGTAGTGGGTAGAACTAGTGGAGATAGGGGCAAGCGGCACCTATGAAGACAACTAGGGGTACACGAAACTACCATTATGATTATTGTGTTCAGTAGGCGAGATCAACTCTTAGGGTGACTAGTAGTGGTGCAGTTTAGTAATTATCCTATGGTGATTAGGAGCGAGATTAACGCTAGAATATTCCTCTTGTTTGTTTGGTCTTGCCCACTTGTTTCACAGTCATTCCTTATTTTACCAGTTTATGTCTTATCCTAATTACTTTAATAATTATATTGTTAAAGTTATGGTACTCGCCAGACTTTATGTCTGACCCCCTTTGTTTTCGCCTCTTTTCTTCCTTCCCCCCCCCCCCCCCCCGCCCCAGGTTCTCAGGGTGGGACTAGTACTAATGGAGCTTGATCTGGATCTTTCTCTCTCTTTTGGAAGTGCTTGGGTTGCTGAAAGTAAAGTTCAGCTCATCTCTTTTATGGCTACTTATGTTGAGGTTATGCTTTTTACTTTATGTACCCAGAAAACAATTTGTCAAGATGGTTACTAAGTGTACTTGGTTTTTCTGTTGGTTTATGATGTTGTTGTAATCAAATTATTTCTCCGCTGCAATAAAAGTTGTTTTGAAAATTTTCAAGTACCAATATATTTATCTGTCTTGTTATATTTTGTTCTATTCACCAATAATACTCCATGAAAGTTAATGCATTCCCTTTGAGAGTGATATTAATGGATGTGGGGTGTTACACATGGTATCAGAGCTGAAGGTTACAAGAACAGGTAAGAGATTTTGAAAAACTATTTTCAAAAGCATTTTATAAAGAAATACTTTCAAAAGTATGTTTTAAGGACAGTATTTTCAAGAGAAAAGTTTGTTTTAAAAACATAACCCCCAAGAGCCATATATCTTTCTTTCAAATTCTCCGTTTTGAATCTCTTCATTTTCTTTTCAGCATGTCTGGGTTACCCTAGATACCCGAGGGAATACCGATACCAACCTAGTTCAGAAGGTACTTGGAGGCTAGGGCCACCGCCAGAGGCCCAGCAGACATCCCTCCTCCCCCAGCTGCAGCGGCTCCTCCCCCTCCCCGTGTTGATACTTTTTCAAAGATATGCAAAGACTTTCGAGCAATGTGCGGAAAACCTTTTCACGATGTTTGTGGAAGCTCGTAATTGGCTTGAGAATGTAGAAGATTTGTTTGGTATCTTCGAGGTAGAAGATGGAAGGAAGGTCCAATTGGCTGCTTGGTTAATGGAGGACGAAGCCTCGTTTTGGTGGGAGGTTACGAATGGAGAGCGTCCGGTAGAGACGTGGATGGATTTCAGACATAGGTTCAAGATGAAATTTCTCTCACGAGCAGAAGAGAATCTATACATGGAAAGGTTCTTGGCATTGAAGCAGGAGAATTTATCAGTAAAGGAGTACGTCAACAAGTTCAATCAGTTGGCGAGGTTTGGCTTAGACTTGGTGAACACACCTGAAAAGAAGGCGCTGAGATTCGTTAAAGGCTTGAATGAGCCGCTACATGGGTTAGCTATGACCCACATTCCTATGGGGGCTACCTTTGAGAAATTGGTTGACATGGCGCTTATGCATGAAGAGGAGAAAGGCGCTAATACTAATAAGGCACCAGAAAAGAAAGGGGATCAAAAGAAGTCACAGCAGCAACCTAAGAAAGGTGGTAAGGACAATAATAGCAAGGGAATGAAAATATGCTTTAATTGTGGAACACCAGGCCATCTGAGGAAGGACTGTAGGAAGAAGAAGAAGCCACTGCGGAGAGGCAAGACATCTAATTAAAGACTGGCCGAGGAAATAGGGGCAAGGACAAAGAACAGGGTCTACTTCTGGAGGACAGATTCAGGCTCTTATGGCACTAGGGCAGGCAAGAGGGCAGGTTCACGCTCTCATGGCACCAGGACAGAAGAGAGGTAGAAACATTTCTGTTGAAAGTTTGGTTTTTCTGTTTGATCATTATGTTCGTACTTTGTTTGACTCTGGCGCTTCACACTCGTTTGTGTCTACTTCGTTAGTTGAAACACTACACCCAAATACTAGTCTAATTACGGATCCCATAGTAGTCTCAAATCCTATTGGTGGTTCGGCTCATCATTCAATGATTTGTCGGGATTTGAGAGTGTCTATCTTGAGCGTTGAGTTTGAAAGCAACGCATTCGTTCTTGGCTTCACGGGCTGTGGATTGATTCTAGGCATGGATTTGTTATCCAGTAATGGTGCCATCCTAGATTGTGAAAAGAGAGTGGTTAGACTTATGACTCGCCTTGGCAACACTCTCGAAATCTCTTGTAATCCCATACATTCTGTTATGCTTAGCTACCTAGAATCTCTTGATGCGTCTGTTGAAAACTTGCAGTCTGTTAAAGTAGTCCGTGAATACTCAGATGTATTTGAAGAGGTGAAGTGCTTACCTCCGAAGAGGGAGATAGACTTCTGCATAAACCTTGTTGATAATGCAAAACCTATAGCTCAACCCGTTAGACACATGGCTCCAAGGGAGAGAAAAGAGCTCAGTAAGCAAGTCAAAGAGCTGCTTGAAAAGGGGTTTATAAGGCGAAGTATATCTGAATAGGGTGCTCCAGTAGTATTCGCAACCAAAGCGGATGGTTCACTTTACCTATGTGTTGATTATAGGGAGCTAAACATGTTGACCAAGAAAAATAGGCACCCACTTCCAAGGACAGACGACTTGTTTGATCATCTTGTAGGTGCGTCTGTTTTCTCCCAACTAGATTTGGCTATCGGGTTCCATCAGTTAAGAGTGGATGAAGACAGCATTGATAAGACCACGTTCAGAACCCTGGATGGTTTCTTTGAATGGCTTGTCATGCCTTTCGGCTTGTCAAACGCACCCGCTTACTTCGTTGACTTGATGAGAAGGGTGTTTAGAGAATTCCTTAATAAGTTTGTGGTGGTCTTCGTAGACGACATTTTGATCTTCTCGAAGAATGAAGAAGAGCGTGCTTTGCATTTAAGGGAAGTCATGGATACTTTTCGTGCACATCAGCTGAAAGCCAAATTCTCCAAATGCCATTTCTGGAGAGAAGAAGTGAGGTTTCTTGGACATGTGGTGTCCAAAGAGGGGTTAGCTATGGACCCCGCAAAAGTAGTTGCGGTGCAAGATTGGAAGGTTCCACGAAATGCAACCGACGTCCGAAGCTTCCTCGGGCTAGCGGGCTTTTACCGAAAGTTCATTAAAGACTTTGCAAAAATCTTTGCCCCACTTACAAGACTAACGAAGAAGAACCTAACTTTTGCTTGGGATTTGGATTGAGATATTGCTTTCCAATGTTTGAAAAGGGCTCTAACAACGGCCTCAGTTCTTACATTGCCGGATGGGAGCAAGATGTTTACCGTATACACAGATGCATGTGGTACAGGACTAGGCGTTGTCTTGATGCAAGAAGGGAAGGTTGTATCTTATGGAGGCAGACAGTTGAAAGTACTTGAGAAAAACTACCCAACCCACGATCTAGAGTTGGCTGCCATCGTCTTTGCGCTTAAGTCTTGGCGTCATTATCTCCTAGGTGAGAAATTTGAATTGTATACTGACCATAAATCGGTGAGGTACCTTTTCTCGCAGAAAGATCTTAACTTAAGACAGCAAAGGTGGATGGAATTTCTGGCCTCATATGATTTTGAGATTTCCTATATCCCAGGCAAGGGTAATGTGTTAGCAGACGCCTTGAGTAGGAAGAAGCTGACCTTGAGTCCTCTCTTTGTAGAAAGGCAAAGCCTGGAGTATATAGCAAACTTTAACTTTAGACCCTCCTCTGAAATTGTGCCTAGTCTGTTAGCATCGCTCAAGTTGCGGCCTACTCTTTTGGAATCAATAGGAACCACGCAACGAGAAGACCCTCAGCTAGTTGATGTGATGGATAAGCTAGTTAGGGGTGAGATTTCTAGTCACCTCACTAGATACTCCATCGATGATAAGGGTTGGTTGAGACAGGATGGAAGGCTATGCGTCCCACAAGTAAGGGATTTAGTGAAGACGGTTCTCGAAGAAGCACATCATTCTAAGCTGACCATACACCCAGGCGGAGACAAGATGAATAAGGATATAAAAAGAGTTTTCTTTTGGAATGGCCTGAAGAGTGATGTAGCTGAGTTCGTCGCTAAGTGTTTGATATGCCAGCAAGTCAAAGAGGAGCAGAAGAAGCCCGTTGGTCTGCTTCATCCCCTAGAGGTCCCACAGTGTAAGTGGGATAGCATTTCGATGGACTTTGTTGATGGGTTGCCTAGGTCAAGAAGGGGCAATATCAGTATTTGGGTAATAGTGGACAGGCTCACTAAAAGCGCTAACTTAAAAGTAGAAGGACTACCTCGTCCCTAGCATCCATTTATCTTAAAGAAATAGTTCGACTCCATGGGATACCCTCCAGCATAGAGAGCGATTGAGATCCTATCTTTACGAGCGAGTTTTGGAAGAGTTTGCAAGAGGCAGTAGGAACACAATTATGCTTAAGCACGACCTATTACCCCCAAAATGATGGTCAGACAGAAAGGGTGAACAGAGTATTGGAAGACCCCTTGAGATTGTGCATTCTTGACTTTGGAAGGACATGGGAGGATCATCTTCCGTTAGTGGAATTCGCTTACAACAATAGCTACCAAGCCACCATAGGCATGGCGCCCTTCGAAGCTTTATATGGAAGACCATGCCGATCACCAACTTGTTGTTGGGAGTCTATAGACATGCTCTGTGACGAGAAGGAATCTCGCTCGGTCCGAACCAGTCGCTAAACCGACCCAGACCGTTTGAAACGCCCTATCGTTTGAGAACACGACAAAACAGAACGCATACAAAAGAACGTTTCATTGTATATTACAACAATGCATCAGATTACAAGAATATACCGAGTATGAACAAATAAATATTACACGGAAATATCAGAGATTTAAATTACATTTAAATACATAGCAGCAGAAAATAATACAATACACAACTAGAAGAGATATACGGATACAAAGCTTTCCGGATATCATTCCAGCTGTAAACCAGGATCCTGTGAATATAAATCTGCAAAACCAAAACTACTAGCTGCCCGTGTCGAAAATAAGGGCACCCAGAGTTTAGGTTAAAACAATAAACTCCAGGTCAGTCATGTGACTGTTGTAAGAACTAAAACATAATAAATCTTTATTTTAAAGTTAGGTAAATCAAGGGACCACGCCGTAAAACACGGAACGGGTTTCCTCCCAAGAATACCAGTGCATAAAACAACAGCGCAATGCTAAATAAAGAAAAATGAAGCTATTATAAGACCCAGGTCCTATCACACAATGCAACGCAAGCCGGGGGATAGGGTTTTTACCTTATAATAGCCAAGAATGCTTGATACGTTTAAAAGAAATCATTTTGATACTATTATAAGTGTATAGTGTATAAAACAACTTCAAATCATAAGTATCAATCATAGGCGGCATGAATGCCCCATAACACTATGTCGCCATATATAGGTTATATAATCAAAATCGCAAAGTCACGTATTTGGAAATTGGGTTTCCATCTATGAACCGAGGAAAAAGATAGTCCTCAACCGATTCGAGACGCTCTAGCCCGTGCCTCAGGACCCAGACACAGGTGGGCCCTTGGATCGTCAGGGCCGGTCCACCGATGTGGATTAAAATGCCTGAACACTACGTTTCCCCACCCTATGGGGTGTAAGTCTGGTCCGTCTGCCGACCAGAATGCATCGGCCGAAACCGATATAACCGAGGCGCCTCGCAACAGCAACAACCACATAAGTCAAACTCGTCAGGGCGTGTAAAACCACTGACGCCACTTCTAACTAGAAAGAAACGCATGCCCTCCCTGAGGTCCGTCTCCCGTTTTTGGTTCATACCGGGTGTGAAACTCGCGAAGTGAACGTTACACAAAGCTACGCCACAAAGGCCGTGCTTCGATCATCAACCACAAGACTTTGCTTTTCAACAGAAGCCTTGATCATTTGCCACTTAGGCATGCCACACAGGCAATTCACTCCATGCGATTGATATCCATCAATATATAACCCCTGAGCTCGTACGTCTCAGAGAAGGGCGTTAAGCAAGAGAATAAATTCTCCGCCGCCAAACCGATATATATTTAATAGAGATCAATCACACGGACTAAAATCCAATGTCAGACACACAGTCCATTTACAAGTCCGTTCTGGGTCTGAACGAAACCGGAGGCACCTAGTACCCCCCATATCCATCGATCTCCAAGTATGTCTGGACGATCACCAACTGTTTCCATCTTCTTGGGTGTACAGCCCAATCAAGATCATCAGTAATCACCCAAACGACGTGAAGACTTCCGGTCTTCGACCACCGTCTTCATCTTCGACTTATCGTCGTATCAGTTATTCAGAATGGGATAAACCCGGTCTTTCCGAATAACTCGCGTATACTTTAAATAATTGTTACACAAACACAACATACGCCTCATTCCAATTCATTAGTCACTAACCGTAAATTAATCAAGAGAATAATTCCCCAAATATTAACCCCGAAGGCCGAAACCAACATCAGATCAATATCCAGAAAACCATTCTGCTTGGCTAACCGACAGTTAGTTTCTAAATTTCACATTCATAGGGAAAGGTTCCCACTAATTTTATCCAAGGTAAATTCCTTGAATTTATTCTCTAATCTTCTTTTGAATTTCGATTCAACTAGTCGGGATTAACGAACCTTACCGAAGTAATCATTTGTTTTAATTTCCCAATCCCAACCTATTCATCCTATGAAGTAAAACTGGTAATACTTCATATCTAACACCACGGTGTTATCGGTAAATTCAATTACCATTCCACGTTCAAATCTAATTAAAGATTTAACTATCGCCTGGAGCAAAACTGATGATACTCCATTCTCGATCATTTCAATCTAATTAAAGATTCATTAAAACTCCACTTAGTTTTAATCGCTAACTGGGTTAAAGAATCAGTGTCATTTAAAACACGGTTCACGATAAACCCAAAATCACATTCATTAATTATCGGGTTAAAGAACGAGTGTTATTTAAAACACTGCTCGCGATAAACCCAAAAATCAATACCAATTCAATTCCAATTAAATATTATTTAATTGGTACACTTCATTAAATCTAAATAAAAAGATTTAATCTCTTCTCAACTGGGTTCAAGAACAGTGTTAGTGAAGACACCATTCACGACAAACCCAAATCACATTTGATATTCAATACAAGGCTCTGAATAGAAAATATATCAGCTTATATTCAATATCAAATTCTACGATTAACAAATGTCGTATTGGAAATATCGATATAAATATATATCTTTCAAATTTCCATAACAACATATGTATAATCACGAATTCCAACATCGAAATATTCCGAAGACAATTTCGATTCAAATCCACTCCAATGCAATCATTGGAAATTCTGGTTATTTTTAAAACCCTTTTCAAATTCAATTTATTTATTTAAAAATAAATAGAATTATAATTCTAGTTCAAAACTAGTTCATTTCGATAAAAATTTATTTTTATCTTTTCAAATATGGAGTTTTTCATCCCAATTCTTTCTAAATCATTTCTTATGATTTTACACAAATTATTACTATTTTTAATAATTTTATCAAGGCCCGTACAGTCGATTTCCATCAACGGCTATCGAACTGCACTTACAGCGACCTTTTTCAAATTTGATTTGGACATAATTCCAAATCCACCCGTTAGATTTAAAATTTCTAATATTCGTTAGAAAACTCTTTTCGATACGAACCCAACGGTTCCGGTTTTAGGAGAATCCGACGGTCGGATCTCCCGTAATGTCCGTTTGAAATAAATGGTCGAAATTCACGAACTGCCGCGGCGCGGCGCGTTCTATTCAGGCCATTATATTATATATATATAATATATATAATATATATTTCGTCGATTTCTATTTAAAACGAATTATATAAATAGTTTTGAATTCGTTTCAAAAACATTTTCAACTTCCATTTCAATTCGAATCAAAATTGAATTCTTCTTTATAAATTCGTTTTAAAATTCATTTCTATTCAATTCAAATTTCAATTCAATTTGAATTCATTTCAATTCGCTTTCAATTCAATTTGAATTCGTTTTCCATTCAATTTGAATTCGTTTTCAATTCAATTCAATTTCAAAGTCGTTTTCTATTCGATTCAATTCAAATTGGTTTTCTATTCAATTCATTTCGAAATCGTTTTCAATTCAGTTCATTTCGAAATTGTTTTCAATTCATTTCAAAATGAATAAAATCGATATAAATATCGTTCACGTCAAAATGGCGTCAATCTAATCGACACGGCTTCATATATTTCTATTTTCAAATATTCTATTTCAAATATTTCTTTTTTTCAAAATAGTTGTTATTATCAAAATATTTCGTTCAACACATGACTAATCTCAACGGATGAGTACTGTCCACGTGTGACAATTTTTGTTAAATTATTTTGTTCAACACATGACTAATCTCAACGGATGAGTACAGTCAACACATGAACCTTTATTTTATATTGATAAAGATGTAAATTTTATTATTAAAATATTTCGTTCAACACATGACTAATCTCAACGGATGAGTACAGTCAACACATGAACCTTTATTTTATATCGATAAAGATGTAAATTTTATTATTAAAATATTTCGTTCAACACATGACTAATCTCAACGGATGAGTACAGTCAACACATGAACCTTTATTTTATATTATTCTATATTTTCTAAATTGGAATGAGGCCCAATCAATCACCATATAAAATTAATTATATGGATTTTCATACAACACATGTATATAATAGCATTGAAAAATAATCAACCATCACCCAAAGTGCACTACACTGTATAAGCATCAAATATAGATATCTAACGCTTATAACAGCCTGTCAATCAATCGATCGACATATTTAATCAATCAGGATGAGTGAACTTCATATTTCATCCCAACACCCGTGTGGGGTTTCAAACAATCAAACACAGATTTTAGTTGTGCAGTTGGGCGATGTGTAAAATTTATCGACCCAATCAATGTCCTTCAAATCGGTGTACATAAACAAACCGTCCGGTTTGTAAATGAATATTTATTTATTCACATTTACTATATTCATATTCACGTTAAAAATTATATTTTTAACGATAAAACATTTTATTTCAACATATGAATTTCTATTCAATTCATTTATTCAATAAAATGGTATTTTTATTTTTCTAACTTATTTTAGAAAATTTCGGCGGCATAACGGCACGATACTAGAAACGGGACAAAGCCTAGCCTTACCTCCGGTCTAGTGAAGGCCCACGCCATTCACACATCAATCAATCCAATTTCATTTCATCAAACAACCATTCAATCAAATATTCTAACTAACTACTCAACCAAACAATTTAACAAACAAGCCATCCATGGTCTGTGGATGATGGGTGTCGGGTGCTACTAAACACCGTCTGCATCCTAGTATATATATAACTAGAAAAAGAAATTGAAAGGTGAGAAATTCTCACCGATAGCTATCCTAACTCCACGGCACTTCCAATGCAGGAAATCTTCACTGTTCTCGTCTCTTATCACTTTCTTCGCCCGTATTCTCTACATATGTAAAAATTGAATTTTTACTTCGCTATTCAATATATAAAAAACACATTTTTACTTATAAAAAACACATTTTTACTTCGATGTTCAATATATAAAAATCACATTTTTACTTCGATGTTCAATATATAAAAATCACATTTTTACTTCGATGTTCAATATATAAAAATCACATTTTTACTTCGATGTTCAATATATAAAAATCACGTTTTTACTTCGATGTTCAATATATAAAAATCACGTTTTTACTTCGATGTTCAATATATAAAAATCACATTTTTACTTCGATGTTCAATATATAAAAATCACATTTTTACTTTGCTACTATATAGATAAAAATTATATTTTTATCATGCTATTTTTCATATAAAGATTTCGCCTTTTTACATATAAAGATCTCGCCTTTAATACGCCTGTAATGTAAAAATTATATTTTACATCTTCTACATAGTAAAGATCATATTTTTAATACTTTAAAAATATAAAAATCATATTTTTAATGTTTTAAAAATATAAAAATCATATTTTTAAATAGCTATTATATATATATCTGAATTTTTCTTTCCTATGCTAAAAGAAAATCGATTTTTTTATTTGATTTATAAAATCAGTTACATAACAATTAACAATAATTATATAAAAAAAACGAATTAAAAATAACGTATAAAAACTTACAGTTAAAACTGAGTGGGGGTTGTTGTTCATCCTTGGAGGGGCGGAGGCTCGCGCAGGGGAAGGGGGTTGGTCCGCGCGGGTTCGTGGAGCCGAGGAAGGGTGCTCCAGCGCGTTGGTGGGCCATGGTGTTCGATTTGAGGGCTGTAGGGTTTTTAGGCGTCTGGATTTTGGGCGGAGGGTAGAGGAGATGGCGGCTTGCCTGAGGACGGCGGCGCAGTTGATTGGGGGCGCACGACGGTGATTGGGGGCGGGGAGGCTGGCCGTTGGTGTTCGTTTGGGTTCCTTTTTTTTTTCTGTGAAATGAAATCGATTTGGAAAATAAAAAAGGGGGGCCAGAGTATAAAGAAGGAAGGGTAAGGAGAATATTTTATTTTATTATTTAATTTTCCACAAAAAGCAACTTTTATTTTCGACTTCAAAACGAGGCCCACCGCCTGTCGTCCATAGCGTATCACCCCCATTCCGAACACAATGGGATATGTATCGTAGGTTGATTCGACTGTTTCGACCAGTTTCCATTAAAATCAACATATAACTCTATATATTGATTCTAAACGCGCATTTCAATTTACTGGGGTCACATACTAACTTTAAAAATTCCCGAAAAATATTTTCTAGCTTCGTATTGACGATACGGTCCTAACAAAACTAGTTTCGTCGAATTCTGAGACAGTTAGAAAAATGGCCATTTTCCAGTCGATTAAAATCAACTGAAATTGGTCAAACGCGTTTTCCTTTGCCACGCTCACATATTGATTCGAAAAATTATGAAATTTGAAACCTAGCAATAACTTGACACTGCGGATCCAACAAAAGTGGTTTCGTCGAAATTCGAGGTCGCTTGCAAAATTTCCATTTTTAAGGGCCTGAATTCTATAGCGACTATTCAGAATTTTCAACTGGACATATCTTTTGATTCCCGCTATGAAATTTTGATTTTTCGGATTCGTTGGGAAGATATCATCAATTAGATCCTATTATTTTTGGTTTCACTAAAATCCGGATTGTTTTGCACCTGGTACATTCAATTGAAGTTTGAAATCGAATTATCGAACTACCGCGCCATATTCAATTCTATTTATAATTATATATATAATTATTATATTCTAACGACGACGCGTATAATATATACGTTCGAATTCTATTCAAAATAAATTTCTCGTCGATATTATTTAAAATAATTCATTTTAAATAATCAAAATTCGCTAAAATTGCCAAAATAAAATTTTTAAACTGGCCCAGATTTTCGGGTTGTTACAATCTCCCCCACTTAAAACTTTTCGTCCCCGAAAAGGAACAAAGTCGAAAGTGGTTTGATCAATCAACTCTACGTTCGATCTGGCTTCCATTCTCCAGCTTTTCAGTTTCTGAGAATTTTCTAATTCTTCAAAAATTTGGCTAACACCCTAAATTTTCGAAAAATTTCGCCATAACCTCCCCTGCAATGGGAGCATCGGGGAATTTCAAATAGCTTCCCCGGTCCTTCAGATCTCAAAAAGAAAAAGAAAAAGCCAAGCGGCTAGCCAATAGGCTCATAAAATCATCATCACCCAAACAAAACAGTAAATTATGTAGTAAACATGTACCTATTTGTCGGGCAAACAAATTTTATTCTCTGCTCTAGCCTCCTTGCTATGACCTGTTCAATGTAAGTACAAGTATATGCAAGCAAATGCGACTAATTTTCAATACAATTCAATATGTGATTCAATTAGGCTGATTGGCTAAAAATTAGCAAACAAATAAACAAACAACACAAACATCAATCAATTAGTGAATTAGAGTTTTAAATTCATAATTTTGATACATATACTAAAATCATGTTTTTGATGCCAAATCACAACAATAGGTCCTATCTAATTTTGGTTCTCACACCAGTCAATAGGAAATATATAAATATCCCACCTTCGACACTCGAACACTAATTCTGATGATGAAGCTTCAATCATCAGAACCATCTTCGGGCAACTAGAGTGTGAATCTATATCTATCCAGTATATTAAAACTTCAAATACACATTTGCAAGGCGTATATGCAAAATCTTTATATACTGGACTGCCCAAATCAATATAGAATAAATAATCAAATACGAATAGTTGATTTAAATTTTCAAAACAAAAATTGCTTTCATTTTTTTTTTAAAAAAAAATAGTCTTCACACTCATTCTAGGATACTACTGATCCCATCTCTAACGAGTCATTCTAATTGGATATTACTAATCCAATATCTGATGAATTCTTTCGTACGGTTCTAATGTGTCTTGTTCTCTGAGCTTTGTAAACCAAAGCTCTGATACCAAATGTGATGAGAAGGAATCTCGCTCGGTCTGAACCAGTCGCTAAACCGACCCAGACCGTTCGAAACGCCCTATCGTTTGAGAACACGACAAAACAGAACGCATACAAAAGAACGTTTCATTGTATATTACAACAATGCATCAGATTACATGAATATACAGAGTATGAACAAATAAATATTACACGGAAATATCAGAGATTTAAATTACATTTAAATACATAGCAGCGGAAAATAATACAATACACAACTAGAAGAGATATACGGATACAAAGCTTTCCGGATATCATTCCAGCTGTAAACCAGGATCCTGTGAATATAAATCTACAAAAGCAAAACTACTAGCTGCCCGTGTCGAAAATAAGGGCACCCAGAGTTTAGATTAAAACAATAAACTCCAGGTCAGTCATGTGACTGGTGTGAGAAATAAAACATAATAAATCTTTATTTTAAAGTTAGGTAAATCAAGGGACCACGCCGTAAAACACGGAACGGGTTTCCTCCCAAGAATACCAGCGCATAAAACAACAGCGCAATGCTAAATAAAGAAAAATGAAGCTATTATAAGACCCAGGTCCTGTCACACAATGCAACGCAAGCCGGGGGATAGGGTTTTTACCTTATAATAGCCAAGAATGATTGATATGTTTAAAAGAAATCATTTTGATACTATTATAAGTGTATAGTGTATAAAACAACTTCAAATCATAAGTATCAATCATAGGCGGCATGAATGCCCCATAACACTATGTCGCCATATATAGGTTATATAATCAAAATCGCAAAGTCACGTATTTGGAAATTGGGTTTCCATCTATGAACCGAGGAAAAAGATAGTCCTCAACCGATTCGAGACGCTCTAGCCCGTGCCTCAGGACCCAGACACAGGTGGGCCCTTGGATCGTCAGGGCCGGTCCACCGATGTCGATTAAAATGCCTGAACACTACGTTTCCCCACCCTATGGGGTGTAAGTCTGGTCCGTCTGCCGACCAGAATGCATCGGCCGAAACCGATATAACCGAGGCGCCTCGCAACAGCAACAACCACATAAGTCAAACTCGTCAGGGCGTGTAAAACCACTGACGCCACTTCTAACTAGAAAGAAACGCATGCCCTCCCTGAGGTCCGTCTCCCGTTTTTGGTTCATACCGGGTGTGAAACTCGCGAAGTGAACGTTACACAAAGCTACGCCACAAAGGCCGTGCTTCGATCATCAACCACAAGACTTTGCTTTTCAACAGAAGCCTTGATCATTTGCCACTTAGGCATGCCACACAGGCAATTCACTCCATGCGATTGATATCCATCAATATATAACCCCTGAGCTCGTACGCCTCAGAGAAGGGCGTTAAGCAAGAGAATAAATTCTCCGCCGCCAAACCGATATATATTTAATAGAGATCAATCACACGGACTAAAATCCAATGTCAGACACACAGTCCATTTACAAGTCCGTTCTGGGTCTGAACGAAACCGGAGGCACCTAGTACCCCACATATCCATCGATCTCCAAGTACGTCTGGACGATCACCAACTGTTTCCATCTTCTTGGGTGTACAGCCCAATCAAGATCATCAGTAATCACCCAAACGACGTGAAGACTTCCGGTCTTCGACCACCGTCTTCATCTTCGACTTATCATCGTATCAGTTATTCAGAATGGGATAAACCCGGTCTTTCCGAATAACTCGCGTATACTTTAAATAAGTGTTACACAAACACAACATACGCCTCATTCCAATTCATCAGTCACTAACCGTAAATTAATCAAGAGAATAATTCCCCAAATATTAACCCCGAAGGCCGAAACCAACATCAGATCAATATCCAGAAAACCATTCTGCTTGGCTAACCGACAGTTAGTTTCTAAATTTCACATTCATAGGGAAAGGTTCCCACTAATTTTATCCAAGGTAAATTCCTTGAATTTATTCTCTAATCTTCTTTTGAATTTCGATTCAACTAGTCGGGATTAACGAACCTTACCGAAGTAATCATTTGTCTTAATTTCCCAATCCCAACCTATTCATCCTATGAAGTAAAACTGGTAATACTTCATATCTAACACCACGGTGTTATCGGTAAATTCAATTACCATTCCACGTTCAAATCTAATTAAAGATTTAACTATCGCCTGGAGCAAAACTGATGATACTCCATTCTCGATCATTTCAATCTAATTAAAGATTCATTAAAACTCCACTTAGTTTTAATCGCTAACTGGGTTAAAGAATCAGTGTCATTTAAAACACGGTTCACGATAAACCCAAAATCACATTCATTAATTATCGGGTTAAAGAACGAGTGTTATTTAAAACACTGCTCGCGATAAACCCAAAAATCAATACCAATTCAATTCCAATTAAATATTATTTAATTGGTACACTTCATTAAATCTAAATAAAAAGATTTAATCTCTTCTCAACTGGGTTCAAGAACAGTGTTAGTGAAGACACCATTCACGACAAACCCAAATCACATTTGATATTCAATACAAGGCTCTGAATAGAAAATATATCAGCTTATATTCAATATCAAATTCTACGATTAACAAATGTCGTATTGGAAATATCGATATAAATATATATCTTTCAAATTTCCATAACAACATATGTATAATCACGAATTCCAACATCGAAATATTCCGAAGACAATTTCGATTCAAATCCACTCCAATGCAATCATTGGAAATTCTGGTTATTTTTAAAACCCTTTTCAAATTCAATTTATTTATTTAAAAATAAATAGAATTATAATTCTAGTTCAAAACTAGTTCATTTCGATAAAAATTTATTTTTATCTTTTCAAATATGGAGTTTTTCATCCCAATTCTTTCTAAATCATTTCTTATGATTTTACACAAATTATTACTATTTTTAATAATTTTATCAAGGCCCGTACAGTCGATTTCCATCAACGGCTATCGAACTGCACTTACAGCGACCTTTTTCAAATTTGATTTGGACATAATTCCAAATCCACCCGTTAGATTTAAAATTTCTAATATTCGTTAGAAAACTCTTTTCGATACGAACCCAACGGTTCCGGTTTTAGGAGAATCTGACGGTCGGATCTCCCGTAATGTCCGTTTGAAATAAATGGTCGAAATTCACGAACTGCCGCGGCGCGGCGCGTTCTATTCAGGCCATTATATTATATATATATATAATATATATAATATATATTTCGTCGATTTCTATTTAAAACGAATTATATAAATAGTTTTGAATTCGTTTCAAAAACATTTTCAACTTCCATTTCAATTCGAATCAAAATTGAATTCTTCTTTATAAATTCGTTTTAAAATTCATTTCTATTCAATTCAAATTTCAATTCAATTTGAATTCATTTCAATTCGCTTTCAATTCAATTTGAATTCGTTTTCCATTCAATTTGAATTCGTTTTCAATTCAATTCAATTTCAAAGTCGTTTTCTATTCGATTCAATTCAAATTGGTTTTCTATTCAATTCATTTCGAAATCGTTTTCAATTCAATTCATTTCGAAATTGTTTTCAATTCATTTCAAAATGAATAAAATCGATATAAATATCGTTCACGTCAAAATGGCGTCAATCTAATCGACACGGCTTCATATATTTCTATTTTCAAATATTCTATTTCAAATATTTCTTTTTTTCAAAATAGTTGTTATTATCAAAATATTTCGTTCAACACATGACTAATCTCAACGGATGAGTACTGTCCACGTGTGACAATTTTTGTTAAATTATTTCGTTCAACACATGACTAATCTCAACGGATGACTACAGTCAACACATGAACCTTTATTTTATATTGATAAAGATGTAAATTTTATTATTAAAATATTTCGTTCAACACATGACTAATCTCAACGGATGAGTACAGTCAACACATGAACCTTTATTTTATATCGATAAAGATGTAAATTTTATTATTAAAATATTTCGCTCAACACATGACTAATCTCAATGGATGAGTACAGTCAACACATGAACCTTTATTTTATATTATTCTTTATTTTCTAAATTGGAATGAGGCCCAATCAATCACCATATAAAATTAATTATATGGATTTTCATACAACACATGTATATAATAGCATTGAAAAATAATCAACCATCACCCAAAGTGCACTACACTGTATAAGCATCAAATATAGATATCTAACGCTTATAACAGCCTGTCAATCAATCGATCGACATATTTAATCAATCAGGATGAGTGAACTTCATATTTCATTCCAACACCCGTGTGGGGTTTCAAACAATCAAACACAGATTTTAGTTGTGCAGTTGGGCGATGTGTAAAATTTATCGACCCAATCAATGTCCTTCAAATCGGTGTACATAAACAAACCGTCCGGTTTGTAAATGAATATTTATTTATTCACATTTACTATATTCATATTCACGTTAAAAATTATATTTTTAACGATAAAACATTTTATTTCAACATATGAATTTCTATTCAATTCATTTATTCAATAAAATGGTATTTTTATTTTTCTAACTTATTTTAGAAAATTTCGGCGGCATAACGGCACGATACTAGAAACGGGACAAAGCCTAGCCTTACCCCCGGTCTAGTGAAGGCCCACGCCATTCACACATCAATCAATCCAATTTCATTTCATCAAACAACCATTCAATCAAATATTCTAACTAACTACTCAACCAAACAATTTAACAAACAAGCCATCCATGGTCTGTGGATGACGGGTGTCGGGTGCTACTAAACACCGTCTGCATCCTAGTATATATATATAACTAGAAAAAGAAATTGAAAGGTGAGAAATTCTCACCGATAGCTATCCTAACTCCACGGCACTTCCAATGCAGGAAATCTTCACTGTTCTCGTCTCTTATCACTTTCTTCGCCCGTATTCTCTACATATGTAAAAATTGAAATTTTACTTCGCTATTCAATATATAAAAAACACATTTTTACTTCGATGTTCAATATATAAAAATCACATTTTTACTTCGATGTTCAATATATAAAAATCACATTTTTACTTCGATGTTCAATATATAAAAATCACATTTTTACTTCGATGTTCAATATATAAAAATCACATTTTTACATCGATGTTCAATATATAAAAATCACATTTTTACTTCGATGTTCAATATATAAAAATCACATTTTTACTTCGATGTTCAATATATAAAAATCACATTTTTTACTTTGCTACTATATAGATAAAAATTATATTTTTATCACGCTATTTTTCATATAAAGATTTCGCCTTTTTACATATAAAGATCTCGCCTTTAATACGCCTATAATGTAAAAATTATATTTTACATCTTCTACATAGTAAAGATCATATTTTTAATACTTTAAAAATGTAAAAATCATATTTTTAATGTTTTAAAAATATAAAAATCATATTTTTAAATAGCTATTATATATATATATATCTGAATTTTTCTTTCCTATGCTAAAAGAAAATCGATTTTTTTTATTTGATTTATAAAATCAGTTACATAATAATTAACAATAATTATATAAAAAAAACGAATTAAAAATAACGTATAAAAACTTACAGTTAAAACCGAGTGGGGGCTGTTGTTCATCCTTGGAGGGGCGGAGGCTCGCGCAGGGGAAGGGGGTTGGTCCGCGCGGGTTCGTGGAGTCGAGGAAGGGTGCTCCATCGCGTTGGTGGGCCATGGTGTTCGATTTGAGGGCTGTAGGGTTTTTAGGCGTCTGGATTTTGGGCGGAGGGTAGAGGAGAGGCGGAGGGTGATGGCGGCTTGCCTGAGGACGGCGACGCAGTTGAGGGGGGGGGGGGGGCGCGCGACGGTGATTGGGGGCGGGGAGGCTGGCCGTCGGTGTTCGTTTGGGTTCCTTTTTTTTCCTGTGAAATGAAATCGATTTGGAAAATAAAAAAGGGGGGGGGGGCAGAGTATAAAGGAGGAAGGGTAAGGAGAATATTTTATTTTATTATTTAATTTTCCAAAAAAGCAACTTTTATTTTCGACTTCAAAATGAGGCCCACCGCCTGTCGTCCATAGCGTATCACCCCCATTCCGAACACAATGGGATATGTATCGTAGGTTGATTCGACTGTTTCGACTAGTTTCCGTTAAAATCAACATATAACTCTATATATTGATTCTAAACGCGCATTTCAATTTACTGGGGTCACATACTAACTTTAAAAATTCCCGAAAAATATTTTCTAGCTTCGTATTGACGATACGGTCCTAACAAAACTAGTTTCGTCGAATTCTGAGACCGTTAGAAAAATGGCCATTTTCCAGTCGATTAAAATCAACTGAAATTGGTCAAACGCGTTTTCCTTTTCCACGCTAACATATTGATTCGAAAAATTATGAAATTTGAAACCTAGCAATAACTTGACACTGCGGATCCAACAAAAGTGGTTTCGTCGAAATCCGAGGTCGCTTGCAAAATTTCCATTTTTAAGGGCCTGAATTCTATAGCGACTATTCAGAATTTTCAACTGGACATATCTTTTGATTCCCGCTATGAAATTTTGATTTTTCGGATTCGTTGGGAAGATATCATCAATTAGATCCTATTATTTTTGGTTTCACTAAAATCCGGATTGTTTTGCACCCGGTACATTCAATTGAAGTTTGAAATCGAATTATCGAACTACCGCGCCATTTTCAATTCTATTTATAATTATATATATAATTATTATATTCTAACGACGACGCATATAATATATACGTTCGAATTCTATTCAAAATAAATTTCTCGTCGATATTATTTAAAATAATTCATTTTAAATAATCAAAATTCGCTAAAATTGCCAAAATAAAAATTTTAAACTGGCCCAGATTTTCGGGTTGTTACATGCTCATACTTAGGCCAGACATGATTAGAGAGACCTCAGAAAAGGTGGACTTGATAAGAAGACGGATGAAGGCTGCACAAGATAGACAGAAGTCCTACGCAGACAAAAGAAGGACCGACCTTGAGTTTAAGGTTGGGGATAGGATGTTCCTTAAAGTATCTCCTTTGAGGAATGTCATTCGCTTTGGATCCATAGGAAAGCTAGCACCAAGATTTGTAGGGCCATTTCCTACCATTGAAAGGACTGGGACGATGGCTTACAGAGTAGAGCTACCCGAGAGACTGGCTGGAGTTCATAATGTTTTTCATGTTTCTCAACTATGAAAATGCTTACATGAATCTGCGGAAGTGGTGGAGCCAAGTATACTAGAGGGAGTAGAAGAAGAACGAGAAGCGACTGTAAGAAGAGTTCCAACTCGTATCTTGGGTACGGAAGTCAAAAAGCTACGCAACCGTGAAGTCAAGCTTGTTAAAGTCCAATGGAGTGACACTGAGGAAGACGCGACTTGGGAAACTGAGAAGAAAATACTCGCAGCCTACCCTTTTCTCTTTGAGCGTACCTCCTTGATCTCTTTTTCCATAAGTATATTCATGCTTATATCTATCCTTTAAGTATATCTCCTCAGTCCTATTCTTCATCCTTAGGTAGAAACCGATGGATGTAAACATGTATTTGAAACATGTTATAATTGATGGTTGCGAGTGGTTGCAAGTGGTTGCTCGTGGATGCACGTACACACACTTTAGGCACTAGATTGGCTTAATCACTTTCATATTGCATATAAATGTGTGTGCATATTTAATAAATGGATGTATAGTGGTTGTGTTATCATATAGTTGATGCATACTGATGAATGGTTGTGCACATATTTAGAAGTAATATGAATCATTAGGATTCTTTTGCATGCATAATGGACGCATGGCACAATCATGATTTGCATTAAGGAGGTCAACTGAATCAGTGGACCGCCTGATTTTGCATTAGATAAGGAACATATACACATACTTTTTGCACATGTTCATACGGCATTAGAAATCTTGTAAGGACAATGGATGCCTGTGTTTGATGGTTGAGTAGATGGATGATTGGATGTGAGGATATACATTCTCCTTAACTTGGAGATTTCGAGGGCGAAATCCTTTAAGGAGGGGAGAATGTAATACCCTGAATTTTCTATGAATATTAAAATTAACAATCTTAAGAACACTTAATTATTAAAGTGAGAATTAAGGGAAATGGGTTACGCCATTGCGTTCGTCTCGAAATTCTGCTTGGAATAGAGTCCAAGTTTTCGTAAATCAGACTTCGTATGAGGAAGTTATGGCCCGCGGAAGTTTCGGTGATTTTATATAAATCAAAACAGTTCAGAATAAATTCGAAATTCGAAATTCAAACAGGGGAGCAGGCTAGGTGGGAATTCTCCTGCCCAAGGGCCAGGTCAACCAGGGGGTCGATCTACCCATACAGGTCGACCAGGGGGTCGACCTACCCTTCCCGGGCAGATCTGAAATGTGACGGTTTCTGACTCTGTGCTGAGTCATTAGGGCTGATGTGGCTGTTCTAGATAACTCTATCTAGTCATGGATGGCTGGGATTGCTCCTATGATAATCCAACGGCTTAGGTTGATTCAAACTTCTATAAAAGAGTGCCTAGACTAAAACCCTAAACCAAAACAAAATTTGTCTGTTGGCCACCATGCTACTGCTAGGATTGTTCTCCTTCCTAAAGCTTAGGTATTAACAAGTCAAAATTCCAATTCAAAAGACAAACAAACCATTTTCTTCTCTAACCTATCTTTGTGAGTACTATTTCTTTCAGAATATAATTAATAAATTAATTATGATGGGTTGTAATTGGATTATGAGAACATGTCTGTTGAATCACGTGATGTTGTTTAACTTTGTTATCTTATGTTGGTAGATCTATTTCATATTTAACTTGATTCATTTTATGAAAGTTTGGGATGTTAAATCATATGTTAATTCATATGTGAATTTTATGCAAGTTTGGAATGTTAAATCATATGTTAATTTATATGTGAATCTTATGCAAGTTTGGGATGTTAAATCATATGTTAATTCATATGTGAATATTATGCAAGTTTGGATGTTAAATAATATGCTAATTCATATATGAATTTTATGCAAGTTTGGGATGTTAAATTGTAGGTTAGTTTGAATATGAATCTTATGCAGGTATATATGTGAATTGTACACAAGTTTATATGTGAATCAAGTATATACATATGCAAGTTTATATGCAAAAACATGTGATAAATTCATATGCAAGTTGTAGAAATCCATATGCAAGTTTAGGTGAAAAACTATATTCACATTTTTTGGTGAAAATCATATTCACATATGCAAGTTAGGTGAGACCCATAATTTATATATGCAAGTTCACAATTTCATGTTAGATCTATATTTAGATCCACGGTAGTTTATGAAAATATATGATTCTACATGTCCATTGTCTATGCAAATTATTGGTTATGCAATTTTATGTTATAATTCCTATTTGCAAGTTAGATCTATTTTTATGTGTTATGCAAGTTGTGATGTTTCTTTTTTTATAAGTTAGATTATTTGCGAGTCTAACATATTTCATATTTGAACGTACGAATAGCATGGGGACAATGGGAAAATATTAATTGGCATAAAATGGCTTTAAAAGCATATAATTAAATTGAGACATTAATTGGTATAATTTTTATACCTAAAAAGTATGGACATAATTTAGGTGATAATTATGGACATAATTAATTTGGAAATTATTGACAATTTGAATACGGATAATTAATTCATATTGGGGTGAAATAATTTGTAATAATAAACGCCTAAGCATGAGGTTAGACTGGTTTGTGGTGTAAGACTGCCCGGACCCGCCAGACAAATCCAGCAACCAAAAACGGTAGTCTAATGTGAGAGGTCAAAGGTATAAATTAAATGCGTAACAGTTGTAAAGACACGAGGTTAGACTCGTTTGTGGTGTAAGACTGCCCGGACCCGCCCGGCAAATCCAGCAACCGCAAACGGTAGTCTAATGTGAGAGGTCTTACAAGGTTACGGTTATAATGAATTAAGTAACACTTAACCAAGTTAAACATATGGTGGGACATGGGGGTTAAGTGGGTGACATGTGAAATACGATTAGAAACACTTAACCAAATTTAAACATGTAAGAAGACATGAATGAGAAGGGGTTAAGTGGAAAATTCTAGTGGGGACCAAGCATAGGTGGAAAGCATGTGTCAAGCATGGGGGGCCCATTTCAAACCAGTAACCCATTAAGTATCTTTGTGAGCTCGAGTTAGATCGAGGACGGAGCACGCTTACTGGGTTTGATTGCAAGAGGTCAAAACGGGTTAACGGTGGCAACACAAGTCCAACGGGGTCATGCGCGTGCATGGGCCCGGGCTGGGAGGTAAGACGTTGTTGCATCGTGTAGATTTAAGTCGTGCATCTTTAGTGGTATCGGGTTGCCATTTTAGGGAGTGATACACCCCACTGTGGGACCAACACGGGTATCTACGAGTCAAGGAGCCGATCGCATGGGGGTAGTGGGTACAACTAGTGGAGATAGGGGCAGGCGGCACCTATGAAGACAACTAGGGGTATGTGAAACTACCATTATGATTATTGTGTTCAGTAGGCGGGATAAACTCTTAGGGTGACTAGTAGTGGTGCAGTTTAGTAATTATCCTATAGTGATTAGGAGCGAGATTAACGCTAGAATATTCCTCTTGTTTGTTTGGTCTTACCCACTTGTTTCACAGTCATTCCTTATTTTACCAGTTTATGTCTTATCCTAATTACTTTAATAATTATATTGTTAAAGTTATGGTACTCGCCAGACTTTATATCTAACCCCCTTTGTTTTCGCCTCTTTTCTTCCTCCCCCCTCCCCCAGGTTCTTAGGGTGGGACTAGTACTAGTGGAGCTTGATCTGGATCTTTCTCTCTCTTTTGGAAGTGCTTGGATTGCTGAAAGTAAAGTTCAGCTCATCTCTTTTATGGCTACTTATGTTGGCGTTATGATTTTTACTTTATGTACTCAAAAAACAATTTGTCAAGATGGTTACTAAGTGTACTTGGTTTTTCTGTTGGTTTATGATGTTGTTGTAATCAAACTATTTCTCCCCTGCAATAAAAGTTGTTTTGAAAATTTTCAAGTACCAATATATGTATCTGTCTTGTTATATTATGTTCTGTTCACCAATAATACTCCATGAAAGTTAATGCATTCGCTTTGAGAGTGGCATTAATGGACGTGGGGTGTTACAACATCTATGCGTTGTCTTCACCGTAAAGCATCCATTTTCGAGATTTGTGGGATGGGCCCCACGTGGCATTCGACCTGCCTTCATTCCTAGCCTATAAATACACCATAATGCACCATTTTGAAGGATCTTTTGGCATTATAATGACTCTAACTCCACCATTATTACATCTTCTCTTGTTTATTCAAATTATACTCCGAGTTGCTGAATATAAATCCACAAATTATTGAGAGATACTTGATTGTACCAGAGATATTTTATGGCTATTACAGTTGTATTTGTATTCGATTCATCAATTAAAGAAGTATAAAGTGGATGTAGGCTCATTAACGCTAAACCGCTATAAACCTTTTGTGTTGATTCTCTTTTTTATCTGTTCTGAGTTATTATTCTCCGAAATTATCAATCAATTGGGTGTTATAACCATTTTTTGGTCTAATAGAATTTATGTATAATGGTTAAATTATGAAGTTAGAAGTAGCCTAGATTTATTGGTTAGAAAAAATGGAATATATTTCCATAGTTTGGTTTGTAAGAAACACGAAAAACATAACCATAAGCATAAAAAAGAAATAAATGTGTGGATTAATTCGAAATAGGGATGTATCCGTATTGCGCACTTTTCCTAAAAATGATTGAAAAGAATATTTTGCAATTATGGATTCTTGTTACAACAATCACCTTAAACTAAGTAAATAAATTTTATGTAGTTTTAATAACCAATCAAGTAGGAACATGCCTAACGTTCTAAAGAAATAAATTTGCGAAGGTGGAAGGAGTAAGAAAAACATAACTAAAAGATGTTATGTAAGAGAAATGAACTATAACCAATATAAAAATGATAGCTAGGAAATCATAATGAACAAACATGGTTTAATTGCAAATATGATTATAACCAGGAATTATTGAAATGATGACTAGGCTTTAATATGAACATATTGACTGAAAATGTGTTAAATTACGATCCCAAAATTTTATGGTGGACTTGGATTAGACATTAGGCTTTAATATGAATGTATGGACTTAAAAGGTGTTAAGTTACGTGCCTAAAATTCTACGGTTATTAAATGTTTCCATGATAAATAAGAAAGTTGATTAACAAATAAATAATATTTAGATTAAATGGATTAAATAATATTGTAAATTAACAAAAAAGGTAAGTAAAATGCATAACGTTAAATTAGACATAGGGTTATTAAACTAGTGATATGTGTTTGATCCAATCCGAAGGGATGAAGAGTCCAATGAGGCAAATCATCGTAGGTATCCAGAGATACGGTGGAAGCACATCCAACTTATTGTTTAATGGGATTCGAAGGAAGTGCAGACTTCTACGGAACGTGAGGATACTCTGAGATAGACATTTGGGATAGGCCTAATGAAGCTTTACCCATAGAGGCCAGTCTATACGGTTCCATCCATAAAGTATGTCTTGGCTACATTTATGAGGGCAACCAAAAACCTAGTGTGATGATTTTAAGGATGATTCGGTGGATGCTTCGGCTCAGTAGAGAAGACTTCGTGGTCAGAACCCAATAAGGATAGTAAGTCGTCAAATACCTATCATCATCAGTCAGTGCGAGCAAGGGAAAGGCTATAGCTAAACCAAGAGGTCAATGATCTTCCACTATCAAAACATTGAATGAAGGACAATGCCAATTATATATTTATATTTTTTGGTCGGGCATGGTTACTTATCCCTTTGAATGGTCATTCGTTAGTAGGGAGGTGGGTAAGGCCATAACCATTAAGATAAGAGATATACCAATCTATGGATATTTTTATCGTAGGCCTAACGAAGTTGTCCTTTACAAATATAGATATCCGTCGACTGATTTTTGTAGGGTAACCCAGGATCAAGGTGCTCTCATGGAATGACGATAGAGGCTTGGTACGCTTTCGTAGCATGATCTAATACGCTTTCGTAGCGTAGCAACAGAGACTTGATACGCCTTAATAGCATGGTCTAGTATACTTCTGTAGCATGGTGATAGAGATTTAGCACCTTTTCGTAGTACAACAATGGAGAGGACTAGGGAAGGGTACTATGGGGTATCTTGAGATGACGGGGGATATAACTACATATATGGTTTTTATTAGGTTAATCTACTTGGGAGTAGATGGGTATGATTTATGCATGAATCGGAAGTGTTATACGTAATAAACCCAATAAATTTAAAAAAAGAGAAACCAGTGGTAGAATGGTATATATAGTGTTACTTATAGAAAATATATTTTGTCCATTTACCATAATTTTTTTTTGATCCCCTCCTGATAACAAACCCGCAGGTTAGACAGGTGGCAAAGATTATACAGTTTACAGACACTTGTTAGGCAATATCATTATTATGGTAAGAATTTACTTACTACTATATTTTATTCGTTCTAGTGTGAGATACTTTATTGTGAGTTCTGATATTTTTGTCTTTGTCTTTCTACAAGATACTAGACAAACCAACTCGGGTTTCAATGGACTTGGATTTTAACATTTTGCAGAAAATTTGGGCCTGCTGAAATTTGGCTTGCTACATTCTTTCTCTCTACCTATTTAACTACCTTTTCTAATCTATTTTTCTTAGAATAATATGGAATTAGAATATGTATATATGTATAAAGCTCTTGTATGTATATATTGGTTTAGGAGGAAGTTTGGAAAATGGTAATCGTGAGGAAAGAATCCAGAAACTAATTCTAAATAGCATCTTCATTCTTCTCATTATACTATGAGAGGAAATCTTATGTTTTTACTATTTTCTATATCTTGATAGTGTATATTTGGATTGTTATGTCCAAAGGGATTTGGATTTGCATGAAAACAAAATATAAATCCTCCAAATCCCTTGTAAATTGCGGAAATGGTCAACCATTTGATGTATATTGGGTTCTGGTCATGAATGTAATAGAAGTTAGATTTTTGAGTGTTGTATAGTTTTGATAATGGTCTGATACGCTTTCTTGTAAATATCATACATATATGCAATAGCATAAAATTTGGGTTTTCTAATTTAATAGGTTTAAGCATCTATATTTGAAACAAAAAGTTTGAAGGTATTGTAACACAAGTCACCAAAGTCTTTGTTTTCATATAAAATCGTGTGAAGAGTGATGTAGTACCAAAAAGAGATTATACATATATTTGACATATTACACCTTGTCTTCCTTTTATTTTTGAAGTAAGCATTTAAACCTTGGTTACAAGTTATTATGTGTATATTATTATTTCCTTATGTTTGATTTGAATGTGAATATGAGCATTTATGCCACGTTGATGAATTTAGGGAAATGAACTTTTAAACCTTAATCTTGTGGTTTGAATTGACGTTTCTATGTTTTTGGACATTTCTTTACGTGCGCTCAATATACGTTTTATTTATTTCTATTCATAGTGTAATTAACGTATTATAAATATGTATTAAATGCATACTAAATACGTTAAATTATGCCAACAGAATTTTAAATGTCCCCATAGGAAATTTGTTTGTGTGTGAATATGAATGGCTATAAATTAATATTAATGACACGTAAACAGGAGGTTAACCCCAACTTGTAGTCAATGGCTGCCCAAAACTAACTAACATATCCCTTCATCTATAATGTGAGAGGTCTAGGTGCCATAGGCCATTATAAATGGTACACAAATACGTGAGGCTAAGCCCAAATTTTAGTAAAAATCTGTGCTGAATTGCCCGACATCTACAAGTAGTCAGTTTATTATGGGATGTCTTATATAAATACGTATGTATGCATGCATGCATGCATGCATGTATATTTGTGTGAAGTAGACGTCCCTCGAGAAGGTATTAAGTGACGAACCTACCTTATTTGGGTATTAAGTGGTTAGGACTAGGTCTTTTCCTAAGGTTCACTCCTTGGTTTTGGATCCAAGTCATAGGACCCGCCCTTACTAGGGTTTTAAGTGGTCATTGTGTCCTCCTTTCTCTTATAAGCTATTGAATGGTCCTAATTAAAAGAGTGCATATGAATGCGTAAGGTAGTTCTTCGAAGTTGTCTGTTTCTTTTCAAGGGGCTATGTGAGAGCATACATAGGGATGAGCTAATAAGGGTCCTAAAGAACGTGTAAAGGGGCCGCTGTCTAAGGAAAGCATTAAATTGCTAGGAGTTCACTTGTAATTATAGCTAGATATTCATGCATGGGTCCGCCGGGAGGGTTATAAATGGCAATGAGTGTCTACCTAAAATCGTGTATTAAGTGGTTGATTACTATCTCTTGCATTACATTGAGAGTATACTTGATAGTGATGACGATTTGAAGACAAGATCTTAAGTGACTAGGGTCCGCCAAAGGATATTAAGTGATAGGGAAATCCGCCCACAAATGAATATAGAAAATGGCCTTAAGTGGTAAAATGGTAGTCCGCCTCGTGGGGTATTAAGGGGTAATAGAAATTGGGCCTTACGTAAATATATGTTGACCTTAGGTAACTGGAACGTAATCAGCCAAAATGGTACATGTATGATGTATTTAATTGTGTGTTAATTTGCTTAGACGTAATTTGATGAATTCATACTGCTAATTATAGGAAATAGCCATTCCTTAAACTTGTGTGATTTTCATACATCAGAACTTGGTGTTCTGACCTCCCTCCTCATGACAATTAAACAGGCCAGTAGATGGGAATGCTTAATTGATGAAGTCATGGAAACTGGAGCTTGGGGAAGAAGATGTTATAGTTTGTTATTATTGTTATCATTATCATGTTTGCCAGTTTATTGTATTCATAGGATATAATTATTGATGTACCTGATGTGATAGTTGAAACTTGATGTAATCAACATTATTATGGTTTTATTTAATGGTACATCTACTTTCAGTTATTATTCATCCCTTTCGATGTGGGATTCTGATTTCGTTTTTAGTTTGGATCTGTTTATGTAATCCTTACAGGAACCAACGATCTGTTTAGAATGACTCTAAGTTTCGATAAGTCTTTTCTAGATTAGGATTTAGTCCCATTCCGGATGGGTTGTTAAACCCCGGGTACCCAAAAACCCGAGCTACTACGAAAGCTATGTAAATTTTCAACATCCATAATGTATATGTCCAATTTTTCAACTATCCATGTCATTACGCTAATTGCAATACATCATAAAATATATGGATATACATGAATTTCTATACGGGACCTTTATATGAATGCACTTTCTTTAAAAAAAATCAAAACATGATGCAACATCTTAAATAAACCTGGAATTCCACATGAATGCAATATTTTAAAAATTGAAATAGCTTTCATCAAATTTTTCCCACACTTCCACATAATAGAAGCATAATTCAATCAATTTGCATCCAAAACCCAACGATACAACTTTAGTGCATGAATTTTAGAAGAATACTAATTTTTTGAATTCAATTTCTTATGTTACGAAAAAGTAGAAAGTGAAAAATTATGTATTTTCCACTTTACTTCTACCTACCCTTTTCCTCGTACTTGGAAATTTTCTCGGTGTTTATAAAAAATCCTATTTTTCACAATCATAGTTTACATAATGAAAATTTTCTATTTAACTTCTCCAAACTTTATATGGAAGAATTTCATTTTCTCTTTAAATTTTCATTTCTTATTACTATATCCTCCTTTTTACCTTTATACTTAGACTTGTTATTTTCTTTTTAGCTTCTCTTTTTCTTTCGTTGGCCTCTTATTAGTTACAACTATTATCTATTTCCTTTTTGAGTGATCATTACGGAAATATAGAAAAAGAATATTTTACCAATATACAATGTCATTTACAACAACCAATACATAGTACTTATGTATGGGCACATACTGCTAAATGTAAATAAAACATAAATTCTAATTTAGGATACATCTACGAAATCTTAAACTTGGCTTTCGCTTAGAAACTGCCTCCAAGATAGGTTAGCAACCTCCTCCGAAGGCTTCCTATACTTTATTATCTTAATCCCCTAATTAAAACCTAGATAGTCTCTATATACTACCCGACCCATCAAACGCAAGTCTAGTTGGGCTTCAACCCCAGCTCCATGATCGAACGTCACCTATTGACTCAATCCCCCAAAATTGAGTCCCAGATATCATAATAAGTAAAACCCAATAGTCCCTACTTAGTCATGATGCAAAACCATATTAATGGAACTTTAATCTATTCACACTTATAACTCAAGTTTCATGGTCTGCTCATATACCATAAAATTCTATTTAGACTCTACATAGTGACTTATGCACACTACGGGGATCCTTCATTACCATTACCTAAAAAAATCAAAGTTTATTCATCATGCTAAACTCACGTTTCCAAAAATTTATCTTTTCAAAACCCTTCTTAAAAGAAAAAAAACAGCAGTAGATTGTACTGACTATATCCCATTCATTACCACGGTCTATCCACTACTACACATTTTATTCAAAAGGTTGTACATATAAATACGTTAGAGCTATTTATTAATTCTTTTTTCTGGAGATGAGCAAATAAGACTTATGCCTCAATCCCAAGACTTACGTTAGAGCTTTAATTTCTCTACTCTTGTTAGCCTACTTTGTGAACTGGGCAACACAAAGTCAAGATGTGAAATATTGAAGAGCTTGAAAAACACTGAAGCGGGTCGGATCGGAGCAGTGTAGCGGTTCGGATCGGATAAAGTCTGCTGTTCGGATCGGTGAGCTATTGTTGTTGGAATCAAAGAGGCACGTCTGTTTGGATCGGAGAGCAACCTATTTCCAGCTGGAGCGGAGAGCAACAGATCTGAGCGGAGCGGAGTGAAAACAGGGATTAGTCCTAAGTCAATCCGGGTCGGATCGGGTACTCCGATCCGAACCCCTTGTGCATACCCTTCCGACCCGAGCCTGTCTTCCAAGTCACTCTCCTACATGAGCGCCTGGTTATTCGGAGCGGCTATGACCAGTTCCTACCCACAACGTCCACTACTCTGATGCGTTGTCAACATAGAAATCCATCCGAACCCGAGGCTAATGGGATGGATGACACATGGCTCCGATCCGGATCGGGTTCTGAGCAAATTCTCACCTATAAATACCCCGTCTGGAGACAAAGAAAAGGATCTTTTTTCTGGCAATTTGAGAGTTCAACCACCTTCATAACCCGAATTCCAGCACTCCCGGAAAATCCAAATCTTCTTTCATTATTTGTTTTTAGACAATTGAGTGATTGTAAGTGAGTTGTGAGAGAAATCATGTGAATATTTCATTGTATTTGCAACTAAATCATTGAAAATAGTGAAAGACAAGTGGACGTAGGCATTTCTTCGCCGAACCACTATAAATCCTGTGTGTTCATTTTTATTTTTGATCTCATTTCATTCTGCTTTTAATCAATTTGGGTGTTAGAACCACTTTTTGGTCTAACATTTTGGTGCTTTCACTGAGAACCATATGAATTCTTTGTTTTTCGGGATTATCGTTCTACTTTTTGGACCGTTGAGTTCAAAGAAGTTAATCCTCAAGTTTCGACGCTCTTGGACATTTGTTGAAGCGATTGTTGAAGAACCATGGCCAAAGGAAAAGGCAAAGAAGTTCAATCTGGTCGAGGAAATGGAGCTGGCGAAAATCAGCAAAATGCGGCTGTGACAAGGTCTCGTGGGAAGAGTTCAGCAGCAAGACGAACCGATGCAGGAAACCCGAACCGCCTTCAGGGGGAGAGCTCCGATCCGATCCGGGTAGGAGATTCTGAAGCAATGCATTCCCCCAACCTGAACCGACCCGAGCAGCTTGCCATGTACCGACCCGACCAGGCTCCCCAGCTCCGAACCGACCCGATCTCCCATCTCCGATCCGATCCGACACTTGGTGATGTTGGAACCTCTACTTGAGTCCCTACGAATGCTCCGATTCCAGCCACCAGGGTCAATGATCAAGTCAATCCATCTGCGCCCATTACTCAAGGAGATTTCTCGCGCCTACTTGACATGCTTGAGAGTACTAGGGAGGCTATGAAAATCCACGAGCGCACCAACCTCATGATGCAAGAAAATATGAGACTCATGAGCAGGGAAATTAGCGAACTCTGAAGACAGAGAACCCCTTCCCCGGTTCGTCACACACCAGTGGATCAGTCTTCTTCTTCCGAGGAAGAGCGGCCCCGTGAACGAAGGCCGCTCGAACGACCTCAGAATTTGGAGCAGCTGACATTCGGATCTTTGGGGTCTCGCGAGGATATTGCACAAGCACTAGGAAACAATGATCCCACTCGGGGGCAAAGGCTCCAGTCCCCTCCTCCCGAGGTCGACCGGGAGCGTAGGGAACGGAGTAGAGCAGAACCAGCTCAAAGAAGAAGGGCATCTCCTGAACAAGAGCCCAGAAGGAACTCTGATACCAGGGCCAGGGAACCTAAACGACCCCTAACTAATGCTGATGTACAAGCAATGGTACGTCAGATTATGTCCGAGAGCCGGAACTATAGCAATGAAGATTATGGCATTGAGCGAAGCCATACTCCTTTCACTGACGACATCCTCGACTTTCAGTTTCCCCGGCGTTTTAACCTGCCGCAGATGGACAAGTACAATGGGAGAACTGATCCGGGACAACATTTGATGCGATACTCGTGGCTCATGAATGTTGCTGCTGCCCCTGATGCAGTGAAGTGTAAAGCATTCCCGATCTATTTAGAAGATGTGGCGCTGTTCTGGTTTACCCGACTTCCCCCTCGTTCGGTTTCGAATTATAGGGAACTGAGCGAACGTTTTATGAATCAGTTTCGACTCCATACCCGAAAGTCCAAAAGTGTTATTGAATTAACAAGAATTAAGCAGGCGCCAGGAGAGTCTTTGAGGTCATATCTTGACCGTTTTAACTTAGCTGTGACTGAAGTTAGTGACCCGCATGAGCCCACCATTTTTATGGCATTAAAGGAAGGAGTCGATCCTGAATCCGAGTTTGGAGATTACCTTTCTGGGAAGACTCCCTCCACGAGAGAGATATTCTATGAAAAGGCCGATATTTATTTAAGACGAGAGGAAGCCAGGGCAAACCGAAAGAGAAAGTCTGAAGCGACATCAAAAGAAAATGTTCAGAGTAACGTCGCCGTGAAGCAGTCTGGGGAAAGTTCCGGAAAAGTTGAAGTGAATGTGGGAAACAAGAGTGGAAACGAAAATTCTGGAAACAGGGGCAACAACAATAACCGTAATGTGAACGGTAGCAGAAGAAATAGAAATAGGGGAAGTGATCCTAGCAAAAGGCCCCGATTCCAGACCTATGAGAATTATACACCGTTGAACGACACTTTGGAGAATATTTACCTGGATACATACAATGTTTTGCAATACAAAAGACCGCCACCTCGTGACTCGACCGAGAAAGAAATGGCAACTGGGAAGTTTTGTTTGTTTCATGGAACTCATGGGCATTCAACCAATGAATGTCGGCATTTGAGAGATGTGACTGAGAAGCTGCTGCGTGAAGGGAAACTGGATGAATATAAGGTTGCCCCGAGGGACAGGGGGCAAGGAGAGCAGACTCCAAAACAGATCCAACCTGCTCCCAAGCCTACAGCGCAGCTGAAAGGCAAGGGAATTGTTATCAACTCCATAGTGGGTGGACCTCAACCAGCAATCCGTAGCTTTAGAGCAATGGATCAATATGTAAATGCTGCCAAGCACGTAGATGTGAATGAAGGTGATGATTTGGAAGATATCGCCCCCATAAAACAACAGAAGAGAATGTTTGACGACGTGGTATTCCGCAGCAGAGATAATACTGGGATTCAGTCACCCACTGATGATCCGTTTGTCATTACTACCACCATTGGGCCGGCCTTGGTTCATAAGGTGTTAGTAGACAACGGAAGTTCCATCAATATTTTGTTTAAAAAGTCATTCGATCAGATGAAGCTTGAACCTGAAGATTTGAAGCCATGTGAAGGATGGATCGGAGGCTTCAACGGGGCGTCAACAGCTCCCATGGGATACATAGAATTGCCCGTGACCTTGGGGCAAGGAGAACGCAGAAGACTGCGGATGCTTCAGTTCGTAGTGTTGGACGTAGATTCGCCTTATAATGCATTTTTGGGGAGGCCTGCCCTTGCTGAATTCAGAGCTTGTATCGCCCCTTGGTGTTTATTGCTTAAGTTCCCAACCGAAGCCGGAACTGGAGTAATGAGAGGGGATCAAGTTTCCGGATGGGCCTACTATGTTGCCGAATTAAAGATGTTGATGAAAGGACTTAACATCGAGAGTAAAGATGCCTCACCTCCCCCAAAGGGGGGCTCGGCGTAGCAATTAGAGAGATCGACCCCGAAGGAGTTTTCCAAAGGAACGCCTGAAGACCTGGATCCCAGAGAAGACGAGGAACCAGAGACTAGAAATGCAACTCCTAATGAAGCGACAGTGGAAATTCCCATTGATAAAGCTGATCCAACAAGAGTTTTGAAGATTGGATCTCAATTGGATCCACGTCGGGCCAAAGAACTAACGGACTTCTTAAAGGCGAACTTGGACGTGTTTGCCTGGACCCACGCTGACATGTGTGGGATATCGCCATCCATCATAAGTCACATACTAAATGTAAACCCGAAACATCCTCCTGTGAAGCAAAAGAGACGTATGCTAGGCCCAGAGAGGTCGGTTGCTCTCAAAGAGGAAGTGGAGAAGCTAAATCAGAACGGATTTATTCGAGATTCGACATATCCCGACTGGATATCGAATCCCGTCTTGGTAAAGAAGCCGAATGGAAAGTGGCGGACTTGCATTGATTTTTCAGATTTGAACAAAGCTTGCCCAAAAGATAGTTTCCCACTTCCCAGGATTGACCAGCTTGTAGATTCGACAGCAGGTCATGAACTTCTCTCTTTCATGGATGCATATTCTGGGTACAATCAAATTCCTATGCACGTGCCAGATCAAGAACATACGAGCTTCATTACAAATTTGGGGTTATATTGTTATGTTGTAATGCCATTCGGATTGAAAAACGCCGGAGCTACTTATCAGCGCTTGGTGAACAGAATGTTTTATAATCAAATAGGGAAGACTATGGAAGTTTACGTGGATGATATGCTTGTCAAATCGAAATAGTCCTCCAGCCATACGCAAGACTTGGCGGAAATGTTTGGCATCCTGCGAAAGTATCGGATGAAGTTGAATCCTTTGAAATGTTCATTTGGAGTGGCATCGGGAAAATTTTTAGGCTTCATTGTGAGTTCCCGAGGAATTGAGATCAATCCTAGCCAAATAGCAGCAATTAGAAACATTGAAGAGCCGAGGAGAATTAAAGACGTCCAAAGTCTTGCAGGGAAAGTAGCCGCATTGAGTAGGTTTATCTCTAAAGCCACGGACAAATGCGTCCCGTTTTTTGATTTGATTAAAAGGAGAAAGAAGAACTTCGAGTGGACTCCGGACTGTGTTGAGGCCTTTCGAAATTTATTGGAACTGCTAGAGAAACCGCCGATTTTGTCAAAGCCAGTGGATCACGAAGAATTGTTTGTTTACTTGGCAGTTTCGGCTCACGCTGTTAGCACAGCCTTGGTTCGAGAAGAAGACAAAGTACAAAGGCCAGTATATTATGTAAGCAAGAAATTGGCAGCGGCGGAACGCAACTACCCAAAGATTGAGAAGCTCGCTTACAGCCTCCTAATCGCATCCCGAAAACTTCGTCACTATTTCCAAGCTCATCCAATAACCATATACACTGACCAGCCTCTGAGGCAGGTGTTGCAGAGACCCGAAGCATCGGGAAGGTTGATCAAATGGAATATAGAATTAAGTCAGTCTGATTTAAATTTTCAGCCACGAAGGTCGATTAGGGGGCAAGCTCTGGCAGACTTTATAGCAGAGTTCACTATCCAAGAGGAGGAAGTGATCAATGACAGAGTGGTCAAGTCCGAAGATGAGTTAAAGATAGATCCATGGAAGCTATACACAGATGGAGCCAAGAACGACCGAAGGTCCGGAGCTGAAATCGTCTTAGTCACTCCTGAAGGACGGTCGTTATATTACGCTCTACGATTAGAATTTTCGGCGACTAACAATGACTCTGAATACAAAGCCCTGATTGCCGGGCTGAAGCTTGCTAAAGACCTCGGAGTAAAAATGTTGGACATATTCTGTGACTCTAAAATCGTTGTTTGCCAAGTGCGAGAGGAATTTGCGGCTCGGGGACCTCGACTTATCGCCTACCTCGGGAAAGTGAGAGAGCTATTGAGCAACTTGGAGCGGTACAATATAACACATATCCCAAGGGTCGAAAACCAGAAGGCAGACAGGTTGGCAAAGCTAGCTAGTTCCGACAATCTAGAAGAAACTGAAATAATTCCAATTGAAACGTTGGAATCGCCAAGCTTTGAGTCGATGGAAATTGAGTTCGCATTCGAAGCGGAACCAGAGAAGGAGTCGTGGATGACCCCAACTAAGAACTTCCTTAAGAATGGGACACTCCCATCAAAGAAGAGTGAGAAAAGGGCTATAGTTCGCAAGGCTACCAGATATGTCATACAAGATGATATTCTATATAGACAAGGATTTTCTATGCCCCTGTTACGATGTATAGCACACGACGACATCAAACGTGTACTGAGAGAAGTGCACGAAGGTGAGTGTGGGGATCATACAGGAGGTCAGACTTTAGCGAAAAAGATATTGTGATATGGATACTTCTAGCCCACAATTAATAAAGATGCGGCTGATTACTCACGACGCTGCGATAAGTGCCAGAGATTCGCTAAAATCCCCAGAGCACCGTTGACCCAACTCAAATCAATGGTGAGTCCTTGGCCATTTGCCACGTAGGGAATTGACATCATTGGAGTTCTACCGATTGCTAAAGGAGGAGCGAAATATGCAATAGTCGTTGTAGACTATTTTACGAAGTGGGTGGAAGCTGAGCCCTTAACCAAAATTACGGCAAGAAAGGTGATAAGTTTCGTGGTTAGAAATATTATATGCCGGTTTGGGATCCCAAGGACCATTATAACTGACAACGGAATCCAGTTTGATGGTACTGAATTCAGAAATTTCTGCCAGAAGTATAAGATCGACAAGCGATACACTGCGGTTGCTTATCCGCAGTCGAATGGGCAAGTTGAGGCAATAAACAAAGTAATAAAATCCATCCTCAAGAAACGGTTGGAGCGCGCAAAGGCAAAATGGGTTGACGAATTGCCCCTAGCTTTGTGGGCATATCGGACAACATTTAAGACGGCTATTGGTCATACTCCATTCTCTCTCTCTTTTGGCTCAGAAGCAGTAATTCCAATTGAGCTTGAAGTTCCTTCCCACAGGGTGACGTATTATGACCCGATGACGAATCGGGCACTCTTACTTGAGTCTCTTGATGAAGTCGAAGAAAAAAGGGACGAAGCAGATTTGCGTGCGGCAAGACAACGACGTCAGATGGCACGCTATTACGACAAAAAAGTTCGCCTTAGGACTTTTGAACCAGGAGACTTGGTGCTAAAGAGAGTCTTTCCATCCCTTCCTCATCTCGGTCCAAAGTGGGAAGGACCCTTTGTCATCCAACGGAAACTTTAAAAAGGAACCTTCAAGTTAACGACCGTAGATGGCGAAGAAGTCCCTAGAGCATGGAATGCCCAACACTTGATGCGATATTTGGATTAGAAATGTTGTACTCTTTGTTATTTTTCTTATGAACTCTGTAATAAGGCACGCTTGCCTTGGGAAAATCTGATGATTTGAATAAAGGACTATAAAGTGGATGTAGGCTACGACTTAGCCGAACCACTATAAAAATATCGTGTGTTATTTACTTTTATGCATTATATATATACATTCATCGGCTATTCTGTTGTGATTATGGAATACAAGATGATTCAAAACCTGAAAAGGTTGAAGACAGTTTAAACATAAGAAAAAGCACAACGGCTATTTGTGCGACAAGACATAAAAGAATGAGAAAATGACATTCTTAACTCTAACTCTCCAGAGAGAGAGAGAGAGAGAGTATAAAAGCGTCTCCGACTGAGCGCTGAGAAAGAGATCCTTCCCCGCTGAAAGACCGGGGAATGAATAGATTGCTGAGCTTGAACTCTAACGCTCCAGAGAGAGAGTATAGAAGGACGGGAAGACGACGTCCTCTGAGGCATGAAGGTACACCCAGACAAGGGACCGCCTCAGTAAGAACTCTAACCTGAGTATATGACAGGAGAGTATAAAAGAAATGCCAGAAAAAACGACAGGCATCGACAACACAGAAAATGCTATCCCATCAGAAAATCAGGAGCATTCATATTGCTTGATTAAGCCTTAAAAATAATTTTTGAGAATTGACTGGGGGCATATATGTATACACATATTTCCTCCCTCCGTAACTTAATTTCATAACTATAGTATGACAGGCATTTTCACATAAGTGCAGAACTACTGACAAACAGACATTGCAGAAAATGAATTATTTTTTATTTACGAATGAATGAATTTGTACTGGAAAATAGCTAAAAAAAGAAGGTGCAAGAGCCACTCTTGTAGCAGCAATTGTTGGTTCACTAAATGCTAAAACGACACAAGGCAACCCTCTATTTAGATTTCGAGTGAGCCTTGGACTTCTTGGCGGCTTTCTAAGCATCCTTTGCCTCTTTCTCGGCCTCTGTCAAGATTCGTTTTGATTTCTTCTTTCCTGAAAATGCGGTGCTGGAACCGGTTGACTTCTTCCCGGAGGGCGGAGCGCTGGAATCAGGAGAAGATTTTTTAGCGAGTTCCTCTGTAATAGATCTAGTTGAGAGCTTAAAAACTAACCTTGATCCCGCATCCACAACTGCGAGAGGCTTGAGGGATTCAGGGTCTAGTTCTTTGGCTTTTAATTGCAAGCGTTTATCTTGATCAGCTTTCATTGCAGCCAAAGTAACATCATCAGCATTTTTCGACTCCCCGACTATTGCCACCTCTTGATCCTCCTCATGTCCTCCGTCGCCGCCATCGTCCTTTAAGGCTGCTATCATTTCTTCATCATGGGGAGTTTCAGCCTTAGAAGGTTCACTTCCTTCTCCCAAATCTATAGGAGCAGCCTTGTCCTTCCCCTCTCTTGCCTTCTCCGTAGGTTCTGCCCCAGGCGCAGCTCCCTGAATCACCTCTGTCTTTCCGGATGGCTCAATACCTACAGAGTGAGAAGCAACAATTATCAATTCAGGAGAAGATAATGGGTTTTTCATCGATTGCTCAATCACATGGCGAAAGGTAGAAATAGCCTTGACGAATTGAGGAGAAAAGGTAGGGATACCTTCCGAAGACTTCTCGGCAGGGGTAACTACTGTCTCTGATGCCGTTTCAGGAATAGGGGATAGCAGAGTTGTTCGGGGGATTCCCAGATTTTCAGGATCATACCCCTCTACTTCTGAAGTTGCGGGGGCAGTAGAAGAGGAACCAGCTTCGAGAACATTCTTCTGTTTAGTCCTCCGCCTCTCTTCTTCCATAGCATCAGCAATGAGGCGGCGCCCTTCAGCTAGGCGTTCTGGTTCATCATCCCTCAAGTATTTTTCCATTAGCTTATCCTCATCGATGGAATCGACTTTGAGCTCCTCTTTTTCCCACTCAACGATCTGATTCCATACTTGAACTAGAGTGGATGGGTAATCCTCGATCCAAGAGATGTTTCGGCGACGGATGATATGTGCGAAGAATTCAATCATTAATTCGCCGAAACCCTGAATATCTGCCTCCGCCTCTGACAACTGTTTGTGGGCCTCCTCCGCATATTTGATAGCACACTCAACGTTGCCCTCCGCCAGGGCAGCTCTGTTCTCTGCCTCCAGTAGCTTTGAAGCCAAGTCAGCATTTTTCTTTTCCATCTCAGCATTCCTCTTTGTTAACTCGGCATTTTTCCGTTCAAGGTCAGTATAAGCAAGGCGCGACTTAGCGGCTTCTGACTTAGCATCATCAACTTGCTTCTTTAACTCAGAACGCTCTTGAGTATGAGATTCCAGCAAATCATGATAACGTTTTTGCATATCTTCAAATTGTTGTTTGAAGTTGGTAGCGTCCCTCTGAGCAATAGCAAGCTGGGCCTGTGTGTCCTCCAAATCTTTTCCTAGGTTCTTTAAGGCCTTTGCATCTTCTTCCGCAGTTTTTTGCATTGAATCAGCATTCGTGATTAGAGTACGGATAATTCTGGAAAGGTTGCGTGAATATTTGAACATTTCAGAATACTGTTTTTCAACCGTGTTTATCTTTGCTTTGGCCTCGTCTGCCCACCTGGAAGAAATAGGTTCGAGGGCAGGTAAAAAAGTCAAAGTCTCGAAGTAATGTTCGGGAAATTTCTCCTTCAAATACGCCCGCTTGATTGCAGTTTCCGCATCTAGTGGTGGAGGAGCGGGGATCGTCAATTCAGTGTCCCTGTGTGTGGAGGATTCAATAGTTTCTTTATCTGTACTAGGCCGTTTAGTAGCAGGGACCTTGTGTTTACTTCGAGACCCAGTATCCTTTGGAGGACTTCTCTCTCTGCTGCGCTTTTCGAGGGAAGAGGTGGAGTCTTTCGATTGTGGCTTGTCCTCTTCCCTACGACTTTGATAACCTTTATATTTCTCTTGGTCCGACCGAACGGGAGAGAGAGAACATGAGGGTCGAGAGCGATAGGGTTCATAAGGCCTTCTCTCCTCCCTACCGCGATCATCGCGGCGATCATATTCGATATCCTGAGGTGGATTAGACATGCTACGGCGAAGCTTCCTGATATCATAGTAAGATCGGGACATCGTGCCTCACAATAAGACAAATGAAATTCCGAATCAATAGTTTCACAGAGAGAGAGGTGTAATGAATGCTAATGCTATTGTGTAAAGCGTGTCCTAAGTGGTGTGTTTCCCCCCAACCAACCCGAGTCTGAAGCTAGACTAGTACGGGCATGCTCTTTGGCCTTAGCAGGAGTGGTCTCTTCAGAAGAGGTGAAGACTAAAGGATCCTTCCTAAAATCCTCTGAAGTGTATATAGTTTCAGGTAAGGGGAGATCCCCCAAACCCTGGAATAATGGGTCATCAGTACTGGGGACATCTCCCTCGGAAGCATTAAGTGGCGACTCTTTGGAGGATGTTGACTTTTCCGGAGAAGTAGCCTCCTCAGGGGCAGTATACCCTTCACGATGCTTTTCGTCCAAGTTAGCCAATTCGTCATCTTAAGTAGAAGATGGAGAAGGTGAAGTTTGAAGAGGCATTGTAGGAGCTCCCGAACCTTCTCCTGTCTCTGGGACTACATCCACTGGAGGAATATATATGTACGGAGCCGTCCCATGACCGATACTACGAAAGACGGATAACAGCCCATGAAAATGAAGATATTCGTCCTTAAGGACTTCATCAATAGTCAGGAATTTCTGGTCGCCATTAAGAAGCTGGTGCATCCGGTCAAAGAACACCTGATCTGATATTTGTTTTGGGTTGTCGACTACAAGCAAAAAAGAAAAACAAGTTAAGGCGATGACTCGAGTGTATGGAGCCCGGATTTAGAAAATCAGTGCTTTACTTGATTTCGTCCACTTCCTGGCACATCCAGGCTGTCGCTTCACATAGAACCATTCCAGTCTGGAATCTCCAGCTTTACTGCTGAATGGCGCTGAGATTTTCTTCCTCTTAGGAACAGACTCAAAATAGTAGAAAGATGGAGTTTCTCGATTCCGATGCTTGAAGTTGTAGAAGAAATGAACGTCATCGAAGGTGAGTTCTATGCCTAGAATCTCACGATATGCTATATATAAAGTGTGTAGGTAGGCATAAGAATTGGGATGCAGCTGCATGGGGGCAATCCGCATTTGTTTTAGAAAATCTACGATGAAGGGAGAAAATGGAGGGATAGCACTGACCATGCACATCAACTGGGTGATTGCCATATATCCTTCCGGAGGATTGTGGGGACGATCAGATCTCGAAGGCACTAGAGTGTCCTTTTTCATTATCCCGTACTTTAAGCAAATTCGGATAAGTCAGTCGTTGTCAATTGTTGATTCAACGGAATCTGGAGGTGATTCCAATATGACAGCCGATTCAAACTCATCAGGAGCCCGGTCGTCACCAATCCCTCCTTCCTCCTCAAAACCTAGAGAAACTTCATTCTCTGAAGACATCTCGTCACTTTCACGATTTCCAACCCCATAGTCTGAACCCTCATTATTCCATTCTGGATCTGACGGAGAAGATATGTCCTCGAGAGTAATTTTGTTAGAGGTTTCCGGGGCTTCTTTCCTCTCAGCTAGTCTGGAAGAGCGTCTGGGTCTCATGGTCATAAAACTATTGAAGAAGCAATAGCACAAATTAGAGCAAATAAGCCCGTATCCCCCCCGTGCATGTGTGCAAACTAAAGTGTAAACAATGTATACGGAAAGTGCAAAGTAAATGTTTAAAAGTGCGACGAAAAAAGTTTGGAAAAATATAAGGAGTTGAAGTAGTTCTTGATGTCCAGTTACGTTTGCAAGGCACTATCCTAACTGTCCATTAGGTTGAAAATTATGCAAAAAGTTGATTGGGCCAGTTAAACAAGTTCTTATGCATTAAGGTGAACTGCTTTTCGGTTCGATTCGGGCGCGCTTATGGGGATCGGATCGGGGATGCGGCCTTGACTTGGGCTCGGATAAACTGTGAAACCCAGAAATCAAAAGCGAATCGTTTCGGAGGTAGAGTCCCCTAACGGTTCGGATCGGATCACATAGTCATTCTTCTCCTCCTTTTTATCTTATGGTCCGACCCGATCTGGTTAGGCAAGCTCCCTTTCCCCCTTCCTTAAATACTTGCTCCGACCCGATCCGATCTCCTGGATTTCTTTTCTTTTTTCTTTCTTTACTTGCCCCGACCCGGTCCGACCTCCTGAATTTCCTTCCTTCTTCCCTTGTTTTTTCACCTTCCATATCCCTCCGAACCGAACCGATTCCCTATTATCTTCTTCTTCTCCTCCATCCTCTTTCCTCCCTAGCCAACGCCAAAGCCAATCTCGTGCCAATTGCCCAAATCAAAACCAAGCATTTATGCGCTGGCGCACTCAACAACGGATTCTAATCCTCTCCGTTCCAGCCTCGAGATGGCGACGAGTCTACTGGCGACGATGACGAGGGGGGTAGGGGGGTCACTGCGGCAAGGTCATTTAAGTTCCACGCTCAAACCATCCTAATCGTCCACGAATTCGAATCGAAATCGATTGAAAAAGGGAATTATCTAAAGTTTTATAACCTACCAATGTAATTACTTCGAGAATTAGAAGGAATTTTGATGCTTCAGGAGTTAGGTTTTTTCTCGTTTTGCAGAACTCGGGGAGTAAAACAGTAAAAATAAGAGAAGGATGAAGAATCAGTTTATATAGAGGAGTAGGGTGTCCATTCGTCTCCCCATTCGGATCGGCAGCCCAGTAGAAGAACCCCCGTTCGGATCGGATGGACAGTCCAGAAGCGAAGCTTGGCCCAACAGTCCAGTGAAAAATAGAAAGGAGAAGGGGTCTGTTCGGATCGGAATCCGAACCGAACTGAGTTCTTTAGCTCAGCAACGAATCTGAAGAAAAAGATGAAAACACAAGGAAAATCAAAAGAAAAATCACCTCGAAGAGCGCTGTGCAATGATAATCAAAGCATGCTCCGTCTCCAACAGAAGCATCCTTTGAGGGGGCAAAATGTTAGCCCACTTTGTGAACTGGGCAACACAAAGTCAAGATGTGAAATATTGAAGAGCTTGAAAAACACTGAAGCGGGTCGGATCGGAGCAGTGTAGTAGTTCGGATTGGATAAAGTCTGCTGTTCGGATCGATGAACTATTGTTGTTGGAATCAGAGAGGCACGTCTGTTCGGATCGGAGAGCAACCTATTTCCAGCTGGAGCGGAGCGGAGTGAAAACAGGGATTAGTCCTAAGTCAATCCGGGTCGGATCGGGTACTCCGATCCGAACCCTTTGTGCATACCCTTCCGACCCAAGCCTGTCTTCCACGTCACTCTCCTGCATGAGCGCCTGGTTATTCGGAGCGGCTATGACCAGTTCCTACCCACAACGTCCACTATTCTGATGCGTTGTCAACATAGAAATCCATCCGAACCCGAGGCTGATGGGATGGATGACACGTGGCTCCGATCCGGATCGGGTTCTGAGCAAATTCTCACCTATAAATACCCCGTTTGGAGACAAAGAAAAGGATCTTTTTTCTGGCACTTTGAGAGTTCAACCACCTTCATAACCCGAATTCCAGCACTCCCGGAAAATCCAAATCTTCTTTCATTATTTGTTTTTAGACAATTGAGTGATTGTAAGTGAGTTGTGAGAGAAATCAAGTGAATATTTCATTGTATTTGCAACTAAATCATTGAAAATAGTGAAAGACAAGTGGACGTAGGCATTTCTTCGCCGAACCACTATAAATCCTGTGTGTTCATTTTTATTTTTGATCTCATTTCATTCTGCTTTTAATCAATTTGGGTGTTAGAACCACTTTTTGGTCTAACAACTCTAGACTTTTTTATAAAGTGCCTACTTTGTTCTAACTTCCAACCAATTCAATAGAATAGTGTTTTATAGAATTATTTCTAAAAATTCTTGCATCCTTACCCACTTATTTTGCCTAACTTATAAATCATTTATAGGTATTTTTAAAAAAAAACTGATCTTAAACCAAAAAAATACTTTCACACAATTCTATTTTATTAAATAAATTTAAAAACTCTAGATTTCAATTTAAAACTGAAGACAAGTTTTTTAAAAAAAATCGTGGGCTAGACTCATAGTGGGCTCTCAACTCTCTTACTTAGCCTATTTTCTAAATAGTCATTGTCTCGCTTTGTTTGCACTTTACATAAATGCCTCAGTATCATCCATATCTGAACTGAAACCTGATCCTAACGCCACGTGCACGAACTATATATATTCTTAATCCATTTCTTCTCTTATTCTTTAACGAATTCTAAGGCACAACCGCCTCACCCACTACTCTGACATAACAACCAATTTCCAGAAATCAACGTATGAATTTCTCGTTTACTATTAAACTCATTGTACACCTTATATCATGGTCACACTAGGATCTACAACTCTTGGATTCTCATAATCCTAATCTTGATGAACAAAATTATTACCATAATTTTTTTCATATGTTGTTTCTCTTAAAAGTTGTTTTTCTATATGGATCTAGTTATAATATACTTGTATTTAGAAAAATATACAAATAAGTTCACTCATTATTTATTTAGGACCATTAAATCTAGCTCTGATACCAAATGCAACAACCCAAGCCCCAGCAGTCCCGGACTTTTCACAAAATGTTAAAATCCAAATCCACAAAAGCCCGAGTTGGGCATCTGGTATCCTGCAAATAGGCAAAGATAAGAAACTTGCAGCGGAAATGATTAAAATATAATAATAGATAAATACTTACCAAATATTTAAACTTTTAAGTCAAGTGTATCTAAACTGAATAGTCTCTGCTTGTCACTAAACCTGTGGATTGTTATGAAGAGGGGTCAGAATTAAAGTTATGATGAATGGACAAATTACATACTTATAAATTTAATACTACATGTACTGTTCTACTACCATTTTAATTTTATTAGGTTTAAGGATTGTAGAGTGTTATAGATACAAAGAAACAAATCACATAGATTAAGATTCACAAGACATAAAGGAAAAACAACAAAAATGTTTATCTTTCAAATAACTTGTTATTACAAAACAATAATTTTCATAAAGTAAGTTACGAAACATATGTCTTATATAATCTTAGCTCAAATCGGAGTATAACAAAACATTCCCCTCTTAAGTGAAAATCTAACTCATGACAATTAAAATGTTACAAAATGAAATTAATACATTAAATGGAAAGTGAATAGGTTCTTGGACACTAATCTTCCCAATCTGTTAGTACCAATCACTCTTAGTCATTTAGACATACTAAGGAAAAATGAAGAATAGGGAGTGGGTCAGGCATAAAGGCTGGTGAGCTATATAATTACTAGCACGATTGATAAATAATGGCAATAGGAAGAATAATAGCTCTAGTACAATATAGGGAAGTGTATGTGCATAACTATCAGGTGAACATGTAGGAATGATATACGAAGACTAAACATTTGGTCGATAACTATCTCACTCGATTGCCTAGCTTATTGCACTAGTCATTTGATTGTTAGCACTTTCATGATTACTAAACATGATATAATTAAGATGACTTTCCTAATACTACCCATTAATCGGCTACTAAAGAAAAGAATGATATTCTATGCCTACTATAGGTCTTAGGTTTATCAGGCCCGACCCATTAGCAAAAAGACAAAGCATTATCACATGCGTCACGGTGTCTTATTTTCCATAATCGGGTCAATGAACACACATTGAACCGCCGGAATGCACCCGCCGCACCTCTATTTGGACCATCTTCTACCTAGCTTAGCAAGGTGCGTGCCCTCGTCTCCTAGAGTGAGACCGTACATGACAAAAGGGTATGTTGATTGGTATGGATCCCCAACAAACAAATCCTTCTTGACCCAAATCCCCTTTGATTAGGCCCCTATATATTTACCATAAAAACCATAGCCATAAAATAAACATAAAATTAGGCTTACAAATTAACATTACTTCGGTTATTATATTAATCCCATTTGTTTGTTTATTTACCATCGAATGCCTAATCATAAGGCCATCATAGAACCATAGAATAACCAATTCCCAATCACAGGTTACCATAGAATAATCAATTCCTAATCACAAGTTTACTATAGAATATTGCCTAATCACAAGGCTACTATGGAATTATTCCTAATCGCAAGGCTGTCATAGAATAATGGCAAATCACAAGGCCACCATAAAAATAACGCATAATAACAAGACCGTTATAGCATAATGCATAATCACAAAGCCATCATAGAATAATAAATGACCATAGATGTAGGCTTATAAACTAACATCATTTCAAGTTTAATTTCATTAAGCATATTTATTCATTTGCAACTTCATGTCATATTTGTATTTACAAATGAACCACGTTTGTTTATTATGATTCTTTGTGTTTTTACAACCTATTATATTTATGTAGATATGTTACTGTCCATTTTTTTTTCATAATCTATGTCATAGTTCCAATTAAAATAAATTTTCCAATCCTCTTCCTTTCATAGTTCCAATTAAATTAAATTAAATTATCCAATCCTCTTCCTTTCATAGTTCCAATTAAATTAAATTTTCCAACGCTCATAAAATAAGAGATTATAATCAGTCGCATAAAATTAGGTGCACATGCATAAATCAGTCGTATATAACACATGCAAAATAAAGGATTAGTCAGTTGTATACATATGCCAATATTTGCAAATTTAGGCATATTTTGGGCGTAATCACTCTAAACTGTAATAGCAGACGCAAAATAGTGGAAAGATGACTAAGAGGATATCTTACAGTATTTAGTTATTAACTAACTTAAAAATATAAGAACGAAAGACGAAAAAACTATAAAATAACTTATAGAAAGTAATATTTACAGAAAACACATAACTTACAAAAAAATGAACAGTGATAGTAAGAACTGTAAATTAACCGGTACAACTATTTTGATGCCTATTTACTTCAAAATACCAAAAATCTAATAATCATAAAACTTACTAGAAAAGCTTCCCTCGTGCCATTGGTACAACCCACCTACAGAATATATATATATATAATAAAAAAGAGAAAATATTTTTATTTACAATTTCAGTTCCCCTAAAGTTTAAAATTATGATGTCCTATCTATAAGAAGAAGACTAGTCTTAGTGAAGATGAGATGCGTTGTGAAGAATAGGGGAGAGGTTGAAGGTTTATTTATAGGTGGGCTAAAATATCCTAGGCCATTAGATTTAGGGTTTAAATCTGAACTAACCATGTATACGAACCAATCAGGGGTTTCCACGTTATTCCTCATCTGAAATAGGACAATAGAAAAACCCATGTCATAAAATAATGCAGTAAACATAATCTCCGTTCAAGTTGAATACGTGCCAGGCACGTAAACATGCCTAGCATGACATGGGTTGACCGGTCCATCCATTGGGTCGGCGCAAATGCCACCTGGTTCGACCTATGGGTTGACCTGGTGACTTGCTGGGTCATCCCATGCAGTATGTGTTTATAAATCTCAAACTTTGAATTGTCATAATTGTTCGTTTTACATCCATTTTTCGCAAATCATATTTGTATCTGAACCATAAAACCATAATGGACTCAATGGTGAAATCCTTGTTGTCAAATCCTGATAATTATTCAATTTATTAATTATTTAATTAATTAATTCATTAATTAATTTCCATGTTTTAAATTAGGTTTGTTACATTCTCTACTCCTTAAAAGATTTCATCCCTGAAATCCCTTAGGATAGAAGAATGAAATATGCATTATCATTAAAACATCTACATCCATCTACTCAGACACCATCCATTAACCTTCATTGTCCTTAAGTTTTCGAATGTGATTTATGTAATTATGCAATAGTGTATTGTGTATGTCCCTAACTAATGCAAAAGATTAGATGGTCAACTAATTCAGTTGACCTCCTTTTTATGTAATCATGTCGGTGCCATGTATCCAAATGTATGCACGAAGCCCTAATGATAGTAGGTAGTTGGGTGCTTCAACCATCATTCATATGCAATAATCATATGATAACATCCATTTACATCATCCATAAAATAATATAAAATTCACAAACATCCATATGTATATGCAATTGACATATTAGCCGATCCCCAATAGTGCGTAGTGTGTGTATATACTTCCACTACATTCACTTGTAAACACTTGCAGCTACTTGCATACATCATACATAACATGTTGTAATAACATGTTTACAATTGATCCTACCATCCATAGGATTTATCCTAAGATCTACCATTCCTAAGGATATTTAGAAGAAAGATCTTATTCAAAGGAAAAAGATAATGATAGGATATTAAAAAGGAAACATTTATCAAAAGAACATGGGCAAGAAATTTGAATTCTATATAGACACCCAAGTTGTTCTAACTAGAAGTTCTCCCTATGAGGTAAAAGATTCCATCACTGAATTAATTAGTGCCTCATCACATGATGACTCACTATTAACTCATGCATTTTCTCCAAACTTCCAATTTGAATGGTTTCTCTTATATCGCCAAGTCATTCTAACCACATTCGCTAGAGGGCTTTTCTATCTCACCCATCCAAAATACTTTAGGAAGAAATATTCCAAGTTTCGTGTTTGCTTCCTTTTTCGAACTAGTTTAACATAGCTAAGTTGATTGGTTTTAAAATCCTAAATCCTACTATACCTTACAAGTAGGGTCGCTTTTATATATCCACAATCCAATTTCTAGCCTTTACCCTTATTTTCTTGTGTTCCCCTATTTGTTCCACTTATATTATCCAACACCATAGGCACTTACTTCTTTTTCAACTTCCTATATATACATATATTTTTTCAAAACTCATATCACTATTACTATTATATTTTTTCCAAAACCTCATTTGGATATATCTTAATGAGACAACTTATTATTCATGAGATTACTAATATCTCAATTGAAGCATATATATAGTTACTTTTATTGAAATTTCCAAAATAAGAATTTCATACCAAAACATATTTTCTCTTTAAAAATTCTATTTCTGAAATCATATATGTATACGTGGGATTTAGACTCAAAGTGGTTCTACAAACTCCTTTTTTCTTAAAATACCTTTTCTTCAAAACGAAAAATAATCCTTGGAACACAAATATTTTCCAAGCTATTAATCTGTTTGAAATATTTATATCCACTAGCCAAACTTTTTTACTTACCTCAGTTTCGTAGTCATATAAAGATTTGATTTACCAATCTATTTTTGTGAGAGGCAACTCAATTTTCTTTATTATTCACAAGAAAATTACAATATGTACATCATCTCAACTATAAACACTACAAACCCTTTCTAAAGCTCTTTTAGACTTTCCTAATACAAATCACATACTATGACTCACAGTATATTCACATAGCAATTACTATATATTCTCATTAACAAATCAAACACACTGATTATAGATAGCTAAACCATAATACCATTTCATCTAAAAAGAAATACGACATCCCCATAAACTCCTTTCACAGCTGAAGCAACATTAATACCACAATAACTCAACTTGACATTAGCTTCCAGCAACAGTATCACTTAAATGTACCTACCACATTTACTTCCACTAAGAGTAGGCAGCAATACTTCAAACCAGTATTGATACACTGCTGTTCTCCATGAATCACAGAGTCATATTAGAAATATGCTTAATAGAAAATCATATCACAACTCATTTACCATTCTCAACCTAAAAATCTTCAAAACCAATATATAAATCTTCACTAAACTAAGGAAACATCACTTCAAGATGGGATCATAAAGAGGAGATGGATTGTTCCTTGTGTGTCTTTCATCTCCTTAAACTAATCAGCTTTTTTCCTTTTAGCTCGCCTCTTACTACTCTTAGACATCAAACCACACTACGCATCAGAGTTAACTGATGGAGCAGTATTAGGTGGTGGAGGTAGAATAATATGAGGAGGAAGAGTCAAATGAGAGTAAGGAGAATTTATTACTAGAGTAGTAGGAGTTGACAAAGTAGGAGTGGATATTTTAGCAGGCGTTGATGTACTCGACATTGCATTAACAGTAGAGAAAGATGAGGCCAAGTTCGTATTACCAGAGAACGTATTATTAGCTAGAAACCCCTCCTTAACTATATCATTCTGCGTTACAATGTTAGATGAAACAGTAGGCACAGATGACAATAGAGAAGATGAGGAAATATGCTTAGAACAAGTACCAATCTCCATATTAACTTGAGTCTCAAGCTCAACATTAAAAATGCTTCCCAAACCAAAATCATGCTCCTTGTTAAAACAATCATCATTCACATGAATATTATTTCCTTGACTCATATGAAAATCTGCATTAATATTGTCAATTTGAGTATCCCCTAAAACAACTTTATTTGCTTGATTACCCATTGAATCAACTTTATCATTACCACCAGTAACCCCTTTATTACCACCAGCTTTCTCAACTGTCTCCAGTTCATCTCCGTCATAACCTTTAGCATTAAATTTTTTGGAAAATGTTGGTTCCTTAATTCCATCTCGTTTCTTTCTCCAAATCATATTCTTCTTAGTTGTAACCCTTGTCCAACCATACTCATTAGCAGCAGTATTATCCTTGCTTCTAAACTGAGTATCCTTCACCTTTTCTGTGTGATGTTCCTCCTTATAAACCTCATCTTGAATCTCATCAAAAAATCACCCCTTACAAAATTATCACATTCAACAGTTCTATATCCAAAAAATTTGCAAATGGTACAAATATTCGATCTCCAGTCATAAAAGAATTTTACTGGTCGACAATCACTTAAGCCAGCTAACTCTATAAAAGCAGGCAACTCAACATCAGGCAAAATCTCCACTAAAGCCTTGGCATATCTAAATCTTTGAAGTTTTTCTGTACTATAATCGAAACATGGATAAGTTTTCCTACGTGACACGCAAACCAATTTATACCTACAAGTGTCCACAAAATTACAGGAATTTTATATAGGTGAATCCAGATTGGAACCTTTTTAATTTGCGTTAAAGTGTTACCAATAAATGGATTCAATTGTGAAATAATGAACATTCTTCCATTAATGAAAATCGGATTGGATTGCAAAATTTTAACTCTATCAAGATCATTAGTAAATAGAAAGTAGAAATTTACTCCATCATATTTAACACTAAATTCACCTTGAAGCTTCCAAAAGCGTTTAAGAAAATTAATTACATAGAGATACGAGTGTATACCATCTATGAAAAATCAAACATGATGATTTCTCCAGTACTTCAAACCTTCATCCCGTACTAGATATGGAGCCTGCTTAGGAATACCATCCATAATAATATCGAACTGGATCGGTTTATAGCTACCAGCATTTCTTGGAAGAGTTTTTAATAGAGATGCATAATCAATTTTTGCAACGAAATTGTTAGAAAAAGGTAAATCAGATGACGATGGATGACTATCAGAAGTCAGATTAGGTAAGTCATTAGAAACATCAATTCGATTAACATCAGGAGAATTCGCTTGAGAAGAGACAGAGGAGGATATGGGAGGAGGATCTGAAGGTGGCGATGGTTTGGAGGATGGAAGAGGAAATAAAGTGGAATCGAAGGCAAAGGAAGAAGAAAAAGAAGAGGAACATCATATTTTTATTCAAACGGAATCTCTAGGATCCTTATCTCATGCCCAAATGACATAACCTTGACGAACACTAAATACAATTCATAAAGTATAACTAATGGTGAATTCCTATCAGAATGCTAAGATATACTCTCGCGCTAAATCCTTTAAGATTCTTACCATATTACAAGGTATTTCCATAGAAGCTACATAAACTCTTATACCCAAAAGCTAAGAACTTAATGTTAACAACATTCTTACTTTTGCAAGGAGATCCTAAAAATCATCCAAATTCAACTAATTAATCTTCCTTGTCTTAAGTTCTAATTTCTTACAGGGGACAACGAACCAACAATCCATAGTTACTAAAATTCTAATTTTTTCCTATAATAAGTAATGGTTCCCTCCATGACAACTGAAAAACTAATAGTAATTAATCTAAGGTAACTACTCTCGTTGGTCCTCTTAACAATGCTACCAGCATAATTGATACTAAAGCATTAACTCGAAATCTTTTTAAAAAAAGTTTCTCATTTTGTTTCCATAAATTCTAAACTTCTCTCGGTAAGGTAAGTTGGGAAAATCTTTATCTTGGAAATACTTTTTGTAATAACCCATTAGTCCAAGAAAATTTCTTACCTTCCAAAAGCGATATTCAGAGAACTTGGTCTTGGGTCTATGCATATAAGGTATTAACTAACAAATTTATCCCTTGTCATTCTTTATTTAGACTAACATGTCATCAACAAAGACCCCTACCAAATTATTACAGAACCTCACCAATCGTCCTATCATACAAGTCAATAACTCGACTTAGGCACAAGCTAGTCCAAAAGGTATGTGACTGTTCTTAAAATTCGTTGGATGTTCTATGAACAACTCCGTCCCTATTTTTCCTAATACTAAAAACTTGATGGAAATAACAAAAAAAAAATCTAGCTATGAGGAAAAATCTAGCTCCCTACAATTTATCAAAAAGATCATATACATGAGTCAAAGAGAAATGTTTCATCTAAAACAATTCGCTTATGATCACAAGTGAGCCAAAGGAACTATCCATCTCTGCAGCAAAGACGATTGATGCCTCTCACCTAAAAATGTTTAATCTTACCAATACTTTTCCAAAGCTCCCTTATTTGTTTTCCCAAAATTTGTCTACCATGACTTAAGTCCAATGAATTCTTCAAAACACATATGGAAAACTCCCATCATAAGTACCACACTCAATCCACCATAAATATGTCTAACGAGTAAAATAATGCATTCCAATTGATTCTTCATAGGTCAATACTAGGTGTGTCGACTATGCATACCCTAAGAAACTACCGTCCTCTCAACATCTGAGACGGATTATTATATAGCTAACATGTCCAACTCCAAACCAATCCACAAATGACAATGTTATAAGCATAACTCCATATCTATAAAAGATTATGGTTATAAGCATGAAACTCAATGTTAGATTCACAATTTCGGTATTATAGTAATTCTCAGCCCATATAGAAAGTTAATGGAATAGATTTTTACAATAACAACATTCTTAACGTACTTAGGCAATGGATTATACCATAATCTCAATTATTTATTAAGTTAAGAATTTCAGGGAATTTAAACAATGAATACACCATTACCAAAAGGTATAATTTAAATCCACTCACCTGACTGCTTTCCAGTTCTTGAATCTGATTCAGATCTGCTACCCCGTGGTCTTCCTAATTGAATCTTAATATTGAAATAACCATGGATTTAAAAATATAATGTTAAAAGAATAAAAGAAATCCTAATAAAATTCAAATTCACACAATTTACCTCACGTAGACAAGAAATTTGAACACCTATATTGTAGACCTATCATCTTTGTCTTTAAACTTGAATCAAAATTCCTAAAACTAATATTCTTATTTCTAAAAGATTAGGAGAAGAAAGAAAATTGAAGAGCTTTGGCGTCATCTCAGAAAATATGAGTTGGAGGCAAGGCACTACTAGTCTATTTATAGGTGCAAGGAGGATTTTGGCTTGTCGGATTAAATATAATATGAGTTGTATAAATCTAAAAAAAAAACGTCAATTTGTTCAAAAATGGGTCAACCTGGCTTTAGGGTGTGTTGATGCCTAGGTCGACCCATGACCTTGGCCACTAACGTTAGTTTTGCTGAAATTTAATTTTTGTTTAATGTTGCTTATAACATTTCTTTTCTTGCTAAATATTGGTATGCAAAATATTTTCTTCTATTTATAGTGTATATTCAATATTTCAATTTCAAATTTATGCGAATATATACGCGTATATCTCTTCAAACCTTTGTTCGTTATTAAATTCCCCATACAGGATCCGTCTAGGACAAGTCATATATGAAAACAACTCATGAAATTTCCACGAACAAAATGGTATATGTTTTGGGGCCAAATTTTGAAATCATAAAACATTGATATTTTTGACAACTAATTATATATATATATGGGTTGTTACAATATCAGTTTCAAACAAAATGCCAATTAGTAGTGGTTTCAGATCCATTTCGATCCAGGTTCCTCGAACTAACATGTTATAAGTGAAATGATAATTTAGGTGGTAGTCGGTTATTTGACCACCAACTATATCATACAGTTATGTATATCAACAGCTTCATCCCTTTTAATTAAAGCCTTCATTAAAATCTTTTCATCAATTCTTCTAAATTGATTCCATATGCTTATTTCATCAAAATCAACATGTTCACAAATCGCTTCATTTTATGCTGGGAAATCATATTCATATACTTGTCTCAATAGAATAAGCATGTTCACAAATCATAGTTTTCGTACTTTGAAAACTTGGCTGTACTTAACTCAAAGGTATAAGTATAGTCATAAATCATAAATCGGTCAAAACGATATCGTGTCATACATCGTTTCCTATAAAAACCCAAAACATTGGTATTAATTATAAAACAGGAAGTATAATTACAATAATGATCATACTCAATACCAATCTATATTCCACCTATATTATTTATCGAGTAGTGGAGATAACATGCTCCAAATTTGTACGAGTAGTAAGAACACCATGTTAAGAACTCAATACAAGTCTTACCAGAATATTGTAATAATCAATACGTGTTAAGTTCTGAAAACTTCGAATCTTCATTTTATCTCTTATGAAATCATATTTGACTATAAACCAAATCTTTTATAACTTAGCTTACAAGTAAAATTAAAATCATTTATAAGTTGTCGTTTATCACCAAACTCCATAAACCTCCATTATTAAATTCTAGCATCATTTATGATTCTCTAACTAGTTCTTAAGTTATTTTATAAAACTTTGTTCTAACACTTGGAAACAAATTATAAAACTTATAGATCTATAAAATTTCGTTTTTACATAACTGTAACACCCCGTAATTTTAACAACACCAAAAGAGGATAAATTAAATAATAATTAATTTAATATTCAGAATAAAGGGAAATGGACTGAACCATTGCGTCCGTCTCGAAATTTTGGTCAAGATAGACATTTGGTTTACGTAAAATGGACACCGTATGAAGAAGTTATGAAGGTTTGAAGTTTGTATACGTACAAAAGAATTATATATATATAGGTTCCAGGAATTCAAAAATCTCAGTTCAAAATTCGAAATTACAGAAATTCGGGAAGCAGGAAAAATCCCGCTTAGGGGAGTCAACCCCATAGGAGGGGTATCGACCCGGGGTCGACCCCTCAAGAGGGGTGTCGACCCATGGGTCGATCCCCTTAGGGCTGAGTTGTCAATCGGTTTCTGGAGGCTGGCAGCTATATATAGAGGTCCATTTCTCTTGTTTTCTTCACTGGAATTCAATGGAGGAAAAATGCTGCCGGTGTCTGAACTGAACTGGATCCTTTATCTTCTACAACAATCAAATAAGGCTAATTAGTTAAAGATTCAAGTGTCGATCCACGTCTCAACAAGCTTCTTTTCTATTTCTATTTTCTAATCCAAACACTATGAGTCCTTAGTTGCTTTTAGATTTAAATATTTAAAAGTTAACCCGATATGACTATAGTTTGGATTTGTTCTTGTGACTAAATTATATTGGATCCATTGTAAATTGTAAACATATGACATTCTGAAATTGGTTATTACTTTGATCTAAATCTCTATCTAGTCGGATCTATTGTAACTTCTGCGACATTCTATGATGTGGATCTTAAACCTTATTTGTATCAGAACTACTCTTAACTATTGGATCTGAATTATGTAGACTTCTAAACTATTAATCAGATCTATTTTATTATTTAGATCTCCTTGTGCTTATCATATTAGATCTGAACCTGTTGGACATCTAAATTAATATTTAGATCTTGTCATGCTCATCTTAAGATCTTTGCTATGTTAAAACTAATTAACCATCACCATTTCATTGGATTTATGCTTATATGTTCACCTTAACACTATGTTAGTATATGATTATGCCATTTATGTTAGAACAATCACTTTTGTCATAATCCCATCACCTTTCCCTTTTATTTTTTATGACTAGGCTATTATCTAGCCTAGGTATGCCGCAAATTATGTGTGAATGCGTTAGTTAGGGAACGGGGGAAAACATTAGAATTGGCATAACTTGAATGACGAACAAGAATTTTGATATATTATCCATTATGAACATAATTGGGTAAATGGGCATGAACACCTATAAAGGCATAGGTATAATTAATTGGTTAATAATTAAAATGCCTAGGATTATAGTAATTTGGAAACTATAACAGCACTTATGACACGAGGTTAGACTGGATTTGTGGTGGAAGTCTGCCCGGACCCGACTGGCGTATTCAACAACCGTAAATGTTGAATCTAATGTGAAGGGTCTAAGTGCACAAATACGAGACGAGCTAAGACACGAGGTTAGACCCAACTTGTGGAAGAAGTATGCCCGGACCCGACCGGTATATCCAACATCCAGAAGATGTAGGCCTAATGTAGAGGTCTAGCCCATTATAACCATAAATGGATATCGTAACAAATTGTAATACTTAACCTAGTTGAATCCATAGGGATTATATGAATATGAACTAAAATTTGGGGTTAAGTAAATTTAGTTAAACAGGGGGTAGGTTAAGTAAATCTGAGGGGGTGGGTAATATTTACATATAGGCACACAAACTTAACCCAATAAGGTTATGTAATTAAAGACACCTAGTGGTATACATAATCGGAGGAAATAATAAGGTTGTGTAATTAAAGACACCTTTTAGGGTAAGCATAACTTGTAGAAGTAATAAGGTTATGTAGTTAAAGACACCTAGTGGTATACATAGCCAATGAAAACTTAGTGGGGGATACAAGATAAAGGGGAGAGCTTGTATCATATTGTGTGGGACCCGTTTCAGCCATCAACCCGGGGTTCGTATCAAACATGTACTCCGAACTAGGTCGGAGAAGGGGAACGCTTACTGGACTGATTGTAAGATATCCAAACGTGGAGGACGCTGCGGGCGACACAAACCGACCGGGCCATGTGCGTGCATGAGCTGGGAAGAAGGGGATAAGACGACTGTGACACCTGTAGAAATGGTTGTGCACATGATTAAGACGAGGGGTTGCCACTTTAGGAAGTGATACCTCCTACTGTGGGGCTAGCACAAGGTATCTACGTGGATTAAGGAGCCGATCGATTCGGGTAGCAGTTAGGGTACATATGGACGTATGCCTAAGTCTACCACTTTAGAGTGGAAGGGATCATCTCATTCTGGTTACTAGTAATAGTGCAGAGTAATCATTAGCAAAGTGTATATACTTCATCATCTTACCTTGCCAAGCTCACCTTTTATGATGTTATCTTCCTTATCCATCTTATATGCCTGTCATGCTACTTTTTCATATTTACTTACTAAAAGTAACTGGACTCACCAAACTTTATGTATGACCCTTTTTGTTTCCTCTTCTTTCTTCTGTCCCCCCTCCCCCGGTCCGCAGGGAGGGAATCCTTAGGCTTAGTCAAGACTCGGTTATCATCTTGTTGGAGCTTCTTTTGAAGTATAGCTCAAGTTCTTATCTCTACTATGGCTTAGCTCCTTTTTTTGGGGGAATTATGCTTTTTATATATTATGTACTCTGATGGTAGACAAAAGTTATATTATTGTAATGGTTTTTGTGAAATATGGTATTTTGGACCACGATGTTATAATTTATGTTTGAAATAAAAATTTGAATTTCACTGCTATCTTATTTATATCTGTCTTGTAATATTCTGTGTCTGTTTACCTATAACGCCTCACAAAACTTAATGCATTCCATTAGTGAGTGACATTAACGGACGTGGGGTGTCACACTTGGTATCAGAGCTGAAGGTTGCCCGATTAGATAAAAGTTTTTGAAAACTATTTTCAAAAAGGTTTTAAAAGAAAGCATTTTCAAAAAGAAAAGTGTGTTTTGAAAAACATATTTCCTAAAGCCATATGTAATACCCTTTGGTAATGATAACGGATTTTGGCCGAACCAAATCGATCGCTAAATCAACCAAGACCGTTCAAATCCCGCATACGTTAACTTTGGGAATACAATACATCAGAAAAAATAACAGAAGACTTTTATAATCATTATAATAATGTTACATCAGAGTACATAATATCAGAGTACATTGGATAAATAATAATACAACGAAAGATTAAATTTACAATAATTTAATACATTGCAGCGGAAACAAATATAACTAATACAGCGGAAGTCTATCAATGCTCTGGACACAGTTTTAAGCTTCAATCCAGAATCCTGCTCAGAAGATAAATATCTGCAAAGCAAATCACTCGACTGCCCGTGTGGAAAAGATGGCACCCGAGTTTGCAAAGTGAAACAAACTATGGGTCAGTCATGGGACTGGTATGAGAAATCTACTTAACTTATCTAATAATAATAATAAGGCTAATCATAGAACCACGCCGCTAACGCGGAACGGGTTTACTCCATTGGATTGTCAGTGCAAGAAATAAAGTAAACCGTTAAACAATGCAATGCTTTTTAGAAAATTGAAACCATTATAAGACATAAGTCCCATCACACAATGCAACGCAAACAGGAGGATATAGTTTTACCTTATAATTGTCAAAAATGCTTGATACGATAAAACGAAGTTGATATTATTATAGTGTATATAAGTTTCAAAAATCTTTCAATCATAATGTATCAATCATAGACGACATAGCTACCATATACTATGTCGTCGTACTAGTTATACAATCAAAACCGTATGGTGTCATATTGGAAGTTGGATTTCCATCATGAACCAAGGCAAGAGATAGTCCTTACCGAATTCGAGACACTCTAGCCCGTGCCTCAGGATACAGCCGCAACTGCACCTAGGAGCGCCATGGCCGGTCCACAAATATGTTAGTGGATTAGTTATGCCTGAACAATACATTTCCCCACCCTATGGGGCGTAAATAGAGCCACTAGGGACTCAAATAACCGAGGCGCCTCGCAATCCATCATTCACATAAGTAAAAATGTCGGGCCTTGTAAAAACCCTGACACCACTTCTGGCTAGAAAGAAACGCCTGTCCTCCCAGGGGTTCTTCTCCCGTTTCTGGTTCATACCGGGGTGTGAGGCTCGCGAAGTATCGCTACACAAAGCTATGCTAAATAAAGTTGTGCTTTGATTATCAACCACAAGGCCCTGCTTTTCAACAAAAGCCTTGATCATTTGCATCTTAGCATGTCACATTGTCAATCCATACCATACCATTGATTTCTTCCAATATATAACCTCTAAACTCATACGTCTCAGAGAAGGGTGTTATGAAAGAAAATAAATTCTCCGCCACCAAACAGATATATATTTAGCAGAGATCAACGAATATAGTATTAAGGAATACAACGTCAGACATACCATACATTTATAAGTCTGTTCTGGGTCTGAACGAAACCGAAGACACCTTATTCCTCGTCCCATATGTCCAATACAGAAGTGAGGTGCTCGCATATCCATCGATCTCCAAGTACGTCTAGACGATCACCACTTATTACCTTATCTTGGGTGGCCGCCCAATCAAGACATCAGTAACCATCCAAACGATGTGAAGACCTCCGGTCTTCAACCACCGTCTTCATCTTCAACTCTTGATCGTCGTAGTAATTATTCAAAATGGGTTAAACCCAGTCTGTTCGAATAACTCGCGTATTTTATAAATTAAACTAAAGTGCTATAAAAACACATCATACGCCTCGTTCCAACTCAGAATACTCTTTTAAATAAAATATTCACATTATTGGGGAAAGGTTCCCATTAATTTTATCAAAGATAAATTCTTTAAATTTATACTTAACCTTCTTTTTTAAAGATTCATTAAAACTCCAATTTGGTTTAAATATCAAAAATCATTATTTAATGATTATTCAATTTAAAGAAATAAATCTTATCTTTAACTAGGTTAAAGAACAAATGTCATTTAAAAACATAGTTCACGATAAACCCCAAAATAATCTTCCATTAAATATGGAACTTTTCATAGAAATCAAATCAATATATAATCGATATAAATTTCTGTATCAGACCAACAATATAAATGGAATAACGGCAAAGCCTTTTAAATTCCATATATAGTAACAGTCTTCCTTTACAGAAGCTCGTCCCGATTACTATTAAGTCGAATTCTATTCAATTCCAATTTAATATATTAAATTGGAGAACTTTACATTGGAGAAATTTCCATTTAAATCTTAATAAAAGATTTATAATTTCCAAATTATATTTTCACTGTTAATTGGGTTAAATAATGAATGTGTTTAAAAACACAGTCCACAATAAACCCAACTCACATTTCATTTTATTCCCATTACTAAATATAATTCAAAAACTATAAAATCTTAATTAAAAGATATATTCTATTTCTTACGGGGTTTAAGAACAGTGTTATTTAAGACACCATTCACGACAAACCCAAAAATCCAATTTCACTATTTAATTCCAATTAAATATTAACAAATTAGAAAACTTCATTAAATCTTAATTAAAAGATTTATTCTAGTTAATAACTAGTTCATTTCGATAAAAATATATTTTTATCTTTTTAAATATGGAATTTCTCATCCAAAATCCTTTTAAATCATTTATTATGATTTTACATATTTTTTTCCATATTTTTAATAATTTTATTAAGGCCTTTATAGTCGATTTCCATAAACGGTCATCGAACTGCACTTACAGCGACCTTTTCTAAAATTGATTTGGACATAATTCCAAACTCAACTATTAGATTTCAAAACTCTTATATTCATAGGAAAGCACTTTTCGATACGAACCCAACGGTTCCGGTTTCAATCCCGTAATGTCAGTTTAAAGTTAATGGTCGAAATTTTCGAACGGTCGTTGCGCGGTGCATTCTATTCTGGCCATTAAATAAATAAATAAATATATATATATATATAATCGATTTCGTTTAAATCGTTTTTATAAAATATTTATAAATTTGTTTTTAAAACAATTTTAACTTCATTTTAATTTTCATATCAAAATTGAATATTCCATATCTTTATCATATTAAAATAATAAAATTTTCAAAACATTATATTTTGAAATCACTTCTTTTCGATATTTTTTCAAAATGAATAAAATCGACCGATAAACCTGTTTGGGTTAAAAATAGCGTTTCTACACAACACGGCTTCATATTTCAGTATTTTGTGTCCATCCAAAAATGGACATAAAAATCATAATTTTAATCTTCATTAAATTTACATAAAAGTATTCGTTATTGAAAAATATTCTTTCTTTAAAAGATTTCTTTAAAACATTCTTTATATCAACATGTTCTTTATATTAAATGTATTCTTTATTTTAAAAGAGATTCTGAATCGGGATGTGACTCAATCAATTACTATATAATTTCAGTTATATGGATTTCATACATCGCATGTATATAACAATAATGATAAATATTCATTAAACAATACATTCACAACCAGAGTGAAATTTATAATTGTGTGAGCATTAAAATAATAAATAAATAAATAACGCTCATCACAAACTGTCAATCCATCGATTGACATATAACTAAACATTGGGACAAGTGTATGACAAAAATCATCCCAATACCCGTGTGGGGTTTTCAGTCAACAACAGTTCATATAAATAAATCATTGGTAAATAAATTTAACCAACTATAATTCGGTTTGAATTATTTTCTAATATTGCTAACATAACAATGATAATGTTTTAATCTTGACATATTTTTATATTTCTAACTAATGATCATTTTAATCATTTCTACATGCACTTCTAAATAAAATGACATTAATATCTTAACATGACATTTTTAAATAAAATGACATTTATATTCTAATATGGCATTTCTAAATAAAATGACCTATATATTCTAACATGGCATTTCTAAATAAATGACCTTATTGTTCCAATATGACATTTTACTCAAACCAAACATTTCATACAAAAATGACATTTCTATCAATAATGACATTATTATCTCTAATATGGCATTTCTAACCAATTGGCCTTTTTATCCTAAATAAACATTTCTAATAAGGATGATCTTTTTATTCTAAATAATCATTTCTAATAAAGATGATCTTTTATCTAACATGACATTCTATGACAAAAATGATATTTTTATTCTAATGCCACATTTTATAACAAAATGTTATTTTTATTCTCATACAACATTTTTTTAACAAAAATGTTATTTCTTTTATAATGCAACATTTTATACTAAAAATGTTATTTCTTTTCTAATGTAACATTTAACACAAAAATGTTATTTCTTTTCTAATGTAGCATTTTAATCTAATGTGACATTTTATACAAGGTAATTTCTATTCTAATGTACATTTTAATCTAATGTGACATTTTATACAAAAAGGTCATTTCTATTCTAATGTACATTTTCTAACAAAAATGTATTTTTTTTCTCTAATGTACATTTTCTAACAAAAATGTATTTTTGTCTAATATACATTTCTTGATCAAAAATGTTAATTTTCTTATGCTAACATTTTATAATAAAAAAGTTATTTTACTTATGCTAACATTTTGTAACAAAAATGTTATTTCTTTTTCTAATGCAACATTTATATGAAAATGTTATTTCTTTTTCTAATGCAACATTTATATGAAAATGTTTTTTTTAATCTAATATAACATCTCCAACTAAAATGTTATTTCAATTACATAACAAACTTCTAACAAAAATGTTGTTTTAAATGTTAACATAACCTGATCTAACAAAAAGGATATTTTAATGTTACATAACATGATGCAACAACGAAGATATTTTAATGTTAACATTAATTTTATCTAACAACGATAATATTTTAATGTACCATTTTAAAGATTGTATTTCTATCATACAACAACATAATTCAGCAGATCATCTCAACAAAATTCAATATGAATATATATATTTGAGATAAATAGGGAGAAGGACAAACTTTGCCGAAAAATTAGGCTGAAGGACACCAAGTTTTGTTTTTAGTATGAAGGACAAACTTTGAACCAAAATTAAGCTGAAGGAAAATGCTAAATGTAATTAGCATTATATTCAGTTTTTACACTACAAGAAATGCTAGTTTTAACTAGCATTATTCAGCTTTACACTGCAGAAAATGCTAATTATATTTAGCATTGTCCTTCAGTCTAAATTATTTCAAAGTTTGTCCTTCAGCCTAAAAATAAAACTTGACGTCCTTCAGACTAATTTTTTTCCAAAGTTTGTCCTTATGCTTATTTTCCACTATATATTTCTATATATATATATATTAATTTTAAAATTTTAAATGGAGAAATCTCACCAATAGCTTTCCACTTTGCCAAAGTTTAGATGAGCTCTAAATCAATTTCTGTCAGTTCCATCACGTAGATATTCTTTTTACGATTTCAACGCTTCAAAAATTGTCAAATTTCGTTCCTGTTTGATAAAGTTATCGAGGTTTTAACATTTAATAATTAAATTGGTACTTAGTTAAATTACTTAAATGAAAACCCCTCACTAATTATCATCTAACTAATCTTGGCCGCCCTCCTTCTTCTCGTTCAAGCATGTAACGAACGAACCTAACTCCAGGAAGAAACTTCACTGTCGCCGCCTCCTCATGCTGCCAGAAGTTGATCGAGATCCACCACATCGAGCGCCTACGTGGCGCCTCTCCTTGCTTGGTACTGCCGTTGGTGCAGTGGCCCCACCATCGTGAAAAGATGCCTCGAACGAATGTTATTCCAACTCGAAATTCCAGCTCTATGCTCAACGAAATTTAATCATATTGGTATGGAATCAAAGTTCGTGAAGAGTTCTTCGACGTTTCTTCAACGAGTTTCAAAATTCATTGAACAGATTTGAATCGATTTGAGGTAGAAGTTCTGAGTGTTTTAAGACATCAATTTCTAATTGTGGCGGCTGCTGTACGACACTCGAGAATTAGGGTTTTCTAAATAGAGGGGTATTTATAATATTAAATTTTCTAATTTTCTGAAAAAGCCCGATAATACTAACTAACTCTAAATTTAGCCCAGAGAGTGTCGCCCCCTGCCAAATACCCCTATTCCAGACACAATGGACTAGGTCTCGTTAGCCCGTTTGATCGTCTCAACCCACTTTTCTTTATTTTAAAATTTAAATCCTTTATTAAATTAATTCGATCGTATATTTAAATTCACCAGGGCCAAATATGGACTCTAAAAATTCCAAAAAAATTATTTCTAGTTATGTTTTGACGATTCGGTTCTAACGAGACTAATTTCGTCGAATTCCGAGACCATTTGAAAAATGGTCATTTCCTGGTCGATCCAATTTGACTGAAATTGAAAAAACACATTTTCCTTTGTCACGCTCACATATTTATTCCAAAAATTATGAAAATTGGAATCCTGCAATAATTTGACATTCCGGATCCAACAAAAGTGGTCTCGTCGCAAACGAGGTCATTTGAAAAATGGCTATTTTTAATATTAAAAAATATATAAATTCTACAGCGACTATTCTGAATTTTAAACTAGACATAATTTTTAATTCCCGCTATGAAATTTCAATTTTTCAGATTCATTGGAAAGATATTTTTAAATAGATTCTAATATTTTTGGTTTCATCAAAATCCGATTTATTTTGCATCATGTACAGTCAGTCAAAGTTTGAATTCAAATTTTCAAACTACCGCGCTATTTCTAACTCCTTTTATAATTAAAATAAATATATTCGTTTTAACTACGATTTAAATAAATTTTTAAACGTTATTTTAAATAAATTATTTTAAATTTCCAAAATTCACTAAAATTAGTTAAAATAAATTTTTTAAATTAGTTCCAAAATTCCGGGTTGTTACAATCTCCCCCACTCAAAATCTTTTCGTCCTCGAAAAGGAACGGAGCTGAAAGTTGTTTAGCTAACTAATTTGATTTTTACTCTTTTATTGGTTTCAATAATTTTATTAGTTGAACTAATAACAACATAATCATCAATCGATTAGTTGATTAGCTTTTCAAAAATATATAACTTTTATATATTCAAAAATCATATTTTCTAATACGTATAATCACAAATACGTTAATCATAAACTTGTTACTCTCAACTCATTCTAGGGCATTTTCTAACCCCATCTCTAACTAGTTTTCTCATTCTAGGATACTGCTGATCCTATCTCTAATTAGTATTCTTGTTGGATATTACTAATCTAATCTTTGATGAGTCTTTGTTCAGTTCTAACGAGTTATACCCCCAAAGATTTGAGCTAACCAGAGCTCTGATACCAACTATAACGATAACGGATTTTGCCCGAACCAAATCGATCACTAAATCGACCAAGAGCGTTCAAATCCCGCATACGTTAAGTTTGGGAATACAATACATCCGAACAAATAACAGAAGAACTAATCATTATAATAATGTTACATCAGAGTATAGAATATCAGAGTACATTGGATAAATAATAATACAATGGAAGATTAAATTTACAATAATTTAATACATTGCAGCAGAAACAAATATAACTAATACAGCGGAAGTCTATCAATACTCTGGACATAGCTTTAAGCTTCAATCCAGAATCCTGCTCAGAAGATAAATATCTGCAAAGCAAATCACTCGACTGCCCGTGTGGAAAAGAGGGCACCCGAGTTTATGAAGTGAAACAAACTATGGGTTAGTCATGGGACAAGTATGAGAAATCTACTTAACTTATCTAATAATAATAAGGCTAATCACAGGACCACGCCGCTAACGCGGAATGGGTTTACTCCATTGGATTGCCAGTGCAAGAAATAAAGTAAATCGTTAAACAACGCAATGCTTTTTAGAAAAATGAAATCATTATAAGACTCAAGTCCCATCACACAATGCAACGCAAACCGAAGGATAGAGTTTTACCAATTTCCAAAATTCACTAAAATTAGTTAAAATGAAAATTTTAAATTGGTTCCAAAATTCCGGGTTGTTACACCTTTGGTCCTTTGTCTAAACCTCTTTCCTTTTCTTTTCAGCATGTCTAGGGAACATAACACTCCAGAGGGTGTTATGATACTAGTCTGATTTCGTAGGTATATGGAGGCCACGGCGCCTGCCGAAGATCAAGGAAACGTTCCTCCCCTGGCTGAACCCATTGTTCCTCCTCCTCCTCCGCGTGCAGACAACTTCTCTAAGATCTGTAAAGATTTTCGTGCTACGGGAGGGAAGCCATTCCATGGAACCGAGACATTCGTAGAGGCAAGGAATTGCCTCAAGGAGACTGAGGACTTGTTTTTAATCTTTGAAGTAGAGGATCGAAGGAAGATTCAGCTAGCTGCTTGAGTACTGAAGGATGAAGCTTCGTTTCGGTGGTAGGTAACCCAAGCAGGTCTTCTAGTGGAAACTTGGGATGACTTTAGATAGAGGTTTGAAATAAAATTTCTTTCCCAAGTTAAGAAAGCATGCAAATGGAGAGGTTCTTAACACTCAAACAAGGAAACTTAATGGTTAGAGAGTATGTGAACAAATTCAACCAACTGGCAAGATTTGCACTGGAACTGGTAGACGCTCCACATAAGAAGGCTTTGCGGTTTGTTAAAGGTCTAAACGAACCCCTTCATAGGTTAGCCATGTCCCATATTCCAATGGGAGCTACCTTTGAAAGACTTGTTCATATGGCCTTGATGTATGAGGAAGAGAAAGGAGAAAAGAAGGAGGTTAAAGCTGAGGAAACAACGCAAAACAAGAAGATATGGCCCAAGAAAGGACAATAGCAACAGAAGAAAACTGGAAAGAATGACAAGGGTAAGGATAAAAGGAAGTGTCACAGTTGTGGGCTTGAGGGTCACTTGGTGAAGGATTGCAAAAGAAGAAATAATTCTTGTTATAATTGCAGAGAGATCAGACACTTTGCTAAAGAGTGCCTGAAGAAACAGGAACAAGGTCAAAGAGCAGGAACTTCTGGAGGGAAGGTGCATGCCCTCACGATCAGTTCTCCTGATAAAGGTAGAATAATTTCCGTGGAAGGTTTAATTTCTCTTACAAATCATCCTATTAGAACACTTTTTGATTCTGGTGCTTTACATCCATTTATATCTAGTTCTGTGGTTGAATCTTTGCACTTAAATAAGTAGTGGATCCCGTAGTTGTCTCAAACCCCATTGGTGGTTCGACTCATTTATCTATGATTTGTAGGGGTTTGAGAATATCCGTGTTAGGCGTTGAATTTGAATGTGACGTGTATGTGCTCGGGTTCATGGGCTATAGGTTGATTTCAGGAATGGACTGGCTAGCCACATATGGTGCCATTCTAGATTGTGAGAGAAAGGTCGTTAGGCTTATGACCTTTCATGGGATGACCCTCGAGATTTCTTGTGGCCTGCAAGGGTCTATTATTCTTACTTTACTAGAGTCTCTTGATGCATCTATCGATGATTTGCGACCTGTTCCAGTAGTCAGAGTTTATTCTGATGTTTTTAATGAGGTAAGGAGTTTACCACTGAGGCGCGAGATTGATTTTCGTATATATCTTGTGGACAATGCAAAGCCAGTTGCATTACTAGTGCATCATATGGCTCCAAGGGAAAGGAGGGAGTTGAGTAAGCAAGTAGGGGAGCTACCCGAGAAAGGATTTATTAGACGAAGCATGTCTGAATGGGGTACTCCAGTTGTATTCGCAACTAAAGCGGATGGTTCGCTTTGTTTGTGTGTGGACAATAGAGAGTTGAACAAACTCACAAAGAAGAATAGGCACACACTTCCGAGGATAGACGACTTATTTGACCAGCTTGTTGGTGCCTCGGTATTCTCTCAGTTAGACTTGCCACGAGGTTTCATCAGTTGAGGGTGGCTGAGGACAGTATAGGCAAGACTTCTTTTAGGACTCCGGACGGTTTCTTTGAATAGCTAGTTATGCCTTTTGGGCTGACGAATGCACCCACTTGTTTTGTCGATCTGATGAGTAGGGTGTTTTGGGAGTTTCTAAATAAATTCGTCATAGTCTTTGTAGATGATATTTTGATCTTCTCCAAAAGCGAAGAGGAGCATGCCCAACATTTGAGAGAAGTTCTGAAAACTCTCCATGAGCATCAGCTT